>CM021770.1:30141677-30219177 GCA_011076525.1 Nettapus auritus
TATTTTATTTTATTTTATTTTATTTTATTTTATTTTATTTTATTTTATTTTATTTTATTTTTACAAACTAACAAAATAGATACAATCATGATTTAGTGCTAAGGCTGTCAAGTTCTGATAATCCTGATAATCTTTCATTTCAGATAACAGAAGTCACTTCATCTCTCACAGGTTGAAGCTTTGTCTTTACTTAGGTGGACCCCCAAAGAATTTCAGTGGTAGGAGCCAAACACTGCCAAATGCTGAGTGACCTTAGTTTTCATATATGTACATGCAAAGTGGGAGGCTCAGTTCTCTTCATAAATTTTCAACAGACTTGAGAGATTAGGTTCTAAAACTATCCATTTCCAAACCTGAACAAGGTTGCTTTAGAAATCTTAAAGGTGTAGCTTGCAAAACTCATTAGTCATGTTTACCAAGGTGTCAGCTGAATTCTTCTTAGGAAGACAGGTGGCGGAGGCTGGGAAAGCTCAAAGAGCCTTAGTACCACCTGATAGCCTGTCAGCAGGGCAGTACTGTTCAGGTAAATAAGATACTTTTTGTTAGCATCTCTGTAAAATATTCTTCTCCTGGGGAGGCTTGAGCAAATGCTCGGAGCCACAGAAATAGAATCTAGAAGGATAAAATTTTTAAAACAGTAAAGATTAGCAAGGAACATTAGTGTAAATCACATCTTTCCAGCCCTACCCAAATGAAGTGTTTTATTTCTCCCACTGGCACCAACGCCAACACTTCTACTGACTTGCATGGTGAAGGACCAAGATCTATGTTTACTCATGATGTCAGAGATATATCCTTTTTTGGTGGTAATTTAAGTCATGTCAGGAAAAATGAATCTTTGGCCAAGAGCTAGAACAGTTGAGACCATCTGCAGAATAGCCATGAGAAGTTTATTCATTGATTTCAATGGTAGTGGAATGGACAATACCACAGAAAGACTCTTCTCATTAACTAGAAAATGAAGGATGGTGAAGGCATGTGTTTGCAATATCCCAGTTGCAGGGGAAATGACATATTAGTTTTTCATTTTCAGCGAGGTGTCTTATCCTGTGGTCATCAAGATATGTTTTTTTCGGCATGATGGAAAAGTGAAACAAGCTGTAGGACAATATGGCCTTATGGAATATACAAAAACTAAGAGAAGTGATCTGTAAGAAACTGGAAAACAAAAACATATTTAAGTCTGCCACCCAATATAATTTAAAGTAGCAAATAACAGATATTCAGACTGAATATACGAGAGCAGAAACAGTGCAGGTATTAATATATCTGCTGTTCCCACAGATTGGCAAGCAGCCTAAATCCACTGCTACCTGAAATTATGCCAACCTGTTCAGCACATCTGAATTTAAAACTAATCTCTTATTTACAATCAAAGCATCTACAAAGCTGGTGCTTGTAATGGGTTTTATTATACTGCATTAAAGATTGTTGTTGAAATTTGCATTTCCAATGGCCAATTAGTATATTTATTTATTAGAATTTAGTCATGCTATTTCTAGTAAATTAAAAGTAGTGCATAAGAACATAAATAGGATTATTAGCTACATTCCTCTCTTTCCTCTTTTATAGGCTTCATTATTTTTGCACAAATGCCAGGATTTTTTTCTGTAAAAAATTAAGTTTGCATGAAAACTTGCCCACTCTCAAAAGCTGTGATGACATTCAGTGTGATTGCAAGTTATACCACATTAAAAAAGACATTTCTTTGAGAGCAGTGGTTAAAACCCAGACGCCTACATTTATTTACATTTGCAATGCTTGTGCCATGTGTATAACGATACAGTGAGCTGCTAACTTTTGGAATGAAAATAACTTGTGTCTGTGTTAAATGTCACAGGAAATTGTAGCACTGATTAATAAGTAAAGAATACATAATTAGAAAAAAAAAGTTGCTCCTTGTAAAACTGCTGTGTGTGTTTAAATTCTCATTCATTTTTTTCAAAGAGCAAGCAGATTAAAATAAATAGATGGATCACGTAATAAAATTTACTCTCCCCTTTAACATGCGTGTTCAGGTTTCAGGATAACATTGTTTCTTAACAATTCATTTAAATCAGGAGACAGAATATTTCCATCGTTACCTGGTTTATTAAAGTTTCATATATCGAGAAGAAATTCTCTGTTCTGTTTTGCCTCAAAATTACAGTTAATATGAATTAAATGACAGTCTGAATGACTAGAGAGTAGAAGATTTTAATTAAAGTCTTGTAAAACATTTCTTCATATTTTCATTGGTTTGAATGAATTTAGAAACCTAAAAATAACAAGAACTGAGGTAAAAAAATGAAAGAGATGAGTCTCCAGAATGGAAAATACTCAAAGTTTAGGACTTTTGTTTAATCTCCTTCTTTCTCTTGCCTGATCCAGCATGTCCCACCCTGGTGTTTTACACGTGAAAGTGTTGGAGAACTTTTCAAACATGAATAAAATGGAACAGTATGTAGAGATGGGACTAAACAGATCCTTTTCTGAGATGGGTGTACTAAGGCCAAAGTCTTAATCTCCAAAAGCTGGAGAAAACAGTGTTATCATGAAAGTTTTGGCAACCTTGATGATGATCTGAAGTCTTCTTAATAAAGTCTTCCAAACAGGTAGACCTATTCCAGGAAACGTGCTACATCTGACAAATACTTTTTTTTGAACCTCTAGTGTTTTGTTATTAGCTAGGCATATGGAATCCTGAGAAATACCATTTACATAAATTGAATTGTAATATACTTGTAATTAACTATTTTAACTAGATATATTTAAACTGGATGATAAAACACGGGAGAAACTGATACACCTCTGTGTACTTGCAGTTCGAGATAGTTGAGATTGCTTTTTGGCAGAGAGAATGTGAAGGTTTGATAGGATTGATGGCAGTTTTAAACAGACATCTCTTTTAACATCCATTTTGTAATGACAGAATATTTTCACTAACACTAAACTGAAAACCAACTTCACAAAAGTCTGCTGCTGTGAATGGCATTGAGAGCATAATAAACTCTGCAAGACAGGGCTCTCTTTCTTTCTCTCTTACTGTAATCAGGTAAGAGGGTCTTGCTTGAATTCAAGCATCAGGTCACCCTTGCTGGGTAATTCAAGCAGTTTGTTGTTTCTCCATAGCAGCTAGGTTGAAACCAGAGCAGCACTGCTGTTTCTTATCTAATCACTCTCTTTGCTTACTTCAAGGAAGTATTACAGAAAATGACATTTGAACACTGAGAGGTGCTCCTCTGCTTCACTTCACAGATCACTGTGAGCCAAAAAATGATGAATGGCACCTCTTATTTACCTTAAAAACTGAAAAACTTTTTTTATTTTATTTTTATTTTTATTTTTATGAGATCTCAGTTTTAGTGTGCATATTCAAAGCCATTAGTTTCTTTACTTGCAAATGTAAGCTGAAATCATTCAGTCATGAAAACAACCAGAGAGAAAACAATCCAGCAAAGCCATGCTTAGATTTCAGGATCATGTGCCAGTTCAAATGGATCATCATGAAAGAAATTTTTGGAGTTCAAAGCACTAAGTGAGAGCTTTGCTTTTGACAACCATTACTCGCATGTTTGCCAATCATTTCATTACAAGTATCTGAAAATAGACATGACTCTACTGGTAAAGATCTGATAAAATCATTCAGGATGCTTTTTATGTTGGCTGTCAGAGCTTCCAAGTGACTGCTATGATGTTCCCAGTGGTCATTAAGAGCTGTTTTGGAGAAGTGTCCTATCAAGTCAGAAAAGTTCTTGCCACAGAATGTGTGCCATCCATGTAAACCCTGATGTACTCTCCACACTTCATGTAATCTCCTTGTGACTCTTAGTGCACTGACATGTGTTCTGACCACTGCCAGCTAGGAAAGAAGTAACAGAAGAAAATGTCTTCCAGCACCTTAGTTCAAAACACTTACCACACTTACAAGCGAGATAGTGACAGCAACAGAGAGAGTAGACTTGTCTCACTGCAAGGTAGGCACTAATTTTGAACATCTTGATCTATTTTCTGAATCTAGTGAGAATGGTCTTGTCTGAGAGAGGTATTAAATCAAGCCTCTTGTCTGACTTTCCATTCCAGTTAGCTGACAGTCTGTTTTTCCCTGCAGGTACAAACAAGTCTTCTGTGACAAAGCAAAGTTTTCTGGCTTCAGAAATTTGGTAGATCAAATAAGAAGACACTTCAAAGATTACAGCATTCACCTAAGTGACCAAATAGATACTTTCCTTTTTCACTGTCCGTTCACTCGCTTAATGTTCTTTTCTTATTGAAATGAAGTGCTCTGATTCAAACTAAAGATGATCATCAGATTATAGGAAGACATTGTAACATGAGGCACAAAAACATTAACAACTTCATCTGAATTAATTTCACCTGAACTCGGTCTGTAAATACCATGTCTCTTTTCCAGGTCTGCTACAGGTTTGCTTTAAGTTTCCTTGTGTGAGAATGAGTCCTACAGACATCTCCTGCCTATCTGTATTCACTATGTGCTGGCAATTCATCGTTGTTGAATGATACTAAAGCGTTTTTTGTCTTGCTGCTGTGTTTGAGCTCAGGCTTCACACTTTCTGTCTAAAGTTACAGACCTATTGTCACGCCTGAAAGAGCAGCTGGTCTGGAGGAGGAAACATGACTGGTGGAAAACTGGTAAACCTATTGTCAAATATCGTTACACAGAAGCCAATACACTGTAAATGGGGATTGAATATCCTATTCTTCCCCATACCATATTGGTGCCAGTCTGAAAACAGTGTGAATGGTCAGAACTAATAGAATTTAAGTGTTATAAGGACCCAAATGCTCCATATGCATCTGAGCCTGGATATGAGAAGACAGTAACAGAAGCAGGAAGCTGCTAATGCTCTCGCATCTGGGCTTGCTTTGCTTGGCTCCCCACCCAGCTCAGAATTTGATGCAGCTTTTGGAAATATTTGGAAACTTTCAGTCAAAGACTTCTGAGTAGCTTTGGAGCTTGCCAGAGCTATAGTGTTTCTTTAGTTTTGGAGTTTTTGGAGCCTCCCATACAGAGCTGTCACAGTAAGGAAAGTATATTTATCAGCCACCTTTCTCAAAACTAGTCCTTCAACTTGTAGGAACCATGGGTGAACAATTCCTGAGCCATGGAGAACAATCCCTGTTACTCATATGGAATCAGTGGTTTCAGGTGGCTCTAGATCTGCTTGTGAGGCTTTCTTGTTTAGTAAGCTGGAAAGAGCTGGCTTGATGAATAACAGAAAAATGGTAGAAGGCATTGCTGCTGGTACTGCCCCACCAGTCTCTCTCATGTTTCCATCTCTAGACAATGCTCCTTGCCTCCCTACAATTTCCTGGCAGCTCCTGCATCAGCAGGGAGCTGATGGAGATCTGCTGTGTACATTTTCCCAGTGGTGAGCATAGGAATATTTACGTGCATCCTGCTTAGCTGCTTCATATCTTGCATTCACACAATATTAAATCTGCTTCTGGACTTTTTGTGGACAAGGGACTTATCCAGAGATTTCATTTTTATTGACTGTTCTTATAGCATTAGTGATGGGGCTCATGATACCGGCAAGGATCACAGCAGAAAGAAGACACTGACTAGATTTAGACATTTTATGATTGTTTGCTGTCCCTTGCCTTTTTCTGGAAATGTTTTCCTTTCTTGCTTTCAGAAATTAGCCTACTATTTTTGTTCAGTGCAGTGTCAATTGAGAAATAAGCTAAGGTTTTGTACTTTTAAGGAGATTGGTGTAAAAGGTGGATTAGTAAGGAGAAAGCTCTTCTAGAAAGCAAAGTTTTGTATATATATACGTATATTTGATGATGATGATGATGATTATTTAGGGTTTGGAATCAAGGGAATTGGAAAGCATTGTGTTTGGGGCTGAGAGAAATTTTGGTGTCTCAATGGTGGGTCAGAACTGTTGGGGAACTAGAGGAGACTCAGGATGTAAGGGACTCAGCGTCAGCAGAAGTTGTGATTCCCCCTGGCACCCTTTCCTTCTGAGTATTTCTAACTCACGCTCCAAGTCCAGGACACACATGCACAGACAAGCACACACAACTGCTCTTCATTTTCTTTGCTGCTGTCAGAAATATGGTCCTATCCTGAATTACTTCTTGGCCAACAAATAACATTGTTCTCATCCCTACAGATACAGCAAAAAGTTTCCCTTATTTCAGTCCATCTGTCAAGGAACATTTGAATTCATTTAACACTCTGGTGTATCCGATTTGGACAGGAATGTTGGCCCAAAGGTGGGAGAGATTTAATTTTGCCAGAAACAATCTCACTTTAGTTCATGTTAGCAAGATCCCATAAGAGGTCTTTTTAAGTGGCAGCTATTTACCCAACAGTAATTTCATAAAATTCAAAAGAACTGTATTAAAACCAGATAATTTTCCAGTTCAGGGTAGGTCCTTCAGATGGAGCTGTCAATTTTACTGTAGACAGACGCCAGTTGAAAACTAAAGGAAACAGACATGATTCTCCAGCTCTTCAATACCTCCCTTTGGGCACTTATGCACATTCCTTGTGGAAAATACTTTGTTGCAAAAAAGTGGGGAGAAATGCTTCTTCTTCTTCTTCTTCTTCTTCTTTTTTTTAGTTCTTTCTCTATGACTGTTAAAGAGGGAACATTATATTGTGTATCTCATCATATTTAGGTGACATTTAATTTTCTGGAGCTATGAACAATAATTTTACGAGAAGAACATATGTTTCCTCAAGAAGAGTTAAACGTCCCTGGAGTTTTGTTATAACACAGAGTTTCTCATTTGAAATATATGCAGAGAACAACTGGCTGTTATTTTTTTGAAGCAAGTGTCTAAGTCTGTTGTAACTTCAAAGGTTGTGACACTCATTTTTAACTGTTATTCTGAACAATAAGTCTGGAATCCAGTAGTCCAATTTTCAACTACTTATAAAAAAAAATTATTACTGGCTCCTGATTTATTTCTGTTTATGTCAAGAATAGTTTATAATCTATACCTAATATCCCAACACATTGGAAATTTGTAGATAGTTATAATAAATAACTTTTAACTTTATTATTATTATTAGTAGTAGTAGTATTAACGCTGTGGTTATGACTGCAAACTTAATAAAAATCACACAGTGCTAGACTTTATGCAAAACAAAGAAGCAGACAGTCCTGCTCTGAAAAATTTATACGTAAATTTAGTTCTAGATAGAGTCAAGAAAACCAGGTTCCCTGTGTTAGCAGCTGCAAATAACAGTATAAAATGATGTTGACAAAGTTTCTATATTTTGCAAAATTTTGCTGGTTCACCATCAGATTACATGTATACAGGTGTTGATTTATTTCATTTCCAAGCAGGTTATTTATCACTTTTTCCTGATATGAGGTGAGATATAATAGCCCATAAATCTCCAACTTTCCTGGCTTTTTATGGAATGTAGTCATCATACAGTGACTTTCTATAATTAATGAAAGGTATTTTTAAAAAGTATTTAATTTACAGGGATCTTCTCACATTCTGCTAATCATAGAATTCTAGTTAAGTTGTGACAGTAAAGAGCGTCATTCTTCCAGATGAATTAGAAATTGAAGACCACTGAGCGAATAGCTTGCTGCTGAGAAGTCATACCAAAAATCTTGTTCAAGACTATATTCAGACTCTTGGAAGTCTTGGCCTCACATTTCTGTTCTATTTCTTCTTTGTAAGCCAAGTTTTGGGAACCATTTTTTATGTTTAGAACTATGTGAACTTTGAAGAACCTCATTTGTTCAGCATGTTTTTTGCCCATCCTAAGCAGATAATTTGTGGTGAAGTCATAAGATGCTCCAAACAAAAATCTTAGCTCTTAACTCAGAGAAAAAAAATCTACTTTCTGCAGCTGTCTGACCAAAACCAGGGATACATAAACTGTATCCTTGGAATATTTTAAATGATCTGCATCCAGGTCAAGACTTGACACTCTAGTTCCTCCTTATTTTAGTCAAGATGAACGATTCATGGAAAGTTTAGTCACTCCACAACAAACATTGCCAATATATAATCATGCATGATAACATGATATTTTAGACTATTTAAAAATCTTCAGTATCAGTTTCAGTGCCTCCAATATTTGGATTGAAATTAGCAATATTATTCGACCATCCCATGTGTATGTGTATCATAGATTATAAGAAATGATATATATATATATTTCTGTAATGAAATCCAGCAAATAAGTGTTAGAATTACCCATGTAGAAATGATTGATTAAATGGCTGTAGTGAAGTATGAGAGGTTGCCAGAAGGTTTATTTATTTATTTACTTATTCATTTATTTTGTAAATAAAAAAATCTGATGTTTATAGAGAGACTTTCTAGGGAATAATAAGACATGAGAAAACGTAACTGATAGGGTTTTATATGAATTTGGAATCCATTTCATGCATAGACAAATATATATATTTTTTCCTTAGGTGTGATTTTTGAAATGTCTTTTCTCCTTTATTTTTCTTAAAATGTGGATTTCCAAATGTCATAATTTTATTATGATAACCTCTATTATGACTTCAAGCCTGATTATGCAGAAAGCAGTGCCATCTTTGCAATCCTTTTAATCTTAGCTTTTATAATTTGCCACAGACTAGTAAAAATGAATTTATGTTAGCTAAGCATTTCTATCAAGGTTTGTTTCTTGCTGTTATTTAAGATAAAATCAAACTATCAGACTTTTCCCTATACATATGAAGGCAAGGTCTTTTGGAAAACAGTATTTATGGTATCCATAAATTGCTTCTACAAAACATAGGAAGATTCAATTGGCTAATACACATTAAATAACCAACTGCATAAAACTGCAGGTTTTATCTTTTGTGTACATTAGTGTGCTTAATTCCTTATTTTGTTATTTTTTCTTTGGACACTAATGACATGCATGTGTTATGATTTTCATTAACTAGGATGTGCAATCAGTTTTCATAGCAAGATTTTCCAGCCCTATCACAGTTTGCAGTTTCTTTGCAGTGTCTAACTTCTCTTCACTCTCTTCACTCTCATAGTCTAAATTCTGTCATTATTTATTTATTTTTAAAAAATGTATAATTTATCTATTGAAATCAGCATCCTCTATCAATTTTTAATGGCCAGTCCCTTCTTTGAGATATCACTTACATTGACCTCCTCTTGACAAGCTTGGGCACTGTAAGCATCACAACACATTAGAGGATTGCAACTTCCTATGGCAGCATTCCTTAGCAGCCATAGCTAAGGTCATGACTGTTTGTGATGAATATTTTGGACCTACTCAGCTGGCCAAATGGTATTAAGGAAACATAATATTTGACCAGTCAGTTGTACCAGAAAATCTCCCTGAGATTACCAAAATTTATACATCTTTGTAAAATGTGGCTTTAAGGTATTTCTTTCTTAATTATTTAAATGTATATTAGTTGTATTATTAGATATATCTATGTAGAGACAGATATGTGCACATAAAACACACACACATCCTGATAATTGCCTAATAATTTGTTATAAATTATTTTATTTTACACCTTCAAAGAGTTGGAGTGGTGAAACCACAGATAAAAGATTTTAAGATCTATAACTTTTACAAAATGATTTTTAATGAACCCATTGCATAAATTTTAGATAGCAGTGTACATTCTAGTGCCATGTCTGTTGGCATGTTGATCTACAATATCGAAAGGATTTGGAAAAAGAAAATAATCTCTTATGCATATGGGCCACCAAATTATAAAATAATTTTGCTTTAGATGTAAAAGCCAGATTAACTTGTGGCAGCTGGCTTGTAAATGTATTAAATGGACAGAGGCATAGTGAATGTCCTTCAAGATGAATTTCTTGTCATCTTTTCTTGTGAAAAGAGGTTTATTCCATCCCTTCAAAATCTGTAGGGTATCCTATTTTTTTAGTCTCAAAAATATATTTGGTTTTCTTTGAAGATGAATAAAACTGAGATGCTATTATATTCAGTTCCTACTTTGCAGCATCCAGAAATTCCTTTGCTATTAATATGCCAGAGAAACAGATTTCTTTGATTTTTTTTCAGTTTAGAAGATCAAAAGCTGTCAGAAATTGTTTCAAAAGAAAAATAAATCTTTGAGAAGTTGGATTTGAAATAATGAGTCTCCAGCATGTTGCATATACGACACTTAGAACTGTTTAATGAAAGATGTTGCTATAATTGTGAGGTTGGTCTCAGTGCAAGTATCAGTCACACCTAGAAGGTATTTAAATATTAGTTTTTTTTTTTCTTTCTTTTTTTTTTTTTTTTGTTTTCCAAAGGTAATTATTAGAATATTGGATATTAACAGCATTCTTTTTGTAGCTTCTTGTAAATACTAATCAGGTAAAAGAAAAAAAAACAACAAAAAACCCCACAAAAACCAAAAAACAACAATACACATTTAGATTATAACAGAAAAAAAATCTTAAAAACAATTTGGAAATCTTCACAGACTTCTGAAGCTTTTTTTTTTTTTCAATTTAATTTTATTTATTTTGTTAATATTTTGGTATTTAGAAACTGATCATTAAACAGACATGAAATAGCACTTTGTTGTTGCTTTCATTGGTATAGAAGTACTGTGGCCTGCCTATGTGGTTTGTGGATGGCAGTCTTTGTACTAACCACCCATCGGGTAGGATTGCAAAAGCTCTAATGTATGCACGAAGTCCCTGCTGAGTTAGAGAATCGTATAGACAGTAAAACTTGGAAGCCTTGGTTGGTGTTAATATCATCAAGAAACCAAACTCAATTTGGTTTGTATTAACATCATAAAAAACCCAGCCTGATTTGGTTTGTATCAATGACATCAAGAGACACGGTGTGAAGGTATCTATCCTGTAATGGTTGAAAGAGCAAGTAGTAAAACGGAGCTGAAACAAGATGATTAAATATTGATAAACACTAGACCCATTTGGAAATAGCCTTGAATGCGTACAGTTTAGCCTGTAGCTAAAGATTAAGACGTCATTGTGGCTTTCAACTTTTTCATCAGTAAAGCTCTAAATCAATTCTAAACCTATAGCCCATCACTATTCTACAGTTACAATAGCCAATTGGGAACAATATACACTAATTCCTCACTGGGAAAATGTCTAATGATTGTGCTAGCAAATAAATAAGTCAAACACACTTTTTTTTGGAAGGGGAGTGAATATACTTTTACTTCCAAATTAATACATTTAGTGCTTTATAAAGCAGTTGCTATTTAAACTGCCAATAATGTTTAACATGAATTTACTCACCACTGCCTATCCTCATACTGTATAATTTATAACACTAAGCCCTTTCAATACTCCAAAATGCCAGATAAACTTTTCTCATTTGCTCTTAATTTGGTCACGCAGGATAATACCAACATCTGAAGGCTCTTTAAACTGCTTTTTAAAATGCATTCCTGAAAGCACCACCAATGCCACCTCTGCTCCTTGTCATCTTCCATAATTATTTCCAATCCAAAGCGGTCCTTAATGCGCTTATTAATCTGGCATTCTCCTCAGTGTGAAGCACATTCAGCTCTATTAATTTTTAAAAACCCTTTTTTATGGGGGACTGCAGATGCTTGGCTATTACTGAAAAGCTATTAGAAGTTAACACCTTTCTCTCCCCAGGGACTGGCATCATCCTATGCTTCCAAATGCCACCCTATTTTACATTATCAGCTGCTAAGACTAAGTATTAGAGACTTTTTTTTTTTTTTTTTTTTTTTTTTTTTTTTTTTTTAAACTTCTGAACTGTTAATGCTATTATTAGCTAATGGCAGAGTTCTGTGTGGTGTATAGATATGTATACTCCCTCAATGTCTACAGCATATGGGGTTTTATTTATCTGCCTTTGAACAATAAGGCTATTAATTCTTGCCACCCATTAGAAGAAAACTCACAGATAAACAGCCACTAATCTTATTCCCAGGGGCTGAGATAATTTTTGCCTTTTCTTGGCTTGGATATTATGATCAGGCCAATATTTAGAAGAAAAAAGTGAAAGATTTTAGCCAAAAAAAAAAAAAAAAAAAAAGTTGAAAAAATGAAATAATAACCCATTAAACCTCAAACCACCTTGTTTTGTAGTGTACAATTCCCCTTTTAGAGATATGCAGTGTCTGTGTCTTTGTGAAACAAACCTTCTTCAAAGGACTGGGAGGTAAAAGCACTGAAAAATAATATAGAAAGCTATTTTGGGGCTGGTGGCAAAAGTTACAACTGGTAGGGGTTTTCTTTTTCTGAAGAGTTCTAGATCTATTCATCTCAATATCTGTTTGCTGCTGTGAAAACAGGCCAGAGCTGAGTCTCCAGGATGTTCCCTTGTCATTTTTTTTTATTTTTTAAGAAAACCAAACATATATAATTGAAAAGTGCATAAATCTGTACCTGTATTCTGTGACTATAGAATTTGCAATGAAATTCTCCCCCTTGTTTCTGAACTGTTGCTCAGAATCTCAGCTTTTAACTGAATAACACACAAGGAATAGAAAACAGTCCAGCTTTGTCTTTTCTGACCATTTTGAACTGTGTTGACTAAAGACAACAAACTAATGCATTGGGGTCAGAAAATGTTCAGATTTTGCATACTGAATTGAATGTAGTATCAAATGAAATAGTACAGAGACTATTGCACTGTCTTATCAGTAAATATACTGTATTTAATTTAGTAAAATCTCCACTAAAAATTCTCCAAACCTGTAGTACAAGCATGTGTCCACAAAACTGCAGCATGTTTGACATCAACATAAATTTTAGGTCTAATCTGCCATGAGAGACACTGGAGCCTGATCATTAAGTTGGATATTCACATAATTATTGGTGTTTCCTGAATCAAAGTCAGGTATTATAAGGGCCAGTGAGGAGGGAAGGTGTTTCCAAAATTCTGCTAAGGGTTGTGAAGGGATTTACTTGCCATGTCTCCAACAGCAGGCAGGCAGAGCTTTAGCTATTATTTGTTAATATTTTAACTTGTTAACTCCTGAAGGACTCAGGCAGCAGTTCATAGATGTTGTAGACAAAGAAGAGAGTACCTTCCTAGAAAATTTTGCAGTCTCTCTTTATATAACTATGTGTAATACACAGAGAGCAGACCAACTTAAGGTATTGGTTAATATCTGATCTGAACATGAGATGTACATCCTTACTATATGGAAAGAATTCCAGATAGTCTTTATGAGCGTTAATGCCATCTTTACTAACATTTTGAGAAATGCAAAGATGACATCAGCTTCATGTGTCAAACGGAAACCCCTAACTTCTGACAGGGGCTGCTTCAGAAAGATATCAAATACTGAGGGATTTCCTTAGAAGGGCAGGATGTAGGGCAGGAGGATGCACAGCGTGGTGCTTGGTGTCCACAGCCTCTGCAGAATAGGGTATGTAGAGTGCCCCAGTGCCTGGGAGACCTTGTTCCAGCCATTTTCCATCTTGGTGTTTTTTTGGTTGGACTCAGTAGACACAGCTGGACACATCAGAAGAGCAGTTTAGAAACACCTTCCTCCTTTGCTGCACAAAGGTCAACATCTGTATGCAGAATGGAGCTCCCAGTGTCCAGAACAGCCATTTCGGCAACTCTGGGGAGAGCCAAAATAACTTTAAATGGATAGACCTGTCCTGCTACAGATCACCACATTTCTTCTTTAAATGGCTGCCAAGAAGTCCTTGTATATCCTGCTGCATCATTTGCTGTGGCAAATGACTGGGCTTTTGGTTAATTTCACCTTTTCCTTTGCCATTTTATAAGACATTTGTGCAAAATCCAATTTGTCATCTTCTGTCCTTCCAGATTTCTGGAAGCACGTCACTGTGTTCAAATAACAATGCTGGAAAATAAAGTGGAAAAAATGACACTGGAGAGAACTGGGATTGAATTTTGCTTTAAAACACACAATGACAAAGCTGGGTCACCCTGACTCTGAGCTAGCATCAGCCTGAAGGAAAAGCCATGAAGAGAGGTGGCTGCTTTAACCGAGAATTTGCTGGCAGGTTTTTTGTTTCCATGGCAGATGTAAACCTGTTGCTGAGCATTCAAAGCATCTAATCTAATTTTGTGGATGTTCAAAAAAAGTGGAATAGATACAATATTACTTCAGTTTTTTAACAACAACAAAAAGGTATTAATTATTTAAAGAAAATCTTTCAGAAGAAAAAAAATAGAAAATTTGAAAACCTCAGCTCCACCTTAAATATATGCGTTCTCTTTCACCAAGCAAGGTTATTAATGTTCTAAAGACTGGAAAGTTCTCTGGAAGATTAGA
Source organism: Nettapus auritus (assembly GCA_011076525.1). NCBI lineage: Eukaryota > Metazoa > Chordata > Aves > Anseriformes > Anatidae > Nettapus > Nettapus auritus. The sequence continues at coordinate 30,155,873 of CM021770.1, forward strand.
AGGAGGTTAAATTAATTGGTCTTCCTAAATGCATATTATATGCTCAGTGGACCTGAACCACTCCCATAGTGTCCATTCAGCTCATCCCACAACTGCTATATTTGTGTACACGCTTTTCCTTGCTTTTTGTTTGGTAAAGTGTTTTTGTTTTTCTTTTGAGTATTTTGTTGACCAGCATCCACTTCTTGAAATTAATAACTCTGTAAAAAATGTTGCAATCCAACTCTGCAGTAACGTAGCTAGGGCTGTCCAGTTATCATTTCTAATAGTACGTGCTCAGGCCCCTGATGTCCTTGCATTGCCTAGGGCAGCCCATGGTCAGCACACCTGCTGTGGAATTGGATTCTTCATCTTGTCTCCCTCTTGTCCAACCCATCCTGTGTTCACGAGGGCATGAACACTTTGGTGTCTTCTTCTTTTTTTTTTTTTTTTTGTCGTTTTTCTGTAAAGTCCCAGAGTTTCAGCAAAAACAAAGACTAGATATGTGATTCTTTGCAAACATAAAAACACTCGAATTATTTCCTTCAATTACAGTAGCATGAAGACTGCTTATTCAGCTGGTCATGCTTCCAAGGGGCTGCAACAGCAGCTGGGCAGTTGCAAGGCACAGGAACATATTTCAGAGTGTTCCTGAAATCCCCTGTACACCCCTGCTAAGCAGCCTGGAGAACTGCATACAGTGAAGATCCTGTCCAGGGACCCTGCTTCCCAAGGGAACAGTAAAGATGTTCAAGTTTTGACTTGCAAAAACTCATTAACTCCAACAAATTTGGGGTGGCTTTGTGCTGATTAAATTATTTGCCCAGTCCTATTGAACACTGAATAAATGTAGTCATTCAAATGCTGGATAGTTCTGTTAGTAAAGGCACTTTTTCCTCTGCAAAGGTGTAATTCTTTTGCATGAGATTTAGAAAGCAGATATTGACAGAAGAATAGATAATAGATAATTGATGTCAAAGGCTGAATAAGAAAGTTGTCGATCAGCCAGAGTATAAGTTATCTCTCTATTTAAACTAATATAAAGTAACGATGATTTATTGCTTGAAAAAGTTGCTAGATTGAAAAAATTCTCTGGAATTGCTGGTGAATGCAGACTAAATTTTTTCTAAAGAACTCTAAGCAGACCTATTTCTCTTCCAAAATAATAATTCTGGTTCTAATTATATGTATTTTAGAGAATTGCATTTCTATAAAGTTATACCGTTAGAACACTAAACATCTTTTTTAATACTCATGAAAAGAGAAATCTTTTCAGTTGTCTAATTTGATATAGCAAAGAGATAAGAAAATATGTGATTTGGCTTTACAATATCCTTCAGTTGCACTGTATCACAAAACCTATAGCAGCTTCACCTATTAAACCTCAAGGAAATATGATAAAATGATTTGTGAAAATAAGTCTCTAAGTCACCCTTCTCTGAGGAAAAGATTAGTATTTGAGGAGTAAAAGATTAGTACTGGAGGAAAGCTGAACTGTGTAAAAGGTATTTCCTTAATATCAGAGGAGCCTCTGTTTTAGAAGTGCTTCTCCCCTGTTTTATTTAGACACCTCTGAAACTTGAAATCTGCTTTGAGTCCAGCAAATAATCTCATGTTCTCCCCAAAGAGTCACTTGGAAATCCATTGCACACAAAGCAGTGGGGGTATAGGTTACACTTCACAGGGATCCATCTATGTAGAAATGAAAGCTCAATATATTCCTCAACTTAGGTTCTGGATGTTTTCCAGAGTCATAAATATGGCATCCCATAATCCGTGCCTTTTCTAATTTTTTTCCTGTTATCCTTATGAAAAAGACCTTTGCAGTGATTGTGACATCTTTCTATCTTGAACTCTATGGGATTCGTTCCTGACTAAAACACCTTTTTTGTGTTACTAGATTCCTCTGCTGTTTTCACAGACTCTATTTACAACTCCTAATATTGTTTAGTTTATGGTACCCTTGAATTTCATATATACATTCAAAGGTGCTTGAAAGAAAGCACAGCACCTAAAATAGCTTGCACCACTGCCCTAAAATATTAATCACTAGTGTAACTCCATAAGAGTTACATCAGGCATGAGTTTAACCCTACTTTTGGTTTTAAATCAAAAGAAATTGATTTCTTTAGCAAACACACCCTAAAACACAGGATCAAAGGCAGCTGAAGCACTATAAAACCCTCTTATTTCTTCCCCCCTCCACCTTCCCCAAAAGCTATAGGGCGGCCTGTAAACAGGCTTTTTAGGCACACCAATTTCTAAGCAGCTGATTCTGCTAGCAGCAGCCCTCAGCTGTTAGTAATGATGTCACTGGTGAGCACTTCACAGCCCTCCAGGTGCTGATCTGCTACACCTTGCCCCTGTCTTTCTCCGGATCAAATGAGTTTCTATGGAAGTTAATGAACTTGCAGAGATGTACTTTCTGTTTAGTGTAAATATAGGAGAAATTTATTGTTTTCAATAAGACTGAGTTAAACTTGCATTAATTTTCTATTCCAAAGAGAAAAAAAAAAAAGAAAATAAATTAAGAGTAAGAATATTTCTTGAAGATAGAAGAATCTGCAGGGGTAAATAATTAATGGAATGGATCTTGGTATTCCAATGTATTTTTGAGAAGAATGTCATACAGTGTTGTGGAAAAAAATATTGCATAGACAGAGATGCAGGTTAGTGATTTTGAGGAAAAATTGAATTCAGATTTAACTTGTGATATTTAATATTTTATAGTATTGAATTTCAAGGGATTATTGCTTTAAATTTTCTATTCATATTCTTATGCTACAGGATGCACATCTTTGTGGTTGAGAAATGTGTTTTTATGGCTAGGGAGTATGCTTTCATGGAATTTTTTGTTTTAAAACTTTTGCTAAGATTTGCACAAGCACTTTAACACATACAGAAGGTATGCAAGTTTTGGATCAACGGTAATCATTAAAAATTTCAGAAGCTTAACGTGAGTAGCACAACAGTGTAAAACCAAAAATCAACAAGAGTGTCCATGTCTTTACATGGTGCACATGATTGCACTTGTTAGAGCTCTGCATTTCTCGCAGACGGGGTCTCCTCTGCAGGAGCAGGCAAATACCAACCAGCTCTAGTCTGAAAGCCGGGTGGCGATGCTGGCATGACCCCTTGCCCAAGCTAAATATCTCTGTCTTTTCCTACTGCCCCTACTAAGACAGGGAAACAACGTGTAGCTAATGTGCTGTGCAGCTGCTGGATGGTAGCTCTGGAAGTCTGCTGTGATGGGAGCCGGGCACTCAGTATCTACATCTTCTGTGGAGGTGGAGCGAGAAAGAACTTTTTACTGCTGTGTGTTAGAAACTTTGTGCATTTGAAGCTCACTGTGTTTTGTGTTTTCCCTCCCAGAAGGTGCCCTGTTAGCTTTATGTGCCTTTAGGTCCCTGCTGATCTCTGTGCTGCTTGCTCCAGGGCAAGGACCTGGAGGTGAAGGTTCATGCCCCGTTTCCTGGACAGAGTCACATCTCCTTGCCCATGTCTGCCGGACCTGAGAGGCAGATATAGATCCCAGCTCTGATGCCTCACTCTTTGAGAGATATACAGAGCCTATAGGAGGTCATTAGCAAGAGTCTGATGGTATTTGTTCACTTATCATTCCTTGAAACACATGATGTTTTACCTCCTCAAGTGTGATTGACCTCACCATAGCTTTTGCTACCAAAGGGAGTGGAGACTGTAGGTTTTCTCATTTTTGCCTTTCCCGTTTAATGCATCTATTCTCCACCTCAATATGAGGGGGCATTTCTTTACTGTGAGGTGACAGAGCACTGGGACTGGCTGCTCAGAGATGTTGTGGAGTCTCCTTCTGTGGAGATATTTAAAACCTGCCTGAATGCCATTCTGCGCAATGTGCTCTAGGTGATCCCGCTTAGCAGAGGGGTTGGAGTAGGTGATCTTCAGAGGTCCCTTCAAACCTTAGCCATTCTGTCATTCTATTTGTGTATTGTCACAGAGCTTTCTGACTGATGGTCAATGGCTGGAGATTTATGGTAGCTTCTTGGTTGCCCACATTTGCAGGGACGAGTTACAAGCAGCATGCAGCTTGCATTTGGAGAGTCCTTATTTCAGAAAACACATCATTGTTCTATGAGCAGGTGCAGCAGAGGGAGTTAACTGTGAGTTAATTTAAAAAGGCGAAGAGAAATCTAACAAGATGTTCAGCAGTGAACATGCTGCTACCCTGTGTGGTTCATGGGGCACAGGTGCCTTTGCTAGGATGAACAAAGTAGCTCTGTCTTGTTATGTTAGAGTCATAGTCAAGGTCTTTCTGGGATTTCAATTCCATTTTATATCCCCTGTGGTTGTACACAAATTCCACAGTAGAATAAATAGACTTTGGCAATGATTACTTGGAACCTTAGGGGGTTAACAGTGTTCTTAGCCTTTTCCTTAAATGCTGTTTACTCTCTCAATGCCTTTCTATGTGTGTGCTATAAAATATTCCCCAGAAAGAGTTTTGTCTATTGCCAAGATGTTATGCCTTGCACTAGATGAAATGCCTGGACAGAAAGCTATGACCTGCACCTGTTGTAGTGCTGTGATAAAATGCTGTGAAATAACACACCTGCTAGGAGCTGAGACACAGGGCTAAGATGTGCTTTTCAATACCTGTCCTGCAACTGATGTGATCAAAGAGGGCTCTGCTCCACCTGCAAGGCAAATGCATTTGGACAATGCCTAATGTCCACAGGTATAAATGAAATGTAAGATTTTAACACTTGAGTAAACATCACTGAAAGTGAGAGATACAAGGACAACGAGGTTCCTCATGGGGAGTTGCTGGCCTGGGCTTAAGGGGCAGTGGGGAAGAGAAGGCAGGCATGGGATTTTGGCTTGGGCATTTCTGTGCTACTTTGTGATTTGAAAGGCTGGACTGTGGAGAATTCAGAACAATTACCAACTTACTTCTACTGGAGATGACTGAGTCAGTCAGCTCCAAATAAATATGTATTTGTTTTGTGCAATAATTTTTTGTGTGTGTGTGATCACTTTCAAATATACATACATATATCAATATACCTCACATACATCAATATAGTGATCTCCTTTATGACTGAGGTAACCCTTTCACAGACTGTGCTTCCTTTCGCATTAAACCCCAGCTCTCATGTCCATATTATGAACATCCCTTCCTACTATAAAAGAACTATTGTAACTTATAGGAACTCAGATTTAACTGAGCTTCAAGACTTATACTATATGGGGAGATGGGAATGCAAAGTTTTAACAAATGTGCATGGTCTCAAATTTAAGAATATGCCCTAAACAAAATTGACTGAATATTTTCCAACAAAGCATTTTCTGACAGAAAGTTGGATTTGGTTGAATTATTTCTCTTTACCTTCTTCAGCCCCTCTGCCCCCAGCAATATCTGCTTTCCATGGAATTTTGACTTGTTGAAAAATTGAACATCCTTCCACTCTCCAGTTCTGAGATCTGTTTAAAAATATTGTGCTGTCAGTTATAATTGTTGCTGGGGGCTTCATATTACCATTTACTCTTCAGCTCTGGGCTTCTAGCTACTTTCATTATCCTTCCTACTGAGGATATTGTTGATCTTCCATACTGACTCCTTGGATGTGGCAAGGAGGAAATCATCTCACACTCCTGGCTTCTTGCCTTTACCTTCAACCCTTCCTCTATCCAACTTCTATTTTTCTCTTTTTCTTTCCTGGTCTTGCTCCTTGGTTTTTCATTTCTCACATAGCAGTTTCTCTCTCACGCTGCCTTCTAACAGTGGGGAGATCACCAAGAACAAAACTGATTTCTTGGCTTGCCAGCAACTCCAAAACAAACAAGCAAAATCATTGTTTAAAAACTGTGTAAATAAAAGGATATTCTTAGTTTTTGTTGCTGAAATTCTAAGGGATTGAAAAAACAAACTCTTTATGGGTAAAAGTATTTCACTTGGCCAGATGGAACACAATTATACTGGATGTGTATGAGATTTTTCATATTTAATTTCAACACTTATTTTTCAATAAAAGTGAAGGAAAATTGGAAATTAGAAATGGTTTTAAATAGAAAAAAAACATCTGGTCTGTCCTTTTGGAAGATGTTATAGTGAGTTTGGCTTTTTCAAATACATTTCTTAAAGAAGACCTAGTGAAAAAGGGATAATTGTATTTAGATGTCTCTGTTCATGTATCTTTACCTTGAAGAATAAAGCAAATCTTCAAAAGAGATAATTTCTTCTTCTTCTAAGAATGCACAGGGGACAGGCACAGTCCTTGGGCTCTGTTCCAGAGCTTGGTGCCATGGCAAACATGACAGGGCATGTGAAAAAGTGATGAAGAGTCCTCTGAGGACAGGCAGGAGATTCTAGTGGAACCAGAGTAACATAGTAGGCAGTGCACAGAGGTAATATCAACCTACACACTGGATAACTTATGAACTTGAATCTGCAAAGGTTTGAAGCCTTTTCTCCTAAGCTGCATGATCTGTCATGTATTTCTTGCAGGGGCAGTACTGGCCCCTATCCATCAAAGTTTTAAGTGTAGTTGGGGCCTAATCCAAATACTACCGAAGTTAACAGGGAGGCCTTTGCTGCCATGTATGTGCTTTGGATTAGGCTTTCAAAAAGTGGCCAGATAATCACCATGCTGAGTCAGATATCATATAAATCCATCAAATAAGCACAGTGTTGTACAGGTAGCAGATCTCACGTGGAGGTCTAGCTTTTCTCCATTAACATGTACAGGCTCTGCAGTTACTCTGCTGAGAAAATGACCATAAAAGCTCTCCTCCAGGTCATATGTTATGTCACAACTGGGATGGAAGCATCTTTTGTGTAAGAGGCTAATTCAGCCCTCCATTCTCAATTCTTCTAAGACTTTTCAAAAGTATGATAAAACCAAAGAGACTTTTTTTTTTTTTTTTTTTTTTTTTTTTTTTTTTTTTCTGTGTCTTTTGGAAAATGGAGATTGACCGTTTACATGTCTTCTCATTTCATATAGAAACATAATAATTTTATTATATATTAATTTGGTTGCTATTTTTTGAAGGAAATGCTAGTGATTCTTTTGAAGCTTGGTACATTTGTATCAAGTATCTGTTTGCATTTGGAACTTCCCTAAGTTATTGCCAACATTTACAGCTAACCTAAAACACTCAGTTGTAACCCTTTAAAAGAAGGGTTCCTGTTTAAAAGTATGTCTGTATTGTAATCTTACCAGGATGAAATAAAAGATGTTAAGCTATTTCAGGGTGGATTTCTTAATTGAATCTCTTAATATCAGGCTAGTGATTTTCATTAGTTAATAAAAAGATATTTTAGCATTTGAATACTTTCCAGAAACTGTTTAATGGATTATCAAAAGCAACTCAATTATGGCCAAACCAATGGCAAGATTCAATATAAACATCAAATGAACCTGATCTTATATTTCTAGGAATCAAATTCCTGGAGGAGTGGTGCCACAAATATGTTAGTCACTATAGTGATGCCCAAATTCCACATGATGATATGCACATGTTCTATTGTGAAGAATAAGTTAAAGTTGGTTATGAATACTTCTCTATGTTCTTGCTTAAAGCACACTGAATTACACGTTGATGCACAAGCATGTTTAAAAAGAGGAATCATTTTAAAGAAAAAGCTATAGTTTCTTAAAATGCGTCAGAAGATTTACATAATTTTAGTCCTCTCTACTGCTTGGTTTCATATGAAAGAGGAGGCACTCTCAATTTAAGCTGGAAAACTGGAAATGTTTAATGGCCTCTAGGACTGTCTGTCCTGGATATGCTTTTTTGGGGTGCCATCCAATGCTGTCCTCACATCTGTCCTGATCCAGAATGTCCCCTGGAGTTTGCTGAAGCTCCCTCTGTCCCTCTGCATGAATTTCTCTCCGAAGAGAATGACACAGCCCAAGATTTCATGTAGCGAGTAGATGGATATAATGCACCATTGTGTTCCTGGCCGCAAAGTGTAGGTACAACCATGAAGAGTGGGCACAACCAAACTGGCATGTATTAAATGCTGTGCTTACTGGTTTTAGTGGTGATGTCTTCATTGGCTTCAGTAAAGGTCAGGATTTAACCCAAGACTCCTTTGTCCTGAACTAGGCACTTTCCTTCTAAAACCACCACAAAATATCCAGGCTCCAGGGTCATTTGATCATCTGGCTTAAGGCTGTTTGTTAATATAATTCAGTATTCTTACACTAGATATCTGACTGAGAACCCCAAATATATTTATATAAATTGCCCAAAATAGAACCAAATTTCCTTTTTGCCACTACTAGTAGTTAGACTAGTTTCCCTATGGTGAAATACTCTTTCACCGTGATAAGACTTATTTTCTCTTGCTTTTTCATACAGTTATCCAAAGAAAGTACCCACTCATTCAGTCTTGGGATGGACATGATGTAGTGCCAATGCTGATGCATAAGATGACATTTCTGATAAAGTCACCTTTTATCAGAAAGGTGACTTTTATCTAATTATCATGAAAAATTTCCTGTTTGCTGAAAATCTCAAACATTTATACATTAACCAATCTTGTATTTCTGAATCATGAGAGGAATTTTAAAATATAATTTTAATATCTTAGACTTGATCTTATGTACAAGATGTCAGGAATATATTTTTAATTAGCCTTGCTTTATGTGTTCTGGTTGAGCCATGTGGTACAGCAACTATTTGGGGTGTGACTAAATAGTGAAAATAGAAATGCATGAACTATGACTCATTTTCAAAAAAAATATTTGATATCTGACATATGACCTCAAATTTGCCCAAACCATTTCCTGGCCAGGGGCCATGTATACCGTATTTGAAGCTGAAAATATTTTATTGTGATTTGTAGCAGTGGGAGTGCATGCCTGGATTTATAATGGAAACAATCCTAACCACAGTTATGGTAGAGCTGCCACTGTCCCACTATAAACTGCCACTTTTCCTTCTGCTCATTTCTGCCTTTTTTTTCTTTTTTTTTTTTTTTTCATTCTATATTCATCAGAGAAAATCATATCTGTATCAGTACTGCAAATGTTTAAATCAGCTATGTTTCTTTCCACCATTTTAATTCAGGTTTCCTGAAGTACATTTCTCCATAACATATAAGCATTGGGTACCACAACAAAATATCCTAAAACTGCTCCTGTGAATTAGGTATTCCTGTTTGCTAAGGTAGATAATATAGAAGGAAAGTGGTAGAGTTATATTCCATCATGCTTGAGTTCTCAGGTTTTTTTTTTTTTTTTTTTTTTTTAAATTATTATTATTATTATTTTTCACAAAAGGAGTCAGAAGAGTGTATGTATATGGAAACAAAGATGTGATTTGTGTGTCCCTTATATTTATTTTTCCACTCATAGAAGACTGAAGGTCTGATTTATAAACATTACTTGCTGTATATTTGCTTCTTCTATACATCTTTAGAATCTTCCCAGACACTTGATTTCCAAAAGAACTAAGCTTTTGGGGGATTCTGCATTTGTTCATACAGCATTTGCTCCAAAGAATTTGATTTGAGTCACCCAGTCTGCCATCAGATTAACATGGAGTGCTGATGGGGCTGTAATGATCATACTGGAGCGATGCCTTTTCTGACATATGTATATGCTCCTGCAGAGGAAATTTGCAGACCCTCTCTCTATTGACCTCCAAGGAGACTTCTTTCGGTTGAATAAATTTCTAAATTAGACACACAGAACTTCCAAGCATGCCTCTTCCTTCATTTTGTGGTTCTGATGCATGTTACCTCAAACCAAGCCCCCAAATGTGAGTTGTACAGTTTTAGAGAAATTTATCAACATAATTTTATAACAACCACATGTATAATTACAGCATAGGTTATGTTAACTGTTTTATGTCATTTAGCATGTATCTTATTGGGACTTAGAGGATTCTGTGTTCCACTAGAAGCAGTGCTATTGTGATAGATGCAGGTAGAGACAGAGAGTATGTAATATTCTTTGAACATACGTCTATGTTAAAGGATGTACATTAACAATTAATACATTTAAATCCTTTAAGTACTATGACACCAACATGCTGTTTTCTATGCAATACAATTTCTTTTCAATAAAAACATTATAAAATTCCACATCTCTTCTTGCATTTTCCTGTGTATTTGACCAGATCACTATCCTGATATTTATTGGAAAACCTACAAATATATTTTATCTGGTTGTTCATTTTACCTCTAATGCCTTGTCTTCATTTTCTTGTGAAATTTCTCTCTTCAAGTGAAAAATAGAGTGCCATTTCCAGCCTGAGATAGCCATTGATTCATGGAGATCATATACATCACTCACCTGTCTTGTCTTATCAGATACAAGAATTCATGTCATTTGTCTCAGAGCAAAGTTAGTAGCTCACATGTTGCAGCAGATTCCTGTGCAACCTCCATAATTTAATTTGGAACAGTTCTGGTTTAGTCTCAGTTCTCTTGATTTATACTCTGATTATGTCCCACATCATAATAGTGTGAGATAATCTCACAGTCTTTCTCAAAATGTTTCTCTTCTCCCCAGCTACAGAGTATCATGAATGTTATTGTCCCAGTTTTGCAGGTGGGAAACTAAGGTTGTATTTAAGCTTCCTAATCAAGTTGCTAATATAAACACAAAGGCTGCTTTACCTTTACAGAACCAGAATTTGGCAGTATTGGAGACTGGGTAGTCTAAATAATTCATTGTTCTCATGTACCAAAATAGATTCCTAAGACTAATACAGGCTGAATAGCAGTTACAATGATGAAAGTTTTATCTTCATGCTAACAACTGAAACCCAAAGTACTTGACTTAAACACAGTATAAATTTTTGCTTCCATTATCCATTGCACCAAAAGGTTTGAGATAGCATTGCTCTGTCCTTACTCCTATCATTCACTGCAGTTTGTGTGCCACTGACCAGTCATGCCACTTTTCCAATAGTAGAACCGTATTTTCAGTGAAGAAATAGCTCAAATGAGTTGCCCATGGCCTCAGAAGACATCCAGGGCAGAAAAAGGAATTGAGTCGAGGACCCATAATCTCACTGTGGTATCATAGCTATTGTACCAACTCTTCACACAGTGAAACCACTGTCTGATGCTGAAATACGGTGGTGGATTCTTCTTCCCTTAGTCTCAGTGACCTGTTGGATATTAAATCAGCCATCCTCTGTTGTTCTTCTTACCTTTGCTATTGTGTTTTCACTGGACCAAGTCACCAGTCTCTTGGAGCTTGCAGCTCAGGTGAAAATGTACAGGCATGGGAAATACATGGGTATTTCTACTTGTCAGGTGAATACAGACATGTTGGATCTTCAGCAGAGCTTGGAGTTTCATCCAGATCCAGCCTGATGTCTGTGTATCTATCTAAGCACATTCTGACTTAAGATAGCCTACATGACTGCCAGACTGGGAGTGGTAGTTTCTGACCCACTGTCTGCCTGAGCAGCTCTGACTATCAATGTGTTCCACATGGTGGAAAGCATGGCCAAAATACGTCCTTCTTTCTCCTCTCCCACGTCCAGACCTGGCTGGGCATCCATATCACAGAGAGAGGAAAGCCACATGATGGGTGTTTTCTCATGTGGTTCATCATGCATGCTCTGGGGGGCTGTGGTCCCTGCCTAAACTGCATCTCATCCTAGTTTTGGAACCACTTTCCTGGATATCTTTCTTGAAAGTCTGCTTAGATCATTCCAGATTCTTCTAGCTGATTCACTTCAGGACTATTATCCTGGAAAAAAAGGACGTATTCAGGGAAAATAGAAGGGAATTGGACCAGTCAATGTAAATAAGTGATGTAGGCACGTAATGAAATACTGTGGGTATCCTTGAGTGAGAACAGAACCATTAAGGGGAGATGGGTTGGAAGAACCAAATCCCAAGCTGTGCACATAGCTTTATTGGGTTTCTAGATGTGAAGTGTCACCCCAAAGGGGGTAAAACCTTTTTCTTTAACTAATGCTGTGTTTTATCCCAGTCCCAAGTTATGACAAAGGTTCAGCTTAGCAACTTCAGAAATGGGGCTGTTGAAATCTGTAGAGGTGCTGCACTGTTCTGTACACATATGCCTGCACTTTGCCAGCACTTTCTATATAAATGATTCCCAGATTTCCAATTGTATTTTGTTTATAGACACGTTTTGCTTATTGTAAATTGCATATGGTTTTACCTCTAACCTTGGGTCTGATCCTTTCACAAAGAATTTGGCTAGGGAAAGGAGTAGATGATCCACTGTTTGTTAGCAGTTCATTACATATGTGTGTGTGTATGTGAATAGATATAGATATATATCTGTGGGACTGATACTGGGAGGTGCTGAGCTTTCTTAATCTCTTGTGAAGTCAACACGAGTTGAGGGCACTCAGCACTTCCCAAAGGTAGTCAGAAAATATCAGTCTGGGGCAAACTCTTGCTCAAGATTTTGCTATCTTGGGTAGGAAAAAAAAAAAAAAGATAAGCTTCTTAGAGCCTTTCTTAAATGCTTTCACCTTGAGATTGTAACTATTTATGTTTTACCACTTTTTCACACGGAAAATGTGTTGCATGTTTTTTGTTGGATTTTTAAGGATCAGATTGATGAAGGAGAGTTCAGAGCCAGACGTACAGTATAAGAGACAAAGGTTTAGTAATGAGTTCAAAATTTACAAAACACAGAAGCAAATATGGCTTTAATACATGATGTGACCCTTTATAAGGCTTGAAATTACTCTTCAAAAATCATTCTGGCTTGACTTCAGAGCCGAGTGGATTGTGGGATACCACAGATTGACTTTGAGTAGTGGGTTGGTATTGCAGGAATTTTTTAATTTCCTGTAACTCACAACAATTTTCTTCCAGTTAGACCTTATCCTGCTGCAGTGTATTTACTGAACAATTTAGTACAGTGTATAAGCCAGATCAGAGGCACATGCGTGCACTCATACGCATACACAAACACACTTACACAGAGTGAGGAAAATTAAAGAATTAATGACAAAATTTAAGATGATTAAAAGAGAAAGGTTCTGTGTGTTGTTGTTTAAGTTTTTATGTGTGTAATATATTTAATATCTAACTAGTGATGTAAGGTGCAAGAAGAAACTTTGGGCTGAAACATAATTTTTCTATTTTTTTAAGCAAATAAAAATGGTCTAAGTTGCATTAATGAATTGAAAGTGATTTGGCAAAAGCTGGTTATTATTGTTTGTAACAGCTTTTTAATTAGTTCTTCAAACACATTTTCAAAACCTCCCCAAAGATACCTAATTTGCATGACTTTAAAAAAATTGTTCCTTAAACTGACAAAGCTCTTATGTATTTATTAACAGTAAAACAGCACTAAAAGGATCCCAGTTCAAGCGGAGAAATATTTCATGCCACAGAACTGCATGTACTCATTTCATTTCAGTTGTCTCCCAGGTATTTCAGGGCAATTATTATAACATAACTGAATGTAAAAAATACAACCTAGAGGTCTGTTATGGTATAATTCAAGAGACAGCAGAACAACATGAATGACAGCAATGTATTAGGGTCACTATAGATACAGATTTACTTCTGCTGCTGGTTTTAAAAATCATATTAATGTCAATGGGCTAATGGAGTATATATGCATATATATGTGTATTGTTATTAATGTATAATAATAATAGTGATAGTAATAGTGTACGTTTACCAAGAAACCTAACACTCTTTACAAGGCATTTATGTGCTCACACATACACACACAATGCATATGAATGTGAATTTACAGCATGCTTTACTCCTTATCTAAAATCTATTCTGTCCAGGGAAAGCCTTTGCACTAATTGTAATTGGGTTTGTACTGGGCCTTGAAGAAATAGGAAACATCTGTATGTTGTGGTTAAAATATGATCATATCTTCATAACATTGGAAAGAGAATGTTTGAGTGAACAGAATGAAAAATTGCAATATGTTTCTAAAACTTTAAGAATTAGTGATAGTAACAGTGTCACCCAGCTATACTAGTGAAAAATCAAAAGGTAGAAAAATAAAAGTCTAAGATTACCTTAAGTGAAATAATTAAATGTTTCTTTAACTTCTGGACAGCAAATAGGAAGAGATCATAACCTCTAGCATTTTGAGCAGCAGGATGTATGATGGGATTTATTAATAGATACAAAGTAAATAATGCTTATTAAATTTCAAGGTAACTTTATTCTCTCCTACCTACCAATGGAAAAATTTCTTTTGAAATAACACTCATTAGAAATTGAAGGTTATACTGGCAAAACAGACTTGAATCCTTCAAAAATAGCCCCTAGTAAAAGTCATAGAAAGATCTGAAGCTAAGCCTATGACAAAAAAAAAAAAAAAAAAAAAAAAAGAGAGAGAAAAAAAAAAGAAACTTAATATGCAGGCAAACTTTTTAATATGTGAGCCAGACACAGAAATATTGGTACTCTTTGAAATGAGCAAGAATTTGATGAAACACTAAAGGGTTTCCTATATTTTATTTTATTGGACAGCAACAAGTAACTCAATGAAAGAATATCCTGTAATAGCCAAATGCTTCTCAGTGTCAGCTCAGTACTTTAAGAAGCATATTTCCCTGCAATGCAGAAATGTTCCTGAATGACATGAGTTGTGTGCAAATTGCACCCTTGGTTCTTCACCTAAACCCCAGCTGGAGTTCTTCTCTTGACTTAGTGAGGCTTTCGAGCAGGCTCCAAAATAACGAAGGGACAAATCCATTGAAGTCTTTATTTATGTCTAGATTGTTTTCGCTCATCAAAGATCCCCCTGAGGCTCTTCCTTCTACATTCTCCTGCCGAGAATTTGCACCTCCCCGTAAATCAAGCTACACCCCTGCTCTCTGGAATCTCATGGATGAAATCAGGATTTAGCTCTTTCTTGGTCCCATGGACTCCCTCACAGCTGCTCAGATTCCTCTTAACTCTTGGAGATGCTCAGTTAAAGAGAATTCTTGACCATTGCAAGTGTTACCATAACTAAAATGTCAGAATGTCTATGGGAAATCAGTGAATTCAGCAAAAAATTCGTGAGGCCCTAGTTAGACCTGCCAAAATAGGGAAAATGTTCAAAAGGATGTTCCTGTCTCCTTTTGGACATGTGCAAAATTCAGCTAGAGTGAAATTTTAGAACTACCTTGACTTGTCTCTAAACTTGGATAAAAAGTTATCTTCAGTTTCCAAGACAAGTCCCATTTTAGATGTTTCATTTTCCTGGCTATAGAAGTCCAGGTATCTGGTGCATCCAGGCTGGACTGCTTTTTTAATGAAGGGGGTATTCATTTTGCTCCAGGTTACGATCCTCAGTTTCTCCACAGGTTCAAAGTCACTGTCCAGTGGACTCCACATTTAGGCTTTTGTACTAAGGTCTATTAATGTCTTAACAAATTAATGTACAATCATGTTGATCATAAGGTGAATATAATCTAAAAATCATTTTAATAAATGTATCTCTTTTTGAGAAGAAAAATTATGAAACATCAGAGATTTGGACAGTCTTTTCTCAGTTGTAGGGATCAAATTTGTGGGGCAAATTGCCAAAATAAAAATAAAAATAATAATAATAATAAAAAAAGATGAGGTCAATCCAAATTTTAAACTTTTTTTTTTTTTTTTTTTTTTTTTAATATTTCAGGACTGTATTCATTGAGAAAATACTTTCATTGTAAGTGATTCGTACAATACTCAATCTCTCTTTAATTTTTCCAAAAAGACTGGGTTTGCCTCACTTTCTCCATATTGCTGCTGTATTTGATCAAGGACGGGGAAATGTACAAAAGATGTTGTTATTAATCCTGCAGGGAAAGCTCTGTGATACCACAATGGTGTGTAAGACAAGTCTTGGGAATTTCTCAGAACTAGTGTTCGTTTGGTCCAGCCTGGATTCATTCTGAGTGAGCTGCTCTTCCACAAGTAAGTTTCCTGTGGGCAGTCTCATATTAATCTACTTCTAAAGCACTGTACATATTTACATTGGACCTGTGTGATATTACATATATGCAACACAGGTTTTAGAAATCATATCTGGCAAAATCTTGTGTGCTGTGATTTTAGCAATCTTTACATGAGCAACTCAGTGCATCCAAAAGACAAATGAGAACAAGGGAAAGGACTGTCAAATAGAGAAAGACCAGAATGTCAAGCTTCAAAAGGGGGGTTGGTCTTGTACATAAGGCTCCGCATAAGCAATCAGGCAATCTGGATTCAATTCCCAGCCTTTCCACAAATCGTCTGTGAAAGTACGAGTAACGCATTTTTTTCTGATTCTCTTCATAACATATTTGAAAGCATATGTGATGTTCCCTGCTCTTCTCTAGTGGTGGAAATGCTGGAGTATTATCAGCCATGCTAACAAGTCAATTTGACAGGTCACTGTTGGATGAATATGTTGCTCCTGACGACAAGTGCACCAGCTCACTTATTACGATTTTGGAGCTCTTTGCGGGTGCACTCAGCAGAGCATTTGGTTACAATCATTTCCTTTGAGTTACTTAATCAATATCTCCTGTCTACTTAGCCTGCAGTGCCAGGGTAAGAGAATGAAAGATGTAGAAATAGATGACCTAAAGAGATGACAATTCATACTTATCAAGCTGTATATTTAGTTCTAAGGAGCTCCCAAAGCACTGGTGTTGTACTGCGAGTTCGATATTTCAAGCAAAATCTTTTAGCCAGCGGCAGGTTCACAGTCAGGCAACAATGGGAGCAGAGGCTGCTTCACATTGCTGACATACCAGTGATGCCAATTTATGAATTCTTCTGTAAATCTCTGGAGATACAAACCATCTGTAAGGCATAAAAAGACAACAACATTTATGAATTTGGTTACACATAAGAGGAGTGAATACGTTTTGTTTAGACAATTCCCATGAATTCCAGTCACAGGAATCACTGACTGTATGCCTTGTTTATGAGTTTTAAATAATGATAGCAAAGCAGAATTTCCAAATAATTATGTAGAAACAGAGATTACTAGGTGATTACTAGGTGACTGCCTTATACTTTTTTTTTTTTTTTTTTTTTTCCTTTGACTTCTAAAGGGACAAGTTGCACCCATTTGAATACACTAGTGTCTGAGCAGAAATAAAAGAGCTTATCTGCTAATTTAATTTTATCTTCTAAATCAAAAGCAGTTATTATGGGAAAATCAGTTAAGTCATAATGATATGTTTTTGCTTCTTTAAACTCCTTTATTAAAAAAGGAATAAACAATGATATATGCAAGGGACTTAGGGTATTTTCCAGGTCTTTTATCTTCTTTTGACCTTGGCAGTTATGTGTACAAAATATATCTCAGCATTAGTCCTGAGAAAATTAGGATTTATCATTTTTAGTAATACTTAGCAGAACTTCCCAATGTGTGGGTACTATTTTTCAATGCTTTGCCAGTTTTCAGAGACATAACCTATGTTTTACCCCTCAAAGTCACTACCACATCTAAGTAAAAAATGACAGCTTGTCATCTGATTCATCTGATTGACAAGGTATCAGTATCACCACATGGTCTTTTCTTATACCCAGCAAGGCACAATAAGACAAGGAAGGGAAAAATAAACATTTATGCTGAGGTTAAAATGACTTGTAGTGAACAAGCTTCTAGTGCAGTGTTTGCTTACCCTGGGCTGGGGCAAAGTTCTGAATTGCTTCAGTGGTATCAGTGTACAAAATAAATAAATAAATAAATATCTATATCTATATCTATATCTATATCTATATCTATATAAGAAAGCTTCACTCAGTTCACAGCACAATTTCTCTCTTCTCAGGGCAAGAAGTGCTTGGCTTGTGGGCATGTACGCCTCAGCTTTGTTGCACCCAGGGAAGACACCACTGCTTCTCTGAATGGAAAGAGGATCCGAATGAAGGGTGAATGAGGAACCTCAGGTTTTTGGCTCCACTATTATTTTCATCTACATTCAATAATTTTGTGTCTTTACACCAACAGCTTGCAGTCATATAGGTGCTCAGTGAATTCTAACAGATTCTGCTGCCATTCAAACCCAGGCAATGGAAGCAAGGCATTTTTTTCTGAAACTTTTGCCTTACACATACTTATGAGCACTGTGATTACTCCCTGAAAATTATAGGAATTTCCTCCACAAGAATGAGAAAAGTCCTATTATTTATCCTGCTCTCAGCTCAGGAAGATGGGGTGAGCTCAGGGATCAAACAGAGCATAGGATCACATGCAAACCTTGAAGACTCTATACAGACTTCAGTTTTTGGTGATGTGTAGGGTAAATGACCATTAATGACCTTTAATCCATAGTATGTGGCTCATAGTTTGGTACCTTTCTGATCCTTTTGGCCTAGAAACACTTAGCTTTAAGTTACTCTGCAGACTGACCTCGTGATTTGACTGAGTACAGCTGAAAACAGTGACGTGAAGATAGGCTAAGGTGAAGATTTCCACTGGGGTATAGGTATCACACCATAAGAAAAGCAACGGAACTGAGTCTTTGCTGTCAGGAATGACCTGAAAATCCAAGGCCTTTAAAATGAATTTGAGATCAGCTTTCCATGGCTTTATTGAGGAAGGCTACAAAAAGGCCAAAATGCTCCAGGCCACGTAAGAGTGTAGATGTTAATGAAAACAAAAATCAGAAGTTGAAGCATAACCAATTTAATGCCTGTCCTAACTTGTACATGAGATATCCACTTGCACGGCGTTCAGAGGGAGCTGTGACCTCATTTCCCCTGGCACGCCGGTCGGATGTGTTATTTTCTTGTGCCATCATAAAGTAACCGGAAGCTTTTGTTTCCAAGTGAGAACTTGCACAGATGCAAGTTATTTCCCAGTAATGCAGGCACTAACATGTGTTGCCACTGGAGTTTGAAATGTCCATTAATTTAACAGTAAATCCCTTATCCCTGTAAAATGAAAACACCATATTCTACATAGACAGAGAAGAACATATAACTCTGCTTTTCAGATGTTAGAGCCTCCAGTGGACAATTGTTCACCAATTTCAATTTACACAGCTGGCTGTCTCATCCTGAAAAGATGCCTTAGGACTGAGAAAGCATGGAAAGTAAATTACCATCTCATTCCAAACAACATCATTTCCCTCTCCCTCAGGCTAAAATTGAGGTATGTTAATACAACAATGTTAGGAAGTCAGCCCTGCTTCTGTTGGCACAACATTTGACCTGTGTAAAGAGGCCAAAATTTTCTGAATCCGTAGAAATAAAGTTCTGTAGATACCAGATACTTGTTTGTCTTACCCAAGGATGATTATGAGGAAGAGACTGAAGTATGCAAAGCCACAAAAGGTTTCATTGCCACTGGAGTAAAAATCAAAACAAACCCATCTTGTGAAGTTAAAACAAGCAAACAAAAAAAAATGAAGTGGTTGCTGCTTTATGTTAAAAAAATATTGAGCATGTTGAGGGTTCTGTTCTCAAGTATTGGCTATTTTTATTTGTCCATGTAACACAGCAGTAGGAAATACTTATTGCAAGACAGTCCAAATCTCTTTCCAACATTATCAACAATTGCAAGGGAATAATCTGACTCAGCAGCTTCGTTATCGCTAAGGGCACTTGAGCATGCTGAGTTTATAAATTTGATAATGCTTGGTTTATGAGTTTGATTACTGAGTTAAATTACAGATCACAATAATTAGCCCAATTAATGCACACTCTACTACTGTGCTGAAAATAATAACAAAACACACAGCCAAATGCTGATCATGAGATGCATATGACACAGGGAAATGGGAACTGTGGAAGAAACCCCCCAGTCCAAAGCTATTCTCTTTCATCCTTACTTCATTTATTCCTGTTAGACTGTTTTAGCATTTGTGAATCGTTTTCCAGAGCTATGGCAAAAATAACAAGGAGTCTGGAATTGATATAATATCAAGAAATACTCTAAAGTAATATAATTTTCTCTTAAAGTTTGACGTTTAGCAAAGCTTTAGAATCCATTTAGAATTATGTTTTTCTAAATTACCAGAATTGTTTCTCTTTTTTTTTTTTTTTTTTTTTTTTTTTTTTTCTGGAAAGGGGTGTGAGCCAACTAAACAATATGAAAGATGACATTGTTCTAAGGTGTGTTAGAAGTTAGCTCCCATATACTATGAAAGTTAAATGCTACTGGGAAGCTAACTGCCCTCTGCCCTTGAAAATCTCCTCCTAAATTCCTATCTCGAGGCATAACATCAGCTATATTACTCCAGCCTTATAGTTTACAATTTTCAAGCAGACTTTACCAGAATTTTAAGGACCTTTTATTTTATTTATTTATTTTTATTTTTTGTTGAAGTGTAAACAGAGGTGATGTCTTTATGAATAAGTGCAGTTCAGTGACTCTTCAGGTGTGGGAATTAACATCCATCCAGCTCCAAATGTACTTTTATTGTCTGGCTAAATGTTATTTTGGGGCAATATCAGGGTTCAGCCTGGGCTGCAGGGGCTGGGACTGTGGGGCAATTCTGGGGTGCACAGAGGTGCAATCCAGAGCATATATGAGGGCTGAGTTCAGGTGTTTCCAGGATTGGCAGGCAGTGGATAAGTGGGCTTCTTAATCACGATTTTGGACTTTACCGTCTCTTTTGTACCTAGGTCCTGCTGAGAACACGTAAGCTGTGCTGCTGATGCTCATAATTCCTGCGGAACATGTTGGTGGATGCCTCTCTCATTCAGCTATGATCGTCCTCTTCCTTTCCCAGACTCCCATGAAAGCGTGAAAAGTGCAGTTATTCATGCACAATAAGGCGTGATCGTTATCATGATTTGTTTCTGCAAATGTTGTTAAAACAAGCAATATCTGAAGCTCCACAAAAGCTGCGTCTTTCTCATGCAAAGCGGAACATTCCTGGCGAGTCGAATGCTGTGTCAGAACTGGGTAAACCAGAATATTCCTAACATTTTAATGCATGTGCACACTCCTCCGCTATAAGATGTGTGCGTATTAGCCAAGGAGAATGCTATCAACAAAACTTGATAGCTAATGTGGTTCACCATCATCCTTTTTGCAAATGAGGTATTCATTTAAAGACTGTTATTAGCTATAGAAAGGTTGAATTTATAGTGCTTTTTGTTTATATTTAAATCAACTCCTGCCTACAGAATTTATCTCTAGCCATCTGCAAAAACTTGTTCGTGTTTGCATTGCTATGTACATAACATTGTAACAAGCATAACCCTCCAACCAAAGTCTGAGGCTTAAACCAAAGAATCAGTTTTCAGGTGATGTAGTGCAGCTTAAATTTTAAGACTACACTCTTGAGTTGTCTGTTTCTAGAACCTCTCTCTCTCAGCCTCCAAAAACAATTTATAAGCAGAATTTACAGAACATTTACAGGAAAACAAACTGATGAACAAAGAAGGACATAGCCCAACTTTGGTACAAAGTTCAAAAGGAGATTATACAAATCCAGAATATGACCACTCTAGAGACCATATTACAAATCTTTCCACTTAGATGATCTTTTGTTTCCCCAAAACAGATTTTAACAGTCCTTTAACAATCTCCTTTTCAAGGAGAAATTCAGAACTCTCTTTCTTTTTTCAGTTACCCAAAGAAATCCTTGGGGATCTTTGGCCTTTAGGGACATTTATTTATTTATTTATTTATTTTTGTACAATTAGAGGTTTTCACACAGGACACAAGTATTCTTTTAATTTGTAAGTGAAAGCAAGAGGAAGGGACTATATTCTTCCAACCATGTAAGACTATAATAGTCCACATGGAAATCCACAAGCTGGCACAGGGATATAGTGAGACAGTGTGTCAGGATGAGGTGCTCTGATATGGTGAAGAAAAGCTTGAGGAGTAAACCTGAGACAGGGGCAGCTGCATGTAAAAGAAGGACCCCTTAGATTAAAAGGGATGAAAAAGGCTTGGAAAGTACTACGAAAAGTAAATGGTGGAAATCAGGACAAACAGAGCTATGATTCATCCAGGAAAAGGTTTTTCTTACTATATATATGTCCAGATCTTGTTTGAAGAGTGGTAGCTTGGTTTGCCTTAGGTTTGCCATCACATGGTTTGTAATATTTCAGTTGAAATGATGACAGTGCCCAGCTGCCCAGAACGGCTATGAGTATCCACAGCTATACACAAGCTGTTACTAGGTTGGGTATTATATGCTGAACAGCAACAACTGCCCTTTTGTAAGGAAACGGTATTG
Source organism: Nettapus auritus (assembly GCA_011076525.1). Taxonomy (NCBI): domain Eukaryota; kingdom Metazoa; phylum Chordata; class Aves; order Anseriformes; family Anatidae; genus Nettapus; species Nettapus auritus. Next base: position 30,177,926 of record CM021770.1, read on the forward strand.
CTCTGAAATGGAGAACCTTGCCAAAAACTGTGTAGTGTTACTCTTTCCACCCATAGGATTTAACCCTATATTACTTTACTAAGAAATATGTGGGTGGGCATGTGCAGATTGGAGCATAAATCTGAAGTTTATCTCCAGCTCCACCTGAATGCTCTTCCCCTTTGTGCAGGCAGCCGAGCACAAGGTTGAGAATTAAATTAATGGCTAAGCACTCAGAAATCTGAACTGTTCATGTGTTTACATGCTGAGTCTGCCAATGTCTAGAAAGGTGGCCACCAACTATACAATTTTAATGATTGTTGGAAATATGGATATCTGATGATCTAAGCTTCATCTGCTGTAAATTAAAGCTCAGATTTCTTTAAATCAACTGAATTTTCCATTCATGCTGAAAATGAGATATGATATCAAAAGCATAAAAAGCTCAAAAGGTATTAAGTGACCTTTATCACTCTGTCAGATATGATGACCAAATTGATTAATTTCCTTCACCTGATATATGTAGTAACTTCTAAAACAAAATTATATTTACTGGGACATGTCTACAGTTTATTTTCTTGAATACATTAACAACTAATTATCTAAGAGACGATTGGAGAGTTCTCGTTATAGAGGTGTCTGGTGTGTCTGGTGTGTCACTCAATGATTATGGAATGAGATTTTTTTTCAAATGTCCTGGGTACACAGGGATTGCCTGTAACCGTTACCATTGTCCACAAACTTTTTCCCTTAGCCCCACAGAATCCAGGATTTTCTTTTCTACTCAATGGTAAATGTGCTGCATGGGCTAAGGCAATTATGGGAGATTTTCTTATTTTTTTTTCCTCACCTAATTGAATTTATTTAACCATATATTTATCCATGCTAAACTTTGATACATTTGTAGTAAACCCCTCCTGTATATTTTGACTTAAAATTCTCTGATCTCTAACTTTAGAGCTCAGGATCAGTCCTGTTTATTATCAGACCAGTCAGAATTCAGCTGAGTTGCCAGAGCTCTGCTGAACATTCAGAGAAACCTACTGGTTCTTCTCAGCAGGATATCTCCAGGAGTACATGCTGGACTAGATGCATGGATGAAGGCTGGAATCACAAGGGCACAGTCCAGCAGTTATCATTACAATTAGCTGGTGGACTCCAGAGTGTCCCACTAAAGAAACTGAGTACTGGCTTCTGAAGAGTGACTTCTGGAGTAAAACAACTGTGCTGAAATATGGAAAGGTAATTCTTAATTGTATTCATCAGATGACAGTCATACCAACTCAATTGCATGCATCAGTTAAGGTGAGAATACCTGCCAGAAAATTGCCTGCTTAGTCTCTTTTTTCAAAAGTCAGGATGATTGAGTCCATGTCAGACATGCATGAACACATTTGTGCAAGATTCCCTCCAGATCGGCAAACATCAGTATTCCTATGTCAGTGGCCAGAGGCATGGATGGGGCTGAGGGACCTGCCAAGAGCTACCAGGGGAGGTCTCAGGCAGCTTCCTGGGAGAGGCTGTGCACCTTCAGAGTCCAGGCATGGGCCAGCTTATCCACCACAGTCTAGTTCTGGGAGAGCTCACAAATGAAGTGCCTGCTCCTCTAGCTCCAGGCACGATATCTGCATATAGCCATACCCTCTCCCATGCAAGCAGAGACCACACTGTTGAAAGTGAATGCCAGCGAGCCTTGATAGGAGGTGGTAACTTTGAGAAGATTGATTGTTTTCTTCCCCAAAGAACTGCTGTTTCCCTATAATTTTGGTTTCAAGACTCTTATTTCTGCCTAGAGCAGGGGGGCTTTGGGGTTTTTTTTTTTTTTTTTTTTTTTTTTTTTTTTTTTTTTGACTGAAGGACTGATTTTTATTCTTATTATTGCTTTTATAATATCTTAGACTTCTGTAATCGATAGTACATATTTAGAGCTATTGTGAGATAATTCATGTTGTTCTGCAGTGTTTGGCCAGGTAAAAGGCAAAGGTTTAATGCAGTCTCATTACACTTGATTTAATAAGGTCAGTCGCAACTCCATACAAATTCAGATTAGTATAACTTAATTAAGTGCTTAGAAAATGATCAGCCTAGCATTTTACTGTGTTGCAGGCCAACTTGTCCTTTCCTTTCAGAGAACAGGGTAATAAAACTACTCGCATTACTTTTCCAGGTGAAGTGGTACTCAGTTTTGCCATTGATGCAACGGAGGGAAAAAGACATCAGTTACAGATGTTAACCCAGCATCCCATCGTGTTGTACTGACATTTCAAGCTCACAGTCCCCTTCTACATATGAAAGAGAGGCAGTAGGTTTGTAATCACATGCTCAGAAGTGTATTTCAGGTATTGTGGCACAGCCTCTAATTATATTGTCACATGCAATTCTTTCTCACAAACCGCTGGCCTCTTTCGGGGCACAGAATGCCCCGTGCTCACCTATTAGGTAGTTATTAAGTACTATATTTTCTTCACTTGATGTGGGTCCCAAACCTAATTTACTGTATTCTGTTCAAATTTTCCTCTGAAAAGTGACTGATAGGTGTCCTTGGAGGTAAGTTTGTGGCTTCAGTGCTCTGGTGAGTTAGTTGCTTCACAAACATCAGTGTGTTTATTTGCAGAGCATGTCTGTGAGAGGAGAGGGTGCTTCACAAAGAGGAACTTAAATGCTCAGAATGTGACAGCAAAACATCCACTAATTTAGCTGAAAAGTTTGAAAGGTCTGAATTTTAAGAGGACATAGAAATTATGCATGTGGTGCCTAAAGCCCAGCTCCTCTTTGTGCCAGCTTCAACCAGGAGTGCACTGAGCTTTGCGGGTTGGGCTTGGTCCCTCATTTGGCACCCAGAAAGGGGGAGCCACACACAGTGAACACCTTTGGCAAATCTTTGTCTAATATCTAGCAGGGGTGCAGTGGAGGCAAGGACAGCATGCTGTTTTCCAAGGTATCTCACCTGCTTCTTTAGGTCTAAGATCCTAAAAAAAAAAAAAAAAAAAAAAAAAAAAAAAAAGATTCCTCTCCCTGCCTCCTTTCTTGTCCTGCAGCCTGTCAGATTCCTCCCTCCTCCAGCAAACAATACAAGTTTGTCCTCTGAGTAAGTCTCTGGACACCGAATGTGTCTCACACAGGGGTCATGAGGAGAAAAATAACATTTTGTCACTTAGTTAAAGACCGTATTGTTCTGTCTATGCTTAAGAGACAAATTACACCTCCCAGGCAACTTTAATCCTGATATTTCTCAACTTTAAAAAGCTTGCATTTACTTTGTATTCCAGCACAGCTTCTTGGCATGCATTTCCCTATTTTCTATTAAGATTAAAAGAGACAAAATCCCCAAATTATTTAATTGATGTCTCCTCCTCAGCCACCTTAGTTTTAATTTCTGTGCTTCCGTCCTTGTAAAACTTGTCCAAATTTTCTGTCCTTGATTCTGCTCTAGCCACCTCTTTACCTTTTCTCTGTGGCCCTAAAGGTTTTTTCTTGAATTTAAATGTGTCTGGGCTGAACATTCAATGGCTAAGCATGCAGGAGAATTGGCTCTGTGGGCTGGTCTCCAGCACTGGGTCCCAACATATTTTTTGGCTCCTTGGAGCTCTGCTCAGCACCTTGTGCAGATGAAACACACAGCTGCTAACACCTGCTTCTGCAGTAAGTGCAATAAGACCTTGTTTTATGAGGGCTTGAAAATTGTCGCAAACGGGTGTGTTTATCTTACGGGCAGTAACAATAAAGGGAAGGGAAAGGGAAAAGGAAAGGAAAAGAAAGGTAAAACTGGGAAAAAAAAATCTTTTTTATATTATGAACTGCTAAGTCATCTAAACAAGAGGTCAACAGCCCAAGCTGCAGTGTCAGTATATGTTCATATATATAGTTTTACAGGGATAAATACAGACAAGACATTATCAGCAAACAATGAATGAAATGTAATAAAGTCAAATGAACCCATCCATCTATCCTTGCAGATTTTGAAATTTTATACACTAATTTCCATGTTCCTCTTTGACACTGAATTTTTAGGAGAAGAATTAATTCAGAGAAATGGCTCTTAATATAAATTTTAATCATAGCTTTCTCAATAAGTATGTAATTTTTAAAAGAAATAAAATGTGATGAGATCAACATTTTTGATTAAACAAGGAAAATGCTTATAGGCTTCATCCTGATAGAGCCTTGATTCCTTAAGCAACACATTATGAGATGTTAATTAAATGACAGTAACGTGTAACACAGCTCCCGTTTTTAATTTATTCAGGCTTCATATTTTTCCACACTGAAGGGATATTCTCACCTTAAGAGCAGAGCAGCCCTGTGAGTGGCAGAGCTGATGAAACCTGGTTTCCTCTAAGCTTTGTGGCTGGGGGCTGAGCTCAGCCTTGCAGATCACTGAGGGTCTGTGGGGAATGCCGACCTGCTGTAGTTCCCCCATGTGGGATACTACCAGTAGATTTGGGATTTGCTTAAAAAGTGCTAAGGATGCTTTGTCTCTGCCGTTTGGGCAGTTGTGCTAGTTTAGAGTTTCTGGATGCCCAGAACAATGCCAGAGCTCACCAAATGGGTGTGAGATACATACAGCATGTACAGAAGGTCTGACCTGATCTGGACAGGGATGCACTGGATATTTGGGTTATCATCTAACACACTGCCATTGCGGCACAGTAGAACACATCTATTTTACTGGATGGAAATGCAGCACAAGCCAACAATCCCCATCCAGTCCCTGGTGGTGCTCATCCCCTTTTATTTATTTATTTTTTTTTCTTTTGTCTGGGTTGTCCTGCACAGCACATTCCTCCACCACCTGACCTTCAGCCCAGTCTGCATCCCTTCCGGTGTGGTCTCACCTTTGCTCTCTCCACTCTCCCTGAGCCATCAGAACTTGCTTTCTGCTCATTTTGAGGTATTCAGACTGCTAAACACCTGAACCCTAGTCATTTTAGTACTGGTGATACAGCAAGCAAGCCTCAGAAGTCCAGTCTCCTACTAGAAGCACCAGGGTTCAGTGTCCTTTGCTAAGTGGGTGAACCCTTCATTTAACTCAGATCAGTGAGACGTTATTGCAGATATAATGCCTGCTGCTGAATATTGTGGAAAGTTATCACAAACAGCCATGCCAAGGTACAGTGCCACTCATTCCTGTTGCAGCAGGGACCCGAGCAGAATAGGTCTCCGAGCACATCTCAGATAAATTGTGGAGATCCACCTGGTCGGGTGGTTCTTTGGGAAAGAAAAAAGTGAGCTTTTGTGTGGCTGCAAAACCAAACATCCTTGCTGTCCCCCACAGGGCAAAAAAAAAGAAACGCAATTGTCATGCCTCAAATGACTTCTAGAGTGATTTTAGAAACTGAATTTATTTTGTAGATTTGAGGTTAATATTTAAGGGAACATTGCATCAATCAGTTTCATGAACTACAGACCTACTTACATTTCATGTTGAAGTTATCCTTTTAGAAGTGGGGCCCACCACAGGGAACAGCGTTGAGGCAAGTGTTTTTAAAAGGAGCTGAATACAACACGAAAATGAGAGCACACTGCTTAAACAGATCAAGTGATATGTTCAATGTAGTGAAATACAGTTTCAGTGCTATGTTGAACAGAAATCAAAACAGAAACTGAAATCAAATCCTTGGTTGTTCTATGGCCATTTACAAGAAATATTCTTTTCTTGGAAGCAGTGCCACGTATTAGGTTGGTTGTTAATCTAAATTTAAATGTCCTTAATTATGCTAATTTTCTTTCCTGGCAGATAATTAAAAATAAGATTTTTAATGAGTTAGATGTCTTGAGATCCTAGAGAGAAGGAAATAAAGAAAGAGAGAGAGGCTGGTGGAAAAGCTAAATAAAACAAAACTCAGACCTAAGATACACTCAGTCCCACATTCCCCCTGTCATTTAGTAGGCAGCTTAATTTCCTTGTGTTGTAATTTGACAACATTTCCTGACTTGTGTATCAATTGCCATTTACTTTTTCCTTTTGACTATGAGCTATTTGGGCCAGAGACTATCTTTTTGCTCTGTGCTTAGAACAAGGGAGTCCTGGGGTAGAGCCTGCACATCAGTACCCTAAAGGAGAAATAATGCCAGAGGAGGCTTGTTCCAGCAGAAGAAATCCTGACCCACTTTGTGAGTGATCACTCTACAGTACTTTTATCCTTCCTCACCACTGTTGTTTTTAAAAGACTTGGCCTCTGACCTATTTTCACACTGATTTCAGTGCTAGTGAGGCTTTTATCCTTTAAATTGTTGGATACTTGTTTATGTAAATACAGCACAAGTTTTCTAACCAAACAAGATTCAATATTTTTGATGGCAGGAGACAGCTTTGTGTTAGAAACGAAGGTGCATGTAATGGAAACATTAACATTAAGTCCAATATACCTTTCTGCATTTTTCTAGCAGCTGGGACTGAGCTGAAGACACTGAAACCAAGGAAAAATGCATTTAGAGCCTGGGGAATAGCAAATGGACATGAGAAAGCAGCCTCCCATAGAGTCTCTAAGCCATGAACAGTTTGAGCAGAATTTTGAATCACAGGCACAAGTGGAGGAGAAAATTTAGGGCAGGATTTTGGGCCATAGTTTTGCTTCACCCAGCTCTAGAGAGAACATCCAGAAGTCTCCAGTAAAACCATCAAAACCACTGTAACAAGCCACCCTGAGAGACAGACACGTGTCGTCAGCCCAGTTCTCCACTCGCGGATAATCCTTCTGGCAAAAGCTGCCACCTCAACAGGTGCTGGTGGCCCCCGCTGTCTGCTTCATTAAGGGGCCAAGGACTGTGTGATTATGGAAGCTAAACCCTCACTGATCCCAAGGTGAAGTTCAACTGGAAGGGCGGCCAGCGGAAGAGGCATCCCTATTGTGTTGGCTCCCCGGGCTCCCTCCTGCAGCACTGTTAGCCCAGCACGGTGCACAGTGCTAATCCCTAATTCAGCAAAATGCCTCAGTGCCTTCTTCACTCCCTAGCTTGGCTGCGTGAGGGCAGGCTTTGTGCAGACAGGGAGTGAAACGAAAGGTAAATCTGCAAGAGATATTGATTTTTTATTTTATTTTATTTTATTTTTATTTTTAAGTAATGGCTGGGCACAGAATTTCCTGCATGTAAATAAATTCTTTGCTTATACAACCAATTGTTAATAAGCTCATTGTGTATACATACATATGCACATGTATACGTGCACACACACATATACGTATTGCCTCCCTCCAAATAAATTACATGCAAGTTGCTCAAAGATATGCTTAGATGCGAGTTTTCTGCAGGTTAGGCTAGCCATAAATTAAAAGGACCTCTAAATAAATAAAAAATTGGCTTTGTTCCGTTGTATCTCCAGCAGGGATATGACTGTTCATTATGAATAGGGGCTGAAGGCTTCACTGCTCAGTAGTTTATAAATACTAATGAGTGACATATTGAGAAAAATTGTACCTACAAAAGCAAAGTCTTCTGCCATGCAAATCAGGCCCCAATTCCCCACAGATAAGGATCTTTTTGATGGAACACATGCAAAATCTACAGCTCTTAATTCTTTCATTAGTATTCCAGGCAGACGATTGCCAAATAACAGGGAAAACTGTCTGAATTGCTGTGTCTGAAACCTAATATTGATTTGTTTAATAGTGTCAGGAAGTCAAAATTCACAAATCTCCTGTCGATTGTTTATGAGGCAGTTAGCACAGAATTGGATGCCCCTGCTTAATTAATAACTCATTACTGAAATTTGATTATATGCTTGAATGGTTTAAATGGGCTCTAATTCAGTATCTGCAAAGCAGTGTTGCAACAAAGTAAAATGGATCTAAAAGCTTGTTTTTTAACACTATTGCTGTCTGTATTTCATGATCTCTATTGGTGGAGAATATGTTGACTTAGTTGCTAGGGCAGACCTCTTAGTACATTAATAATTGACACAGAAATGTATTGTTCTAATGATGTTATGAACTGAATCCCAGCTAAATCAGAAGAATACTTTAGGAGAAATGACAGTGATTTGAAAAAAAAAAAAAAAAAGTTCTTGTATTTTTTTCTTTAACATGCATTTGGTTTATCAACAGAAGAAACAAGGAGAACAAAGATATTTCTAGTATGGGCCTTTTTTTTTCAGAAGCATTTTAGGCAGTTGGGTTGGTATGTCCATGGGGGCTGAGCTCCTCAGTGACCTAGATGACTCTTACCCACCATATTTTATGCTGTTCCTAGCATTTTTTTATCTCTCGTACTATCTGGGTACTGGGTAACAAGGATGTTTGGTTTGGGCAACACTTGGGAATCCCCAAGTCTCATTAACTACTAAAAAGGATGATAATTTTATTACAAGAATGAAAGTCATTTTCTTCTTCATTTTTTGTTAACTTGTATGTTAAAAAGAAAATCGGCACAAAGGTATGCTGTTTACTGCAAGAAACTCTTAAGCAAGTCCTTAAATACATTATTGAATGACGATCTTTGGGATTTGGTCAAGAAGCAGAAACTGTAATCTCCTGGCTAGACAATGCTTTGTGTGTGGTGTCTTTCTCTCTGTTCCTGGTGTTACCTTCAGTGCACGTCATGGTCACTGACAGAACTTTGGTGCTCGGGGTCTCATGTACTTTCTTCATAGATGACACACCATGGGATTACTGGGTCTGTAGGCGATTTCCTTGCTTGCAAGATGAATTCCACTGAATTTCATTGAGTTTCTGCTGAAGACAGCGCTCACTCCCTGCAGGATGAGCACATGCTGTAGAGCTTCAGGATGACAAATGTATGTCATGAATAACGATTAGCAAATAGCTGAACATGGAGAGTTCACAGGCAACCCGTTGTCTGACTGTTTTGTGACCATACTCTTTTACCAAGTCCAAGGAACTTGTTTAGCCAAACAAAACCAGTAAAGAAATTAATAATTAATGAGATTCCAGCAGATATGTTCAACCAGTTCCAAGAGCAGAAATCAGCGAAATGTTCTGGGAGAAGCTGTTCTCATGAGAATTGCAGGTGCCATTTGCCTTAATGGAAAGGGTTGCATAACTGGGCCGGTTTTAGAGCAACCTAAAAGTGGAACACTGATCTGGTCAAAATTGGCCCTGGAATCAACTACTTGACCCACAGTAGTAATAAAGGGCATCATTTCTCTGAAGTCTGTGAAGCTGAGGATTTCATCTGAGACTCTCAAAGGAACTTAATCCTTCAGTCAATAAAATGTATTCCTCTAAATACCCCCAAGGAACTGGACCTTGAGCCAGTGGATCCATACGCTGTGTTAACACCTGTGCAGAACATGCATTTTGGAATACTTCTATAAAGAAAAACCTTCAATAGACTTGCAAACTGTTGCAGCTGGACTGGGTATCTCTCAGAACAATAATCAGGCCTGCTTGTTGGGCAAATATGAATATCTTATGTATATTATATATATGTAGATATGGAAATACAAACTAAGTGGCAATTCTAATTAAAATAGATCTAACCGAAGCATGGAAATTAAAATATCATTGAATGTGTTAAGTAAATGTTAATGCTTGTCCACTTTGAGGGCAAAAAAAAACACAGCCAATGACTGCAGGCTTACTTAAAAACACATAATCTTGTGCAAAAAAATACCTAGTGAGGTGCCTGCCCAGGTACAATTGGGCAGTGCTGGGTCTGTGTTCAGTGACTAACCTCCTAAGTATAAACTGCATTTACACTTTGTGACAAAACCTCATGTGTCCATCCCTGAAAATGCAAATTGCATTGTGTCCTATATTACAGAATTGTAAAATATTTATTAAGCTATTCTTCTGTCACAGCCTTCCCTGTGTGTCTTGAGTGGGCTGGGAAAAAGACTTCTGATTTTGATGTTTGGAAAATGTATCAATCCATGCAGATTTATCAAACACTCTTCAGAAAAGCAGGCACTAATTCTAACTTTTTCCCTATGGTTCTTTAAGCTTTGGGAATAGGGAATGCTGCAGAGTTAACTGCTGGCACTCCTTCCTAGAGCACTATACTGAGATCCTGACCAGCTTTCTTGCAGCAAGGTGCTACTGATATTTTAGGTTATCTGAGTCCTTTGAAATCTTTTGTGTATTTTATAGACCCCTTCAGCACTGAAGAAACAAATTATTATTATTATTATTATTATTATTATTATTATTATTATTATTGTTTAAACCATAGTTACACTGGCCATATTTTAGAACTTTAAAAAAGGTTCACATTTTCCCACCTCTCTGAGGCAGGTTTTATTGACATCCCACACAGACGTTTCTCATATGAGTTTTTGATAACTAGAACATCATTATAATTGTTTAGCATGTAGATTGCTTAAACACTTTAAGATGAAGATTATTTTAAATTTCCACTCTTGTATAACAGAGCATATTATCAGTGCTAAACTGTGAAATAGTTATTAATAATAACTAACAATAAGTAATGCTGTTAGGAGTTCAATTCTCAAGCAAAAAGGAATTGCTTTACATTTTCATGCATGCAGACAATAACAATTTTGTAGTTCACAGGTTTGCTAACTTTTCCCAGTGATGGGTAACTTTTACAATTATTTTGAGTTAAATAATTAAGCTTAGGCAACAGAACATTTTTGAACCTTCATTAAAGACAAAAAGCACCTTTAAAGCAATGTTTTAACTTGTGCTAAACAGCCATCTTAGGAAGAATGCCGGTTTCTTTCTGCTGTGGGCCGATTTGTCAAAGTGCTATTAAGAATTTTCCGTTATAAAAAAAAAATGGAGCGAACCTTTATTTTTTTCCTCTAATTTATTACGCTTGATTACGCAGCTGGAATGGGAAGGTAGCTGCTGTTTGTAGTTAAATAACTGCTCACAATTTCTTAAAGAAATGATCTTCAAAGCTTTAATGGGTCAGTGGCTCAAGTACAAAGGAAAGATTGATTTTCATACTCCCACTCTTTGTTCCCAAAGTTTAAAACAGACACGTTCTGGTAAATTAGTTTGTCTATGTTATTAATGGAAGAACTTATTAAACTCCCATAAATACATGGTGGTATCTTACTTAAAACACAGAATGCATTTGCTTTGAAAAAAAATACATGTCTAAAAGTAAACAGGGGCGTAATATTTTTATTTGATTTCAGAAATGCCTCAAAAGGCAGAAAGCTGGAGAATTGGGGGTTTGCAAAATATATTAGGTATGCATAATGATGAATGGTACAAAGAGTGTAGGCTTGAGTCGATAGAAAATATGTTATTTGCGTTTAATGAAAAGCATTCACATACTGGGTAAGTGGCAATGCTGTGGGAAGAGCGACTACTTTAAGCAAGAAATATTGTCTGGGTGAAATACTTCTTTTATGCGGGGCTCATGTGCACGTTCCTTGGCTGAGATGAGGGAGGTTTCTCTGCTAGTGCAGGAGTGATCCTGGGGTCAGGGCATGCTTCAATATTGGCAGAAAAAAAGAGTTGCTGGGAGAAAGTTTATTCAGCTCCACGCAGGGAGCAGCATTGTTGTTACACGAGGGGGGTGAAGGGGCTCCTTGGCTGAGGTGAATTGCCAGAGCCCCTCTGCAGCAGCTGAGGGTCTGCCCCAGGTCCGTGTCTTCTCCTACACAAGCGGAGACACTTCTGATATATTCTCATGGCCTCTGAGGTCACCTGTTTTCCCCAGTGATCTGCCTGTCTGCAGAAGGATGTCTTGCCACACTTAATTACCTTCTCTTTTCTCTCATCCCAAGGTGAGTATTTAGAATAACCCCCACTACCTCAGCCATTCACAGGGAAGGACAGGCCCTCGGAAATGTTCCTGGCTGACCCCATCAACAGCTATAGGGGTGGGCGCTGGTTAACCAGGACTTCCCTACCAGGGCTGTTATCAGTGGTAACCCATCCTCTGAATCTGAGCTAGGTCTGGAAGGTAGCGGGTGAGGGTAGGGTCTGGACAGCATCAGAGATGAGGGGCAAGGACCACACCACCCCAGAACACCCCTACCTGAATATTTAGGGGGAGAAGGACTGAGGTGACATTTTCTGTCCCAGTCAGCTGTTTCCTTCAAATGTAAAAGCTTCACAGAAGTGATTTACACAGCCACCGTGAAATACCATATTGGAGCATTCCTAGAAAGTCTTTCATGCTCAGAGTTATTTTATGTTCTAAAAGGCATTTCATTTCAATCTCTGTGTATTGGGCATTCAAATTTAAATTAAAAAAAAAAAAAAAAAAGTAAGGTCAAAATTTTATCAAATTTGATGAACTGGTGAAAACATTTGAATCTCCTACTCCCTGTCTACATGCTCCTTCCTCTCCCTTTGCATTTGTGTCAAATTTCCAATGTTCTGAAATGGTTCTGGAAAAAAAAGAAAAGAAAACAAGCCTCCCTCCACTTCTTCAGCAGGATAATCTTCGGTTCTCTTGGTGTGATTGGTCCCAGAGAGATGGTTCTTTCAGAGACACAGCAGTTTCTCACCATCACCTCTCTGGTAAGCTGTCGTTACCAGAAAGGGCTGACAGGGGGATTTTGGCCTGAAGTAAGAATAATGAAATAAATGAAATGAATATGTGCTCTATGGCAGCTCAAATGAGAGCACATGAACTATGTTCTCTATTTCTTGTCATGTTTGACCTTAGAGTACTCATCAAACCACTTTTTCTGCTGCGTGCTTATATCTGTTCTTTGTAAAGCACTCTCTACAGGAAAACACATCCTGTGTACCAGGGATTGTCTCATTGCTTTCCAGTGCATTAAAGCTGAAAATGATTGTATTTCTTTGCAACCAATAATTGGAAGATTGATACAGAAGCTTTCTCCTTTTGGAGCTAGGTTCCTTCATACTCCAAGCCTCCACTTATTTATTCATGACTAGCTTTATACTAGTTTTTTTTTCTTTAAACATTGTTGTCTGTTTCATCCTGTAGCGGTGTAGGCAACAATACCTTCAACCTCATATTTTCCAAAGCTGGGCAAGGAAAAAGTTGTCTTCTTTCATGCAGGGAAGTATCTTTGCAACCCATCCCCGATCCATTCCGTCTTGAATTAATGTTTCTTACACAAGGAGGCCTGATGGCTCTATGTTTTATATCTGTCCATCCGTTACATACAATTTGTTACTTGGGTGAGAATGCATCTTGGTTGGGTAAGGGGACCATGACAGCACGGGTGAGTAGGCCTCTGAAAATACTATCCTCTTGAGTTAGTTTTAGCCATAGGGCTGAACAACACCTCAGGGACTTTGACAGGACAGAACACAGCCTCCGAATTAATCTTTAGGACATTTCAAAACCACGGATCTTCACATCAGTGGGCTTGAGGGATCCAAAATCTGATCTCTGCCTGGTCTCATTTCTAGTTAACGTGAATTATACCAAGAGCTATACTACTTTTATAAAGAGGAAGGAAAAACGACATGGAAAAACTGTTGGCTGCAAATACCACACACACACACACACACACACACAAAATAAATAAATAAATAAATAAATCAAAAATGATAGGTCCTAATAGTACTGAAATATATTCACAAATCCAGCATTTTACTGCAAAACATGTGCAACTAAAATCATGTCATTGCTGCTTGTTAGAACAGTAAGAAACAGAAATTTGCAAGCATAGTTATCAAGCAATCTTTCACCATCCTATTTACTGAAAAAATTGTAAATGGTGATTGGAGCTAATTTCATTGCACACAATCATGTGACAGCAACAAAACTCCTATGTCTGCTCAGGACCACTGACAGGGGAGGACCATGCTACTTTCTGAAGGAATGATGACAAGATACTTCATTCCATTTAGTTTATCAGAACTTCCCGCTGAAGTGAGTCTATTGAAATTTCTGATGAAGACATGACAAACAGGTGTCTCTTTCATGCCCTAACACATACCTAGAACATCTCATGAACACCTTCTGTTTCATTTAGCTCCCTGGACAACACCAGTACATCACACATGTGAGTGCAGAGCTGCAGTGTGGCGTGTTTGCATGCAGTTGTACAAGCAACCCTCTGCAGGTGCTCAGCAGCAGCAAAGAGAGCTGGGTTAAGCGTTGTATGAGTTTTTCCTGACCAGTGACTACATTGGCTCCAGCCTGTGCCCTGAAATCTGGTGGCCTCATCTTCAGGTGGCCTCCTCAGGGAGAACATCCTGATTTGTGAGCACTCAGTATCATTGAAGCAAGGGAGGGAAATGACAAGCTCAGAAGGGTAATATGTGCAGGAAGTCAGTCACCACTCTGTTCTTCCAGCATCTTCTGCTTCCAGGGGCTTTTTTCCAGCTGACCAGAGCAGGAGTGCCCCACCACGCCTCCTCCCCTCACCCCTCAGCCCGTCTCCCACTCTGCTGAGCCGGGGCAGTGTTTTCGCAGCCGGCAGGGAGCTGTCTGTTTTGTTTCACCGACCATTTGCAGCATCTGCTTTGTCTCTGCTAATTTGTGGAGCACGCAGGGTGCAAGAGGCTTCAAGGGGTGCAGGTCCCCAGGCACCGGGCTCTCTCAGGAAAACCCGTGCAGGACAGGAACCAGGAGAGTTTCTCTCCCTTCTGCTCCCAAGCTTTTAGCTGTAAAGTGAGAGCCTATTGCCTGGCTCTGGCATTCATAGCTCCGCACTTTGCGGGCACTGTCTGAAGGAGCTCTGGGTAGATGGAAAAGTAGGAAAATCTTTCTGGAGCATTTTCGCCTTTTTACCAACAGAGGGATTTGAGAGCCTTTCTTCATCTGCAGTCTCTGGCAATGGCGTATTTGTAGGAGACGAAGGATGTGTGTGTACAGTAAAAATGGCCCTGTGGATGCTGTGTCGTGTTCAGCCAATGGTTTTACATATGGCACATTTTCCAGAAGACACTCACTGAAACGCAGGCTACGAAATCCCTTCCAAGGCATCAGAGAGATGGGTCTGCTGCTGGGATGGAACAATCATCTGCTTAACAGCTCAGAGCTGCACGCACGTCAATTTGGGTCAGGAAGTCAAAAATAACACAACACCAGATTGAATTTAAATTGTGTGGGGCTTATAAGTAAGCAGAATATTATTATGATGCCTGGGTTAATATTTTTCTTCTTTTGTAGAGCACTGTGGGATCATTAATGTACATAAGTGGTTAGGCAGGCGTTGGTTTTATATCTCATCTCTAAGGAAAAGCTTCCAAAAAGGCATTGGCTTTTAACCACAAGCTCTGCAGAGAGATAAGAGCACTGGTCGCGGACTCCCCAGCGCTGTGCTTATAGCACAGGAGGTTTCCCCTGATGACTGCACAGCCCAGGCTCTTCCACCCCACCTTCCTCATCTCACCCACTCTCATGCTTACTTCTAATCCATCCGTTTCTCCACAGGTCTGTTTATTGTCTCCCAAGTATTTAAAAAAGGCAATAATCACCCAGCTTTCTCACTGGCTTTCCTCTGTGCTGGAGCAATAGCTTTATTAACGCCGGGGCTGCAAGGCTCCGTGCGCACGTGTGCTTGTGAGCACGCCTATGCATGTGTGCGCAGCTCTGGCAAGATTACAGCCGGAGATGGGCTGACTACAGGCTACATCCTATTTAGGCTTCTGCAAAGATTAAAAAGAGAAATCTCGCTTTTGTCTTTGAAGCACGAATGGCTGCTGAGCTTTCAGCAGTCTGCAAACTGCAGCAATTCCTCTGAAAAATAACAGCAACTTTTAAATTAATGATTTACTGTTAAAACAAGGGATAAGAAAAATAATGTTGCTATCTCCACTCCCTTCTCCTCCTTCATCCAGCTGAACTGTACATGGATACTGGATCCCTTTTGTTGGCAGAAATTCTAGTAATCTCTAAAGGACGTGCTTTTTCTGCCTTCTCAGGCTACCTCACTGAAGAGAATTCCAAAGATTTCTGGAAAAGCTTTTTAATGCAGGCAGCAGAGCTCCCCCCTCATGCCCCTTCCCCCCGGTATCATTATAATTTACAAGATTTGTATGACCATGTAACTACTTTGTGATTACATGGAAAATACCTTCCAAATATGCAATAATCACAAGTTAATGCAGATTACTTAGTAAATATATTTGAAGTAAGAAAACAGTTCAAAGATTAATTATCCCATAACTTGCAGTATTTAAATTATTTTCTCCCAAATGTACAAATATATTTGTACTGACTTCAAGGTTGGCGGGGAAGGGGTTATGATGGTTCTGATCTGAGGGGAAAAAATGAAATTTGACAGGCATGGATTATTTAAAGCATGCAGATGTGAGCCATATAACCATTACACTTTGATGCAAATCATAGAGGAAAGCACAGGAGGGATGGACTGTACAGAGAAGTAGTGGACAAAGTTAGGATTTCCTGCCATTGACTCAAAATTTAAACAAATAATCATTTAATGGCAGTGCAGCATTACATTCCTTGTTGCATGCATTAATGTCAGCATCTGGGAACAACATTTTGACAATTCTATTAAAATGCTTCACCATTCCCTATCTAACACCTGTTAGCTCTAATTTTCTTTCCTGAGACGTACATCAGTAGACAGTGTAGATTCCAAATCATTTATCACTTTTAAAGTGCTTCCATATGAGCTTTTTGGGGGGCTTATCTTGGCCTTTGGAAAACCTTTTCTGAATGTATTAAAATTCAGTACTTAGAGGGGGAAAAAAGTGTAGACATCAATGTTTCGTAGCATTCATGTCTGGTAATTATTAGCCTAAATTATGGCTCGCACATGACTTGACAAAGTGGACCATGCATTTAAAAAAGCTGCTCAATAGACATGCACTACTCAATATGTTCCACGTTATTGAGATGTCAGTCAGTAATCATAAAGCAAACACCCCTCACTGAAAGGACCCTGCTAAGAGGGCTATGAGGCCTGGGGGACTACCTAAAAAATGTCAGAAATGCTACAGTCTAAATGAATGACATCAGCAAGACAACATATGTTTAAAAACATGTGCAATTAGCTAATGCAATAAAATGCAAATCCTGGAACAGAGTGGTCCTGAGGAGCCCTACCTGGTAAGGAGTGCCTGAAAGCAAAACGGACCAAAACCTTCTGCTCTGGAGAGGCAGAAAATGTACACAGATCTCTGAGAAAATATGGGAAATGTGAAAAATTATTGTGTTGATGTTTTTATAGCCTTGTGCTGAGGAAAGAGCAAGAAATGCATTATATTCTTTATCTTCATGTACATAATAGGCTTGCTTATCATTATGTGTGTTAAATCATTCCCTGTGTTGCTGCTATCATGCAAAACAAGGTGCGCTGTGAATTAATGCACTGTTTGTAATCTCTCACCTTTTATAATGCTGACCATAAGTTAATCAGCTTGTGCAGAGATGAGTGTTATGTACAGTATTTTAGAAGCATTTGCCTTTGCAATGCAATATCCTTACACAAGAGATAAAGCCTAACCTCCTCCCACTAAGGTATCCGGGCATCTTGCTGATGGTTTAGGTGGGTAAAATATTGGGTCCACAAGGCATTATCTACACTGAGGGCCCTGCTGCGATTGTGCAGTGTGATGTAGTGGAGAATAACCTGGGTACTTAAGCCTGTGCTGAATTTTTATTTTTTACTTTTTAAATAACATTTTGCTTTTATTGACCAAATCTAAAATTTGTGCACGAGTCAACCACTAAGAACTTTGGTTATCGTCTGAGCCAGCTAAAAACGTGGACGTCATCTCTGCGTATTTTTTTAAGGGCACGTGCATCCAAACAAATAGCACAAAACAAATCCCACAAAACAGCTGGCAAGCAGTATAAATGTATAAATCTGTGGACAGTTTAAAAATGTCCATCAGCACACAGATACACACCTTTAATTTCACACGTCTGCTGTTTACTAAATAACATTTCAGCACAGTTTTCATCTTATAAGGAAAGTGTTTGAAACTTGGAATAAGTGCACTTAATTAAAGGAAGGCTGTGAAAATGTGCACTAATCTGATATGACTAATAGCAAAGTGCATGAAATTGCTAATTAGAATTTCATTAAAGGTGCTGCTTTATCAGACTGCGAATATCACAACCTTTAAAATTCTTTCAGGAAAGCTTAATTCCTTTTCAAACAGAAATATTCTTTAAAGACATTTGATTTGTTCTGAAGGAATTTGTAGCTTAGGCTGAAACATAAAATGTTGCCAATATTCCACAGGAGTAATATTTGAATAAAAATATGTATCAGGTAATTTCTTTCATCAGTCAGATGAATAATTTTTTTGGGGAAAATATTATTGTTCAAATAATGCAATCAGCTAAGAAAAATAAAGTTTAATCTTTAGATTATTTCAAACATGACTTGTTTTTATGCTTATACTGTAATATTTGATATGCTTTTGCTTTAAAGAAATAAAAAGCTTGCTTCAAAAGTAATGTATGAACAATAAAAAATATGGCTATAAATGCAGTTTTATGAAAAGACATAAGGTTTTGCATGTCCAGAAAGAGGAAATTAATTGTCTACCTTCATTTTAAAAAAATCAATTCAAAATTAATATTTCTTGTGAAGCATCTTTTAACATAATAAACAGAAATAATAATAAAAGAATAAAATCTGTATTTTTAAGGCATTCTTGGAGGAAAATCCAAACTTTGCACAAATGCCTATTTATCTATATTTGGCTAAAATATTGTTTCATTTTACCTTCCTGCTAAGTTTTACCCACTGCTAAGTCTTAAAGCTTTTTTTTATTATTATTATTTTTATTTTTTATTTTTTTTTTATTTTATTTTATCCCTTGCCTCTCTTGTTTGACGAAGGTCTTTCTGTCATCGGGTTTGTTGTTAATTTTGGAAGCACATTCTGGCATTTGTGATGTTGTCTGCAGCTCAGCCACTGCCTTCCCCAGCCATCCGCTCCGTCTGCATCTGTCCCTGCAACGGGCGGTGAAGTCCCCTGCTCCTAGAGTGAGTTGTGCTGTCTGAGGAGTTGCTCCTGGCCAAACCTGAGGAACCTCAGGGAAATGCCGTTCTCCAGGGCCTGCTGCTAAACCTCTCTCATCCAAGGCAGGTCCCCGGGCCGGCAGAGGACTTTCAATCAGGGCTGCGGTGAATTCCCGTTTGCAGATCGTGCTATGACAAAATTCTCATTTGCTCGGGTGTCAAATCCTGCTATGCTCTGCGCTGCAATTTTTGGCCTGCTTAGCAGTTAGCAGTTTTGCTTGCATAAGCAGAGCGGGGCTGGGACTTCAGTACCTTTGCTCCTTTTGAATAGCAATGCTTTATCAAACAATGCAAGTTCACCAGCAAAGGTAAATAATATTGGGCTTTCTGTGAAACTAAAGATAATTGAAGCAGCTGATGTTTGTGGGTTGGGGAAAATATCCATCCTGGCTCCACATTTGTGGACTGCAATTATTGTTATTAATACTAGAAAAAAAGAAAAAAAAAAAAAAGTACTTTTGCTGGAATTAAGTATTCAGAGCACATTTTTAGAAACTCAAATTAAAAACTAATCAATGCAAATTTACATGACAAAAAGATTCTTGGAAATGGATAAAGTGTGAACAGAAGAATCTTTACTTAGGAGATAGTATATTGTTACTTTGAGCATTTTTTAAAATCACATGTCAATTACAGTTTGGTGTGATTTCAGCTCTTGTTATAGGTATTTTCTTGCCAGTAGGTATTTTATCAGTTGGACAAAGCAGCACATAAAAGTCATTTCAGCTTTCTTCATAAATATGCCAACTTTCTTTATGTACATTTGCTTTCTACAATAAATACATTGATAAAAAAATCAGTCTAGACTTAACTAAATGAAAATTATGCTTATTAAATCTAATGTCTGGTGTCAAAAGTGAGGTGTCAATCTTACCTATCTCACTTCTAAGCAAGGCAAACAAAGCTGCTAATTATAATATTTAGGTTTAAATATAGAATTATTGTTCAAATATAGAAAACAATGGTGTGGTTGTTCTTTCTACAGCTATATGATTAAGACTACTTATGTCTCATTTTATGCAAAATAAATGACACATGATTGTCATTTAATTCCTGCTAAGTAAATGTCTGCAGGGATTTATGACAAGAAAAGCAATAACAATCCATACCTTGTTACTTGTCAATAACTGCATTCAGAACAGTGGGGAGCAGTTAAAAATAAATAATTGTTCAGAAAAAAAACACATGCGTATGCAAAAGGAGTAGCGCACAATAATTTACGTCACGCTAATCTAAGGCTGCTGGATGTAATGCTGTGACTGGTATAAATTAAAGGAGTTCTGTACTATCCTGCCCTGTTTTGTTCTCCCTTATATTACGCCACCGCTCCCATCACTGTGGCTGGGAACACGATTAGCGCCCTCCATAAATATTATGAGCTGCGTTTAGTAAACTGTTTGCTGAGTAAAGATAAGACTCTGACATTTACAATTTTGTTATTCAGAAATGAGGAGACAGATGCGTTTTGGTGCAAAGAACACCGAGGGTGTGCAGGCTTTCACCCCCCTCCCCCCCTCCCTGGGCTTCCCTGCCGGTGGTGTGGTGTGGAGGGGCCAGGGAGGAGCGAGGGGCTGGCCTCCTCCGTGATGCCCTCCTGCTTTGCACCATATTATGTAATTATGGGAAAGTCTCCAGGTACCACCATGCTTTTAAGGGGATTGGGATGCTTAATTGGTGTGTGGGTGCAGCACCTGGGCTGTGTCCCAAGCACTGCACCAGGACACAGCAGGGTGGTGTTGTGCACCGTGTAGTTTCCCTGCACCAGCTGTTGAATGCAGGCTGATTTTCTGGGTGATGTTTAAAGCCATATTATTGCTATCTGAGTTCTTCAAACTGGTACTGGTTGTCTTCAGGTCGAAAAGGAAAACTTTACTGGATTTGTTGACTTTACTGGATTGTAGGTGCAGGAATGATGCTGAATCTGGGTTGGGCTAAAGAAGCCAGATTTGCCTGCAGGATTTACAGAGTGTGACTGAATGTCCTCTGCTCACCTCCAAGGAATGCCTGCACTTGGTTGCTCTCATGGACACCAACATTTGGAGCTCTGTACAGCTCCACCCAGCAATACTGAGGAACTTTGTTCTTTTCCTATAGCTATCCATTGTTTAACTTGATGGAAGAAATCACAAGTACATGTACATGTCAAAAAGGAGCAGATGGTCTGAGACACTAACACTGATGTTGAGTCAATGGCTGGACTCAGACAATTGCTGATTCTCAAGCAGCCTGTTCTTCCCCACACAGACTCCACTCCTCCCCAAATATCTTTCCTCCTACTTAGTGAGGGTGCATATTTCCTAGCAGCAGAGCCATTTACTTCAGAAGCCATGTCCCCTTTTAGCAGGGAGTGCTCTGCTCTCTTTTCAGGGTGATGTCTCCCACAGGTCATGGGACTTGTACTGGGAAAGACAACCCTTTGGTCTAAGGCCAATTCCCTTTTTAAAATGAAAATCCATCTTCAATATCCAGTCAAGACCACAAACGTAATTTTCAAGTCCAATACTATAAAGAAAAAAACATCTTCTGAAAATATTGTAGAATAATTTTCCAGGGCCTCTGTCCAGCTTATTATACTCTGAAAAGTGTCTGTTTTGGTGTTGCTGAATAAGTTAATGCATCATTGTGAAGTCTCATGTAATTTTGAGATAGATATTGCATTATGATCTAAAAATGGTGACCATCATAAGGTCTAGGAAAGTGGTATATGGTTGGGCCTTATCTCTTAAAATAAATGCAAACATGTCTTTTAATGGGAGCCGCTCACCTTTTGAAGGCCTGTTAGATTTCATTCCTACGCTTCACTAAAAGGCCAGTCAGAAAAGATCAGAGATTTCTTGTTCTTCCCTGCAGCGGCAGAAACATTAAATCTGCTAATTACGTTTATAGTCAGCCAATATTCCTACATCTATTGTTAGAAGCCATAGCCAGTAGCACAGAACTGGAGAAGCAAGGAGCAAGAAGAAATAAGCAGGATCAACCATAGGCTTTTTGAGGCCTCATGGATTATTCTTAATTCCTTTGAAAATCCTGCCTTTTTTTTTTTTTTTTTTTCTTTATCCTATATTTTCTTTTTCATCCTCCCTCTGCACCTTGTCTTAGATTTGCTCCTTCGTCTCCTTCTGTTTCTCTCATTCTTGCTTTTGTCATTTCTTCCATGTCATCTACTACAGTTGTTTAACTGTCTTAGACCTTCTGGTTTCCTCTTGTGCAAATCCAATGTGCTTTGCTTTTTCCTCTTCCATAGTACTTGCACAGGAAAGTTTCCTTCCTTACATAAACCTCTGCATGAATACCTACTGAAACTCATAAAAATATCAGTTATATTCTATCTCACTGAAGGAGTCAATTCTGTTATTACCTTTGGACATCTCAGAACAAACCTACTGTGTGTATACTGTGGCTACTTTGTGTATAGTGTTTTTAGAAGAAAGCATAAGAGAAAAGGACTTATTTTCCCCAGTTTTTGCTGCATATAGCTTGAAACTCCAGCTCTGAACACAAATTGCCAGAATCTGGATTGTTTTATCCTAACCTTTATAGGTAATCCTGAAAGCCTACCTAATCAATTGAAGATCATAAAATATTAGACTTAATACTGCAAAGTGCTGCTTTATAATTCACATAACAAGCTCCTAAATAATTCAAATAGCAAACATATCCTGCTACTCAGAGATGGGAGGTTGTTTAGATCAGCCGGAGAATGTCAACACATGCCACATCTCATGGATCTACCGCATTTCAGGAACCCTATTAAGTTAATTGCTGGTTTCTGACAGCAGAGAGCATGCTGGGAGCAGGGTGATCTTTATTAGCCTTCCGGGCATTTGCAAACATCAGCCATTTTGCCCCTACTCGTATATACCAGGCACAGCATGGAGAATGTAAGTCAAATCACGAGACAAACAATGATGTTAGCACCACCTTTGCATTGGATTCATTTGTGAATTAAAATAAAGGTTCTAATGTCAATTGTTTGCCTGCTACATTTTACAATAAGGCCATATACATATATAAAAGTCTAATAAGAACAATCAAGTAATTACATCATTTTGCACTGCATATGTAATGCACATGAAAAGGTAATCAAACTGTGGAGCCTCACACCTTAATGAAAGTACTGTGAAGGCTATAAATAGACAAGAAGCTTCAGAATAAATTCACAACACAGTATACTTTTCATTAGGTACCTTCCTAGTAGCACTGATGTGCACAGGTGCTCTTTGTTCTTATTCATGCTTTAGACCAATGTTTTGATTTCTAAATACCCCAAACACACTTTTGTTCAGCACTTTCATTCTGTCTCTATTTTTTGGCTACCTACTGACTTCAAAGAGTCCTAGAAGAGAAAGAGGAGCGGGAATATGAAAGAGTCTCACAAATCATTTGAGATGAAGTTCTACCCCTCAGTTCCAGGCCTGATCCAAACCTTCTTGAAGTCATTTAAGAAGTTTGAAGATACTTTTGTGGTGTTTGGCTGACACTTATAGCTTTATTAATTCTACATATTAGGGACCACCCAGTTTTCACCTGGTATGGCAGTTTCAGCACAATCAATCTAGCTGAAGATCTTATTTGGATACAAATATATAATGCAAAATAAAAGCAAGAGAAAATATTTAGCTACGTAAATCAGTAAATATTTCTATTATCATTAAAATGGTATCCTTTAATCACAGAATTGTCAATACAGAGTTGCATTCTACTGTGTTGCAAATATGACGCAAAGCCAGGAATCAGCTAGTGTAAGAATTTAAATGCAATAATTAACAAGTCAGTCCGCTATAGGCACGAAGAAGCATCTCTCTTGCCTCCTCTGGACTCATCACAGATTCACAGTCTAATTTTTTCTCGACTCCACAGAGCTTTGTATTTCATGGCTTATCTCTTCATTAGCCACCAAACTGTGGCCAGCATTGTTGCACAAACACTACAAACACATTTCTCAGGCACAGCTGATATTCTTTGGAGTTGAAACTACACATCTGAGGTGTAAAAAAAATTCTAAATTGCATATGATAGCTCCCAAATTTACTTGCTTCATTTAATTAAAAAAGTAATTTTAAGAGTGAGCGAATTGATCAAAACAACTGTGACTCCTTTTTGTGTGCATGTATGTGTATATATATATATGCACATCTGGATGAGCATGTGTTCTATATTGCTTTGAAAGATGCTAAGTGTGGAAACCTTGGTAAGTGGCTGACTGAATTTTGCAGTTCTCTGAAGACAGGCAGGATCATTTTGAAGATAGGACCCATACATTCTGCTGCTTCTGATACATTTGAAAGCAATGGTTTCACATCATGGCATAAGACAGAACATGTTTTACCTCTCAATGCAAAATATAGAATTTTTGTGATACACACAAAGTCTTCTTGAACCCATGAGGCTAGGACCTCTTCAATCATTAGAAATAGGAATATAGAAGTGTTACTTGCTGCTGTATCATCAGGCATTGAATAAATACAAAGGTTCAGGCATCTCAACAAGCTATATCCTAAATCCCTTAGCACTTAATCTAACATATATTTTACTAATTGAAACCTTTTCATGTGGAGATTGTAGTTGAAAGGTACTATAATGATGCTCTATGTGTAAATATCTCTTTAAAAAACAAACAAACAAACAAAAAAAAAACAAACAAAAAACCAACAAAATTCATCAAGTACATTCATGCCTCTGAGTGGGTACTTGAGAACTGAGCAGCAGATTTAAAATTTTTACTGAAGAGCCTCTCTCAGGCACTGGGCATGTGTGAGATGGGTAAAACATTTTATAAGCCCTCTTTAATAGGGAGTCAGTAAAGGGCTGAAGGCTGTGGCTTCCAGCCTGCTGCCATTCAAAAGGTGGGTGACAAGGTAAAGTATTGCATGTTCCCTTCTGCAGTTTCTTTATCCACTGTGGATAACATAAAAAATCAGTCTAGTACCATGCATGAGCTGCAGCCATGTTTGATGTTTCACGAAGGATTCAAGTGTGCCTACTTTGCTAGAGGAAAAATGTGTGCTATTCATCACATCGGCTGTCTCTTTTCCGGGGCTGCCAACAATAACGTTATGCAGCGTTACAGAGCAACATGACAGATCGCTGTGTCTCGTGCCAGTAAGTGATCTCTGATAGCGCTGAGAACTAAATATAAAATCAGGAACTGGAGAGGTACAGAAATTATGAATTGTTTGGACTGCTTCATGGTTTACTAGAAAGTAGAGAGCTCTGAAATGTCGGCTTTAAGAAAACTTGGACTGTGGAATCTAAAATATTAGGCACCCAGCAGAGGTTTTATACAGTAGTTTCCCCTAATCTCAAAAACATCTGTTCATTTTTAAAAGTAAATCTGTACACAGTTTACATTTCAAGGAGGGTCAGATTCCATTCTCCAATTTCCTTTTTGTGTGTGTGCGTGTGTATCATTTATTGTATTCGCAATCAGTGTGGTTTTTATCCCCATCCCCGCTTACTTTTTCCTCTTAGTGTTGCCTATCCCCTTGAAATAAAGCTAAGCTGGCTCATTTTCCAGTCAAGTCCTGTTTGAATGAAAATGATTCCACAAGTGTCAGCATGTGATATTCCCCTCTTTGTGCAAAATTAGGAACACCCCAAGCAATGAAAAACAAAACAAAACAAAACAAAACAACAACAACAACAACAAAAAAAAACACCAAACCCCCCCCCAAACCTTCTGGAGACAGAGAAGGGATTTTCCTTGTACTCAGAAGTAGAAGGACTTCCAGGGCATATCACTGATTGATTACCCATTCAGCGTATTTTGTTTCCTTTCATAGCACAAATAAGATTTATGACAATTTAGAGCTGAGATGAAGTTTTGAAGCTTCATTTGATTTTTCTGCTTCAAAGAAGGAAGGCCTCCAGAACAGAGGCACTGGGCTCTTACCACACAGAATTGATTTTTCTGGAGGCAGTGCTGCCATTCACTGCCTTGACTGGAGGCCCTTTTTCTAGGAAAGCCTTCCCAGTAATTCAGGGGCTGGCAATGAGCACAAGGAGCCTAAGTTTCTTTCTATTCTCTTAACCATTGGTGCTGGTGTCCAGATTGCCCAAGGCACCAAGGATTTTTTTTTTGAGCAAATTCTCAAAGCAGCCAGGCTGGTTAAGTGATTGCTGTAAGATTGTCTCACCCAGTTTCAGTTTAAGCTGCAACAAACAAACAAGAAAAAAGCAGGACAATCGCAGTCCACTGATGATCAAAATATCTTTTCCTCAGAGTAACACAGTAGTTCAACACAGCAGAGAGAAAAGCACAACCTATTTACACAGGCTTTCTGTTTTTAGAGCAATTGGTCAGTGATGCTGCAGAATTACTGCCAGTTCAGGTACCCAGACCCCGCGGGCAGTGCTGGAGAGGATCCCAGGTATGCCGGGAAATGAACAGAAACCAGATCTTTGCATGAGAAGTCACTTAGTTAGTTTATTTGTTTTCAGATTACTCTTTATTACTACTTTCTGGTGAGTCAGTTATCGTGGAAGCTAATGTTTTCCTGAAGAATTAGAGGTAATTTTGAATAGCAAGACAGAACCTTAAACTAGATTGCTCTGTGCATCTGGTGTTGAGAGCTGACCTGTCCTGTTAAGCAAACATTGTTGAATTATGGTTTATAATGACATTTGTGGCTTTATTTCTTTTTACAAATTATAGTAATCTTGGCTGGAGCTCACCAGCTTCTGAATCACCATGGCCAGGTCCAAGTCTATGAGAGTGGATCACGCCCTTTGGGCCTGGTGCAGTCAGACACGGTTGATTTTGGTCGTCATTACTATGTTTGGCTCTACAAGCCAAATGTGTATCTCTGTAAGTACACTGAAAGTAGACTGAGACTAACTTTGCAGTTCAAAGGCAAAGTCCCTTGACCATTATGGGAACAAGTCTTATTGAGCACTTCCCTTCCCACTGTCAGCCTGCGGGTCCCAGCAGATGTGAATTCAGGTTTGTTGCAGCTGGACTTTGACAAATGTGTAAGATGTTGTATTTGATAGCAAGGAGATGTGCAAGTAAGTATAATCTTCTCACTCCTGGCATTTCTAACCACTTTGTCTTTCTTGTTCTTCCTGCAGCCTTCTTGTTAAGCAATATCAGGCAAAGGACAGAGCTTGTAAATATTTGCCTGCAGGAACTTTAGAGATGTAGGGACAAACGATAAGAATGTTCAGTCTTTAGGGAAAGGCCTGAGGTCCTCCAGGACTTTAATGTTTATCCCCAGAAGC
This sequence comes from Nettapus auritus, assembly GCA_011076525.1. NCBI lineage: Eukaryota > Metazoa > Chordata > Aves > Anseriformes > Anatidae > Nettapus > Nettapus auritus. The sequence continues at coordinate 30,204,944 of CM021770.1, forward strand.
TTTTTGGAGACAGGACAAAAATATTTGTCAGTATTGAACAAATCAAATGCTGCAAAACACTCCAGATTTATTTATTTATTTATTTATTTATTTATTTATTTTTCCTGAAGAGAAGGAGGGGATGCTCAAGGAAAATTATAATTAGTTGGTTATTTATCTATTTATTTATTTATTTAATCTAAACTTTGAACTTTGATCCAGCTCAAAGGCCATAATGAATGCCTGTAGTAAAATGGATGAATTTAAGTGTTTCATGTGGCAGTTGTGATGCCTGGTGGGAAATGTAGAGGTTTAGTGTTCTATGCTAGCTACAGAAGCATGAAATAATGTTCCTTGTCCCAGCTTTGAGCAGGCTGTCTGTGAGGAACCACAACACTGGCAACCAGGAATTAGCAATTCAGAAAATAAAAAAAAACTCAAGTGATTTTTTTGTTGTTGTTCTGCTGATAGGACTATTGCATATTTAAGAGCAGATAAATTCCTTCATGCAAGAAGATATTTTCAGTGATAAATCTTTTATTATGTTGGTGGAGACATACATGACACAGAGTCAAAAGAACATATTGTTGTTATATTACTTCTGTGGACTAAATGTGTCTATCGAGATCATAAGACTGAAAAGCAAAATGCAGCCACACTCCTGAATCCTGAAAATGTCTTTTCTTCTTTACATTCAGAGTATTCAGATTGGTATAGTATTGGATAATATTTTAAGATTAAAATAAATATACCCTGTAAAAAAAAAAAAAAAAAAAAAAAAAAGCCTTGAAGGGCCTTGTCTAATGCTGAAATTTTTCTTAGGCAAAGATAATTTTAGGAGAAATGTCCTCATGAAAGAATTTAGATTAAATACTTGTACTTACAATTATCAAACCCTTGCTGTGGACACACAGTATTGTCAATGGGAAAAAAAAAAGGAAAAAAAAAAAAAAAAAAAAGGTGGCAATAACCTAAATGCAAGCTAGAAGAAAATTCAACTTTTAAAATGCTTCTTAATTTGAAACTTTTCTGTTTTTGTGTGTGTTTTGGTAGGCTGATAATGAGAGATCAGGATTAAGACAGGTTTTGCAAAATCAAACCTAGATTAGAAAGGTTGATGAGACCAATGTAAAACCATCTCAGTTTGCTCAAAACTTTTATCTGTTTCCCTCTTCAACTCTAAACTTTCGTGGATGAGATAAAATAGAAACTGAATCCAAACAAGCTGGTTTTGCAAAAGCTCCAAAGCTCTCCTCTAAAATAAGATTAAAGAAATCCTCTAGGCTGCTGGAGATGACTTTATCTTGTTACATTGCAAACCTCATTCCCTTACTTTAAATCTTCTTCTCTCTTACTAAAGATAACTAATATGGGTGCTGAGAGACATTGTATTCTGTTGACATCTTTAAACATAAAGCAAGCTATCAATATCTGGCTTTTGAGGGGTCTCTCTACTACTATTCTCAAGTACAAAAGTTTATAGTGATATTATTATGAGAAAGACACATTTCTACACATGCTAATGGAATTTACTTTTGTGAATCTTATGGAGGAACCTGGGACACTGAGGATGTTATTGTACTATGACTTACGCTGGTGTAACTCCCGTGATTTCAGCAGAATTATGTGTGATTTACTCTGTGCTATCCTAGAGTAGACATGGGTCCTGTGGCATTGTGGTAGGAAATGAACCGGAAACAAAATTCTGTGTATCTATTTAAGATAATTTATTCTAAAGAGATATGTTACTTAAAATTGCAAATATTAGAAAAGTATTTTACAATGTGATTTTTCTGGAGCCGTATTAACTTGAGATGAACTTAGTGTGGCACATCAAGACATTTGTCTGGACGTGTCCTGCATATTTTTCATAGGAATTCTTGTTTTTAAAATAATAGTAATGTTAGCAGTTTGCATAGAGCTGTCAATATGCAGGATTTGTGGCAGAGAAGTATCTGGGAGGAGGGGGGAGGAGGCATATTCTTTTCTCTAGATTTGTAAATACCTGGGATCAGATTCTGGCTCAGCGTACCTTCTCCAGCAAGAACCTACTGAAAACATTGACTGACACAACAGTTTAATAAGGATCAACTAAAATTACCTAGCTCTCTGAGTACTTTCCCTGATTATGTTTTTCTTCACTTTTATTTAGCGTGGTGTGATGAGTCCATTTCACTATCTGACACCCCGTGGGCCAAGTGCATCCCTGTTGTAACAAGATCTCTCGCATTTAGAGAATTACTTGGGGATGAATGTGGTCTCTCGTGTTTGCAATAAGTATAATACAGACACTAAACTGTGGATTATCATTTCCTAGTGGGAGATCTGTGTCTTGTGATGAGATTAAGAGGATGCAGCTGTGAATGGGACCAGTTTGGCTATGTTGTCCTAAAAATTTAACTAGAGTAACTTTGGGTTGTGAAAAACTGGCTATGTGCTGTGTTCAAGAATAAGCTCCCACATAAAATCCTCGCAAAGCATGTGCAAAGCTCCTTTGTGGTAAAACAGAGCTGTTTTGACTAGCCATATATGTTTCCTGTGTAAATCCGCCACATCCTGGTCTATAGCTCACTTGCATATCAAGTTTTCATGTGAGTCAGATTCCCAAGGCATCTTTGCAGAATAATAAAGTCATACATGACCGTGTAAATGATACCCCCTGAAAAAGCCCCTTAGTCTTCTTTTCAAAGTTATTTCCAAAACCAGATTTACACATTCCATTTTCAAAAGCTGCTCAGATAATTGCCAAAACAAGAATGCTTCACTACACTCATCTCTAATTAGTAAAATCTGACTTTTGTCTTCCTGTGACAATACCTTTGTGTGTCTCCAAGAAAAGGGGAGATTTATAGGATATTGGTGATATTTATTTTGAGATGACACTTTTTCATCACTGTAATATAACAGAATTAAAGGCGGTATTTCTATTCATTTAAATCATAATTTGTGCATTCCTTTTATCATTACAATCCCAGAGAATGTGGAAGATACAAAATCAGTATAGCACATTAGCAATAGATAATACAGTCTAAATAAACATAATAAGCTTTCCTATATGTCTCTAGACCAAACCTTATCTAAAAATACCCTAATGAAGCTGAACCATCCAATTACTCGTTTCTTGGAGGAACCCCTTATTAATGACATTGCAGTGAGGGAAAAACATTAATTATTGGACACAGTGGGATCTTTTACATTCTGTCTAGTCTGGACAGCACCAATTAATACAACAATAATTATCAGCTACCATGGCAGGTTTGCTGAGCAGAGCTCCTATCTGCTGATTGGGTGGGGAATGTGGGACAGCTCTTGGGGTGCGTGGATTTCACATACTTAGGCCTCTTTTATTTTTTTCCATTGCTATGTGAAAACTGAGTCCTGCAAATATTAAAGCAGGTGGATTGCTATATTCGGGCAGGGGCTGCTCCTGTGGGAAGGAAAGCACAGGTACCATCATGTGAGAAATGCCATTTTCTTCTCCATCGCATGCCCACCTGCTGTCTGATTCTGTCATTTGAGATTTAACATGATCGCTCAGTTGATAAGGTGAGTATGACAGTGCAGGCTTTTAAAGCTGTCTGTTTGCTTGCTCTCCTGTCCGCTCTCCAGCTACCTTAAAATGACAGTTTACAAATGCAGAAGCAAATGTTGACATGATTTATTGCCAGCACTATTGCTACAGTCTTGAACGTGGAATACCTGTTCTTGATCAAATTCGACCTGAGGCAAGCACCAAGTATGGGAAACTTTGTCTCTAAGGGTTCAAGTCTGCAAAAGTTGTAAGCGAATGATGAGAGGAGGAACAATGGAAAGTGTTAGACAACCTGAATAACAGGCGTTACTACTCCTCTGCCTATAATAATAATAATTCACCTTTTATCCATTGAAGATAAAAGGACACAATGTGGGAAAATTAAGCTGTATAGACATCTTGGGGATATCTCATCTGAGATCACATACCACTTCTTTCTTGTGGTTATCATGATTTTATCAGAGGCACTTTGAAGTCTATATAGCCTTATATCTCAGTTATCTACATTTCATCCTGTATGTATTTATTGCAGATGGGCCTAAGCTGCTAAATTCAGATCCAAATCCAGATTCTGATTTTGAACTCCCTAAGGTCCGTAGCTAGCTTGAAGCTAGGGCTTTGGTTTGGAATCATCTCTATTTATGGGTAAGAAAAAGGGGCTTAATATATGCTCTCCCAGACTACACAGCTCTATATATGTGCACACTGAGGTACTCTCTCACTCATACATAAATCCAGGAAAAACAGAACATGGCTATGTAATTAAAAGCTGCCTACACTGTTATTCGTATTTTAAAAAGGGATGAATTTATAAACGAGCCGTAGCTTTGACATTTCTTGATTTCTGAGTGCTGTGCTGTAAAACCCTAACAAGCTTTAACCATGTTTTAAATGAGGCACTCCAGTGCAGACACCCACAGCTCACCCTTTTGCACAGGTAAATGTGATGGATAAGCAGTATATTTTGAAAATCTTAGTGCACCAGTCTGTGTTCCTGTGTTACCTGTAGTCCTTGACTCCAGCAGAAAGCAAGTGACGCCACAGATGTAAATAGGGTTATAAAAAAACAGGCAGCCACTTTATTTAAAAGTCAGGAGGAATTCCTGGGAGGAATTGGTGTCCCATTCACAGGGAGAGGACACTAAAGAGGTGCACCAGAAACAAACTTCCCTTGTTCTGAGACAAGGCTGTGTAGGATAAGCAAGCCCTCTGCATCTAAAGGGAACCAGAAGTGCTGCTACCTTTTGTATAATACTGATGTGCTAATTAGGGCACTGATATCCTCAGAGGGCAAGCTCAAATCTGATGATATGTACAAAACACACACTCTCTCTCTCACACATGCACGGAAGGAAAGCAGAATCAGACGGGCAGTGCAAGCAGAAATCAAGAGAAAAACAGCTACGAAAATAGTGTAAAAAATGCACATCTGAGAGATCGAGTGGCATTCCTTTGTCAGCAAGCTGGCTGGCTATACAAAGGCACTCTTCCATCCAAACATTTCTATTTGTTTGGCAACTCCAGTGTGCTGCACAGGGACCGTCCAGACTTGCTCTGTCTTTTTGTTCTTCTTCATACACTTGATTGAATGATAACATATTATGCATGCAATAGCTCTCAGAAAGACTTTACAGTGGTATCAAGATGTTATCAGTGGCAGTTGTTCTGTGATGTGAAGCATTTTGTACTAGCATCTCTTTTCCCCACTCTTCTGTATCACCTGGGCTTCCTAAACCTAACAAGGTGATAAAATGCTCTCCACTAGGGATAATCCATTTTCCCAATATAGCTTAATTCCTTAAAGCTTCACATCTGGAAGAGACTTCCAGAAACTACATGTCAGCACCAGGGAGCTGGCATTTCCAGCTCTGAAATACCATTCCTTGAAAATAAAAACCCTTTGTCTGGCTAAAGATATACTGTGTCTGGAAATGTTGAGGAAAAGGCATTTCCACATCAAATGTTTATTTCTGATTATAAATATACTGCTAAAATTAATGAATACAAAGAAAATAATACTGAAACTGCATAGGCATCATTATAATCTAGACCCAAATAGGTATTTCTTGCTTCCATAAAACCTTCTAATTTAGCATTGTAAGTATGATGTAACACTTCTGCTCGCAATAAATTGCAAGAAGTGTTAGTTTTTAAATTATCGTTAAGTCTTGTTGCAACACATTTCATCATCTGCAAAATACAGGAATGCCACAGAGAGACAGTCAGTATTTCAGGGAATCTTTTAAAATAAATAAATAAATAAATTAATTAAAAAATAAATAAATAAATAAAATTGCCAGTAGCTTCTCCCCACAGTTACACTAAGGCTCTGCAAAACTTTTCTTTCACTTGTCAGATTATGGAAAAACAAGTGACTGAGGGGCAGGCTCCTAAAATCACGTACTTTACTAGCACTCAGGGCATTCCTTAATTTGCAGAAGCCATTCACCATTCTCAGTGTAAAATGTGCTTCCTTCTTCCCCATCAAAATGCTCCAAGCCAATGTTCCTCGGACTTTTTAGTCCAAACCTTGCTTTAATCCATGAAGGACATCATACGCCAGAAGGCAGAGGGAGGGGAAGGAGAAAGGAAGGATCACAACGGAAGCAGAACAAGTCTGGATGAAGGGAGGGATCTGTGTCATACCTCATTTGTTGGTCATAGGGCACTAGAGGTTGAGAAGCACTAATAGAAGTTATCCCTCAGAACATGTAGGCTGTAAAAACTATAAAAAGAGTGTGTCAGGGACACTGTTTAGTAGCATCATCACCATGGGATGATTTAACACTCTGGGATTTCTTAGTGCATATTCTGCCAGCACCATTAGCCTGCCATGCCAAGATAGTGAAGATAACCCACGTTCACATACTTTCCTTTGGTCCACAGTTAGAAATTAGATTCTTTGACAGTCCGGAAATGCTGTTCTGATAAGCATCCACATATTTTTAATTCTTTTCCTTTGATCTCCCAAGCAATCCAACCATTTCCCAAAGATCCCCCTTCAGACCTCTAGCTCCCACACAACTGTTATTTTCAACAATCTATAAAAAAAAAGAAAGGAAAAAAGAAATAAAAAGCTACTACATGGATTAAATCGAGTGTAATCTAGAAAATGAATAAAATCCTAGAGAATCATTTCAAATTGGAGAAGAGAAAATTGTAATCAAATCTTTTCTAAAAAGTGAAAATGGACTGATGTAAATGGACTGATGCAAATTTTTAAATGAAAAATTTTATTCTTTGTATAATGTTAAGCTTTTTAATTTTTAGACTATTCATTTGCATCAGATATCTAGTGACCTGTCTCATGGCTGACACACTGGCTTCATTAGCAGTTCTGAAGCAGAGGTAGCTCAGAAAGAAACCAACTCACAGCAAAAAGAGACTCTGAGGCAGGAACAGAAGTGAAGAAATTGGCTTCATCCAGTTCACCACAACTATTTTTTAAGACTCAAAACACAAAAGAGTTTTTATTCTCATAAAGAGAAATATTTTCATTAAAGCTGAAATGTACTGAAAAGACCATCAAATATAAAGTTAATTTAATTGGTGACAAAATCTAACCCAAAATTTCCTGAATTTTATTCGTCTAATTTTAGTAATGAGCCACAGTATAAACAAGAGCACCAATTAATTTGTTTTCTTTTAAGAAGTCTCATGCTGTACCTAAAAGACTGTTGTTCTGTCTAGTTAAACACTCATGCATTAAAATGCTAATAATTAAACTGTTACGACTGACTAATGAACTCTGCCAACTATAAATGATGGTCTTGTTAGATTCACTGCACAGCAAGGCTTCCTTTGTACTGAAAAAGTTAAAGGTTAAAGAGCTCTTGAAAACAGTGAGCAGCATCTAGAAGCAATTACATTTTTTTTCCCTGGAAACTAATAGTTGTACAATAATGTTTCAATTCGCACTCAAAAATAAATAAATAAATAAAATTACTGTGAGCTCCATTCATCAGAGCAAATCTGCAGCTTTCTACACCATGGCAGGTTGTTAATTTGGCTTCTGTGTCCAACATACTCAGCCTATAATCTGGTGTTTTGTAGAACCTTTTATTGGTCCTGCTCATGGAAACCAAAAGGGCAAAGACTTGAGCTTAACTCATGATACCTGTTGAGTAGCACACACTTACAGCAGAAAAACACTATGAGATGAATGTCAAAAGGCTCATGGCAGATTTACTTGGATATAGTGTTCATTCACTATTTGTCCTTGTGCATTGACTTCTACACTGTGCAGTCTCTGGTAAATGAAGGAGACAAAGCTGGAACTTGAACATTATACCTATAAGGAAGCACCTGTGGTTATGGCTATGTTCCTTGACATATACTGCCCAGCTGAGAAGATATGGGATTCTGGTGTGATCAGTCAATGAAATAGTGTCTCATAATCAGGACTTTCCTGCAAACCACATGTCCCCAAAAATTAAATAGGAGTAGCAATTATTTCTCTCTTTTACAAATTGCTTGATCTCAGATTATTCATTAGAAAAGAGTTTCTCTGAATCTTAGATGAAATATGTCTAGTGGTGAATGAAGCTAATGAGATATAATTGAGCATCTTACAGAAGTGCTAAAATTCAGAAAAGTAAATGATTTTTTCCTGTCTAAATTCAGGCTTATATTCATCCACCAATATTCCTATCTACACCTTATTATTAATTTGACTATGCACTGAAGAGAAGATACTTCAGACCAATGGTAACTACCTGCCTAGCCACATTAAACAAGACCTCTGGAAGAGATTTAAGCAAGTCTGTCTGAATGGAGTGAATGCCATCACCAGAGCAGTTTTGACCTTTGACTGAGGAACAGCAGGCATCAGTCAAGGGCAGCAACTGTGTGGTATCTCTGCTGACACCTTCTCTTTGTGGTGGGCCTGATAGACAACCACTCTTCTTGTTGGTCTTCCCAGGGGCGACCCTGTTCATTGCTGAAGTTGCATAAGGATCTGACTGGATTTACAGCCCTACTATTGGATTTTCAACAGAAAAATACGTCAAGAGACATAAAGCAGGTGTAAAGGAAGAATGTGCTTGTTCTTTGATTTTTTAAATTCACATGGTTCAATTACTCAAATGATCCATTTAAGTCACTTTTGAAGGTGTGCTAAGAACACGTGGGCCTGACTCTTAGATCTACACTTAGAACTACACTGAACATCATGAGTAATCTCCTCAAAACCAAGACTTCCCAAAGGAAAATATCTTCATGTGTGATATTTGTGAACAGTTCTGGAGTCAGGAGTTGTAGAGTTTGCTCTGGTCATGGACAGCCTGGGGCCTTAATGAGTTCAGACACAGACAGACAAGCTCTTGGAGCCATTAACAAAGCTCTCAGCTTCTTGTTTTGTACATCCAGAGTCACAGCAAGTGCACCTGCAGAGTTCAGTTGACATCTCTGCAAGATGACTATTGCCAAACCTTTTTTTTTTTTTTTTTTTTTTAATTTGGATAGCCATCCCTAACAGCCATACTCCTAACACCAATCCAACAACAAAGTCTTTGTCACTCTTGGTTTTTCACTGTTCTTATATTTATGGTACTGGTACAAAACAGGCACACAGCAGATGATTGTGAAAGGGATGCAGGTAAGAATTATCTTAGGAACTGGCTGTTCAGATTTGGAAGAGAACCTCATGAATTTGGCTCTTTTTTTTTTGTGCAATGCTGAAAGTCACTAGGAACACAGCACAGTGTTCAAAGTCCAATGAGCAGAATAATTTGGATTTCCCTTATTATACAATTGTAGGGCTAAGACAGGCCTCTGAAAGGCAGCTCAGCAAACAATATCTTTTCAGCTCTTCCCTGATCTTTGCTGCTGGCAACTTGAAATGAACAATAGTGTAGTGAGGACCTCACTGTGGATATTATACCAAAAAAGATCTTGTAAACATTAAAGCCACTGAATAAAAGAGAAATTACCAAAGTAGAAATTCACAGGAACAAACAGTTTTTGAAAACTGACTTGATAGATGTTGGGCTAGCTATTGCTTAGGAGAGAAAATTGTTAAAAAAAAAAAAAAAAAAAAAAAAAAAAAAAAAGAGAGTAGAAAAAAAAACAAGGTTTAATGATAAAAATATATTATATGAGAGAGGAGGTAGTAAACACGAAGACTGCCTGCAAGGGAAAATTTTGTCAGTCTTGGCTGTCTGAGACCTAGTGTGGTGGCATGATGAAGAAGAGAAAATATTCCTACATGCAGATAGCTACAGTATAAAATATATTCCACTCCTTTCCATTGTCCAGCTTCCATAGAGTTCCTGTTTTTGATATCTAACATGAAAACAGATACATCAGCTAGGATATACTTCATAAATGCAACAACAGTAAAAAGAACCAACGTTTATCAAAAAAATAAAAAGAGCATTATAAGTACCAGGGAAAAGTTTTGTGAATTCAAGCTATCTTTTCAAACATTCAGACCACCCCTAAAATAGCAGCTACAGTTCACAGGGGCCAGAGCTACACAGATTCCAGCTCTCCCTATGTGGTAAGTCTAATACTTTCTTTTCTTATGCTTTAAGGACTTCAAATAGGGTTTGTGCATTTGACTCCTTTTATCTCTTTCATAGAGTTCTCTCTGCTTTTAAATCCCTAAGTATCTCTGTCCTCCCCCTGCCATTCCTTAACAGATCCAGGACAGCACAAATAATGCCTCTTGGCTTTGAACACATCATGGCAAATTTCACTGACAGAGGAAAGATGTATGAGCAGTTATCTGGGATAGTTTTACACCAATCCATCTATTGTACGCTATGTTCACAATCTTGGGCTGGAATGAATTTCAGGCAAAGTGCGTCCCTCGCAGACCACTTAAAAACAGAATAGGTTCTGTCTGAAGGCCCAGTTCTATCTGATGCTAAGCACCTTACAACAGCAGGACCACATGGAGAAATATTTTCTTTAAATTTCTTCAGTGCTGCATAGGGCTTTGTCTCTTGACAATGAAAAGATGACAGGAAGATGGTAAAAGTTTAGGTGCCTAAAATCCTAAACAATTCTAGGAAAAAAAAAAAAAAAAAAAAAAAAAAAAGATCCCATCTGCTTGAGAGGACACCAAGTCAATATACAAAAATGATGAAGGAAAAATCTAAAGGAAGGAAAAACCAAAACCAAAACCAAAACCAACCACTTGTCACTCACAGCTTCTTGAAATGATGACCCCACAGGTTTATCTGGTGCTTCTGCTGTCAGGATATGCATGCAGTTTTTTTGGAGGACAGTATGTTAAAATACTCACCTGAATAAAGCTGAAGAATTTCCAATTGCATCTGCAGGACTGGAGCTTTTGTAAGATATTAATGACAGAGGCTTGTATTTCTTCTGTTACAGTGCCTGTCATTCTTTTGAGCATGGTATAAAACAAGAGCAAATCATTACAATTCCAGCATGAAAATCCCATCATTTGCATTTTCTAGGTATTGTTTAATCAGTGCATCAAGAGGTAGGCTATTTGGTGTCTCCATCATACTCTTCTTAAATACTTTGACATAAATTTCAGCTTTTGTTGGGAAAAACAATAGTTATAGAAAAACAGAGACAATGCTGTGATTGTATTGCAATTCCAAACGCAGAAATTTTGTGTTTCAGCTAAGATGTAATTGCATCATGTGAAAGGTTGAGCTGTAAAAAATAGGAAATGCCTGCAGTTTAAACTGTAAAACATTTCAAAAGTAAAGCATATTTTTGCAAACATTTTTGTACTAATTTATTTTTAAGCATCCAGATCATTAGCAGAGAAAGCAGAGCTCATGTAAGAAGGGATTGCTATAAGTAGAATTAATATATTCTAGCATTTAAATATTCTTGTTGATCATAAAAGATTAAATGATCTTTGGTTTCAATCCTCTAGTTAAAAGCAGAAGTTTTATTTTTCTTGAATGTGGCAATTAAGTTTGAACCAAAATGTAAATGCTTAACAGACTTTGTGCATGTGTGCACGCATGAGTGTGATGAAGGGATGGGGCATTTTCCCCAAAGCTTCAATTTCAACTTATTATCATTGTTCATTAACTATGTGGCTGACCTAAGATGAGCCTGAAGGATTACAGAATATTTGTCTAACTATTTAACAGAAGCTTATAAAATAATAGTATTCATTAAACACCTCAGGTTTACCTCCCACTGCACTGAAAACATGCAAGGACTGGATGAGATGAACACAGGCACAGTTGTAAGTCAGATGTGACAGATCAGCTTGGTTTAAATAGGTAACCCGGTCCCCAGTGTAACTACATTAAAGGCAGTTTTTGAGAAACCACTATCAACCGCCTGATTTCATGCCGATTTGTTTCTGGATGGGAGCTGCTGTTTTTCTCTGGGTGGCTGAGTAGCTGGGATAATCAAATTCATGTCACCAGCAAGCAAGGGTGGACTGAAAGGCATGACTAAATGGGGAGGAGAGTCAGGATAGTGTTTCACTGTCACCTATGTCCTTAAAATACTGCTTACACTTGCTGTTACATTTGCTGTCTATGTAGTTTCTCATGGGAACTCTCATGATTTTAGGATCACAAAAGTAAAGCCATGAAAAGCTATGCTGAGAGCAGAGCCCTGTGGTACCATTAGCGTGCCTGATGATCACCAGTTTAGAGTATGCTTCAACAAAGGAGGAATGTGTGTCATCCTTTCTCATGATCAGCAGTACAAATCCCAGAAATTTTAGTGTCCTTTGGCAGGGTATGTATGATCAAGAGTGAGAGTGAGCAAAGAATATGACTCAGAAATAGTGAGAGATGCTGATGTGACTTGCAGGAAATTTCCCCTCCAGATGTAGTAATAGATTTAAAAAATATATATTATTCTGACAAAATATGCGAAATAAACAAAATTAAATAGAAGAGAAGCTGCAAGTTCTGGATTTGAATTTCACCAGCTGTGACCTGTTTGGACAGGAGCAGCATTGCAGCCCAAGCCCTGGCCATAACATGTTCTTTACTAGAGCTTCCTGATGACTGCCTATCTGCAGCTGTTACATGTTAAAGAAAAAGGTAACCTAATTTCTGCTATTTGATTGAAAAAAGGTCTCATATCTTAACAGAAAAGAGAGGTCCAAAATTTCGACACCCAAAGACTGTTAGAAGACAAACATAGCATATGGAAATTACCTACTTTTTTTTTTTTTTTTTTTTTTTTTTTTTTTTTTTTTTTTTTTAGGATCTAGCGGATGTGCTTAGGTTAACAGGCTTGTCTGGTCTGCTCAGGATCCTCTGCTTGCACTTTTCCGTTAGCTGGGCCTGAACACAAATAACTTTTTCCATCCTCAGCTGCAGGATACTATCGCACCAGCCTGTAACATAAATTTCCTGATACGGCAGATCTGATGTCTCATTCCAGATTTTCCAGATTTCAGTTGAACTGGAAGTCCATGTGTCCTCACCTTGCTCTTTCAGGAGCATGGACTGGACACATCACTGGACTGGTGGTGGGGATTCCAGGGTCAGAAGATTCTTCTGAGAGACTGGCAAAATTTGAGACCAAATTCCCAACTTATAGTTTCCACATAAGATTTCAAAGACACTTTTCTGAATCTTATCTATGATGGAAATCGGATCAAAATTTACTCAAACTGGCTGACATGAGCAGACAGTGTATGGCACGAGTTTACCCAGAAATAGACCTTTAGAACTTCTTGAATATAATTCTTTGGTACTTAAGGGTTCCTTACTAGTTAAAGAAGTACTTCCTTTCTAAGTCCCTATATAAGTTTCCAGAAAAACAAGCAGACAAAACACACGCACACACAAAAAACCCACCTCCTTTAGGCTCATACTTTTGCAGTTTTTGCAAAGTTTGGTAAAAATCCATATGGTTGGGTTTGAGCATGCTTAAAGAATTGTTTCAGATGTTTTACTTGTGCTTGGGTAACTGAAAACAGTTCAAACTTGGAATGGAGTCTCGAGTGAGAAATGTGGGCTTGGATAAGTTGGAAAAAAAATTGGTTCAGAAAGAAAGGAGTTATAAACAAGTGGAAATAGTATGCTTCAGTTATCCAGATGTATGCCAGGCAAGCATAGACGTCTGGATATTCACATGCTGAAATAAATGCATCTGTATTTATTTAAATGTGTGATGTAATGTTCATGTGCAAACATCTCAGTAAATGGTAGGCATGTTAATTTTTCCCATCTCACAAAATAAATATAGACAATACATGAGATATACATATATGTACAGCTTAGAAGAGTCTGGCTGACCAAGGGTGCTTGGACACCAATGAAAAGACTATTCTTGAATGTGACAGAATATGGATCAGACTCCAATGCCCTACAATCCTGTGCCTGTATTAAAAAATAGAAAGGGTAAATACACATGTAAAATGTTAAAAACCTCATCAATCCTTGAAAGTTTCCATTACACTATCTCAGATAATTCTCAGTGCCAACTGTGATGAATTAAATGTTTCCACATCCAGCAAAAGCTGTTCAAAACCCAGAATGTAATATATGATTTTCTTGATTCAGAATTTCAAAACACAACCTTTTAAACAGGAGTTCAATCATCAAATCCACAGGAGAAGTAGCTCTGGGTTTTCTTGCTGAAAATCCAAATTACTTGGGTGCCAAATCTTCATATGCCTAAAACCGGTGTCGCTCCCTCAACTTCAGTGGAGCTATGCTGATTTACACCAGCTGCATGGCTGGTCCATAAATATTTTCAGTTGATCTGGATTATTTTATATATTATATGAATTTTCTTTATGGATTACATGGCA
>CM021770.1:30224177-30240950 GCA_011076525.1 Nettapus auritus
TTCTGGCATACAGCTAAGTCTCCGGTTCTGCTGTTCTGTTCAGCAGGTCTCACATGTGCTTTCACTTTCATTTCCAAACTTTAATACAGAACAGCCCATCCGCAACCTGCTGCCGAGGCAGCGGAGGCCAAGGATGCTGGGTCTGGATCGGGTGGCCATGGGCAGGAGGAAGGACTGACTGCTTGGGGAGGTGACCCACCAGAGTGGTCCCTTGGCCACAGTGGCGATATGTTGGCAGTGGAGGTGAGTGGGGAAAAAGGAAACGTGCCTGCAAGTGGTCCCTCTGCATTTCATATGCCACCCAACTGGGTCTTGGAACTGGCTGCTGCTTTCCCTTATCACCAGCCTAAAAACTGGGGAGCTATCTTAGCTGTTGGGTTGGAATAACGCAAGCCAATAGCTTTTCCTTCTACAGTGGGCAGGTCCCCATCTAGAAAAACACTGGTGGTAGGTCACAGTGACTTTGTTACAGCCCCAACAAAACATTCAGTGACAGCTGGGAGGGGAGATCATCCCTTAGCTGTCCTGGGGTTGGACAGGCATCAACTAAGGAAGAGACACCTTGTGAACGGGACAAGTAGTAGCTGGCCTCCATGGGTTGTGGGGATGGGAGGAGAGAGCCCTCAAGAATAACATAAATTACTTTCAGCCTTTCTGTGGTTTCTTCTAGGAGAAAGCACTGCCTGGAAGTAAGGAACAGCCTGCAAGCTTCAGTGGGCAAGTGACAACAGATTTGCTTTACTAAAAGTACTCTGCCATAATTTATAACAAATTTTACTCTTCCTCTTGAACTTCCACAGCATTTTGGATAATGTTTGTAGAATTTGGGTAAGTCAAATGGCCGACCCTTTTTTTTTTTTTTTTTTTTTTTTTTATCAGTGAATGGTTGAAAATCTCATGCAAAGAATGCAGAGAGATGCCAGAATAATCTCTATAAACAATCTAAATTTTAGACTAGTGTGTATGTGGCAAAAAACAAAACAAAAGCTCCCATGCTGCCCCTTGGTATCAAAAAAGATGGTAAGTTATCAGATATTGAATTATTTTTTTCTTAATGAACTGGCACTTTAAAGAACTATACAATCAAAAAGCACCTGAATTCATTCTAAGGCCTCACTTAGATTTAGCCAGAGAAAGAAGTGTCAGTCTTTTACTATTTAAGGCCCAGAGTAAAATAATTTTTATGATGATGTTACAGTTTCATTTGGAACTGCTATTTTGCCCTTGCTCATTTGTTTAACCTAAATAGCTAATCTCTAGTGTCTATTCAGCCATACCAGCAAAAATTTTCATTCCACTGGTATTGGTATAACTTACTGGTGTGAGTAAATTCACACTGGTCACCATGTAAGGAGGAGGCTGTAACACAAAGAACCTGTACCATTTTTATTATGCTGATATAATCAAAATAATAAAACCTGTGCATGTAAATGATAAGGGATATTAGTGCCATGTTGTTGAGAAATTGGCACAGGAACAGCAGTGAATTAAATACATCTGGGAATAAAAAGCTAATTCATATAGTAAATAATAGGTTGCACAAATTTAATTAGTTGGAGAACTATTACATGCGTAAGTGGATACTCTGCAGGGGAAAAACTTACATTTGATGAGCAGGACTCAGTCAGTTTACTCTGGATTTTGTTGTGAAAATTCCTATTTATTTCAAGTCAAGTGAGTTTTCAGGTTGGGGGATTCATTTTAATTTTGGAATAACTGACGTGTATGAAAAAGCACAGATTCGGATTTGGATATTGTTGTACTACCCTTAAAAGGCCAGAAGGCTTGCTTCCATACATCTCTAGCTAAAACCCAAATGAACCCCAAAGTCCAAGTAGAAACAGAGGCAATGTTCCTAAGTTCATCCTCATTTCTGATTAAAACCACGTGAGAAATGATAGATGATAGTTTTGATAGTTTTTTTTTTTTTTTTTTTTTTTTTAATTAAAAATATATACCAGCCTGTTACAGAAGTTCAGCAATATTCAGTACCCCCCAAGCAGTGCTTGTTTTTGTGTAAGAAAACCAAACAATAAATTAGATTTTATTAGAAAACTTTTTGCAAAGAACCATGAAGAAGAATTTCTCATTAATTTCTGTGGGGAATGTGCTTGTGATTTTCTCACAATTTTTTAGTATGTTACAAGACATATATATCTTGATATATATACGTAGATTTAAAAAAATGTCTTTTTCTTACCTTTTTCTGATTCTTGTACTTAAATCTTGGCTTGGGTAGACTTTATTATTATTATTATTATTATTATTAGTGAAATGTCCCTGTTTACAATAGGAATACTAGATGTTTAATTTTTCCTGAGTATTGCTTCTGAGGAAATGCCATAGCATTGTATTTACAAGATACCCTGAACTGTCAGTTTCCTTGAAACACAATGTATTTAATACAAAGCCATTAAGCCTTGTAAAACTGTCAAAAATGTAAATGACACTTGTAATAAAACCTTGTCGTGTGACCGGCTCTAGCTAATCAGGGTTGATGATATCACTGCAGCTGATCATGGCTGGTGCTATGTACATTTCGACAGCTTTATGACCTGCATGGATTTGTGTTATTAAAATTGTACAGTTTTGTAAGGAATTTGGGATTTAATAAAGCAGCAGAGAAACTACAAAAGGGACAATATATCCCACTAAAAGTGAGCCAGCCTTTAAAAAAATAATATAAACATATATGGTGCACTAGCTTTTGTGGGCGTGTGTGTGGATGTGTGGATGCGAATAGCAGAACCAGGAGAGGTTCTCGTCTCCTAGCTCGTGCAGGGTACGGGCTGCTCATATAAACCACTTTTATGTATTTATAGCTCGGCAAATACCTTGCATCTGTGAGGCCATAAAACAAATTACAATGTATCCAATTGCTTCAAGGTGGCGAATTGTGCTTAAACTTAATGACTTGTACAGATTATAGGAGAAAGAGCATTACCTGTTTAATGTCTTTTTTAATAAGTAATTCCTGAAAAAGTATAGTAAATGGGAGGTTGGGTTTTTGGTTTGGTTTGTTCTTTTTTTTTTTTTTTTTTTTTTTACTTTTTCCCTGAGATTTAAATAGAGTAGGCCTTCATGCTTGCAAACACAAGGTAATGTGCATGCAGCCTTATTTATTTTGCAATACTTTGAACTGCTCCCCAGAGTAAAAACATGTCAAAAGAGGGGAGACGAGGACACATATTCTCCCAATAATCTATAAATTCAACCTAATGGGGCAGATATCAGAAAAATGTGTTGGATTGAAGGCACATAAATCACACCTGGTTTCCTGGCATAAGCTGGCACTGTGTGCCTTATATTTCAGCCAAATTATTCCATTTGTTTCTGAAGATATTTTAATCCCTCATGACCTCAAACTTCCCATGAACCAGGCCCCGAACAAACGGCCGCCCACTGTCTTTGCAGTAAATCTGTTGTCTCCCTTCTAGGTCCGCAACCTGGGATCATAGATCACCCCTGCACCGCATCTTGCTTCAATTTACTCAATTAACTCGAGTAAAGCACTTGTAAGTTTGCAGATGTTGCTTTATTATCAAGGCCTAAAACGTACAAGAGAGTTCAGGAGCCCGAGGTTACGGGAAGGTTGTGCTGAGGGGGGAAGGGCAGGGATGGTGCAGGCCTCCCTCCTGTCTCCTCAGGACGGCAGGCGGCTGAGGAGGTGGCTCCCCAGCACGTTTATTTAAACCATAAGATTGCCTCGTGGATCATGGACCATCTGATGTTATCTCGCAGAAAGATAGGATATGAGAAATAGGTATTTCACCTCAAGATGAGATAACGTTGTGATTAACAGATGTTTAATTGGGCCATTCGTCAAGTGAAGAACCTGCCTAAAAGTCAGTGAGGCTGAGTAAATTATTTCCAACCCTGCAGGTGTTGGACTGGCAGCTCTATTACTCTTCCAGAAATGGGCTTTAGAAGATTTTTATATGAAAAGATAATTTATTTCTATGAGGTATTGTATTGTGCTTTTATTTATGTAATAAGCTTTAAGGTTTGGGTCTGGTCCTCCTTCATCTTCAGCACTGGAATGAATTGGGGAGGGGCAGAAGGATGAAGAGTCCCTCTGTGGAGGCATCATCCAGTGAAAGTCATGTGTCATGATGTTTAATAGCCCCCCAGTAGCCTGTAGCTAGAGGTGGAGGACAAGCACGTGAGGAAATCTTAAAAAACTAACTGGATTAGTCAATAAACTCAAAAAACACCAG
Source organism: Nettapus auritus (assembly GCA_011076525.1). Lineage (NCBI taxonomy): Eukaryota > Metazoa > Chordata > Aves > Anseriformes > Anatidae > Nettapus > Nettapus auritus. The sequence goes on from CM021770.1 coordinate 30,228,395, forward strand.
TGATGTAGAAGTCCAGTGGTGCAAAGCTGCAGGTGGAGCTGCCGGAGCTGCTGCACGTGAGGTACAGACACTCAGATTCACCTGGTCCTGCTGAATTAATGGATCCAAGAACCTCCTAAAACTTTATGGTGTTCTTGTTTGAGGTTATGATTCAGATTCATACGTGATTATACATGGATTTTTATTTTCAGTTCATGTGGTTTCCCTTCTTTCATGCTTCTACTTTGATTCTCAAGTTCAAATGAGTCCTAAGTCTCAAACAAAATTTTTCTGGAAAGTACAAAAGGTTTCAGGTTGAAACCACATTAAAAAGAGTAGGTTTTCATCAGGTTTGCTATAGAATTACAGATCTGTCAGACTTTGTTAGGGATAAGGTACATGTTCATTGAAAAGACCTGCAGATTCTGAAAATCTTTTAACTGATATTCAGCCCAATCTTACACAGGGATGAATTGCTAGAGGTCCACTTACTCCATGGAAACTGCATTTGTTTATATTAACTGAAAATTTGACCCAGGAATTGAATCGCAACACATTGCAAGATCAGATATCAAGTGAGTTCCATGTTGTTGTAGATTTCACAGCAAATTTCATTCAGGTGTAATTATAATTTCCCTGTTATTTTCAGGGAAGCTGAATAATAACCATATAGCCTACATCTCTCCTTACTGCCTAACTTAAGATGCTTTCAGCATGTTTACAAAGAAATCTACCTCTAATTTCTGTGGACCATTTTCTTGCAGTAGCAGCTTTTCCTGTCTACAGTAGCTATGACAGAGGTGAAGTCTTTGGAGCTGCTGTGATGCCCATTTCTGCATTGCTCAGGAAGGGTGAAGAAACCTCTGAACAAACTCTCTGTCTTTTTCATTAAAGTCCATGAAACAGTGACAAGCTAAAATAGGCCTTTCCTTTGGGGGAATTTCTTTCACAGGACATAATTAAAATTACTGGGGACTCTCTTGCATGTACTCCAGAACATCTTAAACTGATATTACACCTAAACTGAGGAGCAGATTGGGCTTTTTGTGTGTAGCAAATTGCTTGCTCTGAAAGAATAACAGAAGTAGCAACACCAATGCCAAAGCTATCAGGCTTTACCTTGCTTGTAGCCTAGCTGTATGATCACAAGACAGTTGATAGCATATTTCATGCTAATGCTTTTTTGTGATCTTTGTGCCACTTACAAGTATCTGAGATAAGACCAGATCCCTGGAATAGCAAGAAAATAAAAGAAAAATAAACCTGCATTCCTGGATATTTTCTGTCCTTTATGGTGTTTAGCCTATGCACATTATGCTGACAGTTTAATTATTATTATTATTATTATTATTATTATTATTATTATTAAAGCTTTGCAGGAATCTTTATCAGACCTTGTTGGGCTTAAAGGGTTTTGGCATATGAAGTCCTTTCTAATGGTGACAGAAATTGAGCAGACTGGAATGAGTTAAGTGAGGTCCAATTCCATTGGTTTCTCCTGCATCATCTAAACTGAAGCTTGGGTTTGATAGCAAGCCAAATTTTTAGTCCTCTGTTTTCAGTATCTGTAATGCTTTAAACTGAAAAGCCAAACTAAATCTCAGGGGGAGTCACATGGCTCACAAATGTGATGCAAGTGGGTTCATATCATTTTTGTGCAATATTTTGTGTGTGAAAGTCTCTCAAACTCTTCTTGGCTTTTAAGTTTCATAAGAGAGTCTTTAATTACTCTTTGAATATGCCATTACATTTCTTTTTTACTCACAGCATTTTTTAAAATAGTGGTCTGTTTTGTTTCTATATATAATGGAAGTTAATAAAATATGTGCCAGAAGCCAAAAATATGATGAGCTATAAGGCATACTCCAGACTATAAGGAAAAAGAAGAAAGAGCTGGCCTTTAATTCCACAGCCTATCAGTATTTCCCCTTGGAATTACTTTTGGTCTGTTTCCCCCAAAATGTCTGGCCTGAATCTAAATAATTCTCCCCTTTTCTAACTCTGTAGCTCACCAATTTGTGTTCATTTAAAGTCTGTCCACTGTGCCAAAAACCGGCTATGGTTTAAGTCCAAAGACTAATTTTGAGCTAGAGGTTCCCCATATCTTTTTCCTGGACATCATCTGTGTATCTAGGGTGGTTTATATCTATTGAACTAAGACAGCTAAAGAAGGAATCTCAGCAACATGTTGCACTAAGCCGCTTGCAATAATTTACCAGCAGTCTTGGCTAACTGGGGAGGTCCCAGTTAGTGAATGTGACTCCAATCTACAGAAAGGGCAAGCAGGAGGACATGGGGAATTACAGTCTGACCTAAGTACCTGGGAAGTTTATGGACCAAATTGTCTTGAATGTCATCTCATGGCATATATAAGACAATCAAGTGATCGGATGCAGCCAACAAGGGATTAAGAAAGGCAGGTCCTGCCTGCCTAACCTGACCTCCTTCAGTGACAAGATGACCTGCTTAGTAGATGACGGAACGGCTGTGGATGTTGTTTACATGGATTTTAGTAAGGGATTTACACTGTTTCCCACAGAGTTCTCCCGGATGAGGGTGCACCCTCAGTGAGTTTGCAGATGATTCCAAGTTAGGTGGGACTGGATCTGGCTGAGGATAGGAAGACTTTGCAGAGAGGTCTGGACATGCTAGATCAATAAGACAAGTCCAATCACATGACATTCAACAAGGGAAAGTGCTGGGTCCTACACTTGGGTCATAACAACCCCATCAAGCATTACAGACTTGGAGAAGAGTAGCTGGAAAGTTGCCCAGCAGAAAAGGATCTGGGTGTGCTGGCTGACAGTAGGTTGAACATGAGCCAGCAGTGTGCCCAGGGGAAAAAGAAAGCCAATGGCATCCTGGCCTGCATCAGAGAAAGTGTGGCCAGCAGGACTTGGGAAGTGATTGTCCAATGGCACATTGAATATTGTGTTCAGTTTTGATGCCCTCACTGTACAAATGATATTATGTTGCTCAAGTGTGTGTGCAGAGAAAAGCAATGAAACTGGTGAAGGGACTAGAAAATAAGACATATGAGGAGTGGCTGAGGGAATTTGGGTTGTTTGGTCTGGAGAAGAGGAGGCTGAGGAGAGACTCTATTGCTCTCTATAACTATCTGAAAAGAGATTGAAGCAAGGAGGGTTTTGGTCTCTTTTCTCAGGTGACAAGTGACAAGATACATGTAAACGGTCTCAAGATGTACCAGGGGAGGTTCAGATTACATTTTAGGATGAATTTCTTCATTGAAAAATTTGTTATGCATTGGAACATGCTGTCCAGGGAAGTGCTGGAGTCCCATTCCCTGACAGTATTTAAGAGATGTGTGGGAATAGCACTGAGACACAGCTTAGTGATGGGACTTGCAGTAGGAAGAAGCTTGTCTATGAAAGAGCCAGCCTGCTGTTCCTTCATCTTCAAGTGACAGCTGGGGCCCAGACTCATCCCTCCTAGCAGTTAGGAGGTTGGTAGTCTGGTTCCTGTAGGCAGTGCGCAAAGGCAGAAATCTTACCTGAGCTGCCTCCCTGTTTCCATATCATAGAGAGCTTGATAAAAGATGCTGGTATCTGTTTTATGAGCACTGGCTGTTTGGTGTAGGAAATAAATTTGTGCTTCTATCAATCCATTGAACTAAATATTGCAAGAACAATTGGAGTTCCAAGTGTTTGACTTTTAAGTAGTTTTGTGCACCACTGCTTCTGCACATGTGGCATAATTGTCTCAACTGTGCTGAATCTTTTGTTTTATACTCTGCTGTATTGAGCTGGTTAGCAGATTCTCAGGAGCATAAGACTCTCCCACCAGTTATCATGGACAGTATATTTGTGACAAGTGCTGGCTCTTCCCCTTCCTGCCAAACACAGCTAAATATGTTCCAAATAACTGTGCCAATTTTGCTGCTTTGGGTAAGGATGTGCCTTCAGCAAGTGACATGCTAGGACTGACCTTTTTTTTTTTTTTTTTCCCAGAAATGTGCACATGGCAATAATGGTTCTTCATACAGAAGTCAATTAGATGTCTGTGCTGTCACGTTGCAGATGGCATGTGAGAAGCTATCTTTGCTCAGCTCCTTTCTATCAATACCCCAGGTGTCAGTTATTGATAAGCTGCTATCAAAGCCAAAGTTAGTTGAAAGCTCATTTGAGCTTTTAAATCACAGCTCCAGCCACTGTGATATTTCTACTGTTTTAGGCAATTTGTAGTCAGGAGACAGCCATTGACTTCAAAGGAGATTGTCATCTTTCAGCCTGTAAACCACTGAAACCTCATCTTAGAATCATAGAATCTGAGTTGGAAGGGACCCACAAGGATCATTGAGTCCAATTCCTGGCTCCACACAAGACCACCCAAAAATCAGACCACGTCTGAGAGTGTTGTCCAAACTCCGTCAGTCTCGGTGCTTTGACCACTGCACTGGGGAGCCTGTCCCAGTGCCCGACCACTCTCTGGGTGCAGAACCTTTTCCTAACACCCAGCCTGACCCTCCCCTGTCCCAGCTCCATGCCATTCCCTTGGGTCCTGTCGCTGTCCCCAGAGGGCAGAGCTCAGCGCCTGCCCCTCCACTCCCCTTGTGAGGGAGCTGCAGGCTGCCATGAGGCCTCCCATCGGCCTGCTCTGCTCTGGGCTGAACAAACCCAGGGACTTCATCTGCTTCTCATACATCTCGCCCTCTAGGCCGTTCACCATCTTTGTAGCCCTCCTTTGGATCCTCTCCAATAGTTTTGTGTCCTTTTTATACCAAGATGCCCCAAACTGCGCACAGTACTTGAGGTGAGGCCGCACCAGCACAGAACAGAGCGGGACAATCACTTCCCTCGACCAGCTAGCTACGCTGTGCTTGATGCACCCCTGGGTACAGTTGGCCATTTTGGCTGCCAATGCACACCAATGACTCCTGTTCTACTTGAGCATGTCAAGGTCTGTGGGGAGGCAGTATCCTTTATGGGTATGGTTACTGCTGGAAAACCAGCAACACGTACAAGGTATGCTGCTTTCCTTCAGGTTTCTATCATGCTTTTCTTCATGTTCAGGAATGGGTGGAAAGGGTTTGTGGCTATACCTACCAACACTTCTTTATTTCCAGACCCCTGGAATAACAGATCTGAGACCATCTCATGATGAGGTATATCTCGTTACTTTGTTGTTTCTTTGGGACCTTGCACTTGGGACTGTGTGCTAAATAAACCTCTCTTATTGCCCTATATTTTAGGTTTGCCAGTTTTACTTTTGTAATACTGCATTGCACTACAATAATAAAAAGGCATTTATTTCATCAACCAGAGTGGATGACACATCTACAGGCTTTTTTTCTAAGTAAAGTGTGATGTTGTGAGCTTGTGTGTGGAGATGTCTGTGTATTTACTAGATCTGTATCTACTGGACATTCCCAATTCCCTCTCCCTACCTTTCTGGTCCTGTCTTAAACCTACTAAAACAGGCCCTCTCTGAGATAGCACTGCTGCTAGGGCCTGGGAACATTTTCTTGTGATTAGTCCATCCAGTGTTGTTGCACTCTGGTTCTCACCAGCATGTCTTCATGTCTTCTTCACTCTGTCCCATATGTTTGGGCTAACCTTCCTTTCCCCTTACAAATCATTTCTCTGTGAACTACTAGCATCTCTACCCACATATTTTTGTAAGCACCTCAGTAGTAAATGTATGAAATCAGCATATCTTAAAGAGCATTGCAAGCAGGTCAAACTTTATTTTCCTAATGAAAAGTCTTAAAAATGTTTCTTCAGGCTCAGCTGCAGTTCAGCCTCTCACTTTCTTCCTTCTAAATATGATTTTAATCGGTATCTTAAAAACAAGTTCCAGGAACTTCCATCTGGTCTTGTTGCGAATCACAAGCCTACTGTGTCTTCTCTGTAAATACTGGCTTGGCTTTGCACAAATTTGCATAGAAAATGATCAGAAGAAAAACTTGCATTCATTTCACTGGAAGAAGTTGAATTTGTTTTAGTTTGTTGTTGGTGTGAAAAATTGAATGCAAATATTTTGTCAAAATAAAAAAAGAATGTTTGGAAAATGTAAGTGGATTGAAATGACAAAATCACAATTTTGTTTCAACAGAACTGAGTTTGATTCCAGCTTCCATACCTTAAATAGCTTATTTTATTTTTACAATGAAGTTTCAGATAGTCATCCAATGGTGGGTTTAACCTGGGGAATGGGTGTGTTCTTTTTCAAACTCAGATCCACTGCCCTATTTAAATGAATTATTGAGCAAAGCAACGGAAATTCACAAAACTTTCTGTATTTAATCTTTATTTTATTTTATTTTATTTCATTTTATTTTTTTTTTTTTCCAGAAAAGTAAGAAGGAGGCTTGTGCAACATAATAAAAGCAATGTAAAGGTCATCTGGCACTCCTGGGAAACTACCATGTGCTTGAATAGTTGGTGATTTTGCAATAAGTTAGTACCTTTTTCTCTATCTGCAATATCAATAACACAATGCCCATCAGGCACACGGGCTAGGACTGCCCTGGTGAAAGACATTTGGGGTGCCTGCTCTTTTTTCACTGTTCACAGTCATGAAATCCTGTCAGTTACACTGAATGCTGTTTTGTTAGCAGCGTGGGTTTTTTTCTTCCTTTTTTTTTTTTTTTTTTTTTTTTTTTTTACATAAGCAAATTTGAATAATATGCAGCAAATTGAATGACAGATAGAATTTTGAAGGCTAGAAACCTAAAACCTTTAAGCAGTGATTTAAAAGCTAATTATTATGGATATAGCCATTCAACATTCATTTCTTAATATTGTTCCCTCAAGAAATAGTGATTTAGTCAACCAATTATTTTATCTCTTTTAGGGATACTTCCTTAATTGCAAAACAATCTAAAAATATAATCAGCATGCTAAATACATGTGGTATCTTGTTTAGAATGCCACGTTGAAGGAAGAATGCAATTAAACTGTCAAAATGTAATTGTTTCTCATATTTAATTTAAAGAGGCTGATTCACATTTGCTTTTCATGTTTAGGAGTTAAAAAACAAAGCAAGTTACTAGTACAGCTACTAGTTTTTAATAAAGACAACAGAAGCTTGGAGCACTGACAAAAGCTGCCTCTGTCACAAGATATTACTATCAAAAGAGAGGCAAACATTCACATTTTTTCACTCTTCTCATAATCACAGTTCAGAATTCACTATTGCAGTATGTATGATGATATTTATAATTTTAGGTGCAGCTCTAACATGAGATATGAAAACTGCAGGCTCTCCATCTGTCCATTGCCTTTAGAGTCACTGATCATAGATATGTGCCCGTCACTGTTGTTTCCTTGCTACTGGAGGAAATTTGGAGGAAGGGGACCTTGAGCCAACATTCAAACCACTCATCTTCCCTATCTCCCCTGCTCTGGAGGGAGGAAGGCAGATACGTAGACCTGCAGTTGCTTTGCCTTTGTACACTTGTGTCAAAAACCACCTGCCTAGTGATGGCTAGTGCAGATTTGCCTTTTTAACCACTCCAGACTGAGGGACAGTGTAAGCAGCACAGCAGAATAGTCCTGGGATTGCTGTTTCATAGGAAATAGGCTTCAGTGTAGTGGAAGGAAATGCTAGGCCCTTTTAACCAAATGCTCAATCTTCAAAGGCAACTCTAAACAGAGAATTCTCCTGCTTATGCAGATTCATGCAGATATTTTCACCAGCTTTTGATTGCAAGTCAGAAAGAGTAAGGTTTTCAACCTTTTCTTTTAAATGTCATGTTAATTCAACAGTCCTGGGCATGTTTTTTTGGTAGGAAAACCTTCTTAAAAGTTGTATGACATCCAGTTAAGTGGACTGAAATCTGCAAATCTTTGAAATTAATTCAAATTTGCTGGGCCCATGTAAATTTGACAGAAGCTTTTCAAGCTTGACTTCTGCAAAGATACAAGCCCTGTGGAATCAGTAACACTGGAATTTAACTTTAGATCTTAGATGGGGTGGGAATCTTCTAGAACGTACAAAGCACCATACTGAATTTCACTTTGTGGTAGTAAATACAGTATCACAGATCATTCCAACCAACTCACACAAGCAGGCCTCTGTACAGGCCTCTGTACTCAGTGGCCTGAGTTTCCTGAATGATCAAGGTGCAATTTGAAGTCTCTTTAGGTACTGCTGCCTTAAATGGTACATATATTGGTGAACAGACATACAAATACAAACAACAGAAGAATGCATAGCCTGTACAGATGTTTGCAGAAGTGATATTACAGATATTTGCCTTAGATATGTTAAATAACAGTTTATTTGGGGAATTGTGCTGTCATTAAAATGATTCCATTTAACTTTGCTTAGATAAGAATATGTTTTACTGTGATTTATTGTATTTGTATTTTCTTGTATATTATTTGTATGCTACTATAAAAACTGACTCATTTTACTTTTACTTTAGATTACATATTTTGTCACTTCTGTAACTCGAACAATAAATAACACAAGTAGGTTGTTATTCCATCTATGGTGCAGCCTTTAGAGAGGACTGAGATGTTGGTTTAGCAAATGGGTTTCCCACATATTTGTTGCCAGCAGAATATAGCTACAATCTTATTCCTACCTACAAATGCAGGATTTAGCAGGAAAAGGGGTAAGGATTTTTCTGCCTCTATACTCTATACTCATCTTCCCTTCTCTTTGTGGTACTCTCCTTGTCTCATGACATGGTCCAGCCACAAGCAAGACATGATACAGGAAGGGAGAATTCTTGGTGCAAACTGAAGTTCTTAAAAGACTCTGGTGAGCAAGGCTCACAGTTATGCCAAAGCTTAATGGACATGGATTTTCACTAAGCTGAAGGTGGCTTATCCATCACTATAAAAAGAAATCTCTGTTGAATAGTTTCTGCTGTAGACTTATGCGACACAGAAAAAAGCCTGTCCATATGGCTGATGGGAATGGTGCTTATTAATGAAAAGTGTTGGCTGACTTGTGGAGAGAGTACAGATGGGCCTAAAACACATCCCAGTGTAATTTACACAAAAGGCATGATTTTTGGTAGCACCATGGACTGGCCACCAGACTTGACCTGTGCTTCCTGCAGGGTTTTTCCCCTTCTGAGGCTGCACAGAAGCATGTGGGGATCCAGGCTCCTGGTGTGTGTGTGTGTTTGTGGCCAGGGGACATCAAGGTGCTGAAAAGCTGCTGCCTGAGCCACTTCTAGGTCCTCCTGTATCAGATTTACCAGTCTGGGGGCACCAGGCTAAAGAAAAGTGGTGTAGCTGCCGCTTTTCCCTATGTTATCACCACATTTTCTAAATGCTTCTGACCTGAAACCGGGGTAAGTCTGGACGTGGGATGTCACATTTATGCCTGCTACCTCCTAACCAAGGGAGAGCCCCACATACTCAGCCAGAAGTGTGTGGGGAGGCTGCATTTTAAAAATCCTGAAAATCCTCAAGGCCTGACCCAACTCTCAGTGGCTCCACCAAGGCTCCAGCAGAGGTGGAAGCAGATGAAAAACTCCCCTGCATTCCTACAGCCATCCTCACATGAAAAAATGTATTCGTGTGTGCCAGGCCGGGCCTTGAATTCAACTCTGGGAATTTCATACTGGATTTGTGTCCCGTAAGAACAAGTATTAGGGTTGCCAGTTTGAAATATGACAAAACCCAGCCGCCTCAGACAAATGGCTGCTACCCACGCTCAGCTTCATCTGCACATGTGCAGTGCTCGGGATAACAACTGCCAAGTCTATAGTAAAAGAGGCCAGGCAGGAAGCCAGCCACATGGCAACTCTAAATGATATTAATAAGACTTTATAAAAAGTTAAAAGCACAATGTAGCTTTTCAAAGTGTTTCTTAGAGATCTCTACATATGCATAGGTGTTTCATGTCTATGAGATAGAGGCTTGGGGTAAATTTAATGCAGTATACTTTTCTGGCTACGAATTTTTATTTTTATTTATTTATTTATTTATTTTTCTCCTGAAAGCTGTTGATATAAACTGGGACTCATTAAAAACACCTTTTTGTTTTGTTTTTAGAAATCTTGAGTTTATGTCATTTACTGGATCATTAGAAAGTGATGTAGCATCAGCAACTATTCCAGAGGAGTCCTGTCTTGCAAGAAACAAAATATTGTTCCCTCAGTCAATGGCAATAAAAGGGTGCTTAGCACCTTTCAGGAGATGCTGAGTGCCTCTCCCAGGCCTAAATCCAGAGATAGCATTCCCGAAGGACAGATACAAGGATATTAAAAAAGACTTTGATCAAAGAAATATTGCTTCTTTCCTCCTTTCACTAAGCAGATGTGCAACGTGTCTTGGGAAAGAAATAGAAAAATTCCTGAGTGATTTATTTGATGAACCTAGTTTTAACCCAGGTTATTGCATGCCTGATATGGTGATGCTGGTTATTAGTTTCCAGTTGAAAATGACCAGATAGAGGACATATTCACTTCATCAATATAATACATTTATTGGTTGTCAAGAGAGTCACATCACACAGATATGTAAATCTGTCACTTTGTCTTAAAAGTGTATTTCTCTATTACAATGTTGCTTGATGTATGTTTTAAGTCAGTAAGGCCTTTTAAATATTAAAAAAAAAAAGACAAGGGGGAAGATTTGTCTATTCAATCACAGGATTTAAGACATTAAAAGCAGATGCATCATTTATAAAACTAGGATTTTATCAAATGCCATTGTAAATGAAAGAATCATATCTACCATATGTAGATATGTGAATTAAAGAAACCTTCTTTCCCAGGAAAATTAACAAACTCTTTTGCTAGCATTAAGATGGATTAGTCTGTGAAGCCAGTTACCAGTTGACCACAAATCTCAATTTGCTATGTCAAAACTAAAATAGAATAGACTCTTTTTTTTTTACATTATATAAAAAATAAGTTTTTCATTGTGTTTGTATGCCCACTGAAGTAATCCTACCTTCAAAAAAAAAAAAAAAAATACATTGAACATTGGTACTAAAGGAAATGAAAGCAGTAATTTAATTCACTCCTTACCATTAAAAATAAGAAAATAAGAAATGTCAATAACAGTAAATAATGGAAATAACAAGAAGCTCACTGATCTCTCTTCAAAATATGCAAAACTGGCTTTCTGAAATAAAATGGCATTGTATATTTTGAGACAAAAAATAGCACCTAGCATTACAACATATCATGGCACCAATCTTTCATAAGGGGCCAATGCTGCAATGACAGCATGTGTTTGCTAGCAGCTCTCCCTGCTCTGTATTAAGATCAGGTTGCTCAAGCACTCTTGAGATACTGAACTGTCTCAGTTTTTTCTGTTGACTATATTTTTTGTGATGGGACAGAGCAATATGGCATGCCACTCACCTGAATTGACATGAAGCCTACCAATGGTTACAGTGAGTTTTGTATCAGGCTCTTAAGGAAATAATGCTATTGCTCTAGCTAGAAATGACTTTAAATAAGAACAAATGTTTATATTGATCATGCAATAATGAGTGAATTATTGCATGTACATGTTACCTACTTTAGTACAAATGCAAAGGAAATGCAGGACTAAATATGAGACCTCAATCTGCCAATTAAAAAAAAAAAAAAAAAAAAAAAAAATCAGCAGATCGTCTGTATGTAAATCTGCCACCAAACTTAATAAAGTTCTGTGTTTGCAGTGCCTCTAGAATTGGGTGCTGTATCATCATGAGTAAAGCACATGGTAATCTACTAACTGGGTGTCCTTGCTAAAAAGAATGTTGCTAATACAGAGGAGAACATGATAATCAATTCATATGAAGCCAATTTAAAACAAGGTGAGGTAAACATGATAGGAATTATTACCAAACATATCAGAAAGGAAATCCAAAGAAGGACGTGGCAAAGCACAAAATTAATAGAGAGATTTTTAGCTTTATTTGATGAGGGGCGATAGAACAAGGACAGGAAGAGAGGAAATCTGTCAACCTAGTCTAAGGTGTTCTAACCTAAAATTTGAATGTATTCCATGACAGAAATTTGAACCGGATGAAAAGTGTGGTACTGGGTTTTAGCCTTTCCCACTAAAAGAGAGGGTTGTTGATATCCAGATCTTTGGTTCCTAATGTAACCAAGCTTCAGTTCACCAGGTTACACAACAGAATCTACATCATAACAGCACACCACTTTGCAAAACATAATTTATTTTCATGGAAAACTAAAAAGCCACTGAGGGTGATCTTAGTGTGAGCAGTTTCACTGTTTCCAGGGTGCTTAGCTGGCTGCCTGGGCTTCCTAAGGCTTCAATGAACAGAATGTCAACTTTGGGAAGGAGAAGATGCAATCATAAAAATGATTTGCCCATTTTGTCATGCTAGGATAAGCTGCTGTACAGTAAGTTATAATTCATGACTAATGCTTCTCATATTCTCCCAAGAAAAGCCATTAGACTGTGAGACTATGCATGGAAGCACATAGCACAACTGGATGGGGTTTCTAGGAGGATTTCATGGCATGAATTTGGGATGGTGACATTACTCAGATGTGTTGAAGTCAACGGTGAATCTAGATATAGTGGTGCTGAGAATGCCATAAGGCACAACAGTTCTGCACAGTGCATGTGCTATGTTCATTGCAGAGAACAGTATTGATTTCCTTTTCAGATTTAAAAAAAAAAAA
>CM021770.1:30252180-30276549 GCA_011076525.1 Nettapus auritus
AGAGCAAATAGCAGCAAGTTCATTCAAAAGCTGTATCAGCTTGGCTCTGTGAAATTTAAAGGATCAGTCCCAAGAAGGCATGCTGGGGAAAAAAAACTCTTAGAGGACAACTTCTTCCAGCTAGAGTTAATAGAGACCAGACAAAGAGGAAAGCACTTTCTGACCTTGGACACTTTGCTGCAGAATGAAAATGCAGTACCAGCTGTACAAAGGAAGATAGTATCTGACCAAGCTGAAATAGTCCTGTAATATTTTATTTTTGCAACAATTCAAGAATAACTTAAGAATTCTGAGTAGTTATGAGCCTGCTTCATATCAATCCTAAAATATAAATTAAATTCATGAAACATTAGCACGGAAAACATCATTGTGTGTGTTTTGTGATGATGTATCCTTTAATGTGGTGAGATAGCGCAGCAACATCCCCCCTCCCAGCTATCCCAGTTTGCTGTGCAAGGGGCATGTGGTCATCCCAGATTGTATCCTGTTCTTGCATCCCCTATGCCCATCACTGAGAGCAAGCTCACCCCCAAGGAGTTGTGATCTGCAGCTTCCAGAGCTGAAGATTTTACAGCTGGTACCAGTTACAGCTGGTACTAATTACTGTACCTTAAGGATGCCCAAAGAGATAACAGAGTCACCCTCAACAGATGCACAGTGAGAGGAGATTCCTCTGCTGGAAATAGTTTTAATCCATCATCAGTAATGTTGATTTATTTGGTTTTCCATTTGATCCTAAAACTCTGGTGGATGTATGTTGCTGAAAAATTGTGAAGGACAAAATCAACAATAAAAAAATACATTCTAGTTCCAAAATTAAAATTAAAAGGGAACAATCTCAGAGAATGAATCCCATCTCCCTATGTGATGCTGGATGTGGGTAGTGGACTGCAGCCCCAAAACAGCATGTTCCAGGCCTGCACAATACCTACAAGAGTCCCCTCTCTTACCTGTCTGCAGGGCAGCCTTAAATGCACTGGCAGTTTGTGCTCCCCAGAATATCCCTCAAGCATCAGTGGTGACTCCATACCTGGTGCAAGCTGGGCATGAATGCCAGCAAGTGTCAGCACAGTTTGGCAATGAGTATCCAGCAGCAATATCAGACATAATTCTTTGTTTCTGCTGTTATTCTGGAGATTAAGAATGCAAAGTTTGGGTAGGTTTTCATGTCAGCTCTAAAGCATAAGGAAATGTCAATCTTCTGTGTTAACTTGTAATGAGCACGCACAGAAAACAAAGGCTATGGGTGAAGACAGAGACACCATTCCAAGTAATTCCCCTAATTTGGAAAAAAAACATGTCAGATCAGTTGTTTTTTTTTTTTTTTTTTTTTGCTACTAATGTTTTGAAAGCTTCTGTGTAAACAGATCACTGGGCATTGTTAAAAATTTGGAATTCAAACTAGACTCTGCTGAAAGACATACACTGATTTGCAGCACAGGAATGTGCGTCTTTTGTATGCACAATTTAGCAAGTTTGGAAAAACATTTCCTTGCTGCAGGTCAAACATGCCCTTCAGACACTCTTGGAAGGTCACATGTTATCATGAATCTTCCCATTATCCAGTGAAAGTCAGAAAAACACCTTCACCTTAAGTGGCTGAATTACACATCACATTTCTTCCTTCTGTTACACACAAATTATCACAAATATTAAAGTAAGGACTTGATAAAATGTGATGCACTTTCTTTTGCTGTTTAAGGCCAAAGGTTGTCTAACAGACTGAATCCTGTTCCTGTCAATTCACTGGTATGACAAAGTTTGAAAAGACTCATGTGAAATCATGATAGCCTGTGTCTCTTCAGCTTCTGCATTTAAAATTGTGCAGAGGGTATTTAAGCAGTATTTTGTAGTAGCAGAGACAGGCTCAGGCACTGCTCTGCTCAAAGAGTGACTGAAGATGGCCAACTGAGCAATCATTTGAAATTTTAAGCACATTTACTCACATAAACTTTGTATTCACTCTCTGTTATTTTCTTTTTATTGTGGACCGGTGAGTTTTGTGCAAATATTTGTGAAAAATTTGCATAAAGCAGGACTGGAATCCATGGTACACGTACTGAAAACTCTTAGTCGTTGAAACCTCTCTCATGCCAGAAGGCAGCAGCATGAGATGCTCTGTCCCACCTTGACATTTTGAATTTTGAAACACTCCTCTGAATGATTCCCAGACCAGCCAGCAGTAGCAGGGATGAGAAATCTCCTAAAGGACTGCTATATGCCCCATACCTGTACCCTCATCTATAATTCCTCATGATTAACAAGACCTGTACCTCTGTAGCATGGCTTAGATTAATTTATTTTTAGAAACCAGCACCCTAATCTAGCAGTAACATCCTGCCAGGATCTTTCCCAGTTAAAGTCTGCAAAACATTTGCACCAGATCTATAAAAGGGTACTTAAGGAGTGATTCTCCCTCATCCTGGATCTTGGTCTGAATTTTGCTAACAGTAAGGTTCCCTTTAGGCTGCATTATTTGACAGCAGAAGTACATTTGTATAAATAAAAACCTTACAACCTCAAATAACTGAATTTTGAATATGCATTTCATAACATATACAAACATTCCCACATGAGTAAAATAGCTAGAGCAAGAATTAATCATATAACCAGTTAAGTTAACCATGGCCTTATTTGCCTTATTTAACTTATTCACCCTTCTTGTGCTATTCATTAAACATACACAATGGAAGACTGAAATAAGAGGTGAAGCAACAAATCTATCCTAATGGCATTTTTTTTTTTTTTTTTTTTTTTAAATGTGCTCATTTAAATGGCTCTTCCTTCTCTATGGTAGCTGGATTTTGGGGAAGACATTTTAACACGGCTGAGCTACTCCTTTTTGTACTGGGATATTTTGGTGTCTGTGTTGTTTTCATTGTTTGATGATATGGGAAAAGAAGATACTTAGAAAAGTACTGAGAATACACTCATGGTAAAAATGTCAAGAGAAATGAAACAAAGCCTTACACTTTGCCTTACATCAGCCTTACATCAACCACCATTCTTCTAGTGTTTTGGACTGTAATAAGCAGCTGTCTACGTTTCATCTGTCTCACCAATACTTGGCTAACGTTAATGGAGATGAAGTGAAGCCCTTCCACAAAAGTTCAAACAAAACCTGTAAAAATAAAACAACCCTGGCAGCAAGGCCAGGTGGGAGCATTTAGGTGGGAGCATCACCATGGCCCTGGACACTGTGCCTGAAATTTTGCATGCAGTTGTTTTCCGAAAATGGGTGTTCAGTGGTTCCTCAAGATCAGCCACCAAAAGCATAAGGGAAACTTGGCACCCAAATTCTAAGGTATTTGGAAAATGGGGGTCAGATTTCCCACCAGACCTTGGAGGGTCTGGGTGCCGGCGTTCTCCCTAAACCTACCTGTACATTTCTCCAGTTTTCTCCTTGATGTCAACAGGAGTTCCCTGCATGTGGGGAAGAGCTGAATATTACTGTCAAGATCTGCCATGCAGATCTGAGAGAAGAATTTTTGTCCTTAAGTGTTGAAAATGTAATGATCTATTTGATAGTGAGAAAAAAAGACAGAAACAGTATGAAGATTTTTAAAAGAAAACACACACATACACAATCCAAGGAGCCTTTGAAGTCAAGGGCTTTGAAATAAAAAGCAGCCACTTTACCAGCCACGTGAAACATATTTTGTTAACATTCTAGGTGTTGTATTTAAAACTGAGTTGGCCAAATTTTGTCATCAGAGACTTGAATATAACTGGAAGCAGAGATCATATCTGTGAGTCTCAGGATGCTATCAGTTGTTCTAAATGAAAGTAATGAGTGATAGTACACCAAGAGATCTCACGAGGCTGTTTCAGAAAGTATTTTGGGTTCCCAGTCAGTCACCAGACTGACTTTATTCTTTCTGTTAACAGAGCTGTGTCCTAACTACCTGCTTTATACAACGTTTGATTCTTTAGCTTGAATCAGTGTTGAGATTTCCAAAGGGATTTAAGAATGATGATCAAGCACAAGCATCTCTTAATGGGCTTTGTCAGCCTCTCTGATTTAGTCTTCTCTAAATGCCCCAGTCTGTATGCAGTTTTTTGCTGATTACTGTGAGTACTGCAGGTAAGGGGCACCACTGTTTAGTTCTGCAGGTAAGGAGCACTAATGGTGATTGCTTGTGAAGAGAAAATTACATCCCAGGAAAGAGGCAAGTCTGTAGTAGATTCGCTAATCCCAAAATGGTATAGAAGACCACCTCATTTTAGCCAATGTATTGAAATGTGGACATTAGTCTCCCTATGCGGTAGATAAATTGCATTAACATGATTAAAAAACTCCTATACTGAATCTTCTCTTGTACTTAATAGAGGGTCAGACTTCATTAGTTCTTCAGTGAAAGCAGACCTGTTCGTTTAGGGAGGTGGAAACTTGTCATCCTCTAAAACGGCAGATATCTGTGTGCACAAATTGAATCTCATATTTTGCCTCACCCTTATGGACAAGTGGGTGGGATTATTTTTTTTTGAAAAATTGAAGGTTTTGGAAGAATGATGTGGAAATGAAGTATACTTGCTAAAAATATGTCTTCTTTGATGCTTTTGCTAATTATATCCCTCTGCCTGTGAGAAAAGTCTGGCTCACAGCAAGCAAAGGAAGTAGAAATATTTCACAAAATACTTCCAAGCTTATCACGTGGACTATTTGTTAGGAGAAAAGATACCTTGACATATGCACATGTATCTTCCATTCACGCAAATGGGGAGTCTGTGGTTGCATACAAGGAGATCCTTTTGTGGTGAATATTTTTTTTCAGTGGAATTATAACAAAGTTTCTGGTGACAATTTTGGAGTAACACCTTTTCTAGTTGCTACCATACCCCTTAGGAACAGTTTTAGGGATGAACTTCATACTTCACAGTATTTGAAATAAAGTATACAGTATTTTTTTTTCTCCAGAATTCACATATCTTATAAATACATACAAGGAAAATAGAGCCTATCAGTTCTTGCAACATTTAATTTACATTGAAAATGATGAATGTCATTCTGTAGAGAGGACTTGCTAGAATACTATTTTTTTTTCTTTATTTCTTCCTTCCTTTTTTTTTTCTTTCTTTCCTTTTTTTTTTTTTTTTTTTTTTTTTTTTTTAAGGCAAAGCAAGATTTATGAGTGAACAGATTCACTTCCAAGATGAAACAGAAAAACATCTGCAAGATGAGAATTTACTTGCATTATTAGTGCTATTCTTCCTGCACTGATGAGTAGTACAGATAATCCCATTCATTATAGACGTCCATAACTTTGCTAGCAAACATTTTAACTCCTTAAAGATGCCAACACAGATCCCACAACAGCAACAATTTTCGAGCAAAAATAGGATTAAATCTAAAAATTGTTCCTCAGGACATCATCTAGCTTAGTTTATAGGCCTTTGATGTCAGGGATCTATTCTGATCTCACACCATTTTTATACAAGTGTAATTAAAGGGAAATAAAGATCACTTGAAATGGATTTCAATAGTGAGTCTGGTTGTGTAAGAATAAAATCCTTTCTGGTGTGTAAGTGCTTTTCAGCACGTTGCTTCCAGTGATTCAATAACATTTGCTGACCTTTTTTTCAGAGGAACTTCCCAATCATAAAATTATTTTCCATCAAAACCGAGATTTTCTCTTCTTGATTTTAATTTAAAAAAAGTCTCAAATTCAAGGGGAATGCTTCATTAAGCACTCTGGTTTTGCTTTGTTTCAATTCAATTTCTTCAGGCCTTTTCATCTTTAAATGTACATTTAAAAATATGTCTGCTTTTCTTATAACATTCTGACATGATCAAAGTGACATGTTTTAAAAACATATATATATATATATTAAATGGAATTCTTATGTCACAGTTTTGACTTTTTCCCCATTCAAAGTGAAAAACATTTCTATACATCAGAGTTCCCTGCAGGACGAGGGTGACTGGGTCTATATAGAGAAACGAAGCCTCATCTAAGAATCCCAGCAGCTAAATCCCCAGTTGCTTTGAAAACAGGACTGGTAAACTTTCAGGATCAGAATAAAAAAAATTAAAGCCATCAGGCATGTACAAGCTGTTTATAGACCAGAAACACCTTATACATATCAATAAATACCTTTTACTTGGAAAAAAATAAATCAATAGTACTTGAGAGAGAAATTAATTTTAAAATCTGGGGTGAACTTTCTTATCTCTCAAGATCAATACAAAAACACTGGTAGGTCCAGAGCCAGGCTGACATTGGCTTTCTCCCTGCCCAGTCTCAGTGCAGTTTGAGCGTCTCAATTCTGGTAGTAGAAATGCACTTTCTGCTGGCACTTGGCAAAGTACCATGTTGTGTGGCAGCAGAAAATAGGGAAAATTGATTTCCAAAGGTAGAGCTATGAATGCATTAGAGGGGGATTTTGAAGACGGCTGCAACAACAAAGCCAAGCAGCAGACCAGTTCCATGCACCATTGCTAAATTCACATCTATATTTCTTTCACTCACGTTCTGATGAGGTCAGGGCAACATGTAAGAAGTGTAAGTCATTCCTTCATCATGTCTCAGAAATGTTATTAGTATTGTGTGTGTACTTTGTAAACAAAGTGTCAGATCGTTTTTTGTATAGATGGATATTAAAACTGACATTTTAAGAAGCATAAGAATGAATATTATTCTCCAGGTCAAGCCTGTTTGAAATGCCTTGGGGCTCTCTTAAACCCACAGTGCCTTAAGAGCCGACTACTTGCTGGGGAGGACCTCTCCTGTGTGGTGCCACCATCATGCTAGCATTGGTGAGGCTGAGACCTTCTGCATGTCTTTGCTCTTGGTAGACTTCTGATTTTCAGAGAGGTCAGGTGGACTTCTGGGCCTGGCTCCAGCTGAAATTTGGATGTCTTGTCTCCCTGTGGCTTGTCTGAAAGTCCCAGGCTAATACGTTAAATGTTGTAGAAATATTCTGACTTCAAAAGAGCACGATATGCAACCATAACCACTCAGGGGTTCTGATGCTGATAATACAGTACTTAGAGGGGACTGCTCATGCTATCCAGGATGATAATACCAGAATTCACAAGAAAGAGCTGTGAGCCTCTAGCACTTACCAGCTGTAATACTGAACAGATTACACAGAAAAATCAGGCAAAAAAAGTAATATGCTTTCACCTCACAGCAAGAAACGTTGAAGTTCAGGAAGAGGAAATGTGTATTAAGAGAGCAGGTTAAAAATCTACATTATCCCAGACTTTCATGAAATCAAAATGATAGGCACGATGCTAAGTTATTATAATGTATTTATTACCGGAATTGCTTTCATATTTAACTGATTTGGCCCATATTGAGACCTGTTTTAAAATGCACCACCTTGTCCACCTTTCCATTTTCATATGAAAAACAGGAAAGCAAAAACTAATTTACTCAGGGAGACACATCGACTGTTTGCCCGTTTATCTCTTACAGACCACCCCTCAGTCCAATGTTGACAGTACATGATATTCCATTAATCTGCCTAATGAAAATTTAACCAGTGTTATAAACAAATAATTGGCTATTATCCTCTCAAAGATCCCGAATAAATTACTTCTGCTTATTTTTTTCCCCTCTTCTCTCTATCTATCTTGTGCCCCCCTCCTGCCCCCATGCAAAAGCTGGCTCTTTCCTATTGATGTTGAAAAATAAACCCTATAGCTGCCACTCTGCTACTGCAAGCATTGAAACCTGGGATAGGCATAAGGGGATGCCCTACTTACCTACTTCAGCTCTGGTCCTTTTTGAAGAGGACCTGGGCAGTGCAGGCTGGGTCTCTGCTTCCCCCCCCCCCCCCCCCCCCGCTTGCTCCCTGGGGTTCCTCTGGTACCTGATTTGCCTCCAATTACATCCACAGTTCCTCTGAAGTCACACAAGTCACAGCCTTCTTCCCTTATCACTTGTGCTGGCTTCCCTTTTTTACTCGTGTGCCTGCGTAGTGATAGAGTAGGGTTTTTTCCTTCAACATCCAAGCAGTGTGAAATGTCTCTTCATTTAGAGCAATTAAAGTTGAGAGGGATTTTAATGTAATGAATCATCCAAACATTTATTTAGTAAATGCTGATCCTTAAGTTGCTGGGCTCATGGTGCTGCTGCCTGGCAAAGCCTCTGCTGTACACCTTCTCCTTGCAGGTGACATCAGGATGCCAGCACCAGCATCACCACACCTTGGTTATGTGCACAAAGAGGCAAGATGTTTTACACCTCCCAACATCTGTATGGACCTGCCCAGCTGCGACTCCATCCTCCCCCTGACCAGCTGGGCAGTGCAAAGCCTCTGTACCAGCCATAGGGGATGCACTCAGCTTTTGTTTATTGTCAGCAAGACATAAATTATTAAATTTAATCATTATTTTCACAATTATATATTTTTATCCAAATATATCTTTGCAATTTGCACAGTGTTCCTCCGCAAACAAGAAAACTGCAATTTTTAAATGTTTGTATGAGCTAAAACAGAGATGAGTGAGCAGATCATTTTTCAGGATTTACCCGAAATGCTTTGCACAGATCCTTACATCATTTCAGATGTTGTCCATTGCTAAAACAAACCCCAATGTTCACAGGCACATTAATATACAGCTGAACATATAATTAATTTTATTTTCCATCTGATAGGTGTACAGGGGGAAAAAAGGTCTAAATAAAAACTTTCACACTATTTGGCAAACCTAAATAATTAATTTCTGTTTTGGTCCCTCTTTTTTTTTTTTTTTTTTTTTTTTTTTTTTTTTTAACAGAGGAAAGCACTCATTTCTTAAAATAACTTGGTTACTATTCATAAATGCATCAAGGAGGTAGAGGAGGAGCGATTCTGCAGAGCCTCTGCATGAGGATGCCTACGGATGGAGCAGCTCAGCTTCTTTCTGTAAGTTACTGCCACCATGGTGAGAAGAGCAGCAACTATTCTCTACAGCAAGAACCTGTTCCTTATAGTCCTACGTTGGTTTACAGACAAGAATATTCATTTTCTGCTGTCTTTTAATATATCCAGGCCATGAAGGGTGTAGGTCCATGCATGTTTCTGAAATGAGAGAGTCTGAATTCTGCTACATCGGGGTCAGTGGACATGAATCAAGGAGTGAAGTCCTGCACATTTACATCAGGCTGCAGGGGCCGGTGTGTTGGGACTACAGCCCTGGAGTTTGGGGATATAGGTTACTGGGATTGTCCTGTTTCCACCCTGCAACAGGGGGTAGAAGAGCAGGTCAGCTCTCATCCCCTCAGAGCAGGAGGACTGGGGCCACGGAAGGAAGGAGCTACATTGCCCGTGCAGCCCAGCTGTGCTCTGCCATCCTCAAACTGGGCAGAAAAGCCTGAAACCACTGCAAGGAGCAGTGCTCTCCCCTTCTGAGCAGGAAAGGGAGAGCAAAACCAGCACTGCATTTATCTGTAAGTGCTCAAATTAAGAGTAGAAATAAGATTTCCACTATGATGACAAATTAATTCTTCCTTTCATAATTTTATTAAAATAAGCATCTTCTATCTTTTAACTAGACCTGACATATGCTTACATAGATACAACACACCATGTAACCTAATCTGCCAGCAATCTTGAAGCAATTAACTCCTTCTAATCTTTAGCTAACAAAGCCCACCATGCAAAAGGTCCCCAGAGAACAGCACTCCAAAGGCAGCCCTAAGCTCCCTCCAACTATTCCCCTATTATTTGGTGTGTAGGAGCTCATTGGAGTACTCAGAGAGCAGGGATTCGTTTGAAACAACAAAGATGAATCATCACAGATCATAAGATCTTCATTAACTCCTTATTTCTCTACTAATTAACACAAAAGGAATGACTTGAATGGTTGACAGGCAGCGAATGACCCACAGCTCAGTGGTTAATAGGATGCAAATGATGCCTAATGAGGGTCTCTAGCTGCAGTCTGGGCATCTGGCCTACTATTTTTGTTGAGGATTCAGAGTGGGCTTGAGATGAAAACAGTTTAACCAATAACATTGGCTGCAGCTGAGTTCCTCCTAAAGTCTATGAAATTATGAGTCCAGCACGCACGCGAATTAGCTTAAACCACTCATCAACAGGTTTGTATCCACACAGCGCATCTCAGAGATAAGAAGTCTTTATCTTTCCATGAGACACGGAACCACAATTAATTTTAAAGTATTTTTTTTCTATGTTAAAAAAAAAAAAAAAAAGTAGTTGTTTTGCAAATTCTTAACAACCTCTCAATTTACAAAGCAGACAGATTCCAAATAGACGTGATACAGGCAATCCAAATTGTTCATTCAACTCTGTGTCCCCTTTCTAACAACAAAATTAAAAACAACAACAAAAAACTAGGGTGCTCCATACATTCTTCCAGAAGCTGTTTCCAGCTGAATCCTTAACCCTCCAAGACTAATTAGCAGTCTGCCTGTGAAGAGACGTGGTGCTGCCAGTGTCTCCATGAGCCCCTCACCCACTGCCAGAAGCTTTCAGAGCGACTTCAGAGTGGGAGTCGTGCACAAGATGGGTGCAGGAAGATGGGAGACCACAGCTGATGTCCGTGCCATGGTCTGGGGTGAGGACATCACCCTCTGCATTTCAGGGAGCACAAGAACAGAGGCCCCTTGTTACACTGCTGGGAGGAGACGTGTTTTGGGGAAAAGCAGTGTGGGGGTTTATAGGAGGACTCCCCCATGTACTGGGAGAGCACTTCAGCTACCCCAGCAGGGTAGGTTCATACCAGCCCCTCAAAGCTGTTCCTCTGCATGTTCTACCAGCCCACCCCCTAGCTCCTCTTGGCCAGTATCTCTGTGCCCCCAGGCATTGCTCCAGTGATGCTGCAGGGCTAGGAAACAGCGAAAGCAACAAGGGAGTGCTTGTATCTCTCAAAGTTCTCTTACAAATTTAGCTTTTCTTTCTTCTTTCTGTGTTAAAACTGAGAGAACAGGCTCGCCATTTAGTTGCTCATTTTTATCAAAATGTTTATACTGCCTTTCATTTTTCTAACCAACTGCTGAGCAGGACCATAAAGTGAAATAGATTGAATGGACTTGAAATGAAAAATGAAATCTATTTTTATTATGTAGGTGGATTAATATGTAAAAATAAAATAAAATAAAAAATAAAAAAATGATTCCTTTATTTAAAAATATAAAATTCAAGTGTGATGATTTTCTCCCCAAAGAGCCTACTAACTAAAAGTAGCTATGCTCTGGTGACAAAGGAAAACATTGAACATGTTCTTGGGTTCTGCTTTTGAAACATAATAGTTTCCACTTTGTTACGCGCAAAAACATTTGACCAGAAAATACCTTTTTTTTTTTTTTCTGTAAATTCTTTTTATTTATTTATTTATTATTTTAAAAAAATAAAAATAAAAATAAAAAAATAGAAGCCCTAAGAGCTGGCTTCGCAAACCGCTTACATTTCCTTTCATTGTCAGCGATCATCCAGGAAGTGTCAGTCTAAGCCCATTCAGCCATACATCGTTCCCAGCCCATCTCTTTGCTGGATGCCTTCCGTGCGGGGACGAGAAGCAGAGCAGGCAGGGTGCGGAGGCACGGCGCTGCGCTGACGTGCACTAGGCATGCAGGAGCTGGTGCAGCATCACCTTCTCTGGACATGGGCTGCTCATCCCGAGGCACTTAAGGGATTAATGAAATGAAATTGTTTTTGGACTTGCTGCACTCTCGCTTATCTTTTAAATCCATAATGTCCCACAGAAGGCAAAATGTAGTAATTTTAGTCAGCAGCCTCTCATTAATTTTCTACCTTTGGGGGAACATACATTTATAGAAAGAGGGACTATATGGAGGCTAAGCTCATCACATGGCTTTTCACTTAAAGAGCTCAGCATGGCACAGCAGAGACAGAAGCTTCAAATGAAAGCATTCTCAGAGTGGATGCATGCCTCAACTGTGTCTGCAGATATACGTATCTTTATATATATATATTTTTATATACATGTATTTATACACATATATATACAAACCTATGGAGTCATCAGTTTTGAAGATAATCTTTTAGGTTAAGTATTTTCCCACATTAAACTGATAATTATCCCCTCCTTTTCTTCCTCTGTCCCCAGACACCAAACAAGCTGGATTTTTGCTTCATGTATTATTTATGCCGTGGAATTAATATGCAGATTCACAAAAACTTAAAAACTCATAATTATTCATAAAGGGCTTTAAGGTTATTTAGTACATATTTATGAAACTTTATGTTTGCTAGGAACTGTGTTTGAAAGTGCTATGGAAGGGTGTTGACTGAGGTTAATTACTAGCATGGAGAGTAATCTGAAAATGATCAAACTCTTTGAATGAAAATATTTGTCAGTATTTCTGATCTATATTTAAGTGAAGTAATGGACATCAATAGCCTTGCAAATGTATTCGGAAATGGCTCTGCAAGAAAGGAGATTTGCATATCTAATGCAAACAACCAATGAGGAAAAATATCTTTAGACACCTTTGATCGCTCAGCAAATGTAATAAATGATAGAGATTTATCCTGCTTGTTGTCCATCTATGCTGAGTTATGTTATGTGCTTATATAGATATGGTCTAGTCTAGAAAATATTAGCACCTATTTAAAGTAGCCAGAATCCTCCCCTCTATTCTGGAATAAGGTTCAGAACCAAGGCGTAAGCTGTTTATGATAGCCAAGATTTCTGTAGAAGTTACTTAGGGTAAGTACAGGCTGTATGTAAATAATACATTATATTGGTTTTATATTTACATAAATCTTTCTATCTTATGCATAATTAACTTCCTTTCTAATCCATTGTGCTCGAAGGTTGGAAACCTATAAAATATGCTGTGGGTTATGTTGTGTCAAACAAGCAGCACTGGCAGCAATTCAGAAAGACAGGGAGCACCCAAAATAATATTACTGCTCTAATCCTACCAACAGGTATAAAGATGCTTTTATGACCTTGACTGGACCAGCAACACATCATGCACCTGTGTGTGTGAGAGAGCCCAAAGGGCTGGGGCTATACCCTGCCAGGGAGCAAGTGTCTCCAGGGGCTGTGTTGGCTGCAGAGCACGGTGACTCTGTAAGGCACACAGGTGCTTCCAGTGATGGGATGTGTTAATCTCATAAACATGGGGACTTAACCTATGCTTTTCTGAATATGTGTATCAATTGATGAGCTTATTACCCAGAATCTATTGCATACAAATAAATACAGCACTTAGAGTTATTTATTTGAATGTATCATGTTAAACCTAAAAACAAACAAACAAACAAACAAACAAAACAAAACAAACAAACAAAACCTATAAAGCTCTAGATCTTGATTAAACAGAAACAAATGATACCTTGGTTAGCAGCAGTAATTATTACCACAGCATTGGGTGACTCTAGAGTGGCTCTGAATACGTCAGACCCTGCTCATACTCATTCTTTGGTTTTTGAAGGCATAGAGATCACTTATCATTGAGGGTCTGAACATTTTGTACTAATGTAACAACAGATACGTTCCTCTTCTTTCCTTCTCCATAGGTAAATGCGCTTATATCCCCGGCCAGGTCCCCTTGGTTATACGAGCAGCTCTTTAACAGCTCATCCAAGTCACTATGTGGGGGCTGCACGTTAGGAAGGGTAATTCTGTCGGCACCAACAGAGTAGAGATGCTGCAAAAATAATAACAGCAATAACAACAGTCATGATGTTGATGAATGTAGACTAGCCCTTCTGTTAAGGTTAGTTGGAAACATAGGATCATCTCATGTTCTTGGCTTGGATGTGGCAATGCATTGGACTTTATGGCCCATTACTGATGCTGCTTCCCCTGGGTGGTCTCCAGCTTGGCACTCAGGGTGACTTTTCCACACTGTGTGTATTGTGTGTGAACACAAGCAGACCCCAATGCCCCCAGTGTCCCTATCAGCTTGTTTTGTCTGTGTCATACTCTGCAGCATGGTGGATTTTGCTCCCACCTCCTCTTCCAGCATAAGGCCATGGTGACAGAGTGGTTGCATCTGCAAGGACCAGTTTTGGCATCTTTATTTTCCTTGGCCAAACCATGAGGGGTGTATGGGGACCTCTGTGTCCCTCAGCGTCTCTGCAGCCTCTCACCAGCTCTGCCCCCTGGGGGCTGTATCTTTATTGCTGTTCCACTCCGGGCTAAAACTGAGCAACACAAACTGAAAAAACAAGCCAGGGTGTATCAGGCTCTCCCCCTTCCTGCCTTGCCCTGCTCTGGATCTCTAGAGCAAGGTCATCTGGATGCAACTGGGAGGGAAAGGGGACAGCTGAAGCCTCAGCCACACAGAGGCAACACCATCAAACAGTCTTTTCTCATGCTCTTCATGGAGGAGCAGTCCTTGCCAAAGATATTTTGAAATAAATGGAACAATAATATAGCCATAATAGTTGCCCTAAGTGCAATGACTATAGCCTGGATAGATTTGTAATCTCTTTTAATAAATACATTAAATTATTTGAAATAATGTCTTATTTGCCAACAGCTTATTCCATAAATATATATGGAATATAAAATAGGAGAGATTCCCTGACATAATTAAAATTGTACAGCCAAGTAGGAGGCAGGGAATAGTGTTATCTTTTCAGCTGCAAACTCTTTTACAGAAATATTTCTCACACACAAGCCTTCTATTTACCTTTAGGGACAGTATAATTGCATACTGAAAGCGGTGCAGCTCTGAGGCGCTGGCGGCTGGTGCTTCCACCTCCTTCCCCCCACCCCAGCATCAACTCGCTCAGACACACCACGGCTCCCCCTCTGCAGGGCCAAGGGCACCCCAAACCCTGCCACTTGCACGGACACAGCCCCAAAAGCTACGTTAAGGTCTCTTTTACCTTGAAACAAATACACCATACATGGAGAGGCAGCCTGGATGTTCACCCTTCTCCATGGCAAGGGGATGAATGCACTCAGGAGGGATCTGGGGAAGGATTTCTCATTTTCACCATCTCCAGAAGGCCCAGACCTAAGCAGAGACACTTGAGCAAAGGGTATGAAGGTTACAGCAGTAGGTTTTTATCCTCTGTGCAGACTGGGCGTCAGGCAGGGTGCCCTATGTGTCATTCAAATGTCTTAATGCCATTACCTAAAAGAATTAGGTCTGCATCACAGAAACCATGAATAATGCAGTAGGTTATTGATTAGATCTATTCTTAACAGTTAATGTATTAGGTTTTGGAGTGTTGGGAATTTATATGCAGGATGACACACCAAAAAAATGCGATCAATGCTGGTTTAGTATCTTATACTGGATGTTACATCATCCTGCCTATAAAAGCCTATTTATAACGAAGGCTTTTTACTTCCTCAGCAAATTCATCTGGAGAAACTGTCTCCTCGCACTGTAGACTATTGTGTCAGGCAGTAATTTACCTCTCATCTAAGGACTGGCACCCACTAAAATAACTGCAAAAAACAGAAGTTTCCGGACTCATGATTTGAGGTGTCCTGCTCCAGCTGCCCAGCTGCACACCCTTGGGTGCACACCATTGTGCAAGGCATCGTACCCAGCTTTGAACTGCTGCCTACGGAAGGTCCTTTACTATGCATTGGAAGTGTGCACATGAGGAATTAGCACAAAGTAGCTGTAGACTCACACCACCACTGCATGCTGACTTCCCAGTGAAAACCTTTGCAGGATTAAAACATGAGGTTGGAAGGGTGGTACAATGGCACAGGTAGTAGGAGCAACAATATATATACTGTGTAAGTGATAGCTGGGAGACAAGAAGCCAATGCAAATCTTTGCTCACTTTGCTGAAGAGGTCACTTGCAAGGCTTCTAGAAGTCTCCTCTCTGAGAGGGACAGCCAGCAATTTGTTCCACGGCCAGGTGTTCTCCAAGGAGGCTCAGTTTTATTTTCAGCTGCTTTTCATGGTTATGCAGTGGCTGCAAGGTGATGCTTAGGATTGTTGGCATCTAAAAATGGAAAACAAACAAGACAGTGGCCTCTTGCTGTGCCCCTTCCCTGTGTGACTTAACCGTCCCATCTAGCATCACCTCTTCTCACCAGGATATGGACAACCTAAAACTGAACTGATAACTTCCACACTTCCTTCTCTGCACCAGGAATCATGGCAAATGGGCTTTAAATGCATTATGAAGGGAGAAAAATTTAATCAAAGAATAGATATCCTGCAATGACTTCATGCCAACCCTGTGTACAAAATGTGTGCATGCAAAAATGCAGCATATATTCTGTCTATGTTTGCATGCATACCTGTGCAGATGCACAGACAGGGCATGTGCTCCTGCATATACCAGCACACATAAATGCCTACACACTTTTTATGTGCACAGTTTTCAGAATAATATAGTTTGGTTGGAAGGAACTTTAATCTAGTCCCACTGCCTGACCACTTCAGGGCTCACTTGTATGCATAAAATATGGTGTATTATATTCTCTCATTACCTTCAGTGGGTTTTGGACCTGGTCCATCTTGCAAACACACTGGGTTGTATTTCATACACACAAAGTGTATTTATGAGCCCATGTAAGTATATGTCCTATGTTTGGTGGAGGAGTGGCTGAATTATTTTATCAAAGCAGTGCTTATTTTTGCTGATAGCAAAAAGAATTTCTCAGCTATTACCCCAGGTTTTATTTTTTGTTTGTTTGTTTTGTTTTGTATTTTGGTCTGTGAAGCACACAGTGCACATTTTGGGGAAATATATAATCCCAATCATGTAATTTTTCAGAGCAAACACCACAGCGTAATTTGCCAGCAGACTGTAGAAAGCTAAACTATGGATACCTACAGCATACAGGACAACGGTGCTAATTACAGAATTACATAAAATAAAACAACTCAAACCCTTACTTAAAATAATACTTATATTTGCATATATTAAACTATAGTATTTAAAAAAATATTGCCTGAAGTCATGCTGGAGGGAAACAGAAACTAAATCATATTTAAACACCAAATTTGAAGAAACAGCTAAATAGCAAAAATGTCTGTTTATCAGCCGATCCAAACTCTAGAACATCGATTGCAATGCTCATTATTATTTGTCAGGATGAACATTTAAATCACAGCAACTCTTTGACATTTCTTAAATCCAAATTTAATGCAGGGTGGAGCTGCTCTGATTCTATACCACCACAGTTAGGAATCATTTTACATCATGTGCTTATTAGTTGGGCTCCTGTTATAAGTACAGTGATGCCCTTGACTTCTTACAGCTCCTGTTGTCTGCCGTCTTGATCACAGATACAATCCTGAATATTATGGAGCTGACCTAGACATCAGTTGAAGTCGATGGAGAGTTTCCCACTAATTTTGTTGTACTTTGGATCCATCCCTTACTAGAGGTACATGGGGATGTATTCTGCACACACACGAATTGCAGGCCTGTATGCTATTAGGTAAAACCTGCTCTCTGTGCACCACCAGATGCACTGCTCTCTTTTCACCCCTGTGCATTTAGCAGATAGAAGGGCTAACTATGAAGAGCTGCCCAGTCCAGAATTTGTCTGAATTTCACCAAACACAACGTTTCAGTATGAGGGTTGAGTTTGCTGTTATACTACACATAGGAAGCAGCTGAGAAGTTTGGATTTGTGTCTCGAATTCACCAGAGAACAATGGGGTGGGTCCTGGCACGAAGGCCATTTGCAGCATGCATTGCTTAGCAACAAAATCTGTGGCTTCTTCAGAGCAGAATAATTTGTAGATTCTCTGCTGTTCTTGCACCTATTAGTTGTGGTCAGAAAACAGGGGCTGAAGGAAAGTACTACTTCAGTTCCTCAGTAAATTATACAATTTTGACACAGAAGCCAAGGCTCTAAAATTAAACAAATACACACCAAATATTACACAGAAACCTCAAAAAAAAAAAAAAAAAAAAAAAAAGTGGTCAGTCTTTGAACTCATACGTATAACAGACACCAGAGTATTAAAACGACAGAGGCACTCATATCAGCTTGGGAACTCCAGCATAATTTAGTCTGAAGTTATTCACAAACATTATCAATATTTCTGAGTTTACACTCGCACCTTTGACTGTTGACTTAAAGCATCTAGTCTGGTTCATGCTACTGGTAATGTTTACACTTTGGAATCTATTATGCATAGAAAAATTAGGGATTATCTTTGACCTGGGTCCCACATATTTTTATGCAAAACTAAATAATAGGGTTATTTATTCATTTAATCAATTCCATATATTTGCCATAAGCAGGCTTGATTTCTTCTGAGGTCACAATAAACATCATACTTCTGGGAGGACATATGGCTTGACTATTAACACAGCTATCCTCAGCTCTCACATCTTTTCTCAGGTTGGGAGCACTACATATTAATATGGGTTAATCATTATATAGAAACATCAAAAGGAAAGTGATTACTGGGGTAGTGCAGGCACGTTTAACTCTTAAATGGGAGGGATATGTGTATTTGTTAGGAAAAAGGAAAACCATGACATACACAGAAAGAAAAGATTTTAGGCAATGAAGGTGTCTGTAGGACCTCTTGCAGGGTGCTGTAGGCTCCCTCTGACCATGATGTGCTTGCTCTATGATAAAAACTATATAAAAGGTAACTATCACTTCGTGGCTGCTTGGAGTGCAGAAACAGGATGCAAAAAATCATCTTGATGTCTATAATTACAATCCTCATACCTTTTGCTATTCCACATGGCAGCATAGCTTCCAGGCCTTGCCTCAGTTTTCATCGAAGATCTTTGCAGAGCTAAAATTCTGCTTTTCCATACACTTACAGCTTCCCAGGCTTCACTGTACTACCACATAAATGGACCTGTTTATTTCAAATGATATCTGCTTCAGAGGACTTCATAAGTAGCTTTAAAAATTAATGATTGCTAATGACCTGTGGTCCAAGAATCAGAAGCCTACAGATCGTGGGATAATGAATTAATTCTTTTTCACAGCCTGTTTGGAATTTCAGGCAAGAGAAAAATGGAAAGGCAAAGAATGTCAAATATATTCATCCACTTAAATCTATCAGTAACAGGCTTTAAGGAAAGTGAAAGCACATTATTTCCTTTTAGAAGAATAGGAGTAGATTTGGTTTGAAAAGAAGAGATATCCTTTCTAATGAGGGATAGTGGATCATTGTTTCCCAGAAGTTAATGCATTAAAATAAATAAATAAATAAATAAATAAAACTTATATGTATATATATTACTGAATTTAAGTCATGCTGATGTTAAAATCTTAATAAAAAATGCAGTAATTTTATTATTAGCAAACACATGGGTGAAAAACAAACAAACAAACAAAACAACAAACAAACAAACAAACAAAAAACACATTAACTCCAAGAGTGAGGAGAAGGAACAGTTAACATAATGGATACCTGCCATGCCACAAGCAACTGGGACCCTGTAAGGATCATCAACATTTAATGACTGGAGTAACCATATCTTCCTTCAGCTGATGGAGATTGTATAGGAGCAGATGGAGTAAAATGCTAACAAACACTGTGTACCAAGTGTAATAGGAGATGTGAAAGCTCATCAGGATTATGCCATGGTGAAACTAATTGCCAGGGTGCCTGGATTTTTTAACAAGCATGTTTTTCACCCCTTTTCTCTTTTGACTCGTGGTTATATTTTATTTATTTAGGTTTTAACACCTCCTCTTATAATTTGGAGACAAGGGGAATCAGTTTCAGCATCAGTACAAGGCTTCATGCAGCAGCACTCCTGTAGCTGAACATCTGCTTGACAGAAGGCTCCCTAATCTCTTCGCTGATGGGAACTACATGCCAGTTTTGAGATCTTTCTCATAGTTTGTACAGCAGAAGTAAAGTGCTCAAGCACTCATGGGACATACCAGAGAACAGGGATCTGTGAAAATTCAGAAAGAGAGAAGCTGTAATCCATGGCAGAATCACTGCAGGAGACCCTAAAGGGGCTGGGTAGGAGGCTGGATCATGGCGTGGTGGGAGAGAACCCTGAGAAAAAGCTCTGCACCCCAGTGCAGCCCACCTTCAGCAGGCAGGGCACAGCTTGTGTTTCTTGCACTCCTCAGTGCCAGGCAACAGGGGTTTCACTGTGGGGTACCATGCAGACTTTTGTCACGTTATGTGCAGGGTTCCTGGTGCTTGAGTTTCATCTGAAATTAAAAAAATCTCTTTTAACAAGGAAAAAAAAATAAAGATGATATATATTTTCTACCAGTATTTTTCAGGTGGATACCAATTCCTAGGTGAAGGAGAAATTCCCCTGAGATCTGCGGGACAGGCCATTGTGTGGCAGAACAAATACTGACAGCAAAATTGTAGGAGCTGATGGAATAGCACAGAGGGGAAGGGAGGGAAGAGCTCTGCTCCTTGTCATAGGGTCCTCTGTGGCTACTCCAAAACCAAAGCAAAGAGCAGGTGCAAGAGGAATGTCACCAGCCAGAAGGTGCTATCTGTAGTTACATGCTTCTCAACTAGCATCAGAAAAGGAAGTTGGAAAGCAAGAGTAGACTCGAGGGAAAAATGAAGCAGAAAATGTCAGGGAAAATATTTCTCTCCTAAGCTGGGAACTGATGCAGATGGATAGTTACCAATAAAAGCCTTCGCTATATAATAGGGAGATCTCAACTTATACCTTCAAAGACTTAAAGTTATATTTCCTCTTCTCCCTATCTCTGCTAGAAGATTCGGTTTTTCACCCTGCCAAGGCTAGATTGTGCTTATCAGCAGCTCGAGGCTTTACGTCTCAATGTGAGCAGTCCAACTTCTAAGTGTAACTTTGTATTTAACTAAGAAGAAAACAAACCAGGGCTAGTATCAGTGAAAATAAAACCTTCCAGGTCATGATGGGCCAGCAAGAAAGACCACAACCCTGTCACCACCCAAGGCAGCAGCACAGCTTTTTCCTGGGCAGAGGATGAGGAGCCCCGTGGTGAAACAGGGACCTGAGCCCAACATCCTGGGGACAGTGGAGTGGCAAGAGCAGACCCCACTGACCTCTTGTGATGTGCGGGTCTGTGTTACCAAAAAACTAAAACTTTTGCATTTTCAACATATGCACCTCTCATATGTGCCCGTAGAAGGATAAAACTGCACTTGCAACATTAGTTTTGTCTGGAGCAGGTTTCTCAATATTTAGTTCAGAGAGTTCACCATCTGTAAAAGCAGGTAAGTTCGTGACGTTAAGCCCTTGGAGGGTTATTCTAAATAATGTAGTCTCAATCCATTTTCCAGGTTAGCAAACTTAGAAACAAGCTCAGTTTTCTTCCTGCATCTGCTTGCACAGTCCATGAAATGATTTGTGCATGCGTGTTTCATCAAACAAATATTCCAGTGCCTTTTCAATAACAAATGACTGCAGTAACAAATGTACCTCTACCAGGCAGACAAGCACGTGATGCTGATGCTTACTATAGCATGTTGTAAGAGCCAAACTCTGTCCTGTACAAAACCCAGTAAAAATAAATGGCATTTTTGGAGTTACCTTTCCAAGCAAAACTAAGAATAATTAATGAATGTAGTTCCATGATCAGAATTAACACACAATTGGATTTTTCAAAATACCCAGGAGTCTTCAGACTGATGTGATATTATGCTTGTGCTGGTCTTAATATTATTGTTTCTGTCTCATTTTAGGTTACTCTCCAATGTTTATTGTTAATTCAAATTCTCAGTATTAAAAGGAAGATATTATCCATATGGTTGACGTGCTGCTTGGTATGTTCATAAGTTCTCCAACGTTTTGATTAACACTGACAGAAAACCCTTTGAAAACATATGGCCCTATATACATCCTGTCATTTCTAATAATAGGGTACATTCTTCAGTACATTTTCTTAAGAAGATGAATTCAGTCATATTTTAGAAACATGCTAATACTTTGTTAATTAGTCCTTTGAGGTCAGGGGAAAAGAAAAGACTGAATGAAAATAAACTTTTCCTTGAGCAGACAGCATGAGCACTGTAGATAATTTGTGCAGCAGAAAAACGTGATATCTATGAGTAATAGTGTCTATATACAGCCAGATTTCTTAAACCAATTAGCTTCTGGCATATTCCTGAAGATATTCATGCTCTATTCGATATGCCAGACCCTTCCAGCTTTAGCATGAAGACTGATTTTGATGCTCATTTCACTGATTAGGTCAGTACTTTTTTTCTGGTGTTGAATTTCTATATTTGTACAAATTGTTTCCCTTTTCTAACACCTTTGGGAGGTCACAGGATCCCATCACTCTTCTCCTGTGCACAGGCAGGTTTGATACCAAAAGCAATAGAGCTATTGTTGACTTGAATTCACTTTGGCTTGGTAACATGGTATGGTTATAAACTAGAATTTGTCACCAGGAATCATTACCAATTTGCCTGTTCTTCTGGAACTTTTGTCCATTGTTTTCAGTGTGATTATAGAAGTTCCCACCTCCATGGGCTCTTTTAAGTACCTTTTTCCTCATGTAGCTACCTGTACTACTCACCCACATACTTCTCTAGTTCCATAGTTGTTCAGGAAGAAGCTGCTCAGCCATATATTCTTTAACATGATACTTCAGGGTGTGACTATGCAAAAATAAGTCAGTTAATCTACATGAAAACTGTGTAACTAAATATCAAATAATTTTGTAAAGATTCTATATCAACATTGAACCTTGTAGACCTGTACATTTTTATATAATACACATGTTCAAAATATACCTACTTAAGTTCTTTCCCATCAAATATGTGTCCTTAATGCTGATAAATACATTATGTTAAAATTGTATCATTGCTATCAATTATTTCAGGTAGTACCCTACTTTTATGTTTTACTTTCTCTTTTGTGAGGAAAACTCAGACATACAATCTGATCCTCAGAAGATTCCAAAAATACTAGTTTTTTT
The DNA here is from genome assembly GCA_011076525.1 of Nettapus auritus. NCBI lineage: Eukaryota > Metazoa > Chordata > Aves > Anseriformes > Anatidae > Nettapus > Nettapus auritus. Next base: position 30,274,914 of record CM021770.1, read on the forward strand.
TTTTTTTTTTTTTTTTTTTTTTTTTTTTTTTTCTTCTGTATCTCCTCCCCCTCCATTTGCCCCTGCTCTTTTTCCCTTGGGAAAAGTCCCTGTCTGGGCTACATCATTCAAACATTCCTGGGCAAAAAGCCATCAATCCATATAAAACTCCATATCTGACTATTACTGTAGATAAATTTCTCTGAGCCCATCAAATTTCTGCCTCTCTAGACTCCTCACAAAGAGAGTATCAAGTAAAATTCATGGGTTTGGTCTGTAGGGAGGTCAGAGAAGCCTAGTGTGTCTGAAAGATCTGGGAAGCTGTGGGACGAGGTTATCGGCACTCCCATTCCATACAGATGGGGAAACTTTTCAACTCCTAATCAAACCTTAGCCACACTGTAGAGAGAATTTCACTCCCCATCTTGTTTCTTGAAGGACCACCAAGACAAAGGAAATAAATATCATTCAAAGCCTACATATTTTCCATTCCAGGTAAAAAGCATAGTCCTTTGATTTTAACCTATTCTAACATGTATGTGAATAGCTTTTATATAAATAATGAAACTCAACAAAGTATCTTCTAGAAAATGGAACATCATCTTGCATATGTAACATTCATTTTAGGAGGTATCAGGAGAAAGATTGAAACACCTTTAATGGAGGTTAACAACGACATTCGGAGCTCATCTGAAATGAAAAGGAAGGTAAGATCACAGGGAGGCTAGTACAGGAGCTGGGCAAGATTAGAACACTCCAACATTGATGGAAAATCACAACTAAAAAACAAAACAAAACAAAAACAAACAAAAACAAACAAAAAACAATCAAAAGAATGGTTTGGTTGCCAACATTCTGTGTGCTTTATGTGAATATTGCTGCCTTCCTGTCCTGATAGAGTTTCAAAAACAGGACAAGTTTTGTTTACTTGCTCTCAAGTCAGACAAAATACAATCTTCTACACTTTGCTTTACACTGGTAATTTGTGCCTGCCTTTTCAGAGCTGCCCATCCTCCCTGCCTGCTTTTTTCAGAACTTGAGAGACACAGAGTACCTTCAGAGCAGTGACATACAGCAGCCTTGCAGATTGCTACTTAATGCTAATAAAACGGTGCCTGTGCTATGCTGTTTATCTCATGATACTCCTTAAATTACAATGCTGTTATTTTACTTTTCCCTTTCGTTCTACATTATTTAAACTGCTGCACATGATACTGAAAACTCGTAGGCTGTTATCAGTTTAGGAAAAAGGTATTAAATTGAAAAGATTAAGCTTTTGGCCTGAGTCCAGCAAGCACTTAAATGCATGAGTTACTTTACTCCCATGAGTAGTGCCTCTGAAGCCAATGGGACTAGTCATGCATGGAGGCGCGACATTTGTATGGAGACTGGTGGGAGCCAGCCCTGCTGCCAGAGGTTCAAAACTTGGGCCTGCTCTTAGCTACGTGTGCGTGCTCAAATTCATAAGACATGAACGTATTACACATGCTCACTACACTTTTTCAAACTGTCAAAGCTTTATTGCTACATTTTTTTTCCTCCCCTCTAAAACCAAAGTTAGACAGATGTTCTTCATTTTTCTTACCTATATGCCAGATTTAAAAAGAACCAGGTTACTTTTTTTTTTTTTTTTTTTTTTTTTTTTTTTTTTTTTTTT
>CM021770.1:30276649-30378350 GCA_011076525.1 Nettapus auritus
ACACAATACAACAAATTAATGTTTCAAAAACACAGAATACATATTTTGCTATTAAGAATAGGGCCTGGAAATGCCTAGCCAGGTTCTCCTCAGACTGTCATAAAATAGGAAATAGATCTAAAAACTAAATCGTGCACTGTAACAATGTTATTCCCCTACAGAAGGGACACCGTGGTTTTTTACACCTGTCTTTCTTGTCACTACATAGATACAGTTCTCAGCCATCTCCATCTTATGTAAAAATGTCCAATGAAAAATGTCAAGTTTAACCTTAGTTTTGTCTCAAATAAGGAAAAACAACTTGCAATATCTAAAAAATCATGTAACAGAAATTGTGTAATGCCTGCTAATTAGGAAGCAATAAAACCTTCACTTTGGCATTTCTAACCAAACAAATCATTCCATAATCTAAATATTATATATAACTTGTTTGTTATGAGAAAACATTGATAATGGATATACCTTTGTACTGCATGAAAACAGGGGCCTGGCAGCCCCTTATGTTCCTGTTCTCAGGTACATCCCTGCAGGTATCAAATCAAACAGCAACAAGAGACGTAGCCCTAACAAAGAAATTACCTTACAAAGGAAAATGTGACCACCAGATACCTGAATCAAAATGTCTAAAGCCTAGTCTAATTCAACCTAGCTTACTATAAGCAGAAAAACTCTACTGACATCAATGTTAGCAGCGATGATAAAGGTCATGCGTGCACCAAAACCTTATGTCTGGCTGGCCCTACTCATGGGTACTTCTGGAAAACTGGCTGAGAATCTGTGATCTTCTGCAAATAAGGTGTCATCCACACAGTCCATGCCTTTAGGGCTATGAAAAACTGAACAGAGTTATGAATGGCTAAAGGTAGCGGATTGGCCATATCACACTGCATCCTTCTCACAATGAAGTAATATACTGCAGCATTTTGTTGTGGTTGTTTTTTAGTTACCTTATTAAATACTACAGAAACTTGCTAAAAAGTTTCTTGCTATAAAGGAAAGCTTTGTTGATACACATGCAGACAGCACAGATTGCTAAAGAGATTTTTCTTTTACAATACATGGTTGCAATATCAAGTGGTCTTATATCTAGTTAGCTGAATTAGGAGAAAAAAAATCACTGTGTCTAACTTATTTCTAAGGATTACGAAGCTCCTGGTCACAGTGTCTAATTTGCCCGATATTTGTTTCCTAGTTATTAATGTCTACTGAATATTTTAAATCCATAGTAATTCAATATTCAGGCCAAGTCTAAAACAAATCTTTTACTTTTTTTTTTTTTTTTTTTTTTTTTTTCCCTTTTTTTCCCCTTTTGATTATTTTCATTAAAGATATTTTTGTCTTCAATCTTCCATTTCAATCTTGGCCTTTTAAAAGGCCCTCTTCAACTTTAAAAGCAGCCTTAATTACTAGACATTTTGTCTCCTACTTGGCAACATAATACAAGATGTGGAAACTGGATGCAGAGTCTATTAGACTCATAGCACCATCTGAGAGAGGCAATAGGGTGCTATATTCAGTTAGAAGCAGGAAACAATTTACATCAAGGTCCAGTAACAGATTATCACTCTCTGTCCTTCAGGTGTAAAAGTGCTAGCTCAAATTTTCTAACAGGTGTCTAAAGACAGAAACATATTGACTGGTTTTCTAATTGTAGCCAATAGGCTTAGTGCTTTATTCTGATAAAGTTTGTAGATTTTGAAGGACTTTGGTTTTGTTTAAATAATTCTGGGGTGAATGAGCTGTATGCTTTTATCTGCAGAGAGCTATGGCAGATGGGAGAGCCTTTTCCTTAGCTCATGTGATAAAAGTAAAGGGATGTAATATAATGTATTTCTGTTACTTGAGAATAACATAAGTTTATTACCACAATTTGAGTCCTACATTAATCTTTAAAAGGGTCCACGGAACTGCAGTTTCAGGAGTTATGGGTCAGTTCCTATTTATAGGAAGTCTGCATACTTTCAACTACAAGAAAAAAAAGCCAACAACAACAACAAAAAAGAACACTTTCAAGAAAATTGGGGGGATTTTTTTTTATTATTTTTATTTATTTTTATTTTTTTTCTAATAGCTGTAAATAGAGAGCACTAATCTTGTTTGAGGGACATTGTAACCCCACCAAGACGCAGACTTCTCACTCATCCTAGGATGAGTGCTGTAAGATTCCTCTGCAGAAGTACCTCTGAAAATGTTGCTGAAGATTTCTACTTTTCCTTCCTCTTCCTGGTCCAGTCAGGCAGCAGATACACCTGCATACAACTCTTTTCATAGAAGAAACTAAAGCATCAAATAATCGGCTAAATGTTTAGGCTTGATGTGTTACAGGTCAGAGGACAATGATTATGCATATGTATGCTTACAGGAAAATTTCTTTGCTTTTTTGCACCACTTCACAATGTTAAAGTATTTATTTTCTCAGCCTACAAGGGGATGGAGAAGTATATGCATTGTGGGGTGAAGCCTAATGTGGGGGAGAAAAAACTCTAGTGATTTCTTTTGGAAAAAAATGTAGAAGGAATTATAAAGTATTGTCTTATTCTTTTCTCTGAGCTTAGTATGCTTCAGGGATTTGGGGGGTGGATTTAAACAAAGCTTTTAAAATGAATGTTCACATTTTTAAAACATTAAGTTGTGAGGTGTGACAGCATCCATAAGCTACTGAGAAAATTATGAATATCATTGCAATACCATATTATGCATCACATGTGTGTGATGTAGTTGCTTCTTCAGGTCAAGAGCTGAATAGGCAAAACAAGAGGTAGCAATTACTTTATTTATACAGCCAAAGTCATTGATAGTGTCTGTGCACTATACAAATTTATTTATTTATTTATTTATTTATTTATTTATTTTTAATTGCAGACCTAGTATGTCTCCGCTTCTTTACTATCATTATTTTTATTTTTAATACTACACAATATCCATCCTGATTACTTTCATGTCTTCATCTTAAGCCAGTGAGACATCAGTTCAGTCAAGGGAATGCTGGGTGGTAAGAGTTTCCTTATACCTGTGCAAATTCTTTTATATGCAAGAAAAACATAAAATAACATGCACTGCATGTGATCTGCATATGCCTATTATAGACATGATGCAAAAAAATGGCATTTAAATGCCATATTTATGAAAGATCTCAGAAGAAAAGGCAGAGAGACATGGTGAGAACTCCAGAAAAGGTAGCCAAAGGGGAGGAACTGTGCAAATTTATTTTTTTTTATTTTTTTTTAAGAACTGTACAATGATTTTTCTGTGCTCTTCATAGCGCTGTACATGCAGCCAGGGAGGAGGTAGGGAGAAGGGTGGTGAAAAGGCATTCACACACCCTGCTCCAAACATCTAATTTACTTTCTGCTTGGCAGCCATGCTTCTTATCTAAGCATTGAAGGGAGCTTTGCTGCTCCAAAGGGCGGCTCAGAGCAGCTGTATTAGGTCCTTGATGTGGATTGCCCCCTGAGTGACAGCTGTCAAGTGATTTGTCACTAACACCAGCATGCTAGAAACATACCAAAATAGCTCTCATTGGTCGGAATATGTTCTAGTAGAACAGCTTTAATGATGGAGGAAAGATTTGATTTGGCTTCTATATTACGTCCATGATAGTGTTAATCCCATAAAAAATAAAAAACAACTAGAATTCCTCTCTAATAATTGTAAACACTGCTTCCTTTGTCAAGTTTTTGATTTATTGGAACTTATTATAGAGCTAGACTTTATTGTATTTGCTTATGATACCACAGTAATCTTTTCCCAGGCTTTCACTTTATTTTGTTACATTTATCTAGCAAGCCAGATTCACACTCCCACAGTAACCATATGGAGAAAAGCCACAAAAGCTGTTAAGTACATTTAATTACTGTTTTGATGAGCTCATATTTTAATTATGTTTATTGATTCTCTGTGTGTTGAAATAGTTTTAGCATTTCAAGAAAAAAAAAATGGAATCAATATACTGTAATTACTGGGCATTTTATATTTTTTTCTGTGTAATTAAAACTTTCATATAATATTTTTAACACTTTTTACTAATCCTTCAGTTGTAGTTGGCTGCCTTTCCTTCTGTGTTTAGGTGAGTTTTAATTTTCATTCTACCACAATGTGAAGCTAAGTTCAGGACTAAACACCATTTTCATCAAATACTTTCTTTCCCCTGACCTTCTTCAGAAAGCAAAAATAACATGCACATGGTGTTTACTAACACAGAACTAGTCATGACACAATGGAACATATTCTGCTTGGAGAAGTCACAACAGCACTAGCTAGCACTGTAGCAACAGATTAATGGTTAAGACAGCTAAGAAAGGCATCTTCTAGCATAACTGTCCCTGCCCTATTTCTTTACAACAGCTGGCATTTAATCTGGAATAGTAAAATTTACTTTTTGACTTGGAAAAAAATAATCCATAAGCATTCAGGTAGACAATCCTTTGAAGATGTTTTGGATTTTAAAATCAAATTTAACTTTGGATGGATCTAAGCTTCTGGATGACTTAAAATGCTAAAGCAGATGTGAAGGCACAGGGACATGATCCCCCAGTAGTATAAATGCCAAAAGTCCTTTTTGCTCAGATGGAACATAATTGTTATTTTATCAGGAAAGAAAATGACTTTTGACACAAAGTGTGTCTGAAAGCAGATACTACCACACTTTTGGTTGCAGAATGGTGGGGAACCAAGTAGACTGTCAAGCTTTGAAACTGATGAAGAAAAAAACATGTTTTCCTCCGTGGGTTATCCCTCATGAGTGAAATAAAAAATATTGCATATAAGTAAATTAGATATAATTGATTTATAAATAACAGACTACTCTCACTTGCATTCATCTTGTGCCCATTGACCTAGATGAAAGAGGACCTGTGCACAGGCAGAAGAGTTAGCACTGACAGCAAAGGCATTTTTACCAGAGGGACCTGAACAACGATAGCTTTCACCAGACACTATCCTTTCAAAGATGCAACTGAGCTTTGAAATTTCAGAAGTCCATAAGTGATGAAAATTCCTTCCTCAAGATTGGCTCTGGTGTTTGTAGACATGAAATTGTGAGCTTCAGACCTTTCTCTTTTGCTTTCTGTAGAGATTTGAATGGTATTAAAAGGAAGGGATATTGTCAAATCATTCAACCACCAATGCAGTTTTCATTTATTTGCACCCATGCACGTCACACAGACACCAAATTAAAAAAAAAAAAAAAAGAAAGAAAGAAAGAAAAAAAGAAAGAAAGAAAAATAAAGAGAAAGATTTAGTTAAATGCTTGTATTTAAAGAGTCTGCTTACAAAAGCATCATTTTCACCCTTTTCAGTATACTTTTGAGTCTCTGACGAAATGGTAGAAGATTACTCTGTGATCCTGACAGTCAAGCTGCATTTGTTACATGGATAGCTATTCTTAAAGTGCTGTACCCTTGGCTCTCAATCTGAATCTTAAATTACCAACGAGAAAGTAATATCTTTTCTGTGGAACTCATCTTAACTTGACCCCAGGCATATAAAGTTAGCAGGGCTGGAAACTAGGTGCTCTCTGAGGAAAGAGAAAGGACTTCATCTATTTTAGTACTGTATATTACCTGAGGGTCATGAGATTACTGTGAGAAGGGGCAGAATGTATGACTCTGGCAACAAAAAGAAGTATCAAGAGCTGAAAGAGAATATTTATGGGAAAAAAAAAAAAAAAAAAAAGTAAAAAAAAAAAAAAAAAAAAAATGTGATAGCAACAAATAGAACTACCTGAAAGAAAAGTAGCAAGGATAGATAGGAAAAATACAAAAACAACATAACTGTCCATTTGGAATGAGATAGGCCCTGATTAGAGGAGGTTTTAATGTCATCTTGACCCCTAGAGAAAAGGCAGTGGAAGAGGAGAAAACAGCAAAAGGAGGCCCAGAGAGGCAGAAGCCCCACTCATTCCTCTTCAGAGCACTCACCAGGAGGGTGAACCTTAGTTCTGGCCATCTGCCCCTGCTAAGGACTGGAGGAGTCCATAGACATTACCAGGAGCCAGAGCAGTAGGACTCCATAGAAGTTGCCCCAGAGCCTAGGTTGTCTGTTTTTTGGGAAACAGATTTCACTGAGTTGTCCAGACACCCTGGAGGATCCTACCACAGCAGTAACAGGGCAGCAGGAAAAATGTGGAGGGATACCTCTGGCAGGAGGTAGTGTCCTCACTGCTTGTACCCACCACTCAGTCTGTGTTTTCCATGGGCACCAAGATGCAAGAGCATCTAAAAATTTGCTAAAGTTCAAATTCAGCTTTCAACAAAGTTGATGGGAACAATCTCCTCTGACATTAGCAGTGTTTACTTCAACTCCAATGCAATTTTAGATGGTCTCATTTGTGTATTTTCAGCCAGTCCTTTCATGCAAAGTACAATTCAGGTATACGTTTTCTCTTTTTTTGACATTAGTTTTCTTCTACCATCCTTTAATAAGGTAATTTTCTCTCAACACAAAACACATGCTTCATATGCAAGTATGAAGCATTGGTCAAATAGATGCACTTCAGAAAAATAAGTAAATAAATAAATAAATAAAATAGAAGAGTTAAGCAGTCCTAGTTATTTCTTACCATGGTGCAGAACTGCCCATGTTAAGCTAAAAGACACAAATCTCCACAAATAAATCTCCACAGCAAAACATGGCTAATTCTCTTTAAGTTGGAAGAATTATTTGCGGTTTCTGCCATGAAGAGTCCAATCTTTCCCTAGGAACACTAACTATTTAATGTTTGGCTGTTGACATCTACAGGAGTGGATGGGACATGCAGGAACATTTGCCAGTATCATGTCTGATTGATTCGAGCATGCATTACTCAATGAAATAAAAAGATTTCAAATAATGGAGTTGGTAGCAGTGAATGGATGATTAGGCTGACAGCTGTCAGCTGCTGAAATAGGACCAGTGTCAGATCTAGCCTTGAATTTCCTGTCTTCAATATGTGTGACAAGATTATTATTGTTTCAACATAATTTCTTGGGTTTTAAGACAAAAAAATAAAGGATAATAAAAATACTCTTGGGCGTGTACATATAAACGTTTTTTTGAACTGCTTGTTATTTACTCATTAGGCTTGTAGAAATCCTTCAAAGTCCTTTCCATCTAAGGAATAAATACCCATTTATAAACTTATTTGCAATGGTGTATAATTTAATTTATAAACCAAAATGTCTTCTGCAGCTATGTTACAACTCCAGGCAACTGTGTAGATAATGTTCAAGAGAGCAGTTACATATCTGAAAATCTTTAGAACATTGGTAAATCTGTAAGTACAGCACATATGTTTCTCAGTGCAGTATCTCAGCTGTTTCATTTCTCTCTTTTGCTCAATATTCAGACCCCTGAGAGTTTCAACCCTGGCTTTGGTTCGGCAGTTTTACACTCATAAAACTCATGTTCCTGCAGGTTTTGTGAGCCATCAGACAAAAATTATATATATATATATATATATGTACATATATATTTGCATTATATCTCTAAGCCTGAAAAAAAATATTTTTAAGAAAAACATAATCAGGCTCTTTTCATTTTCATTAGCAATATGGTGGCTTCATTGGGGAAATTATATGAGAGCCCCTCTATGATCTTTGTCATTGGACAAAAATGAGATAAATAATATAGGTGAATAAATCATCTTTGAGGAAAATGAGATGACTGACCCACAGTTACATTAGATAGGACAATAAAAATTGTTTGTCCTGTAGCTGATGAAAGGAAGAAGAAAATTCCAGATGTGGTGGTTATATTTGGTATACTTGGGTAAAGAGTCTGAACAGCTGTCAAAAAAAAAAACAAAAAACAAACAAAAAAAAAAACCAAAAAAAAAACACTTGTATCTGAGTTCGTGCTAGAGATCTTCTGTTGCCATCAGACAAATTTACTGATTTAAACTTAGTACTGCTGCAGATCATTTTTTTCTTTCCTATGACTAGAGACCATACATTTTGCTTTGTAAAAGCTTGTCATAGGCAGCTTGAGTCTTGTTATTTTGTCAAATAAGAAGTTAAGAACCTTAACTCTATGTCAGTCTGGTTCTTTAGGCATGGGAACCTGTTTACTCACTTGCTGAGTGTTTGCCAGCTGAGCCACTTGCTGAGTGTTTGCCACTTGTCAAAGAGAGAGGACAAGCAAAACAAACCAACCCCAATTATCAGAAATTATAGCAAGAGACTGTTAAAAGATATTTCTTTAAGGTCTTGCATATGGATGAACTTGTATATTACAAAGAAGGAAATATGTAGCAAAGCTGTTGAATTCTTCTTGATGAGATATCTCCCCAAATAGATTATCTTGTAGCTATTAATGCCACTAACAATCTCACTAAGAGCTGTGGAACTGCATTAAATGAAAATTTATGTAGAAATCTGATTGCAAACTGAGTAAAATTGTTTTTTTAAGATCGGAATCTGCACAATAACCGTGGGCCATATCCATAACCCTACTCACTGCATGTTTCACAAAAATATAAGTAAATGTTAAGGCTCATCTCTGTACTATGGATGTGTACGTAATGTCATCTGTGCACACAGATCCCTCCATGTCTTTCAAGGCTACATTCATCTAAAGGAAGGCTGAGAAAGAGGGATGTATCTTGCCCTCAGTACATCAGCTTATGGGAACTATTTTGTCAACTTCTTCCTCCAGCCTACTAAAAAATATTTCAAGAAAAATAAATCAAAGCAAAACAAACCAAAGAAAGAAACAGATTAAAATTAAAATTACAGGGCTGAATTTCTGCCCCACTAAATTTCACTACAAACTTAGGATCACAAGAACTGTGGAAGAGCAGCATTACCCCAGTTTCATTCTACTCTGTGGGAGATTTATCTCCATTGATATGTGAAACACATTGGAAAAGTCACATATCGAAGTGTAAAAGGCTGCCTTTAAAAGAATAGTATAAAAGTGAAGGAAAGTTCAAACAGAACAACAGCTAAGGAAGATGTGGTTGAACGTTTTTGCCACCTGTTAATAGGCGGTCAGCTGGCACAAATAACAACTGCCTTTACCTGGAGGTCACTTTCCTGCGTACCTCTCCCCCCATCTCCTCAGCCACTCAGACTGGGTCACTGGGGAAGGGGAAATCAGAGTGTTCCCGATTATAGGGGGAAATCAGAGAGGGTACAAAGTTTCACTTAGTTTTAGATTATTCTAAATTAAATAGAGTGGCCTGGTGAGGGGTCTCAGCCTGCGGGGCAACCTGATAGTGAAGCTAGAATCACAGTCTATCTATGTTCTAAATTGATGGCAATGAAAATAATACTCCCCAGACACAAAAGTACACTTGTTTTCAGATTAATGCATCCTGAATGTGAGCTTTTCATCTCCTTTCTGAATGAGTTAACGTGTGCTCATTCGCCTTGGCCAGAAACTGAACTGCAGATTCATTATTTGGAAACTTATTTGTGCTGAAGTCCATAAGGCCAGTAGCTTGGGAAGATGAAAACAGCTTTCCACAGGCTTTCATTTTGGGAAAAGCTGCCTGCCCTAGGTTGCCAAATGCATTCCCAATGACTCGTCCATTTGCAGGTTATATGTGGGCTGTAATTGAAATAGTGGATAGGCCTTTAGTCCTGCCCTGAGGATCTCCAGTGCCTCTTTGCAAGGACAGATGAAGAGTTTGAAAAACCATTCATGGCACTAACCAAGGAGCCTGAGAATGCTGTTGACTTGCACGAGCACCGCATGTTCCTTCTTCTCAGAGGAGAGCATCGCTGTCTGCCATAGCTGCCAGATCCTGTGCTCATATTAATTAATTCCTGAAGAGCACTGTCAATTAATATGTGTAATGGATGATTATTTTTACAAATGTTCTAGCTTCAATTTGTGCTTTCTAAATTGCTATTAATACTGAATGACATTATTTTTTGGACAAAAACAGCATCAATTTTTTCAAAACTTTCAGATATTGCCTTTTCAATAGCACAACTTAGTGCATTTTTCTCGCCTCTCTGTGGAAAGAAGACATAAGATAGAAGATAGCTGTAAAATATATCTGTCAAGATAAGCTTGTAACTTCTGTTTCAATGTCTGCAGAAAAATTGCACTAATTTACACATAGATGTTCTGTTATGCTTAGCTTCTGTTCAACTTATTCTCTTTCAATGAAACAGAAAACTGAAAGAAAAAAAAAGTATTCAAAGCCAAAATAGCATTATAGGTTCATTCCAAAAGATGTGTTTTGATACTGTCAAAACATTTTCAGATGTTCTGGCAACACCTGACTTGCAAAAGCACTTCAGTTCTGACAAACAGTGTGTTCTGATGGAGTATGTCTTGTACACGGTTTCTTCAAAGTTCCTCCAGTCTGATCTCATTTTATGTTTCTTGTTAACAGAAGACTATTCAGACTAATGGACTAATTTGTAATATGTATATATATTTTCACTGCTATTATAGCTGTGTGCAAGCAACTGCCTTTAGTCTCAGCTGACAGAAACTTCCTAAGCATAACTGATATCAACACTGTTGAATCAGAAGTACCATCCTTGGCCAAGTTCTCTCATATATGTTGATCAAATCTCCTTTATCTAAGCAGTAATTCATTATCTCCCTGCTCTCTGTGTGTTTGACTATATCTTCTTCCTGGAGAACACTAATTCCATGTGTTCAGTGCAAAAGAAAAGAACCAAGATTGTTTGTTGTAGAGTTCTTGACAAACTGCAGTGGATTTACTGAATCCTACCTAGCAGAAATCCTCTTTATCTTTTAACATTGACACTGCAGATGCTGTTCCTGGATACTGGATATTGCTGTGCACTCATAGAGTCTGCTTGCTATTTCTACAACTGGCTGTATTTTGAAAAGAGCTAAAGATGGAAACTCTTCATCACAAAAAACTGATGTTGCTAGCTTATGAAGACTCTCTTTCTTGGAAGAAAGATGTTAAATGACCACAGTTTCTTCCTGTGATGCATACAGTGACAATATGCATGGCATAAACTGAAGAACTGAGAAAAACAGTCTCTTAGCTATGGAATTCCCCCTCATACAGTTGCATTGCTGTTCAGTCCAGGAAAGGCAGTATCTCCTTTTGCATCAGTGAAAACCATGACCAGAAATAAGAACATTATGCTACAGGACAGGAATATGAAGGCATGATTTGGATTCCTTTACTGGTAAAACACAAAATATCATAGTTCAAGATCACAAACTCTTCACAAATAAATGAGCTGAGAGTATTTTAAGAGATTTCTGTAAACTATTAATCTATTGTGGTCTATTCAGTGATTGCTTCAATTCATAGGGTGTATTTCATAGTTGTCTTGACTACAGACAAATCATGAAAAATAGTCAAGACTATTTTTATGCATTCATAAACAGAACAGATCTAAAATTAGCTTAATAAGAGTGGTTTATTCAAGTACTAAAGAACTTAGAATGGAATACTTGTAATGTAGCAGTCATGTAAAACATCAGATATCACAGTTGTCATGGCACAATTCTGATTTGACAGATGGCTTTTGACTTTGCTTGTACAGGTAACTTCACACTGCTTCTGTTTCATAGAGCTAAAACCTTCTGATCAGAGCATATAATCACATCCAAAACCAAGGATCTTCTGTTAATGGCAAAATGTGTGAAACAAAATAAGCAAAAATTGGTGTGCCATGGGGAAACAAAACAAAACAAAACAAAATCAACCAAAGCCAGTATTATTTCAATAGTGTTTTAGCTCATAATTTGGGAAGGGGCATCCAGGTATGTAAGAATTTCTTTCTCTTCATGGGCTTTTAATTCCCATTCCAGCACGTGTACAGGTGAACCACTGACATATAAATGATTTTGTCCAGTTAATTATTTTAGACTTCATTTTAGCAATGCTTAAAAATAAAATTACACTCACAAATAAAAATGTTAAGACATTTGAACTCACTAGAGCTTTTGAACAATGGTTAAATTTTAAAATCTAGCTGGTTAAACATGAATTATCATTTTACTTATGAAGTACTTTTAAAAAATATTACAATGTAGAAGCACTGTAGAATTACACAGCCATTCACTAAAGTGAGAATATAAATTCCCCAATCCAATAGTTATTTGACTGAGCTAATATTGAAACACTTAATAGCATTTAAACAAAAAGCGGTCAAATTTCTTTTAAAAGTAGTACTCTGATCATAAGATTTAAATTATCATATTCATTAGAGAAACCCTATGTTAGGAGTGAAACTTTAACATTGTAGTGAACCAAATTGACACAGAGAAATATATTTGCCTTAAAAAGAAGATAGACACTAATGCGGGATATATTGGCACACTGAAATATTCTTTGTCAGGGCTATTGCATTTTTTCCCAGAGCATGTTATCATTTAACTTTCTACCTTTTCGTATTAAAAAGACAATCAATATTTTGAAAGAATAAATTAAACATTTGTTTCAAAACACGACAGAAGCAGGCAGAACAGACATGGTTACACATCCTCATTTTCACTCTAAATATAAATGAAAACATGAGTGTTTATTTTTAAACCTGCAGACCAAAGCTTCTAATTGATCCCACTTGGGAGACGGGCTGAATAAAGGGCCATTATGCTGTGATGAGATACGCAATTGCCTTGAACTTGCCAGGAGTTCAGGTGTGGGTATATCTGTACCCCAAGCACTTGCAGGAATGCCGGTGTCTGCGCACTCCTGCTCATGCATCTGCCTTGTGTAGACCTTGTAGGCACTGGCTCTATTTCACTAGAATAACTTCGCTATTCATGAACAATAAGGTTCAAATTGTACTTTCCTTTAACACAACATTAACTCTCAAAGAGCTGGAAATTCAGTATTCCGTTCCCTAAGCTTAGATTCCAAATCAGTCACTGAGAACATTATATGAGCAGTAATCCCATTAAATATATCATCTTGCAAATATCTAAATCCAGTTAATTAACTTGTATTGCAAAAGAACTCCAAGATATACTTTTCAGTGAGCAAACTTACATTTTAGGTTTCTAATTATATTAGAAGTAAGTTTTATATCTCCTTTTTATATAAAAATTAGAGTAAAATCATCTAAAATTTATAAGCATCAGCAAAACAGGTGTTATAGATAAACATATATATATTAATTTTAAAAAGAATTCTTTACTAAACTCTTATCTTGTAGAGAGATTATATACAATTGGGGACCCTTAAATGTGGAAAATGAGGAACATTATCTGAAGAAAGTTGTAGGATATGTTCCACTTACTAACTAAACAGGAACAAATGACTGGACAAGTAATAACTGCAGTAATTCTGTAGCTCTTGAAGAAGGCAGTATTACAATTTCTCTACTTGGAAATTAGTTTGTAAAAGCTAGCAGCAGTGAGAGGGCCAGGCTGGGAATGAGAAAAAATATCATACAGATTTATTTGCAACCTAAAGCAATTTAAAAAATGTATTAAAAAGAGATTGTCAAGAGATATGAAGTAAGCCATTTTCCCTTTATTATACCTGCAGTTAAGGCTGAGGCATTCTTCCAGCCAAGATATATTTAAAGTAAACTGTGAAGTTATGTTTTCATGGGATTTTACTTTACAAACAAATGAAAACAAACAAACAAACAAACAAACAAACAAAACAACCAAAGGCCATCTCAGGGTGCTGCTCCTAAGTCTCTTTCCCGAAGTACTTACCCAGGGTTTTCCCTCCTTTTCCAAGTGTGGCTATGGCTCGCTAATGCTCCAGGGCAGCTCTTTCATTCCAGAGCTGGTTCAGCATCCATTGTCAAGGAGAGGAGGTGAGGAGCGAAGAGGAGCCCGTGCACATCCTCTGAGCACATTATGGAGAAGAGCTCTAAGCAGGGATTGGAGAGGGATAAATGAATGCAGTATTTCAAGGGCTGCACATAACCATTTGTTTTGCTTTCAAAAGGAACAGTACCTGGTAAGTTACAATATTTAGAAATTCTTTAAAATAATTTGACACCACTCCAAGTTTAGAAAGAAAAACCCATTCTAAAAGGTTTTCACAGAACACTCTCTGGCACTATGCAAAAATAAGTAACGTGGCCTGAGCAGTTTGCCTTACGGACCTTTACAAAGGAATACATTGAACCGTAAAGCTCAAATGAAAACACGAATCTCCGTTCAGTGTAAAGGAGGACAGGGACCCAGGCTATGTAGCTCATTCAGAAAGACTTCTACATGCAAATAAGTCTGTCTTCTCTGAATCTCCTGAAGGGCTGCACAGTGCAGTGTGATATTGGACACCATCTCTCTTAGTAAAAATACTACCATTTTGTTATTGCAACTAGCTATTTCTGATTATATGTTCCCTTCCAGACCCAGCTGCACTGCCTTCTGCTGCTGGCCATTACCACTCCTTTGGATTTGCCGACTGATATCTGTGTGAGGCAAAAGTAAAGGAGTTAGTTTGGCCAATTTAAGCCCTCAGTTTTTGCCAATGCTTTTTTTTTTTTTTTTTTTTTTTTTTTTTTTTTTTTCCTAAAAAGAGCATAGGGATCATATACACGAATAGCCCAATTTGAAAAGGATGTGTACCTACACCCTCACATGAAACCCTCCAGGATCTGCACAGTGCTGGCAAGGTGAGGCACAGGTCCTCTGGGGTCTGCAGACTGGTTTCTCAAAGAGTAATGACAAATCATGGGAAGTGACATCAATGACAAATCAATGACAAATTCATGGGAAGTGTCTGGAGTAAGTGACACAGACTTTTTAATGTTCCGTGTGTGAAAAGTTTTCTTTATATATATATATATATATATATATATATATGTACCAGGCAACATTGCAATGTTACTTAAATCATATTCTCCATATTCTATGAACCGTGATTTTGGGCATAATTCCTACCAGTTCCAGGCAAAGGATTGGGCTCTTTGTTTTCAAAGTGTGGATAAGATCAAAGATTAGAAAGTGAGGTAGAATGGATAAACCCCACTATCTTTAAAAGACTGACCACAAAAGACAATATATTTGCCCATTAAAGTACAAGATTGTATTTTAGAAACAAATCAGTAACTATATATGTGGTTTGCTATTTCATTAATTGAATTCTGCCCACATTAACAAGTGTTGCTACTTTTATATTTTTTCCTTCAAATTACACCAATTATGATTTCTTTTATGAAAATAATGATTCATGTTTTAGATTGAGTTGTGTGAACATGGAACAAAGGCAGTATGGAAGAAAACTGAAAAGAATTTTGAATGATTTCCCCCCATTTTATCAGCACTTTAGGTCACAGTCCACTTGCCAGTTATCCAAATGGTACTTAGTCTCAAAGAGCTAATAATGATTCAGTCATCAAAGAGGAGCTTCTGGGATTCACAAAACCATTGTTGCCGCATTCTCTCTTTATAGTGCCACGGGAGGCTTTGTGGTACTGTGGTCTCACTGTTCAGTGTCACCACTGGCCGAGTATCACAAAAAAGCCACAGTATACAAGGAAACTGTAATACTGTTGTGTTTACCCCCTTGTTAAAAATTCTTTATGGCCCTTTCTCCTCTTGCTTTAATAAATTTAGCTGTTGTGGCATCTGTTACTCTAATCTACCTGCTTTGTCCAATTTCTTCTAATGTAAGGCTCTCATTTCTTCCCATCATCCCTCAGACATACTTCAAGTCTCCTTTCAGTAGCTCTGAAGCTAGGCTTCTAATTTGGGATCTCCTATACACAGCTAAGCCTGAACTTGCTCCTGCCTGGGAACACCCACACTGGGTTAAGTGGTCCTGGTGGGAGAACTGCAGCCTATATAACATCCCAGTAAATCTGTACACATGGAACTAACCAGGTTCAATTCCCTTTCTCTTGAAACACTGAAGATGAGAATATTTTATTCCATAGTGGTAGAATTGGCTGTGGTCTAACTGTCTGCTCCTGGAGAACAAACCATGAGCTAGTCTCGATCTAGAGCAATATAAATATAATGTTGGCACTGGGCAAAGCAAGGAAATGCAATGGTCTTCGCCTCCAGATCAGTTCTAGACAAGGGTTCCAGATCAATTTGGACCTGTGATCCAAAATCTAGAAGCAATGCAGCACTGGATAGAAGGTGTCTTATTACAACATTTAATAGCGCACGGCTTTTGACACCTTTGGCCATACATGCATGCACGACTGTGATTTTGGATGCATTTCAGATCCAGGATTTGAAGGTATAAATCCAGGCCTCCAAATCAAAAAGAAAAGCCTAGAGATTACGTTATAGCATTATATGCAGTTTGAAAGTTATATGAAAAT
Source organism: Nettapus auritus (assembly GCA_011076525.1). Lineage (NCBI taxonomy): Eukaryota > Metazoa > Chordata > Aves > Anseriformes > Anatidae > Nettapus > Nettapus auritus. Next base: position 30,292,819 of record CM021770.1, read on the forward strand.
TGAAGTATTTTTTCACTTCATAGATTAAACAGCTGCTTCGGGAGTTGAACATGACCTTGAACAACACAGTTATCTGCAGCTCAGTGTGTTATCTGCTCTTGTCTCCTTTTCAGTTGTTTGGACAACAACTTTGTGCCAGGAACTTCACCTCCGATTTTCTAGTCAGGGAAAAACAAAGAACATTTTCTTTGCCTATTCACTATCGTGAGAAATACATAATTTCTCCATCTGTGGCCTCTGGCAAGAATGCAGAAGCGTCAGGTAAATTAGTCTTCAGTATTGTTTACTACTGGCAAATTTTCCAGAATCCTCAAAAATACTATGACTTAACTTTAAAATAAACTGTGCTCTTTTGGCTTGCCTATATTCAGCTCTATTTCCAGTGAAAGGGTTAATGCCTATATTTTACCCTTTTTGGATCAAGTTGTTGAAAAGGTTCATGCACCATAGGAACCTGCAGTAGTACCCTAATGACAGTATAATTAGAAGTATCATTGTGGTAATGATTCTTTTCATCTGGCAAAAGGCTTTTACAGAAAAGATCTCTTATTCACTTAGTTTCACCTGCCCGTTCTCTTACCTCTGCAATGCTCCTTTTCTGGGTCAGTATCAGAAGTTAATACTGGGTGTTTGACAAGGCCTCAGACTTTGTGCTCATCAAACTAATTAAAGAGAAACATATCCAAAGCCTGGTGAATTATTTTACTTTTTAAAAATGCTGCCCATTCATCTTGTTTAAAGATTTACCTGGCTCAGTGGGTCTGATTAATGAAAAGGACAAAGGGGCTCTTGTCAGTGCAACCTACAGTCACTTGGTTCAGGGTCAGCAGGTTGAGTGAGAGGCCTCCATGTCTATATTTAGTCTCTCTCTACTTTAAAAATCCAAGGGATTGAAATGTTACTGATTTTATCAACATACAGAGGTTTGGAAGACTCAAACTTCATTCAACTCTTTTTGGATTGTTTAAGTTACACAGCACACAGCTGATCCCCCATGGTTGTCCTGGATAGAGATAGGTAGAGATTTATGTTAAAACAAAAACTGAGTGTGAATACCTTGGAAGTGGAGTATGTACTCTGAGTGAGCTTAATGTGTAGATTCCAATAAATTACTACTGTGGAAAATTTATGGTAAGCTTTAGAGTAATATATAATTTTACATAAATTCTAAAAAGACAAAAAAGGGTGTGTGTGTGTGTGTGTAAAATAATGCATACTAAATACCAACGAGCTTATAAACTAATCATAAACACCCTGATTCTGCAAAACACTTTTGCATAGAATTAGTTATTCTATCATAAATGCTCTTGTTAAGTTTTAGCTGGACTGGAGTTTTCTATGAATAAAAAAGATTTTTATTTTGCCATAAATTTGAAACAAGGTAAATATATATATATATGTATGTATATATATATATAAAAATCATATTTATGCAATTCCAGAAGGAGCAGCAAAGCAGATTGTTACTCAAAGTCAGGATGGTTGACGGTTCCCCTTTATTTCAACAGAAAGATACAACCTCCACTACTGACTTTGGAGCACTTCTCTGTGTCCTCTCCCTGTGCTTTGCTACCAGCTGGGAAGATCTGAGCACTGGCTCCGTGTGCCCCTCACCCTGCCTGCCTCACCTGCCTGCCAGCTAGGCAGCAAACTGTGAGAGCTGGTGACTCCTTGTGACACAGGCAGTGAGCAGGAAAGTACCCAGCAGGGATTATAATCTGCCCTCTAGTGAGTAATGCAGTTAGCATTTGGCAGTGTCATTAGCATTATTTATGCATTACATAATTACGTATGCATTACATAGTTATTTTGTTGTGCAACAGTGATAATACTCATGCTTTACACCTTCCTAAGAGGCTCTTTAATACAATCACTGGATTGAGCATCTAGGAGTTTGTTGATAATTACGGGTATGATCATTAATAACTCTTTCTACTTGTATATTATAGCTATATAGGACACAAATCATGCCTATCATCCTCGGGCAGCAACTGTTGCACAAAGCCATCTGTAAGCACATCCTGAGATTGTGAAAACCAACCCTCCAGTTGCTCAGCCTGAGTGCTTAGGGCCAATGTTTTAGCTGTGTGAACTATCAGCCAATAACACCCAGATCCTCTCCTGCGAAGCTGAACAGGATTTTTCTCACTGATTCAAATGGCACAGAAGCAGATTAGAAATACACATTTTTAGCCAAAGGAGCAGGATGACAAAAAGGAGTTTGTGATTTGGAAGGGCATGGTCCCTGAGGTTTGTTGTTGTAAGCTGTCTTGGACAACTAAAGGCCCTTAATCAAGAGTTAATTGCATCATGCCAGAATAACTCAACAGCACACTGTAGCAGTGCTCCTGTGACAATGCTGCTTCAGGAGATGGGAAGAGGTTCCATAGTTGCCCCAAATGCCAAACCTCCTTTAGGGCAGGTACCACAACCCCATTGTTATCCTGATAATTCAGCTGGGCAAAAACATGAGATGGCAACATTAGAGTCTTGGTCTGGAGTTTTGGCTCTGATGTGCACTCTTCCTAAAGCAGAAACTGGAGATCAAGTCCTGCAATAATTGACCATGCCTGTAGGAGCATTGGGGCACAACCAAGACGAGTGTGTGTCCCTCTCAACTGCAGGAGCAGTTGCACCCAGCATGGCCTAATGTTTCATCAGCACTGGCTGCAGCTGCTCTAATAGAGATGGGGGAACCCACCTGCATCCTACATTCACTTCATTCCTGTAAAAGAAGCTCTCATGTGCTTCGTCATTTTATCTATCCTATTACCTAGGAAATGCGTTTCGATAAATGGACATTTTTTTAAGAGTCTTTATCACAACAGTATGTCCCCTAAAGCAAGGTTTCCAAGATTCAACTTTCTGTATTTAAAATGCAAAATTCAAAGAGGTTTTATTGCTAGACTTTTACTTCTCAATAATTATGCTTGAATTGTTCTTCAAGTCCGCATTACAATTTGTCATATATTCAAGGAATTAGGATAGAGAAGAACCCACTTTCCTTTTGCTTAATAAGTCAAGAAGAAGTGTTTCAAAGGCTGCTTTTTGAATGCAGCCATGCAGTAGTATTCTTCCTAGATTTTTAAATAGGTAAATACTGCTGGGGGATGTGTGTAAGAAAATAAAATAAAAATAAAATAAATAAAAAATAAAAAAAAGGATCACCGGGGGAAGAAAAGTGTCATAGCAAGTTCCATATAACAAGTTAGATAGCAAATATAGTCAGCTAAGAAAAAAGAGGTCAGGCACTGAACTCAATTTTTATTTTATTAAATTTGAAATACCACATCTCTTCATTCCCACGAGAGAAGTTTTTTACAATCTCCAAGTTCTTTCACACTGTACTTCTGTAAGAGCCATTTGCAGCCATGCTTATGGTTTTCAAGGCCTGTATCTCTAAGATACTAAGGCAAATTTTTTTAGCATGCCGTCAGTCAACGTGCAGTCACCCACTGAAGGTCTAAATGTTTCCTGCAGCAACTTCGGAGGTGAAGACTTTCTGATACTTGCGAGCCCTGTAAAATATATTGTTTACAAATGAGAAATTCTGATGCCTGATATTCCAGGCAGCACTAAGTGTCAGATCTTCCCTCTCGACATCATTACACACTTGCAGGTGTTAGGTATTTCATTATTTAAGAGTAGGCAGAAAAAGCAGACAATAAGTATTCATAAAATGTCAGACATTCTCCAAAAGGCTGTTTGAGTTAATGCAGCCCATAAAGCTCTCACTTTTATTGGGCTTGAAAATGATAGTTATTCAAAGGAAATTATGTCACTACTTAAAATATTTTACCAGAAGAAACTGCTTAGCACCATATCTTTAACCACCAAGAAAGAAACTGTAGTTTCCACTACATTACAGCTTTCTGACAGAAAAAAATAATCTCCCTATCCTGGGTCAAGAATATGAACACTACTTTTGGCTAGGACCTGACTCAAGTTGTGTGCCCTGCTTGGTGATTATCCATAATATTAACCCTCCAAATCCAGTCTTTTGTCATCTGAATCTGGAATTCTCTAGGGTACACAAATGGATGTAGGGTCAGCTGAAGGCCAGCCCAGTTCAAAGAACCTGAGTTTCCTCACACAGGTATTTGGATGCACATGAAAGCTTGGCTGAAGAACAGAATTAACAGCTGTGAGGTGACACAAAACACTACCTGACACTACCCTGCAGCTGAAACAAGTACTTGGGATCTTGGTGGCTGCCTTGCAGCTACACTTTGACCTTGCCTGGCTACTAACTGGAATAGCAAGCTAGAGGATTGTGATGATTAGTATGAAAAATACATGCCCACAGAGTAGTTTTCTGCCACTTCTTATTCATCCCTGTGTGGGACTGGAGCACCAACCTTGCCAGGTCCCCTTTCAGCTGATGGGTGCTTCTGAAAGGGGAAGAGTCAAGAGGCAAAAAGACGGTGCACATGATGGGGAAAAAAAAAAATAATAATAAAAAAAAAGCATCAAGAAAGCAGAAACCATGTTAAATAGGTTCCTGCTACTGCCTAGGTGAGGATACAAAAGCAGAATCAAAATAACTTGGTTTGGATACAAAGTGGGTTCCAGCTTCTGTTAGAATTTTGGGTCTGTGACAAATACTTGCGTAGCATATTTTTTTGAAGTCTGCAGATCAAAGTCAGTGCACAAACCATGCTGTTGCATGTATCTTTACAAAGCTAACAAGACACCAAAAAAAAAGCCTAATGGCCAATGTAAGAGGAAGACTAACTCTCTAAGATAGCTGAAAACAATGTCTGTTTTTAAGGATTTTACACAGACATAAATGCAACATATTTCACCTGTATAGTGTTACAACACTAGCAAGGGCTGTTCACCTCTAGGTGAATGATTCTTGTTATTTGTATGCATATATTTTAAAATAGGATGAACAAATAAAAAGCACTAACATATTTCAATGCTGTCCATGTTTCTGACTTCCCAAAATAGTCTTAGAAATCAACTATGCTGCATAGCACATTAGCTAATTAAAAGAAGTGAAAAATTACATTCACATTTGTATAGTTCATATTTTCTAGAAGACTGAATGAAGGCAATCTAGCAGGCCCTCTTTATCTGTTATTATGAAATACTTCTGAATTAGCAAATAAATTCTGCAGCAGGGAATATTTTTGGAAGTCTGTTCTAGTATGCAATCACAATCATTGGTGACGAACTGGTAGTGATACAGCTGTCCATTTGCCTTCGTGACTTTTGCTGGATCCATTAATACAGTCATTCTGGAGGGCCCAGATGTTCGGTCTAACAACTCACAAACCTTATGTGTGCTACAAGCCCCTCACTCTTCAGTGAGGTTGTGCTTATTCCTGTAAAGACAAAGTAGGTATTTCTTTCAATAACATTCACATGTCATTAGAAAAATATCCTAATTATGAATTCAGAAGTGACAGATTGTGAGATTCAGTTTGCAAAGATGATGTCACTGGTGGGGAATTGGTGGGTAACCTGCAATTACCTCTTTGAATAAAGACATCAGTGTTGTATCTCGAGAAATAATGGCTAATGATATGTCTTCCAAAAGGAAATAGCGTTATTAATTACCTTACTGTGAACACACCACTTATTGACAGCTTTGAAGGCCATTCATCCAATTAAGTATAATGACTAAAAGCTTCATTTGGCCTTCATCCTTATACAGATGGGCTAAGAACAGAGAGCAAGATCCTGATTTCATTTATAACCTTCATAAATATTCAGAGAAAGTCATAAACACCCATGGAGCTACCCCAGTTTCTATTTCTGTGGTTAGAGTCAGACTGAGGCAGGTAATGATGGTATAGAAAGGGCTGTAAATTGATATCTCTAATACCTTGAAGACTTATTGTTGTGCAATAATACAATCTGTCATCTCTTCTGATTGTTACTAAGCACTTTGCTTCCAAGCACTTTCCTATCAACATTTAGGGGGGGATTTCTTTCCGAAACTATCATCCAGACCTACATGCATTTCAGTGACAGATGATTTAATTGCAACCACAGCCCTATCTAAGTTACTTCTTGCTTTAAAAAAAAAGAAACACACACACACACACACACAAAAAAAACAACCACCAACAACAACATAAAGAAGAAAGCCACAAGCAAACAAACAAATAAACAAAAAACAATATTTTTTTCCTTTTTTTTTTTTTTTTTTTTTTTTTCCTCTCAGTCAAATCAAAAAATCATTCTAAGAAAACATTTGTTTAGAGAATTGTCCTGGCTTCAGACATAAAGGATAATTTTTCTGCACCCATCTAGACATCTCTAAAGCCCTCATTAATGTGTCACTTTTCTGATTAATTATTCTAATGGCTGCAAGACATATCTTACTGAACGGCACAGCTCAGTTAACATGCCTCTAAGATAACAGTGTGGCTATTAATGTTGTTTTTGCCCTCACTGACTTTTATCTTTGAACAGCAACAGGTTGTTAAAGACATGTGGTTATCGTTTTTGCATTTTGGAACATCAAAAATGCTGACAGACTAAGGTGGCAAAGGTTTGTAAGCACTCAGGTAGAACATCAAAGACCTTACTAAGGGTTTAGTACACACCAGCAGTACCAACAGATTTAGACCTACCTATGCCACCATTATAATCGCTTGGAAATCTGATACTGATGCTCATATGACATCCAAGAAATGTTTTTTGTTGTTGTTGTTGTTGTTTTGTTTGTTTGTTTGTTTGTTTTGTTAAATGGAAAGCAACATTACAGCCAAATGGCAAAGCAACTGCAAGTGCTTTGTTTCTATGCAGTGCTGAAAAGCCAAGAAGTTCACAACCTTGTAACAGCTAACATTGGAAAATAACTTAATGCTGCCAACAGGTCTTGAGAGAATGCAGAATTATATGTAAATACATCAAGTAAATGTTTTTAAGTGATAGGTCTTCACCATGTGCAAACAAGTTGCAACAGCAGTATTTATCAAAAGGGTGCCTGATGCAAAGAAGATTAATTGTTTATGCAGAGGCATTCAGTCTGCATTGCAATGAGTGCAAGCACGGACAATAAATGCTTCTAGAAACCACCTCCTTCACAGCAATGACTGTGAATGAACTAAACAGTGGCAGCAATTCTAAACATTATTTTAATACCTCCTGTCACTTTGCATTGGTTGTGTTCATAACACTTGAATATATATTTAGAGTTGACACCAAGCAGAGAGAGTAACTGTTACTAAGCAGGCCAGAAATGCAACTGCTTTGTAGAGGAGCCTGACACCTGAGGATACCCAACATTGGAAAAACATGCTCTTGTCTGGGGATCCCTGGAAATCCATCGTCCCAAGGACAAGGCATTTTTTTTTTTCAACTTGAAGCTAGTAAATATTTATCTTTTCTTGTTATACTACCAGATTTCTACTACTACAATTAAGGTCTGGTAGTGTGGCAGGTGATGTTTCCTGCAAGATGGGCAGGGATCCCAAGGATAGGTTTACTTTGCTTTTCCTGGCTGCTCTTCAGAAGTTACATCTGGCCTCCATATTTCCCAAGGTGAAGCAACCATTTCTGCTACTAGGAAAGTGGGACCCAGGGACAGGCAACATGCCGATAAAACACAAATGGATCAGATGGCTTTGAAGTGAGAGTCAGAATTTTGTGCAGAATTACTTGGCACATGCTTTGGAGATCTGCAGTGCCACAGGGACGATTCCACAGCAAGGCTTCACCCCCTGGTCAGCCCCCCAGGCTCAGCTGTGGATCTGCAACTCAGTTTTGTCATCGTCATTGTTGTTTGAGACATTTCATTTTGCTTATGACCTCAGAAGAGAAAGTTCTCCCTGAAACGTTCTCTGCAGACTAGAAACTAATTAAGCAACAAGACAGTTTCATCATATCATTTGCCAAACAGAAATGAAGTACAGTGATTGCAAAACTGCAGTAATACATCCTCTTTGTCTTAGGTGGTTCTCTGTAAGGGATCATACATACTGGACAAGGAAGAATAAGATATTATATTTGCTTAGGGTACAGCTTGTTGAGGGCTGGAAAACCTGTCTTCTGATCTTGCACTTGGTTGCAAGTCAGTAATACATAATGAGGAAAAAGGTTCAAAAACCTTGTAAAATCATTAGGGGAATTGTTTTATTGATACATGATTTTGTAATGAAGTTCATGCAGAAGTCATACAAAAATAAAAGACAAAAAACAACAACAACAACAAAAAAGCAAGAAAACAAACAAACAAAAAAACCTTATTCCTAGAAAATAAACAGAAAACATTTTCTAATTAAAATATTTAATTTTGACAACTACAACATGAGGGAAAAAAAAAAAAAGAATATTAACAATGAAAGTCTGCTTTCTCTATAGTATTCTAATTCAGGACCTCATTTTCTAAACATTTAACTTGAACAGCAAAAAGAACAGCACTGATTTCATGCACTCTTTTTTGTTACTAAAGGTAATTACGAATACAAGCATTTTCAAGAGCGTAATTTAAAGTTAGTGACCACATGATAAAATTTAGAACAATCCCTGCAGTAGAAAAAGAAAAAAGTAAAAGAAAAAACTTTTTACCTCCAACAGCCTAGAATATTAAGGCAAGATTTATGTAGGCTTTCAAATTCTTAAACCAAATCACTCAGCAAGAAAGGATGAATACTGAAGTTAACAGAAAATATTGCAATTACCAATGTACATGATATAAAATAATTGATAACAGCAACCTTGTCATAGAAAAATAACTCAATGCTTAAGTGCAAAGACTACTGTCATAAATAAAAATAGAAGCTAAGAATACTTATAAGCATTATATCATATGAGCATTATGCATATATGCATATATGCATACTAATGTATATAGTATTAATGCATAGCATGTTATACACTTGTGATGCAAACACCTGCTCCACTTTCAATTGTACATTCCTTACCAGCCACAATAACACTGCTAGCATCCTGTTAAACCTGGGTGCCATTAAGTAACTTGAGGCTGACAATATTTTACAAAGGCTAATGCAATACCTGTGCTTCCGTCATTTATACCAGTCACCAGGCTATATATTTATCATTCATTAAACTCTGGTATTAAACTTTGATTGAAATAACAGTGCATAAACTATCCCAATAAATCATGTCTGAAATTAAAAAAAAGTTGTTCTGTTTAATGTTCTTGCTATGAGAAAATCTGCTGGTAGTTAATGAGAGATTATCTTAGGCAGAGGGCAGGGGAAGGGGGAAATGTTATGGGAAATGTGTATCTTTTCCAAATCTTTCTTGAGGGCAGTGTTTTAAAAAAAAAAAAAAAAAAAAAAAAGTTTGATGTGATTGAAGCATAATGTCTTTACTTGCCAGGGGAAATACAGGATGTTAAGAGGGTGATTAACCTGCCTTCACGGTGCAAGCATGTTGGCCCTAAATTTCTTTCATATTAACTTTTTATCTTCTAAAGTTCTCCTGTGCGAATGCACAGGTATACTCAAAAGGTCAGTTCTGCAGTCAGAGTGCGAGACGGGAGCCGAGAGCTGCAGCTGCAGCCAGAGCTCCTCTGGACGTTTTGTGAATCTGAGGAGGGTCAGCTCCAAGGATTTAGTGTAGATCCATGCTTAGCTAAAGGTAATTGAGGGCAAATTGTGACCCCTTCAATCAGAGAAATACCGAGCAATACTGCTTTTGTCAGTGTTTCTTGGGCTTGTACAGAATTTCTTGATGTTATGAGCAGAATTTGATCTGAAACATTTATTCCTCCATGCACGTATAAACCACACTCTGTGCGTATACAACTTTTATGATACAGGACAGATCCACTGCCTAGCAGTTATTTTTCATCAGCCTCCCCCAGCCTGGTATCTAACACTCATCTGTGATTTACAAAACAAAGTTCTCACTGTCAGCTGTTGGGAGTTCCTATTCCGGTTGCCTGGTATGTAGCAGAGCCTGACCAGGTGCTGTGCCTTCACCCCATGTAGGGAAGACTTCTCCCGGGAGATTCAGGGAGAGTCCAGCAGCATGGACAGGAGCAAGGCTTCCCAGAACATACAAAGCTCCAGCACAAAGCCCCAGAGGCAAATATAGAGCGTGCCAGCTCATGTATCTGAACACTGTAAGAACAGGCTGTTCCAGAGCAGGCATCATGACAGCCCAAACCTTGTTGACACCTTGGTGTCTGTTGGAACACCAATGAACAGCATCATTACTCTTAAATTCGTTAATAAGCTCACTCAGTCTCAGGTGACTCTCCAGAGACGCAAGCTTCTTCACCTGCAGGAAAACTGTGCTCGTACCTTCTCCCAGTGCTGGTAGAAAACAGTCCAGTGTTAAAATTATATCAAATTACAGCTCTAAAAATGCTAGAAAGACAGATTTATAAAGTCAAGTGCTCCAGAACTGAGAAGTAACAGTGTTAGAGTTTCCTGATTGTTCACATACATTTTTTCCTACAGGTTGTACTATGCTCATGTTGAGAGCTGCAATTATACCTCTTGCTTTCTCCCCATCCCCTCCCAATTACCTAGAGGAGTCAAGTTTTAAAGACTCATTTTTAGATACTTTCCTAGGCCCTCAACAGTCTTGCAGTGACACATTTTATACTTATTAACTAATTATCTTAGAGCAGCCGGGTGAGATGAACTGGCCTTGCTGCATCAGCAGCACAGCAGCCACACTAGGCTTCCTGGCTGATGAGTGAAGCAGAGATGTTGCAAGGAAAAGGAAAGGTGTGTGACACATAACCAAAGCCTCTATAACACTCTTGAGGCAGGTGAGTGAGATCCTGGGGCATTTCATGACCTATTTTCTAGCAAATCCCAACACCACTACAAATCTGATGGCAAGAGCCTCAGCTACAGTTCTGCACACCTGTCTGACTTGTCCTCGGTTGCTCTGCCTAACAGATCAGCATCTTCCCTTACATCTAGAGTACAGAAGATAAAGGTCTATCCTTTCTGACATCTTACTCACTTTGTCATTATGGCTTAACTTCTGTCAGTTTGTGTCTGTGTAATCATTCCAGGACAGTTATTGGAAGTGTGTGTGTGCTTGCACCTGAAAATTTGACTGTTCAGGAAAAAAACGTCTTCTTGGAAAGCAGATGGTCTTGACCCCGACAGAATCTTGCAGAAAAGAACAGAAAACCTGATTTTCCTACAGCCTGGACAGCTCTTTAATGACTAACATGCTCTTCATCCTGTTCACTTCTTTCTCTGCCATCATAATACATATATCTATATATATACATATATAAATAAGAAGCATCATTTCCATCTTTAAAAAGAACTCCATAAGCATCTTAATTACAGAAAAGAGTCTAGTTCAGTGTAGGCTACATGTTATTTTGTCCCAGTCAATCAAAATGACAGATTAAATACCTCAACACCATTCTTAGACTCACTTCCACCAATGAATAATCTGCAGTCTGTTGAAAAAAGCTTTTCCACATACACCACTAGGAAAATCTATAACCGTATGCAAAGTGTGTGGTGCCAATCAAATATTTTTAAAGTGAATCTACAGAAACAGAAGTAGTGTAATTTACATGCTACAGTGAGCATATATGTTACTTGATTATCAAAACTTTTATTCCATTTGCTGTAACAAAGTTTCCAAAATTGGAGTGCACTCATGAGACCACCTTTTACAAGACTCATTCAGAGACATATCAACAGTTAGAGCCGATTAGGTACAGAAGGACATTGTAGAACATTCACAGTTCATATAACCTAGTATAACAACTGCCAAACTCTATAATACCTTGCGTTCAGAAGAACAATTCACCCCTTTATACATCAAACAGCAATTTTCTTAACTGCGGCAATTTTGTATGTGATGATAAATTCTCGTGGAAATTAGCCCAATAGTTTCTCAAGAAGAGTAATACTAAGAAACTCCCTAAGCTTATTGGTGCATCTTATTCAAAATTCATGTATGATTTAAATACTTAAATACACTTATATTTCTTTGAAAAATTGGATGCCTATGCTCCTGATGCTTGCACAGGTCTTCCTCTGCCTGGATTAGTCTCACCGCAGCTCATACAATTTACCATGACTACTTATAATCACTGGTTGAAAAATTGACAGGCAAAGTATTTTTTCCAAGAAAAGTACTTTGTAGGGCTTAAGGAATATATTGGTAATCGAATTTAGAAAGTGAATGCACATACATGTAAAGAAAGATCATTGTTAGCTGATGTGTAACAGATCTAGTCCATATTAATCTATACTGACTTGATGAAAATCCATGACTTCACTGAATTTTGGATTGACTCCTAACAATTGCAGATCTCAGCCAAATATAACATACTCTTACAATGGCGATTTTCAGATTGGCCCACTTAAGATAATATGCTTCATAAAAACCTAGACTGTAAAACTCGTGAGTTCTTTCTAGCTTAAATAGCTCCAAGGAACTAGATTAATTGCAATTTGAACTCTGGTTTACATAAGCCTTTATGATATTTTGAAGTATCATAATAAATCCTCAATTTTTTAATTATTGTACATTAAGCACCCTAAGTCTCCCTTAGAAAAAAATGTAAGTCCAGCAAAACCAAATAATAAAGTCTATTTCAAAAGGAGATTTGTTCTTTCCTTTTTGTTTTGCTTTCCTTATGTGAAAATATTGTGCCTTTTTGAACCATGAATTTTACTTCAGTCAAGTGACTTGGGATTTCAAACATAAGTTACAAGTTATAGCCTAAGCCTGTATCAGTTTACTTTAAGGGGGTCCAAAGTGGTTAAACAATGAGAAATTCATGATAATATGTAAGGATTAAAAGTATTTTCAGTTTAGTGACCATCGATACTGTGGTCAAATTCTGCTCTTTTAAACCACGATAAAATACTTTAAACTTATTTTCATTCAATATTATGAAAACCAAGATTTTGCTTATATGGAAATCAGAGCACAGTTCATGTCCTTCTCAAGCTTTGTTTATATCTTTTCTCCATCCAGCTTTTGTTGTGCTCAGTCTTCTGGTTTCAGTTTGAGCAGCCATTGGATTGGACTATTAATGATTTAGAAAGTTTGGAACCGTTGGATTAGATGTTTTAAATTTAATATTTATTGTATTGTTTTCCGTTTGTTCACTATGAATTGGTGTGACTAAAAGAAACAATTTTAAAACGTTAAGATTTTTTTTTTAATAAAAAATGACTGCATTTCAATAAGTTTGCAATAATCTTTGTTACTTATAATCTTACCATAATCCGTTAAATTATTTAAAATCTAGAAATATCCAAGACAGTACATTTTTAAAAAAATTTTGAAGAAAGTCAAGTGCTGAGTTAAAAGTCCTGGCTAGAAGTACTAGCTTGTCTTAAACCAGGTTTTGACAATGCTATCCTCTTCTATTATATAAGAATATTTCATCTGCATCAGTTTGTTCTACTGGTTCTGATTAATAATTTGCTCATCCACAGCTGGAAAAAAAAAAAAAAAAAAAAAAAAAAAAAAAATCAGGAATTGAAAAAATGAAAAGGGTTATATTCTCTTCTTCCTGTCTGTGTATAACAATACATTGTAAGAGGAAGAGATCTATCATCTCTAAAATTACGAAGGATAGGATGAACGTAAGCAAATTGATTCAATTTTTAAATTAAATACAATATTCCCTTTGTTTAATAATTGAATTTGGATGAATTTATATTGTTTTCCTATATATCTAGCCTACTTAGGGTAATTTATTTCAGTAGCATCAACAAGATTAATTCCTAGATTTTTTATCCGTTGGAATTATAGTTTCTACACAAGAGGTGATAAAATAATTATCTAACATATAACTAATGCAAATATAAATATATATATACAAAAAAAAATATACAAGTGCTTAAATAATATAAACTAGATATATGGTGTACCCTACATATTAGCAAACTTCAGACAAATTATAGAATCCTTAAAGGCTTTCTGCTTGATTGTTATTATTTAGATTTATTATTATTATTATTATTATTATTTTTTTTTTTTTTACTCTTTTGATTTAAATCAATTTGACCTAGCTCACAGGAACATTTTATTTCCCTGTGGCTTGTAATTTATGGTTGATATTTGTTGACCTTTAGGTAAAAATGATGAATTTCATAGAATTATCCTTTAAAAAAAAATAAAATAAAAATAAAAAACAACACGAGGGTGGGCTGAGCTTGAGTGAGCTTTGCTTATTGCTACCACAATAAAAACATTTGTGTGTAAAAGGTTTACCATTACTTGGATCTCTACCCTGCTTTATTGCATACCAGAATGTGATTGTCCAACTTGGTTCCTGAACTTTCTTCTTAGTGTTCACACTGATCTTATCTTGTTCCTGTTAACCCAACTGCATTTACCCTTTCTGACTTTTTGATAAATATACATTTAATGGTAAGCTCACATATTTAAAATTCCTTGAAAGTATATTATGTTATTCTAGATTTATATCATTTTTATCTCTTTAATATCAGTAGATACATTAATAGACTGAATATTCCATGTTTTATTCTTCATATAAATCTCTTTATAGGCCCTCAGTGATTTTTAATTTTTGTCCTTCATTGTCAATGAGAACTTTATTTGATGATGAGAAATATTACTGATGTACCTAACTGTAGTGAGGTACAGTTTTATTCTTTTTACAGGCTGGCACTTTCTAACATGATCCTTGGAGAATATATAATTGTACAAAAATATAATAATAATAAAAAGCTTATGGTTCTTCTTATTGCTTCAGTAGTCATTTTTGTCGCAAACATAGCTTGAATATTTTTGGTTTTATCAGAGTAAAACTGTAAATTTTAATATTACCTAACATACAGTTCATATTAGTTTGAATAAAGGGTTTCTCCCAGATTCCTAGAAGTCATATTCTCTTTTAATGTATGCAGAGAGGCAATACTTATCTGCACACATCTCTAAGTATTTTTGCAATGTCAGTTTGTATTAATTATTATCAACTCATTTAGCCAACTAGAAGATGACTTAATCCCATATCTATCACTCATATATGCAGTCATGTTAGAATTAGTAAAACAGCATACAAGAATAAAAGATTGTAAACTCTTTTGTTTTGTTTTGTTTTTACATCTTAAAAGACACTACCCAGTTCAATTCCTCATTTTGAGATACAAAAACCTGAAGGTTAGTTATATTCTTGTGAGAAAGTTATTTAATTGACATACACTTCCTGGTAAGGGGATAAGCACAACCATAGGGGTTGACCCAATCTGAGGTCACTTCCAACCTGAATTATTCCATGATTCTAAAATAAAAATGTTCCTGTATCACTTGGTGAAAAGAGATGTCCAAGATATATTAAAAATTATTTGACTAGGAATTTCTTTCCTGTTAGCATTTTGGTCATGAAGAAATATTTCAGCCTTCTTGGCTGGACTTGGTAGTGGTCTTAAAACACAGACAATTTCTTCTAGTATTGACATGATAAAGGTGGACATTTAAATTCAACATTTTCTCCTCTCTCAGGCTGTGCCACTGTCTTTTTAGCAGTAATTTTCTTTAGGTAAACACAGGAATATCTGAACACAAAAGTATGTTAAAAGCAACCAGTACAACTTGGAGGCAAATATTACAATGCCTCACGAGATGGTCTCCTGACCCAATGCGGACACTGACCACTGAGCAAGTAAGAGAGGCAAATGCTTTCAATATGGGAGATTCTGGAGGTGAAGGAGAAGCTACTGATGGGAGAAAGAGCTTGAAACAAGATTTCACCTGCCAGCCACGGGAGGTAGAACACGTGCCTGGGGGGCTAAACATCAGAAGATGACAGCTGGTCCCGGAGAATGACAGAACTTAGGGTTTAGAATTCAGTTCCCATCAGTGATTCAATATTTACAAATACTTCTATTTGCAGAAGATAATGCAAGGCTATTTGGCCCAGTAGAATTAATAAAGAATTAATTTGACAGTGAAGTCCCAAGTAGTCTGCTAATTACTCAAAGAGATGGCACAAGAACTTCATACCACGTGCATCCGCCCTACCCAGTAGGAAGCATCCCTCTTTCAAAAAGATTTCAACATTTATGGTAGTAAATTTGTCTGTTTTGAAACTCAATTTCTGGCTGCTTGAAAGAAAAATGCATTGCAAAAGCAACGTGTTCTTTTCCTCATATAACAAGAATATATTTATGATAACATTTTTTCAAATGGTGAAAATCCCTTTTAATTGCATAAATTTTCTGAAAAGCTTCCTAGCTACAATAGGTTTATGAGTCATTTATTCGAAAAGGTTGAAGTTTTTAAGAGAATCCAGCTAGAACTTGCCCTGAGCATTGTACAAATGCTTTAGTAACTGCTGATGACTTTTTTCATGTTTGCGTGATTGAAAAAAATACCCAGTAGTTTTGTTTATTAATGCAGAAACTTGCTTAAACATATTCAGAACTGTTTCTGGTTTTATTGAACATAATCTCTCTGTTTCTCTTATTAAGAATGCTTTAATATAAACAATCAAAATTATGAAACTGTACACCTCGTTCACATGGAAGTTGAGAACATATAATGGCAGGAACTCTGGCCTTTCTGGGAACCACTGTTTGGCACCACTGCATGCTTTCTAGTACTTTCCAATTACCTGAAGGAACAGATAAAGAAAAGAATAAGGATAAGGAAAAGTTAAGTTCTTGGAAAAAAACACTTAGCTGTGATGGCATTTGGTTTAAACACTAATATTAAACCAGTAAAATCTGCTCTGCTTTAGAGGATGGCTTCCTGTCTCTCAACTGGAATTAATTTCTAGATTCAGAGGTGTTGCCTAAATGTTCTACCTGTGAAATCAAGACAATACCACAAGGTGCCAAATCCCTCCAAAGTCTTGTCCTGAGTCTGCTGCCTTCATTGAAGTGATGCCCTTACTACATGTTCCTGGAAGAGAGTTTTCCTTTTGAGCTACCGATCTAAAAATGAGCACTTCTGCAAGCACTGCATTTTTCTTTGCCATGATGAAGGGAGAAAAAAAAAATAAGAAAAAAAAATCCTGAATTTGCTCTTATATTTCTACCTATGCAACCTCCCAGGTCCTAATGGAGAAAATGAGGCTGTAACTCAACACATGGTTTTGCATAACTGGACCCATCTTAAATTACAGTATTCTAGTATTACTAGCCCTGCAGTGTGACCTTGGTTTTAATTTTTAAAAGTTTACTTTGCTAAAATGTCTCTTTTTCAACTTCAATGATATATTCAAAACAATGACTGAGTAAGCTAATAACTACAAAGTGGGCAAACAACAGAGCACTCATCAAACTTTTTTTTGTACTCTGATACCATTTTAAACACAAGGGATATTAGGAACAGAATGTGATTTAAATGTGCTTTGACATGGGAGATGATACTGGGGAAGATAAATGTTTTAAATCAAACTCTATTTAAGATAAGCGTGGCATACAAAGTAGCTACTTGACTCTTGAATTTAAAAGCAGAGTTATTCAGATACATACTTAAATATACACAAGTATATCTGGAAAATATGTTCAATGAGCAATGGTATTAGTAAAGAAATGCAGTGTGTTTGGGCAGTATGCTATTTACTATTGTTCTGCAACTAATTTCTACAGCCTTCCAAAGTGCAAATTCTATACCAATTTGAAGCTGAATTGAAAATAGAGGTGCATCAGCACTAGAGAAATGGCTTATTCAGAATTGATGTGTAAATCAACATCTTCAGCTTCTTACCTGTGTGTCAGAGGAAGGACAGGTCTCAGAAAGAAACAAACTGATGCTTCTGCCATCTCTCAAAGATCCTGGATTACAAACATTATTATTATTATTATTATTATTATTATTACTATTATTACTATTTTATGTAAGTTTACCATTAGACAACCCAAAATGTTTCCTAAGGACCAGGATTTATATTCATTTCTAAATTTTCCAGTGTTTCCATAAAGCTAATAGATACTTTGAAAACGAGCGTAGTAAGGGTCTGCTTCCCTGGATCCAGGGTAGTCATTAAAACCAATACAAAGTGTTAATATTGGAATTTAGTGGCCTTTTATATTGGAATTTAGTGGCCTTCTGAGCTCATACTGACCTGGCATAATGCCAAAGTCTGACATTAATGTCAAAGTTTGAAGAAAAAAAAAAAAAAAAAAACACTTTACAAGTGGTATGGTCATGGTTTGGTCATGGTCGTTGGCAGGTATGCTGCCATCTTTCCTTACCGGCAGCAATAGACAGCGAAAACTCCAGGGCCAAAACTAAAGTAAACAGATTTTATATCTGAGGGAAGCAGGGGGTGTCAGTTTTCCAATTGTCTAAATAATTAATATCCAGCAGTTGAGAGACACAAGTTAATAAAATATACTGTGGTTTCAAAGTATACCACAGAAAAAGGATAACAATAATCCAAACATCATGCTGAGATCAGCCACTATACACACCATAAAGTCTCCAGACAGCTTGCTCAAAGCTTTTCAGATTGACTTAGCTGTCCAAGCACCACTCCGAGATCTACCCTGAGAAAAAGGTGATGCTCTTACGCCTAAGTCTCTTAAAGTGCATAGACTTCTAAAATACATTATAAGTATCACTTTGCATTTGGGGTTGCACTGAGTGTTTCAGCTGACCACTGATGTGCTAACTTTTCCCAAACCAGACTGACAGCTAAACTGTACGGGGATGAAATCAGGGAAGGGCGTTTCCCAGGACATCGAGATCACATATCTCAAAAGGTGCTCCTGACCAATGATTACCATTTCACTAAAAACATTTTGGTTGTAGAAAGAGCTATACTATCCTAATGTGTCTCCTCCTCACTCCCTGTTCCTGTGTCAGTCTTTGAACAGAGCAATGACTCCATTGGATTTTTGTCAGATTAAAATCCACAATTTGTCTTCTGAAGCTGAGTCAAAGAAGGAATTGAATAAAGCAATGAGAGATTTAATATTTATGTATCTGCTAATTGTCCTTTGGTTAAACAGAGAGATATATAAATAAAAACAGGGACTTGCTATTCAAGTAATTTATTTTGGGAGAAGTTTTGTGTACTTTTTTCCAGGTAATAGAAAAATCTCAGAAATCTGTTACTATTTGTGTTCACAGCATTTAACACACTCTTGAAGTGTGATGCTTACTGTTGCTAGTCAGTTACTGCTTCCTGTAAGCAATCGGTTATTGCTTCTCATGCCTACCACAGGAAAACTCAGCAAGCTCATTCCTCATCTTCTATATTCTGAGTGAGATGCTGTTCCTGCCTACGGCTACCTTATATATTAGCATATGATCAATCTTCTTTAATACAGTGGCTATCTAAAAACTGTCTTATTTCCTCTCCTAAAATTAGTATTTCACTTTTTAAACTGTATGCATAACTCCCAGTTGCTAAAAACCATCATTGCTGAAAGGTTTTTTCCTACTTCTTTGTTTCTGAGCACCTTATTATCCTGGGTCTTTGAAAGATACTGTGTTTGTGAGAGGGGTTTGGGTTAGGTTTTTCACAGAACTCTTTTCTCCAAAGCTAGCTTTTTTGTTTACACACATATTCGACTGCAAAGTACAGCCATCCACTCAGTTAGATCAGTTGTTGTTTGCAACACTGCATGCTTCTCAGATGGATACACGGGAAGGAAAAAGATGGTCTCTTTATTCAGATGAACAGGCTAATGCTACTGAATTTAAGCTGAATGTTCACATATTTTTAACTTTTTCATCTCCAAACCTGGTAAATTTTCAGACAAGTTAATGTCCCACGTAACATTATCAAGAGCTACTTTATATGTTAAAGTGTCTTAGCTAAAGAGCATTAAACTATTTGTGTGTACTAAGCCTAAACAAGACCTGTCTATCCCATCCTGATGGATATGCATTTGGAAACCCATCTGCTTATTTGCTTCCCTTCACTTAAGACAAGGTAGTTGCAAATCTTCACCTGTATTCAAGAACTTTGTTTCTACCTTGGCTATTCACTATCTTTTGTTCTGTTTAGACCGTGGCTTTCAGTCATCCTTCCAAGGCTCCAGATAATTTTCAAATGAGCCCTTTATAAACTTGCTTTGATCCCAGTTTTGGCAGGCATCTCCTGTCACATATTTTGATTGTTACTTTACATAGAGGTCCCCATCCAACCCAGCCAAAGAGCGAAGAAGAGGAACAGTCTCCAAATGTGGCGAGAACGGAGCTGCTTTCTGGAGCAGTTTAGCACATCAGCATGCATAAGAATGAAGAGAACTGGAGCAAATTTTAAATAATGCTCTAAATAGAATGTGGTGAAATGTTCAGAACTTAAAACTACTACAGAAAATTGTGAAACAGATAGGATAACTAAGTCCCAATTAGCATATACAATCGTGTGCAACTCTAGCAAAAAAAAAAGGATGCTTCAACTCTCTGAAATTATGCCCAATGAAACAAAAGGTTAAGCATAAGTCTTTAACATAATATTTGGTTTATAAGAGCTAGAAAAATTTATGCCATCAAACATGAAGGAAGAGTTTATTTATTTATTTATTTATTTATTTTAATTATTTTTTTTTTTCTCCCAAGCTATTATACTGGACACTTATAATTGCTTGCCAGAAAAAACAGTTTTCAGTATCCACCAACTGAATCTTAATTCAGATCACATAATTCTTTTGCTTTTAATTAGGATTATTTTATTTCTCCCCACTGCTGTTGGCGGCTCCTTTCATTTAGTCTCTCAACTTAAAATTCATGCTACTTCTCTGTATTCTGTGTGTGGATTATGATGAGGCCAATTACAAGAAGGTCTCAAACTGCAGTAACATTAATCAAGTGAACTTGATTAATACATGCATTAATACATGTATTGTAGCCAACAATAACTATTTCACATTGTTAAAGGCCAGATTATTTATACAAGTCTTTAAATAGGAAAATATAAGAAATGTCTGTTTCTGGAAATATGTAAGCCTGGCATTCACATGTAATATACTTCATGGGCACACAAAAGTCTCTCATTGTGCCAATATCTTTTTTTCCATAATAGCAGTACCTAGCACCTGTTGTAATGTGACTCCCATTCTCTTGTCCCCCATTTTATAAACAAAGGAAAGCAAATTTGATGCTAGCCTCTTTGATAAAGGAGTGCTTTGGGCTACATGCCCAAAAATAGTTGCACTGCAGTTTAACCCAAAGGTTTGTACAATTTCATTTATTTATTTAATTTTAGGAAAATCTCAATTCTCCCAGAGCTCATTTTTAACTTCCACAGTAGACAAAAGGGTATATCATATACTTTGGTTATGTAAATTTTGGAAAATAATAATTTGTGTTCTCATAATATTACTTTACAAATTAAATATCTAACTGTGGTAGCTTTCGAATCCTAAAATATGGGAGCTGATTATCTGTACAGGAATCAAAACTATAAACTGCATAAACACTTTGAATTGCTTTTTGTTATACAATTGTAATGATTTAGTTTAGAAGAGCATGTAAAAATTCCTTTAGAATAGTGCATTGAAGAATGCTTATTGAAATGAAAATGCTATGCACAAGGCTTTTTTTAAAAATAAAAAAATAAATAAAAAATGACACTGCATTTTGTGCTTGTGTTCCTTAAAAATAAGCACTAAGTAATCTACAATTAGCAAAATATAAGCATGTTTAAGCTATTAATTATAAGTTAATGAAATAAGCTACTTTAATGAGAAAAACTTATTATTAGGAAATAGAAATACTTACAGTTTGGGAGTCAGCAGCTGTTTTTAAAGGATGTCATTAAGCTGCTGTTATTTGGACAAAGCTCTGGCCTCAAAGAGGCAGATTTTCTTAATGTATTCTACAAGTCCTTGGCAAATTGCAAAATAAATTCATTAAATTTAAATGGAGACTCTTGGTGTTTTCTCTAAAGATGTCCCAGGGAGTCAATTTTCAAGGAATTCATAATGTAAGCAGCAAGTTATCGGAGAAGGAGACATTCATCACCTAAGAAGGCCCCAAATTAATCATTTAGAGAAAGAGGTGCTATGACACATTTTGGCATTGTATTTGTCAGACTCCACAAGGCCCTGAGCCAGACACCCACTTCAAGGACCAGCCATGGTACATGGCCAGCCATGCACTGCAGACCCCAAATGTCATTGGACACTTTCTATCTTTCCTATGGAAGTGGCCAGTTTAAAGTTAATACTACAATAACAGAGGGACTAAGAAAGCAGAGGTGACAGATCCTGCTCGTGAAGGATGCTCTGTTACCTTTTTCTGTTACAAAAAAATCTGGCACATGCAGGGCAAACAGATCCCTTAAAATCACAACCCTGTGCTGCTAACTTCTGCTTTTTTTTGGTGGTGTTTTTTTTTGTTTCACTTTCCCTCTCCAACACTGGAATCTACCCAATGTGTCTCTACTCGGTCCCTCTTCATCACACAGCAGATACTTTCAAGTCTGAAGAAAAGGATGATCCCAGGAAGCTCTTTCCCTTTTGAATACCAGGCTTCATTTAAATATCGCAGGTACCTAAAAGCTTATTAAATTGCTCACTTTTAAACTTGTCAGCATTTAGCCTTGGAGAGTACTTGTCTGTCGTAAATAACCATCCATTTATCAACGACTGATCTGTGTTGCTATATGTTGTAAAAACCCATTGTAGATACACTACAAAAATCTCCACGTAACTGCCATTGTCCTCCACGATGGGATGTATTGATACTTACATAAGCATTGCACAATGTCTTAAAATGGCATATGGTTTTCAAACTGGAAGGTACTGAGCATGGTAGCCTTCCATCACATTATCCATATGTAGAACAGACAAGAGAGTAACAGCTTCCTTTAAAAGCTAGTCTCACCCCTCTCTCTCATAAAATGGCACTAGTACAAAATAACTGAACTTTTTATTTATTAATGTGGAATGAGAGATTTGATTTTCGTCATTCCTTGTAACTTTACTAACATGTTCAATGTTATACAAAAGGACAACATTTCACAAGTGAGCTGCAGCCAGAGTTTGCACAACACCCCCTTAACAACAGATTAAACAACTTAAATATGAAAATGAAATCCTGATTTTTACCCTGTATGGTTCCATAAAGAACTGACTCAAATAACTTTAGGATATATGTAACTGAAGAGAGACAAATTGTCCATAATAGTCCTTCTAGTTTGCATCTAAGTATTTCAATAGATTTTTAACTGCTAAACTATTTTTAAAGTGTCCTCGAAAAACCTGTATCAGGGAGTTGAAATGTTAAATAGTGAAAACTCAAAGACCAGCTCCATGCTGGGGAAACTGAAAGGTTCCTAAGCAAGCTGGACTTTTATCTTCTCAACAGAATTACAGTTGGTATTGACTAACAAACATCATGCCTCTGAGGCAAGGAAATTACATGGGGTCTATTTTCAAATGAGCACAGGAGCTGAGAATGAAGTTACCATCTGTGAATTACAGATGGAAACTGGTTTTTAATAAGCAGCATGGTGCTTTCAAAAAGCCCCCACTCTCTTCCTCTTCTGCCCCCACTCTTAGTCTGATCATTGAGACATGGGGTTAAACAGGTAATGCAGATCTGCAGAACAAACTATGTGTAAGTACACATACATCTCAAAATTTGGCCATGATTTCCTACAACCATGACATTTCATGGATAACTGAAAAAGAAAACCCCTTTAGAAGCCTCCTATCAAGTCCCCAAAGTGGTTCAGTATAGGACCTGGTCCTGCAGCCAGTTAACAAGGAAAGGAAGCACGTCCAAATGAATTTCAAGCCTCCTCGTGTGACTGAGTGAACTACCCATAAAATTCTTCTCCTCTGAGCCAGGACTACCCTTTTTAACTCCTTAGAAGCCAAGGAACTACAAATGTGCAGGGATGGACTTTGCTGTCTTGCTGCTTCTAGGAAGAAGAAAAGAAGACATGCAGAAGTGTCTTTTGCTGAGAACAGCGTGTTGAAATGCTCTCAGGAGCGCTAAAAAAGTATCTGTGGGGCAAGGAGAAGATGTCAATTTTCTGCCATTCTGGGTGGGTTCTAAGCCATCAAGCAGAATGAGAAAATCTGCAGTTTGTCCTCATGCTAAATGCAACTCTGAGCTGCAGGGCTAAAGACCTAGCAATGCTCGCACAACCAGAGAATCAGAGGAGTGGTGCATTTCAAAGAACTATGGCTGTCATATAAAAAAGATATACATTTTAGAACATTAAGAACATGCTCCTTTTTTTTCCCCCCAGTTGTAAGGTTTGGACACTACTGAAGAGATCTCCCACAACAGCTACCCTGCATTTGCCACTCATGTAGAACCGTCCTTAAGGAACCAGCCCTCCCTATGACTTGTGAGTTTAAAAGCTGGGTCCTTACAAACATGTATTTAAGTGGAGCTTAGAAGTTACATGCTTTGCATAACACAGATTAATATCACAATTCAAGGAATACCGTGGTAGTGCATCATGGTGCTTTATTAGTGTTAGACATGCAGTAATTTTTTAATGGACAGAAATTAAAATATTAAGATAACATTTTAATCAAATTAAAGGAGCGGAAGTTGCAATAATGAAACAAAAATAAAGGTTTTCATGCATTCTATGTTTATAGTTCTCACATGTGCATATAGTTGTGATTCTGTACCATTATTAAATTTAGACAAAGTACCATTGATTGCACAAGACAAAATCAACCTTCAAGTTATAAGTAATGCTCATATCTTTTACAAACTTCCTGTATAAGCTGGATCTTCAGCTTTTTATAGCACATTGTAATAATACAAGACATCTGGAAGCTTCTAAGATGAATAGGAATGGCTCTATCGCTTGTAATATACAGTGGCTTCTTCGATGTATAAATTGTAAAAGATAAAGCAAATGCCCACTATGCTTTAGAAGACTATGATTTTTTCAACAGAAACAAATCTCAAAATCCTTCATAAACAGATTAAAGTGCTACCTATTGCATATCAAATACTTCCAGTGCCTGTATCTAGATTTAGAAGTTATAAATCCCTGAAAATAGGGTTTCATTCTCAAAGTGCTGACAGACCCTTAAATCTAGCATCATGAATACAGCAGCACTATAATCCTTCACCACGGACTTCAAAGAGAGGAAGTTAGTCAACATGCTTTAAATATCGCCATTTGAAAATCATACAGCTAACGCCTCTATCGTATCTACAACAGTAATGGATACGTAAACAGCAAAAAAGCAGGAGCTTACTTTACATACTTGATACAATAATTTTTCTTTAAAGCTGGAAGTGTAAATAAACCTCCAGTGCAGCAGTAAACATATTAAGACAACAGTTCTGTTTGTTTTAAGATGCTTGTAAGAAAGGGCATCCTGTACAGAAAGAACTGCATGCTAGTACCTAAGGAGCATGAGTTTCATTAGGTCCCCACATCATGAAACCTTTCTAAATGCAAGGCAACATTTTCACAGCTGGAAAATTACAAATAGTTCTTGATACACAGCCAACAGCAATAAATGTAGTTATATATAATCTAAGGAGAATGCTACATTCATTAGTAGGTGGAAAACCAAGCTAAACATAAAATACAGCAGTAAGAGGTAACGTACATAAATATTAAACATCCTTCTTGAAGAGCAGAAAGTTTTGTTACTTGCAAAATTAAAATATGGCCTTTGTATTTGTTCTTTGAATTAAGTAAAGTACATGGCTATGAGCAGAGCTGTTTTGAAGGAGAATTTCCAAGTACATTGTGTGCATGGATGAACTTTTATGCTAATTTTTGACAGATCAAAATAATGTAGAGATATCCAAAATTTTCATCCCTAAAAGTGTAAAGGGCAAGAAAAACTAATTGTAAGTGACAAGTTATTACAATTTTTAAATGATCAGCAAGAAAATTTATGATTTTATGCTACAGGAGAAACATTTTTTTTTCTTCAACATATACACTACTCAGTATGAAGTATCTTCATTTGAAAGTTGCATTGCTCATCAAACACAGGTGGGGTGAAGATGCTTTTCAAAAATAATCTCAAAACATAGAAAAATATTAAAATTTGTCTTCTAAACAGAAAATTACGTGTGCAATCCCTTCCAGAATTGCTCCAAAGTAGCTTATACCTTTAGTCATAAAAACTCCATAAAATATTTTCAGAATTGTAAATGTCCCATTCTGCCTCTTTTGGTATCTTTACCTTTTCCTAAATTGCATTTGTCATTCTCCTCTCTCTCTTGACTAACAAAAGGTGCTTTTATTCACTTATAGATCAGATAAAGACCTGATAGCACATTCAAAGCCTCACTAAATTTCTTCACTAATGCACAAAAATTGATCTTTTCGCTACCTTTAATCTGCTTATCATTCTTGGTATGCAAATATGTCAAATGATGTGCTTTTAGTCAATTATGCAGTTTGATATTCTACATTTACATTCTAAAAGAAGTGATTTCAGAGATGCTAAATATAGTAGAGTTTCATTTTAATAATTATAAGTTGGCTTGCAAGTGAAAAGTCATTGGAGCATATTCTCTGGTTAGTTTACTTGTTAAACCCCATCGATTCGTATGGTTTAATCATCATGGACAGTACAGATCGTCTCATAGCGTACTAGTTAGTTTTAATATGTCTGTTGAATTCAAAACAACTGCACAACAATTCCCCATTTACAATATGAGAAAACCACTCGCCTCAGCCAAACATTCAAAAATGTTCAAGAACTTTTATGGAAATACTGAGTAACTGAAATACATCTTGGTGTAATTAGGAAATTAAAATCTAATTGAGTGCAAAATCTAACTTCCAACAGTAAACGTACCATAACTTAGTACATAACCTTTGGCACTTTGAATATATTACAACAAATCTACAGTCATCTAGACCTTGAGTGGGTCAAAAGAACATTCATATGGTTTACGAGGTACAGAACTTGATAAATCCTTAAGTCGTCAAAAAAGAAATTACTTGATGAAGTTGGCCTCTTTCTTTGTCCCAAATGTCTAAATGCACTACAACTGGTAGGGCTTGACTGCAATTGCTGAGGCTCCATGCAAGCAAAATAACCTACCCTAGTGGATCCCAACATAGAGCTGAGAATACTCAAACTGCATTAATGTTAGCACTGGGGGATGGGAGGCAGTTCCTAAAAATGGAAGAAAATGAAAAGAACAAAGATGAAAAGAAGAAAAAAAAAAAAAAAAAAAAAGGAAGAAAATGAAATCTGGGAACAATTGTACCACAGAATTTTTTGTCTAAGAAGAATAATTCTGTGCTGTCATAGAAAACTAAAATTGTCAAAAGCATTAAGAGAACAGAACTTTTTCAGCTTTTCCAGATGACAGTTAATCAAGATATTACTAATCTTTGCAGATTTAAAAATGAAAATATAGATCTTTTACATATCAAAAAAAAAAAAACAAACACAACAGCTATTACTTGATGATACAAGAAAACAGATCAGGTGTAGAAAGAGGAGGAAAAGAAAGTCATTCCTTCCAAATCCAAACCTAAAATGTTATCTGTATTTTTTAATACCTTCTTACTGTTTCACAGCAACAGACTGAGATGCTTATGAAAGAAATTAAAATTAAAATCTACTAATGTTAATATTGTGAGGATTCTTATCCTACAGTATTTTCCCAATATAAGTTCATTGTGATATTTTGCTAATTTATTGAACAACATATCCTTTTCATATGTCATCTTACAAACAACTATTAAATGATCAGGAAGACTTTCATTACATTCTTCTTTCATTTGCCTCAATGAAAACTGACTTTTAAAAGTACTTACAAGGAATACAGATCTTTTTCTTTTCTTTTTTTTTCCAAATGATAACACTTTCTAAGTACTCTGGAAGTGTTTCAGCAACATAGCCTAATTCTAAAGGCATATACTTTGTTGTCTTAAGTTTAAAAACCTGAAGAGACATATACAATGTAAAACTCAACCTTAAATTGAGTCTGTTATATACTTGCAGAATTATCATGTCTATTTAAGTCAGTCTGTTCATTTCTCCTATATTTTTACTGTAGTAGACTAACTGAACAAAGTATTCTTATCTTATTCCATACTTTTCTCCCATCCTATTTCTGTCTCTATTAACACTGCTCAAAGTACTTTAACATATAAAAAGGCATGCAATAACTTCATACAAAAAGATCCTCAAAATAATCCTGTCATGAGCTCACTACTAAAGTTCAATCATTATACACAAAATTCAGCATTTAAGTGTAAAATAACTGATTCCAGCATGTGCCATTAGTGAAATGGCATGATATTTTTTACAGTGCCATACAAAAAGAACATTGTATACAGTACAGCATTTACTCTGCAAAGATTGTGCATCACTGTTTTCTTCTAGCATGTGTAGAACAAACTGCATTCCATTGCAACAAGTCACATTTAGATTTAGTAAAGCATACTACACTGGCTTGAAAACAGTGCTTTTGATGGCATGCTGTAATATCAGAATTGATATATTTGCAGAATACCAATAATCAGTCAAGAAAACATTCAAAACAGCACAGGCTATTCCAGCTGAAACTGCCACACAGTGAACACTAAGCCATCATATAAAACTGCACGGTCATATTTCATGTGCATTATTTACTCTACTGTAAGTATGCTGCAGCTAAAGGTGTTTTCAAGAATAAAAATAATATGTGTAGCTAATCCAACAAAACATTACTTTTGGCAGTCCTTGCTAGTGTTTGGAGTTAAAAAACAACAACAACAATAACAAATCAAAACAAACAAAACAAAACAAAATAAAACAAAACAAAACAAAAAAAAAAAACATGCCATAGTTCTGTCTCCCAATTCCTGGAATTTCTTAGGACAAAAGGAATGAAAAGAAGTCAAAATGCTGAAGTGTTATTTCCTTCCACTAACGTATTCAGCAGAAAGTACCATCAAGGGTCACTATCTTAGCTTTTGGAAAATTTGCCAGCTTTTCGAGAAGGTTCATATGGCACTCTGAGAATGCTAGGTGTTTCTTCCATTACTCGTACAAGAAGATTATCAATGTAATCCTCCAGTTCACGAATATGGGTGTCCTTCTTCTTAAGTTGCTCTTTATGTTTTACCAGCTCCTGCAAAACCTCTTCATATGTAAGGTTACGGTATCCTGCAGTGGCATCAAAAGGATTTACATCCTACAGAAAAGTGAAAAACAAAACAAAACAAAAAAGTAAACAAAACAAAAACATTTTATTAAACAGCTCATTGATCTGAACAAGTTGTTGAGTTTTCATGTTATTTCCCACATACATTATCTTAACAGAAGCCACTTTTCTTCTACAATATACCTCCATTTGCTCTAGAGCTTTTCCCTTCAATAACCGCACTGGAGCAAACAGCTGAAGACTTGTTGCCCAGTTTGAAAAGTTTCCCCCCACTATCATGTCAGCAAAAAATGTTCTCAGGAAGACGTATTCATGGCTTGTGAACATCTGAGCAGTAACCCAAGAAAGGTTAGCAGGTTCATTTTGGAAACCGAGTACATGGTAACATTAATAATAGTAGAAAAAGAAAAAGAGAAAGATCCCTGAGAATTTAAGCCCAACCATAACGTTCTTGAGTTCTTGCCTTTTGAGAATATTATAGCAAAACATTTATTTAGCTTTAAATGACATCAGCCCTCATCTGTCTTTCATATTCTATTTTTAGCCATCAGTGGCTTGCCAGACCTTGCTCTCTGAATCATACATTACAACTTCCAATTTTAAATTTCAGGTGAAGTTAAAAGGCTGCATCTCATTTGCACCACAGCACTTAAGGCAGAAATGTGTACTACTACTAAAAGATCTGGCTTGCTTCCTTCAAAGCAGGAGGGGCATAGAATTAAACAGAAAAGGAAACAGAGGTGTTTCAGTAATGACATCTGCTGATATAGTAAATACAGGTATTAGCAGAGATGGACAAATTAGTTCCTGTAAAAAAGGGCAAGACGTGATCCAAAACACTACACACTTGAATGTCTTAATCTGTGTCAAGAAGAAATAGCTGTGACCTTAAGGAACCAGATTAGGAAACATTTGGAAATGAACAAATGAGAAAAAGATTCTGAGAGTCAGTTCAGAAAGGTATTAGCACTGTAAGACATGAAAAACAGTAAGTTTTCTCTGATTCAGAAACTGGAAAAAATCAAAGATAGGGAACCTCTAAGTACAATCATCTAACCTCTCAAATCCTGAACTACCAGGGCAGCAGATGAACACAAGATAGCTTTTGTTTACAGTAGAAACTCCTCATTAAAAATGATAAAGCATGCACAGCTAGGTAGCACAGCACATAATCAAGTGTTCAGACACAAGTGTTCTGCTTCGTTCCTTTTCTTCCCATACAGCTCCATATTTACACATTGGCATATGTCAAATCATTAAAACATGCAGGTGGTCAAAGTTTCCAAATAAACCTAATTAGAAGTGATGGTGTACTGCAAATAGGTTGAAGTACGACAGATCAATCAGCCTCTCTCCATCAATTATGTTCTAATAGCAGCTCCTAAAATTACGTGCTTTTAAAGATTTCTCACTGCATTTGAGATATTTAATGTCACGTTTATGTACTTGTATTTAGTATCTTAAACTTATGTTATCAAGTTGCAGCATTTTACAAGATCAATAATTCCCATGTTATAAAAACGTCTACCTTGATGAAATTCATATATTGGTTAGTAATGGATTTCCAACAAGTATAGAAGAGAAAATAGCTTCACTTTGTGGTTGTTAGATTTTTAACACGTTTTCTTCCACAAGAAGGAAGCTAAATCTTATCTTCACAGAATTATTTTTTTAAAAAACATTGAAAAATATATTAAGACTTCAATGTCTAAAATATAGGGTTTGCTTCATTTTCTGATTTGGCAAAGGAACTGGAACGAAGATGCAATTATGTTTTTAATTATTATATAAAGTTTACTGGAAAACTGTGTGTAATACATATGCTTTAAAGATGTGTTGCTATACATATGCTCTACACAGATCTTTTGAGTGAATAACTTATCACGTTAAATATACAAGAAAATTCTGAAATGCTTTTAGTACTTAGAAATAAATATTGTTAAAATTAGGAAGATTTTAAAAGTTCAGTTTGAACAATTAAGCAACACAAATATATAAGGAGCAACTATATCATTAAAAAAACAGCTACTAGAAATTTAATTCAAAACATTAGTCTTCTAATAAAATACTTTTTAGAAAGATTTTAAATAACAGGCTATGCAAAGAAGGATTGCCTCAGCTACAAATTCCTACTGGGGCACAAACAGACATCCAGAGGAGATGGAGGAAGTGGAGTCAGATAAAACGAAGGCCTGGAAATCTCTGATCATCTCTTTATTGTTCTAATGAGGAATTCTGCTCTGGGAATATCATCTAAGCTACTTTCACATCTTTTGTCCTACTTACTTCATCTTCCTTTCAGTTCTTAATTAGGCCTTAAAGAGCTCACACTGCCCTTTCAACTGGCTACTGCTCCCATTCAAGCACTGCTTTCAGAGACAGGTGTTGGCACCAGAGCAGAAGACATACAAACATAATTACTAAATGTGATGCACAAGGAAGAAATATAATAACTTGGTGAGGGCTATTATTGCAGAACCTAATAATAAATTACTTCAAACACCTTAGAAAGCAATCTTGAACATTTTTTTAAAAATCAAATGGTTTCATTCAAAACTATGGTTGAGATATAGCTTCTTCTCTCATAATTTGTATTTTGCATTAGATGAGCACCACCTCATAATCCTGCATCTGACATTTAGGATAGCTGCTATTCCAAAACAAAAATCATCAAGGATTTCTTTTATCACCTTTAAATCCTTTACATAAAACAATTCACATATTATTTCTTAAAAGAATTATAACGATGCTTTTACCAGCAATAAATTACATGATTTGCAGTAGTACATTTCCAAGCACATAGAAACTGTAATTATGGTTACTTTACAGACAATAGCTGCAAATTTAAATCAGTTTTTTTGATGTTGTGTTTTGTCAGAGATTAAGTAACTGCCTGGTAGCATTCAGTTTACTATCTGATCAAAGGCAGCATTCATATACTCTGACATCTCCCACCGGTTACTTACATTATAAAAACTTGGGTGTTTATAATAACATCAAATATTATTACAAGTCATTTCCATAAAGCAGCAAAAAACAAACAGTACAAAGTCCTACTTCCTTGTGAAATTTGTTTTCTATATATTTTAAAGAACGAAAACAAACCCACGTTTAAAGATTTGATCTATTCACACAATAAATTCTAGTAAGACCACATTTTATTGCAAACAAAGACACTGTGCAGTAAATCCATGGATTTTGTTTTGTCTTTTCTTTCTTAGTACACATTTTTAGATACCTTTAGCGTCAAAAGAGTATTTTGAATAATAACTTCTAGTACATCTATTTTTAATATTTTCTGCGAGGCTGTTCATTTATTATTTGTGCTATTAATCCTGCCATGTATCACTTCATTACTTCCATTTGGATTGGCCACCTACAAATGGTCATCAAGTCTCAGACTTTAGTGATAGGAAACATCCGCTAGGCCAGCTAATACCTTGCTGCCTAATACAGGGTTACTCACCTGACTTCACTTTTCTAGAGCTCTCTGAAATACCCCAGTGGTTTTTTTTTTGTTTTGTTTTGTTTTGTTTTGTTTTTCACTCTGTGTGTAAAAATCTAATTATCCCTTTCTTCTCTACATCGTAACACCAGAAGTTATCCAAATATTTTGCACATTCCCAAGTTTATTTTAGGCCTCTAATTTTCCAATTAGATTTTCTGGAAACATCCATCAAAGGCAAGAGAAAACAAACAAACAAACAAAACATAAGCATTTCCTTATAAGAGGTTCACTAAGAACAATAGCTCGTGTTGTGTTGGGCACCAATTAGTCGGTATTTGCCAATGGTTTTCCGTAACACTTCATAACTCACCATTGTTTTCCTGAGGTCCTCAATGCCAGAAGGATTTGTATTAAAACTGTGGGGAAGACAAACAAACAACTATTAAAGGTCCATTTATCTGAACAAAACTTCTACTAGAAACTACTAGTATACTAGGTGTATTAGGTGTACAAAGTATTTATGATGTTTTATTTAGCTGATTTGTGAAACTTATTATAATTAGGACAGTATTCAAAGTTAATGGAAAATTTTGTATATTCTTTGTTGACAATTTTTCCTTTCCTTCTGGTCTAAAATTAGAGTAAGCAATGCTAAAATATTACAGATTGGGCTTCACTAGCTCTTTGATTATTTCAAGACTTACCTTAAGCTTCTAAGCCAAAAAAAAAAGTGATACTTTAAATGAAATATTCTGGAAATAGGTTCCTTGGATGAGGTTGTTAAAAAAACAAACAAACAAACAAAAAAAAACCCTGATGTGTACTGCCATTTTTCACTGCACCTGCCAGAGGAGAAAGGCCCTTCAGAAATTCTACTGAGGTCACCAGATTAAGTCAGAGCTGAAAAGCTATCTTGTATAAATAATATTTATTTTACATATGAAATTGAGTAAATAAGCTATTATTTTGTAAACTTAGAGATTATCTCACACATCCAGAAGGCAAAGCTATTTCATGATTTTGTTGTGTTGAGATGCTTTGCTTCCTCAATTGCAAAAGGGCAGTAGATATTGATAAAAGCAGCCATTGTCAAAGCATCAGACCCAAGAATCAGTCCACTGTTCTCACAGGTTGATGTAATTATTTGCAAATATCTTCAAAAATCAATGCTTGCTATAGCAAGTTTCAAGAGAAACTAAGTCTTAGAGAAACCGTGCTCAGAATTTGGATACAAGTCAGAATTTGGATAAGACTCACTGATAATATTTACTTGGTAGCATCGTAGCATCATTCCTTCACATCACAAAGCCTACCATTTAGTCAGGTTGGACTTACTGGCGATCAAGGGTAATGTCTGTTGACAGCTTCTAAAAAACATCTCTGTAGTTGGCTTCATTGAACTGGTAACAAGCTACTACAAATGCTACAAAAGCTTTTTCAGACTTCAGAAGTAACAAGTTCATTTCTTTCCTATTTTTTTACACTAGAAAACCTCAATGGCCAAATACTAATGATTAGTTCTACAGTCAACAAGCTGGTACATGAATACAAATAAATCAGTACTAAAATACTGCAATCTTAGTCTCTGGTTCTAAGAGTAAGTCCAAAAGTTACACAAATAATTGTACACCTTTTTTATAATTTTAAATGTAGCTTAAAAGAAGGAATTGTGTTAATCACTCTTTGTTATCTGCATTTGAAAGCCATGTATTTCATGGTGTAAAAGTGGAAGAGACATAATACACAAACTGATGTTTTATTGCGTACTTTTTTGTTTCAAAAGTAGTCTTTTACTGAAAGAGAAGCCCAGTGAACCATCTGCCAGACTGAGAATATTAGATGAAGATTGGATTACATGACCAGTCACAACCAGAAATAAAAAGGTGTCTGAAGAATCAAGTTCTGGCTAATTCCCATTGTACCTGTTTGTAACAGTGATCTGAAGCATTCGGCTAGAGTTTTCTGGAGAACGGTTTTGAATGAGGGGCCGCTTTCATCGGGTATTGTCTCACCAGCGAAAGGCAGGAACCCTCCCTCATGGCCTGCCTTTTAGTTGCACTCTGATGTGTCAAACCCATGATGAACTTGCTTCATTCATGGCTGCCTTTTGTGATCCGAGCACAAAAAAAATGAGTTAACTGAACTGGATCGAATTAGCTTGGTGAAAACCAAGAATGTCTCTATTTAACGAAGTGTGGCGTTAATTTGGGCTATCTTTCTTTTGGGACTGTTTCCTCATGTTAGACAAGATATAGAATAATGCGGCCTGACTGCTCAACTGAACGACTTTCTGAAAGGTTAAGACAGCAAGATCTTTCACTGCGCTGAATGACTTTATGGTTTCTGCGAAATAACTTCTGGGACTCCCTTTCATAGCAGCAGCTTAAAAGAAAAGGGGCAGTTCTGACTAGGAAAAGTTACATTACAAAATTAGAAATATAAATCACTGCCAATATGGGCTATTTTTTTTTCAACTAAAAACATCTCTTGTTTCTCTAACATTGTGGACATTGCAATTACAAAAGAGTACATCCATGTATTTCACGTGAAGTAATTTGAATACCCCTGAAAAAAAATGAAAAACTATTAAATGCAATATTCACCAATAAAACCCAAATCCCATGAATACTCATATTTTAGGGAGATATGTGGAAATATACTGCTTCTCAGTGAAGCAGGAAGAAACAGGTGCCGAGATTGCATCTAACATTTTCAAGTCAGATCGTCTAACTAACTGACTTGGGAGCTCCGTGGCCTCGCAGAGCCTCACTGGGTTTCCTGCCAGCTCTTCCAGCCCGAGGTGAACGTGAGCAGTTGCAGACTCTCCCAGCTGCACCCATAATTCACTGTCCAAGAACCTTTTAATACCTTGAAAGAGCATACTGTAAAATTACAAATGCATACAGCCGGGGGAGTTGCAGATATTGTGCACTGAAATTAACGAGAGCATTTATTTTTGCATTTAAATTTCATCACAACAATACACACCCCTTCAGTTATCATCTTACTTGATCGCTTGATAGCTCATAACAGATTACAGAAAACACACCTCTAGGACTACAGCCCATGAATTGCACAATGATCATAAGTATCCTTCAAGAAACTCTTTTCTCAACTCCGTAAGAGCATTCCAAAAGTATTGATCTAAGCAATAATATGAAATCATATCATTTTTTTACTGCTTTACCATCTCAGTACATAGGCTAGTTATAGTCCTGTCTCTCTTTTTTTTCCCTCCAGGGCTTGATAAATTTGCAGGGAACTTTTGCTACGGAAAAGTTTGGGAGCAAAAACCTTGGGGGAAAAAAAATGTTTTTGTTTTTAGAGTGCAGTTCACTGTAAAAAGTGATTGTAAAAAAAACTGGCATCTGATTCTGATGCCTGCTTATTGCATGTACCCTCCAACCTACACAAACTGGCCTGACTGCTCCTTGCTCTTGTTTCCTTCATCATCTCAAGGAACGGAGTCATCTTCTACCTCTTCTGTTCATCCAGACAGGCTGAGAAGCCTCCCTCTCCACCACTGTATGTCAGGGTCCCATTGCAGGTCTCACAGTGACTGGTATCAGGAGGTCCATAGATCTTCTCTTACAGCTAATAAACTTTCAGTATCTGATCACCTTTAGGAAATGTAGGAACTAGTAAAAGAAGGCAAATCACATTGGCAGGACTGAGGAAGAAGACACAGATTCAAGATCTGAAGGCGACTGACCAAGCACGCCCCCCAGCTTCCACATCCCCTCTAGCCACTAGCGGTACAATATTCTCATTCAATCTAACAGAAATTCGTCATGCCCCCATTTCAGTCATCTGGGAATTCATTTATTTGTCTTAAGAGTTACTTTATATCAGATATTTTCACCACATTACATCATACCCATTATTTTATTACAACTTTGTCTTTATATGTTTACTGAACAGTAAAGCTTGCTAGAATTTCTGGGTTTTATTAGCTTAGATTTCAGCTTAGGTACATGAGATGAGAATCCTTCCCTATTTCCATGTTGCTGGGGGGAGAAAAACAATGAGAAATAAATATGGTATAAAATGATAATGGTGACAGACATATGTAAATCTGATTCTAAGTTTGGGATGACTACATCATAATTGTAACAAGCATATTATTTTGTAATTTCTTGCTATTTTCCTTAAATGCATTTTGTTAGAATCACGTGAAACTCTCATGCTTCTTTCCTAACACCTCCCCTTTATGAGGCAGTTTCATAGTTACATTCCTGGCTGATTATTTGCATTTTAGGTAGGAACTGCAGAGGAAACATTCCAGGAACAGTGTGAAGGAGGCACTCCCCCAGCACTATCAAGGTGAAGCACTGCAAGAAGAGGGGCTGCCCACTGCTGAGCCTTCCCTGAGCTCTGTGCTGGTATAGCATTGTCTGGGTTATCTATTGTTAAGATTAAATGTACCTCGAGTTGAAGATTTATCACAAGCTCAAATTTATAATTGGACTTTTTAATTTTGTCTTCTGAATTTTAATGGTAGTTAAAAATTCAAACATTAGGACTAGTGGCTGCTTAAATATTTAGCTTCTAAATGTCTAGAAATTAAAACCATGCTTAATTTTTTCTTTCCTAAAACTCATTTAACCATTTTAGTGCCTGAACCATTTACTATGACAACATAATGAATGGGAATCAGACTCCTAAATTATGCTGTACGGAAATCATATTTTCCTAAGGAGCAAAAGCTTTTTACTTATCTTGTGTTATCCATATTAGTTATATGATCACTGCTTTGTATACTATTAGAAATTTAAACTAGGATACTTACATTAATATTTAATACTCAAAGTGTTGAAGTATTATATATGAAAGTATTTCATATCTTGTAAAATATCCATTGTATCAATGTGTTCAGTGTGAGCTTTCAGTTTTGTTTAGTTCAGAACATCTCTGTACAGGTAATTAGCAAAACTCTACCACGGTCATTTTCCGTTAGTCTAAAAATTATTCATCTTCCTATTTACTTGGTCTTTGGCTTGTTGCTTATTTTTCTTTGGATTATCACAACACACATATCAGCAGCTTGAAATACTAAGATACAGTTTAAGTTACTACCAATGTACTGGAAAATAAATAAATAAATAAAAAATAATAATAATAAAAAAAATCAGATACAGTTAATGAAATTCAGAAACTGAGTTTTCCATAGAATAGTATTAGCCTGCTGTGTCTGGCAATGCAGACTTCACTTGAGACTCTGAAAAGGAATGACTGTCACATCTGCCAGTTAAGCAAGCATATTGCCATTTCTTTCCCAATCAGATTCTGGGGAACATCGCTTAAGACACTTCGTTATATAAATTGTCCTGCTGTCAAGCCATGCTCCAAAGCCTTCTGGAGTTTGTGTAACCCCAGAAGGACATACAAAGAGCATCAGTTTTTGTTGCTATCGCTCCATTTTCTTAATATTGCTAAGAAGACACATGCCAAGAGTTAACTGGACTAAAAATCCCAAACTTTGAATGCAAGATGCATTTTTATTGCAAACCATTTGTTCTCAATCTACATATTCTTTACACAGACTCCTTTGGAAATGACCTGCTCGTGAGCAGACTGCTGCACTCTAGCTATGGTAAAGAACCTGTGACAGAAGTGAAGCACAGCCTACAGTGTTTGACTTTCCTCACTGACTGCACCAAATAAACTGTTTGTAAAGACAAACAGCAACTCAAGATATGATGAACCTTAAACAACACAGCCTCAGCACTTTGAAAATTGCATTGTTTTGCCTGAAATGACACATATTTTTGAAAGTGTTTTGCTGGTGGTGTTTCTGATGTTTTAAGTAAATAAAGGACACACAAGCATTCTGTATCTGTAAGAAAACTAAGAAGCAGATATAAAATGTTACAGTGGATCTCTAATTTATGCATATGTATAAACAACTTCATTTGGAAAACAGACATGAATTGCGATCCACAACAGGCTGGTGGCTGGTTTCAAGACATCCAGCACTGCTGGAGACAGACAGTGGGAACGGGAGGCATACAGAGCTGCACTTGTGAGCTCTATCTGATGGGTAGACTTCTCCTTCCAAAAATGTTGGTATCTTTCAATAATGGACCTTGTCCAGAGCTGGACACATTACTAATGTAAATTCATTCATTAGTCAGGTCTTACAAGGTATCTAAACCCAAACTGATCTTAAGCAGTACTCAACAAAATATGAACACGTTTTGGAAACAAACAGTTTTATATTAAAAAAGTTAATATTTTTAAGCATTTAAATGTTTCTGTTTTTATTAGGCAGCTGTGCTATGGCTAAAAAACTCATGAATTTTTATCCACAAGAGACCTGTAATAAAGGTTATACCAGCACCTCTACTAGGAGACCCTACATACATGGAT
Organism: Nettapus auritus; assembly: GCA_011076525.1. Classification (NCBI taxonomy): domain Eukaryota; kingdom Metazoa; phylum Chordata; class Aves; order Anseriformes; family Anatidae; genus Nettapus; species Nettapus auritus. The sequence goes on from CM021770.1 coordinate 30,331,553, forward strand.
CTGTTGTCAATGAAAAAAACAAAACAAAACAAAACAAAACACAATAACCCTGAAGTAAAATTTTGCATTGAAAATTTGAGAATGATATTTGAATGCTTTTATTAATGAAGAAACTGGATATAACTGTTCGATATTATTTTAAAGCAAACAGAACAGGCAGTGCATTCCCCCTTGGGACAGGTGAGATCAAAGATTTCACATGGCCTACCAACCCACCAACAGTTAATGAAAGCTTAAAAAATAATAATTGTCATTCTGCAGGAAGAACTTTTAAAACAGTGTTCCTAAACCGGACAACTAATAAAAAGTCATTGCTGGTAAAGACTCTGTAGCAGTGTAATACCAAGTACTAATATTTCTAATTGTAGGAATAGTTGGTAGTCTCTCTCCAGGAATCAATTGCTCCAACCCATCCTAGTAATGTCACAAATAATGTGATCATTGATTTGTGGCAGCTTTAGGAAAGATTTCATTATTCTCTCATCACACGGTGTGATCTTTCTAAATCAGATACTAACCATCTTACCAGGACAGACCATGAATCCCTGCATGACTTCTCTTGGTTTTGTAGATTCTTGTTACCTCATATATCTGTCGTGCATTTGTTTTGTTGATTGAAGGATGTGCTACTGACAGCTTTGCCATCTTGAATTAGCAAATATTAACAGTCTAGAAAATAATTAATGCACTGCCATAACCTATCAAAATTCTACCTAGCAATGATCACACGACTAGAAATATGCATAGTCAAACTTCAGTAGAAAACTGAAAAAAAAAAAAACTTTCAAGAAGAGCAATGCAGTTGCATGCTGTTCTTAAAACATGACATGCTAACACCAGCAGATGAAACAAAATTCTGAAAATAGTGTAGTTTACCCGATTTCATTTTTTGACTAAGCAAGAAGTGCATGCTAAAATGTCTGAACAGACCTTACTGCTCTAGCAAGCACAGCTATAAAATCGTTAGAGATCAAATTTTCTAAACAGGGCACAGGAGAAAAAAAAAAAAAAAAAGTGAGTTGTATTGTGCACTGGAAGAGGGTAACCTGCTTTGTAAGGGACTACACAGACATTACAACCATTTGCTCTGATCAGGCAGTTTCTGGGGTTCATTCTGATAGAGCTGTGTCCAGTAACCACGCCCATCACACATAACAGGCAAGGCTGAAACCATTTAGCAGTCAGATATCTTTGATGTTCAAGTTATTGCACTAATAACTTATCTTCACTGTGTTTGGAGCTAACATGTTTTACTTGACAAGTTAGTTGACTGGTGCCAGGCACCTGTTCTACTAACCCGGCTCAATAAGCTGACCTAGAAAGTCAGAGCAATGCATGGTTTTGCAATAGCCTCTCTAATTAGTTGACAACCACACATAATATTAATATTTCCTAAAATTTAACATCAGCTGTTCCTTAGGCTCCAACTCACCAATAGCTGATGTCTATATAAGTGTTATTCGTATTTTCTATTACGTAAGATATAAGTTATGCTTCTTCCTTCACCACAATTCCACCTCCCACAGTTTTTAGAATACAGCACATTTACTGCTTGAACTTCAGATAAAGCATAAGCAGTATGCAGTATAAGCTTCATCTTATTTTGTCAAAGTTTAAAAACATTTACGTTATGGAAGTGCTACTTTATAAATTGTTTGCATTCATTGCATCTCTATATGTATATACATGTATGTATATATACATAGCCTTACATATCGTATTCCAGACGTAGAAAACCATATACATATATCACACACAAACATGTATTTTACATATAAATATACATACACACACTATGATGTTTCTTAGAAGGCTCACAGCTATCAACCGAGTTTCTGAGATCTGGAATTTGATCAGACTAGTAACAACCTGTCAGCTTTAAATATTGGACTATTTGTTTCCCTGTGTCCATTGCCTAAGATCTTGTTAATTACCTAAACTCTCTTTCTGTAGGTCTTGTTAATTACCCGTCTCCTGTCTCAGAGGACCTTGTTAATAACTTGTACAATCTCTCTAAAAAGGTCCTAATAACACATTAAAATTAAAGATGCTTTTCTCTTAGCACTTGTCAAGTGGTGTAAATTGAGAAATTTTCACATCATTTTATTAGCCTACTGTAGTGTATTTTCCTAAACACAAACAATTTCAGAGAAATGATGCATAAGGTTTAGTCACTGCACAATAAAAAATCTTTGTTTTCAGGGATTACTGTCAATTTCTTTAACTGTGTTCAATACAAAATCCACGTGGCTACTGACTGCAAATTAACCTCTTGAGAGCCACAACAACAGAAGTAATTGTTAAGAATGAATGCATTTAAAGATAATAATAAGCACACCCTTCAAAGCAGTGGATGAAGAAATACGAAGACAAATCTATTATTAGTAAATGCTAACTAAAAATACTAGAAGATGTTGCGTGCTTCATCGGCTACATAAGTGGTTTGAAACTAGTGAATTTTGTAATATTTACAAAAGGCATTTCTTCTTTTAATAGGAGACTGCAGCATTTTGAAATTGTCAGGGAAACAGCTCATAAATATCTACATTATGTTTGCACCAGACAATAAAAAATAAATGTGACACTACCAACCCTAACAAATACTAATGGATCCACGCAGCATTTGGAAGAGGTAACAAAGCTCTACTTAACAGATAATGTGCAAGGAAGACTAAGTCATTTTCCCAAAACCACAGAAAAAGCCTTTGCCAGAGCTCAGATTAATAGAAATTAGGGGTCCTTATTTTTTTTTTTCCTGGCAAAAAATTTTTTTAAAAAAAAAAAAAAAAAAAAAAAAAAAAGCAGGTTTTACTTTGCTTTTTCAAAATACTTCTTAATCCTTCTTGAAATAACAATAACTAATAGTAATAACAATAAATCATAACTTTAAATAATCCTGGTATACTTTTTGCTTTTAGGTAAAAAAAAAAAAAATCCTGCAACTGTTGTTGAACCAGCCACAAATACATTTTCTGTATCAGCAGCTAAGACACACATGGAAAATGTATTTATCTTCATTCTTTTAATTAGTAAATAACAGGAATTAATGACAGAGTATGAATACAGCCAGTTAACACTAAATAACTGATTGGGGTAGGCACTGCTCAGCAACTCCCCCAGCCCCTAGCCAGCACTGCTGTTCCACTGATCATTGTTGCTTAGTCAAAGCTACCAAACCAAATTAATTAGGATGGACTTGAGGCCTGACCCCATTAACTTTAAAGACCTAGGATTAGGCCCGTGGAGTATCTGTCACCCTTTTTCAGACCAGAAACAATGAACGAATAGAGCGAATGCACTGACTCTCTAAGCCTTTTCATTTCTGCATGAAATCAAAATCATCTCATGCTCCCTTTTACGTGGAAAAGTTTGAAGATATTCCAAACACCTTGAGGAAAGCAATACAGAGTATATTATCATGAACTAACAATTAAAATCACTGGCCAAGGAACATTAACCATATACACTGTGAAGTGTGGATATGACACCTGATTCAGGTAATATTTGTGTCATAACAATCGTAACTTCTGTTACAGACAAAGTAGTCTTTGCCTTGAGATATCAAATTCTGACCTGGAGAAGCTATCAGAGCAGACACGCAGCCCGTTCTGCTAGCCATGCACTGAGGACACTATTTCAGCTCTTTGCTCAAGGTACACAATTACCAAACCTGATAACATGAGAAGTTAAATAATTTTCCCCTACTCGTTCCAAAGTATGTGTTTTACATTTTATATCTAAGCAGGACAAATATTTTTCTGTTATGTCTGCTAAAGAAGACATTCAAATAACAAACTGGAAGTCAGGTTCTGCACACTTTCACATCATGGGACAATTCACTGACTTCAGGAGTAACAATGTGAGACTAGCAGTCTGCTTTGTTATACACTAATGCAAGCTGGAAGAACTAAAGAGAATGATAGGAGAGAGCATATGATATCAAACCATCCTTCAAATATTTCGTGAGCCACCCACAACTTTGGCAACCACCACATCAGCATGACGTGTAACTGCAACAGTCAATTTCTAGCTTATGCTTTTCTGCCCAAAACTGTGATGACAAATCTAGAACTTTGGCGCTGTCAGTAATACAGCAACCCGAACATTTGAATGCAAATGCATGACCCCTAGTGCCATTGCAAGTCTCTTGTAGATCCACTGGATTCTAACCCAAAATTTATCACCTTGCTTGTAAGAGGTTAACAGGCAAGGCAAAACCAAATCTCAGTTGCTCTTAAAGCAGGTAAGCAAACTGATAATGCTAAAAATAAAATAGCAAATAAACCTGAAATGAACAAGTGGCAGTAGGAGCCTCTAATGATGATGATTTAAAAGGTAAACATATTATCTTTTATAAAAGTGATGGCTGATGAAATGTTTACGATTACAAAGACACTTGCTGTAATGTTAACATGTAGATTATGTTATAGAACACAGCTGTCAAGGGAGGCAAGAATGTGAAAAAAGACGAAAGGATCAGGGAGAGATGAATCACTGAATCTAAGTGAAAACAAAAGAGAAGGTAAGGGTATAAAAGGCACAGATGTATAGAGGTATCCCCAGACTGAGACCCTCTTCAGTGTAAGGTAAACATACAGTGACAGTTCCTAAAACACTTGTGAGGTTGTACAACCCCCCTGAGATCTTGTTAACTACGTGACAGAGGAGAAAGAAAAAACCTTCCTGTGGTCCTGTGCCTGACTTGAAGTATAAATATGTTTGTGAAGTATAAATATATTTGTAAAGGTTTTTAATTTATCTATTTATGCAGGTTTCAGGCCGATGTTGGTTGGTTCACTTGGTGGTTTGTGTTTTTTTTGGGGGTGGGGGAAGGTGTATTGTGATTGTGTGGCTTGGTTCTGTGTTCCTTTGTTTTCTTTTCTTTCTGTTTGCACCAGCTCCATCCTAGTCCCATGGCTGTAATGCACATCTTCCAGTGAGTTTCATCAGGCAGGAATCCATGAACACTCCATCATTCAAAGCAAGGCACAGCTACGTGGGGATAAATGGGAAATCCAACTGCAAAGCAAACTCCTCATCCACACCAGAACACTGATTTTGGACACAGCTTACTAAACAGACATTGCCTGTCTTACTTGCAAAGATGGTATCCATCCAAAAGAGATTAATAGCGTGCTGAGTAAACAATAAACAACTCAAAATCTAAGTTGCCTGTATATACTTTCTGCATACCGAGTTTGTTACTCAACCTCAATTATTTCGTGCCCACAGATTTATACAGTTCTTTCTTCACAGTATTACTAATTCTAAAAATTAAAAATGGATTCTATTCAACAAATCCTCCCCAGATAAAAGGTAAACTTAAACTGTAAACTTATTAAATATGCACATTTTATATTAGTTTCTACTTCAAAAGAAAATCATTGTACAAGATACATATGAAAGAAAGTGAACTTATTGTAAAAGATTCTCATAGACCATAATAGCAGTGCATGCAAACACAGAGAGCTTCTAACAAATTATTGCATGATAGATATTATTCCATAGTAGCTGTCTTATCAATAAGGTCAGAATGTTTACTATTTTGGGCTTTTTGAAAATAACAAAATAAACTTTTGATAAGACAAATAGATATGTTTACATAAAAGTCAAGAACTAGTAAAAGAGTCTCATACAAAAGGGGGAATAAATGACTAGAGTCCTTCTGAAGGGGCACTGTGATGAGCTTTTTAATTACAAAACAAAGAAAAACAGTCCATCATGATTACTGTTTAAGATTTATATTTATCAAGATCTGTTGCATTCAAGAACTTCAGAAGATTTCGCTACTTATATCTAGCATCTGTCTGAATAGAAATTTTCATTAAAAAAAAAAATGCTATGTAATTTTAATTGTTATTTAAGTTACTTCTCCTTAAAGGAGCTTATTTAAATGAAAGTTTAACTTCTGACAAACCAAGCTACATCCTAACCTTACTCTAATCTTTATTAAATAAATAATATTCTAAGACTCTGGCTGTAAACTTCTTATTTAAGACAGTTGCACTGACTTGTCTCATAGGAAGCACTAAGAAGATAACTCATTGAAGTCCGTATGAGCTTCTAGCAACTGAATCTTTCTATAGTTGTTCCATTTCAGTTTATCTAATTCACATCCAAGATTAGTTTTGTTGAGAAAAATGATTATAAGTTTAAAACAGAAGTGCATACATTCAAACCTATGAATAAAATTGAGTTGGGATACAGTAAGACTGATCTGTTCTAAAATTTTAAAAAAGTTAATGAGGAATAAGTTAATTATTTAACTGCTTAAACATATATATTGGATTTAGCATAGGCAGTGTGTATGTATGTATGCATATACATATATGTATATTAAGACTATCTTCCTTATTGGTAAACAAAAGCCAGAAGGGAAATGAAATTTTGGATACGCTTTTTTTTTTTTTTTTTTTTTTAATTTAAGGAAAACAAGTAAACTGTTGATAAGCAAACAAAGATTAGAACGGATTATTTAAATCAAAGTTTCTTATCACCCCCTGTAACTCAATTCACTTTGCTTAGCATATAAACTGCATTGAATAAGGCATTGAATACACATGAACTCAGGAAAGCTACAGTGAGCCAAATGATTTCAAGCATGATAGTGCCGAAGCAGATGCCCCCATTTACAAACAGAATGGTCTTCAGTTCTTGAGGTTTCACACAGAATCTACACCCAGTTTTTTCCCAAGTGCTAAGAAGTAGAGCATTTGCTATCATTATTCAAATTTTCTTCCCCTTGTTTCACTTTTCCCTTAGATTTAGACCTTTCTCTAGACTTAAAGCATTGTAATAGTGATGAAAAGCATTGTAATAGTTAGTTATGAAAGCAGAAGACTCTCAGGAAGAACCATCCTGAAGCATGAGCAAGGTTTTCCACAAATGCAAGTACCCAAGAACAGTCAGAGTTCATATTAAGAATATAACTTCTTAATGAAATAAAACTGTATTAGAAGTTGCTAACTTTTACTTAGGAACAGATAAACAATGATATAAATGTATATAAAGCACAAAGATTGTGTTTCTCAACACTCTGCATTTTCATTTACATAACATATTCAACATATCAGATCAAAGTACAGTAGAAACCTACCTTGAAGATGGCAACATACTTGTAGGCTTGAAGTTTGTCATAAATGGATTAGTCGACTCATAATCAAAACTCTCCTGATGAGTTTCCCCAAATGCACTGGGTGATTTCAAATCCGTAGAACTCTCTGATCCGCCATTGCTAAATTTATCTGACCTCCTGCCGTCTTTTTTTCCAGTCACTCTTTCAAAAAGACTAACTTTCTCTTTTTTCTCTTTTTTCATTTCTTTTTTTATTTCAACAGGTTTGGAAAACAGACTTATGTTTTGATCCCATGCTGCTGGGCTTTCTTCAAATGGATTCTTCTGTCTTGGCAGTGTAGCAAATTTCTGGGGTAGTGAAGCACTCACATTGGTAAATGGGTCATTTTGTGCTTCAAGTGCAGTTTCATCAACTGTGCTGTCAAGCTGGTTCATTTTAGAAGTATCGACACTTAACGTCCTTCTATGTGGAGACTTTATACTCCCTGCAAACAATCTGTTATTAGTACATTATCAATGAGGTGGTAGAGCATACCTTATGACATGCAGAGAACCCATTTTAACTTAGGTCTAGGTTTTCAATTGAGTCTTAGTTCAAAACATGCTTGAATAACTAATCTATTTTTAAAAATGAACAGCTGTGGCCTCGACTTGGTGGTTCAGAAACATTTAAGGAAGCAATAGATACTACAGCATTTTATTTTCTGTGTGAAAATTAGGTTGTACAAACAATACAGCTGTGGCTAGCGTGGCATTCCAGAAAACAGCAGTAGTCTATTGCATAATAACTTTGCACAATGCAAAGTACTTTCAGTCCTTCGTATAAATCAGGTTTAAAACTTTGGTGATAGTTTTTAAACTTTTAAAGGACACTTTTATTTTTCAGAAGACATTATTTTGACTAGAGTTCTTTCTTGAATGCAGTATGTCATTACAACATACTCTTAAATGAGGACATAAGATGAAAAATGATAAATTATCATACATTATGGTTTATAAGTTATTCCTTATGCTCAGACACAGCATTTACAAGTTACCACCAACTAACAGAAGTGAAAAATATATATATATAATTAATTTTCTAGCCTTGGAATAGTTTCATAAACTAAAGAAACAGACTTTTGAATGTTCTAGTAGCAGCGACTTGTGATTATAATTATCAAGATTAAGTAGCATGAGTTTTACTTACCGCCTTCATCAACTGAACCAAAAGATTCTAGCTGACGCCTGAAGAGATGAGAGTAGCCAACTGTGCTGGATTTCAGTTTTTCTGAGGAGACGTGTGATCCTGTTAAATCTGACATCGAATGAGCTGAAGATAGCCGCTGAGGTCCCAAAAGGAAAGGTTTTTTTGGTTTTGATTTCATTTGTACTTCACCACTACATATCTCTATGTTTGCATCTGGTATGTGAGTGCTTGGAATGATGGCAGAGGATGTATCTGAAAACGTCCCATCATTTTTTCGACCCTTCATTTTGTCTTTTAGTTTAGCAAAAGGGGATTTGGTTTTGTCCTTCATCGACAAATCAAACATACTTGCTGTCATGTTATTCCTCATAAACTGAATGTTGACCTTTATTTCTCCTCTGTCTTTAGTTCTTTTTCCTTGTCTGGACTCTAGATGAAACCACCTTAAACGAGAAAAAGAACAAGTTAAGCTGTGTTTTATGGAGGCTAGTCATTAAATTCTAGTTAGTTGGTTAATGTCTGGCTAGTATAATTAAAATAGGAAAACCAATTTCCAAAACAAATATCAAAATATTCCTGTATTAAAAAGCTTTTTAGTCCATGTTGAAAGAGGAAACATTTAATAACTAAAGAGGCATGAAGCTCTTTGCACTATTCACATGTTGCAAGAACCAAAGTCAACTCAGTGGAAGCCTACTAAACTTCACCAAAGCTAACGGGCTCACATCTGCTTACAGAGAATTTGTACTCCATTAATTATAGATACAAACAAGTTTTATTGTGCTATTTAAGGAACACTGGTATTTTTCAAGTAGTCTTTATTTACCTGAGATGCATTAGCCAAATGTTTACTACGTGCCAAGTATTTCATTAGTTAACCTATTCTCGTTTGATTTTGCCTCAGTTTATGTGCTAGCAAATGTTCTTCCTCTCTGTCCTTTCCTTCTAACCACTGGTAATGATTCATATCAACTGCACTACCAAGGAAATATCTGAGACCTTGGAATGATTTACAGTCAATCATCATTTTGGTTTTGCAACTGGAACCCCTGCCGACAGCAACAGCATCTCCACAAGCAGCAGTGGCAGAACAGCGAGCGCACAGGGGTGCGTATCTAACACTTGCCCCATCTTTTGCAGGTCACCGACAGGACTTATTTTAGGACTATTTCCACAGGCTTTGGAACCATGTCTCAAACCTCCACTCAAGGCTTTTTCTAAGTATTGAGACTTTTTCTAGTTATTAAAGTACTCAATGGGTTATTTGGTAGCAGCAACCCAACAGTTACTGTAAGACAGTTCTGTATGGTAACACATTACCAGGAGCAATGCACACTTCCCAGCACAACAGTACATCGTCATGATCAAGTAACTTTTGAACCGGAGACTAAGAAATGAAATTGCCTATCAAAGCAGATGCAAAATTGATTATGCAGTTATACATACATTATTCAATACTGCTAAACACACAAAACAAGGTCAGAGAAGGAGAAAAATAGCCCTCAATTTCCTTTCACATTTCATAAATATTTTTAAAGGTGACAGTTGGAATCAAGTTTTCAGGGAGAGATACTATTTTTTTGAGTTGAGAAAATACTTTCAAAAGTGACCTTCCAAAGAAAAAATTAAAGAGTAAAGAGCATTATGGACTTTATTGTTGCCTTGTGACATCCAAAATGTTTTATATACCACAGTAAAACAGAATAATTAAAAATATCAGACCACCTCTGTCGTGACACTGGACAGCATGAACACAGACCAGCAGATCCAGAAGTTCAAAAAGGACAATTAATGAAGGATGATTAAACTTACTTCCTAAAAGTTTTCCTTCTGCTGTGAGATAACTTCACTTATGTATTTTAAATGAAATGCAAAAACTGAAATATGTTAAGTGTCTGAAAAAGATGGATCGTTTTTCCTTTTAGTTAATAAAATTTCACTTCTTGGTAACTGATTCCAGAAACTCTTTAATTCATCTACCATCTCTAAAGAAAACATACACACAGCAGAAACAAGAGTAACTCTCTTTTTTATGATAAATAACATCACAAAAACTGGAAGACAAGATAGGCTGCTTCCTTTAAAACCCTTCTTTAAAAGAAATAATGTTAATATGTTCTCTTTAAAAAAAAAAAAAAAAAAGAAAATGCAATAAAAATACACGTAACAAGCAAAACAAACAAGCAAAGCCCTTGCTTATAAATCTCCACAGATTTTGTCTGCATGAAAAAAAGAAAAAAAAAACAAAAACACACTGATAAAGCCCTGTCCATGATTGCTTACATTGTAAACAAATATAAATATATGTGAGGCTTATAACTTTTTCACATTCAAATTTATTAGCTCACCCTAGACTGCAAAGAAACATATTCCCTTTCCCTCCCCTCTTATCTGAAACAATATCGTAAATCCGATAAGATTCATGAATTTTCATGTTTCTACTTAGAAATAACTGAAACTTTAAACACCTATGACACATGCTAAGTTGTTTCAGAACAATATCAAGATATAAATTCTTCAGCTTTTGGTGTGTTGAAAAAAGACTTTTCATTTAAAACTTAATTCAACCCAATTATTGACATTCTTATCATGAATTAACAACTACTCCGTGTCGCTACGAGCACTCCCCCACTAATGGCATACCTACGCATACTGTTTTGACATTCACCAGGTCTGAAGGAGAGAATTTCGGTACATAGCTCATACACCGACATCTGCAGTTTGTACGTTTGTTTTCAAAGCAGACTTTGAAGAACTTTACACCAAAAATAAGTTCAGCTGGGAAAACAAAGAAATTCTCCTTACCCTAGTGAGACAGAGATGCACGAGGCACTGGACCTTGTACCTGGTGGGACCAGGCTCAATGCTACTTCTGATTCCAATAGAATTTAATCATAAAACTTTTTACTCTAGCTAAATTCCTCTGGACTTCAGTGGAATTTCTATTTGAAGAATGATTGCTAGATCAGGTCTGTGTATAAAACACATATATTTAATTTTTATAGGCATTTCAAGGAGGTTTTTTTTGTTACCTTGGAGAGTTTATCTTGATTAACTTATAATGAAGGTTCCATATGCTCCAGCTCATAACAGGACAATATGAGAAGCAGACTTGATGATTTTCTTCAAATTCAAAGGCAAATAATTATTTTTTTAAACAGATGAGAACAAATGCAAGCAATGCATTTGTGTGGAGCTGCACGTGAATAAGCAACTGAGTCTGTAAATGTTTCTTATTAGAATCTGTTTCTACAACACATGGGCGTGAGCAACAAATAGAAAAACAGTGCTGTACATAATAGAAAAAAGAATTGGAAAATGAAGTCCACTGTTTTCAGATAACATTTTGATCTTAAAATACTAAATTCCACTATACCACTGCCAATTTTAAAAATTGTAATGTATTATAAAAGCCAATAAAACTTGCTATTTTGGTTTTGTTTACAGTACTTTTAGCCACAATAAATGCTCCATTTGTCAGGCTGCCATAAGCTTATTCTATAGAAAGCCTGAACAAAGTAGGAAAATAGCCAATAACATACACGAACAAAACAGGGTGGCTTTTATGAGAGCAGATGCCCTTTTATTTAATAACCAAATATTACATCCAGTCTTGCAGACAGTCTTTATTTAAACAGACCTTGTACAAAGTCTGGCAAATTTTCTCAACTTCAAAGGAAGCCCTATTGCCTCCTGAATCACATTCATACTTCTTGCTCTCACCTTCCAATGTTCTGTAGGACAACATCCTCCATACACCCTCTAATTTCTTCTTCTCCCCTATGGTTTCCATCAGAAGGACCATTGCTTCTTTTTCTCATATGGTTTTGAGTGTGCTAATGGGCTTTCCCTGTCTTGCACAGGTTTCTGATCATTTTTATTTTGTAAGTATTATATAAACTGTCAGTCTACACGCTGGCAATTTTTTCAACATATAAAGAGATCAAGATTCATGGCTGAATAGCAAAATTCCTGTTGCGCAGTCTGCCCTGAAAAACAAAGCCCCAATGTGCAGAAACGTGGCAATTTTCTAACCATGACAAAATTACTTAATTTTGGCCACACCTACAATTAGGGGTGGAAAAAGAAAGCTCCCTTATTTCTGGGAGAGACACTAACAATCTTCTTCATATTATTAAAGTAAATTGTATGGTATGAGCAGCACTGAATCCTGTACCTTACGAAAGGCAGACAGGAAGGAGAAATGTGAAATAAGTTACTAATAGTAAGTTACAAAAAAAAAAAAAAAAAAAAAAAAAAAAAAAGCTAATCTGCTTAATTCTACCCAAATAACTAGTTATCTACAAATATTTGTATTTTCAACACAAATTCTTCAACCGCTCCTTGGCTGATTTCATTTTATTTCCATGTACTCAGTTTTCCAACTCACTCGTGCTTACCTATACTACTCCCATTAGTCTTCATCCTGCATTCAACAAATATTTTGTTGAAATACCTTGTTTCTTCCCTTCTAATAGCAGGAAGATGATGTCATGGTGTCTTACCCTCAAACGCTGCCATGGAATTTGACTGTTCCAAGACTTGGTCCTCTCTCTTGTTTGAAGAAGTATCACTCAAGCTATTCTGCTCAATATGTGATTAACAGTATGAAAAATCACATCTGTTTTATTTATATACAACATTATAAGCCTCCAAAACCACTGGAATACAGATCTACCAACTTCAACAGGCATTAGAAGTCTTCTAGCCAGCACATTCAACCTGTGTGTGAAAGAGGATCTTCTGACTCAGTTTCCTTACCAGTGCTGAAGATGGTAACAAACAAAGAAAATTTCCCCTCATTTCACTCCTTCACAAATCTGGCATTCTGCTTTCACTCCACAAACACCTACTGAGTTGATCTAATATCACTTTGCTGTAATTTTTAATTGCAATCAAAGGTTTTTGCAAAATCATGATTTTAATTGCTAAATTACCGAATCAATTCTGCAAAAAGCCAGGCAAGGTTTCTGACCTTGATTTTATGGCTAAAACCAGCGGCCCCATCTTCTAAGCGACATTACTCTGCTACACTTTGATGAGGAGGTCAGCAGGTACTTACCAAACTGCCCCTAAAAACACCACCAATATCCCAATGACAGAACGTCATGGGAAGGAACTACTTCATGTTAGGTTATGTAGGTTTGAGTTAAGTACGCTGAAGAAATTTACTCCAGCAAATCTCAGTAACATAAATGTCCCCAGCTAATGGCTGAAAAATAGCATCCAAAGCCCAGACTTGTCTAACGCGTTCATTAGCAGCAAACTCGCTTAAAAAATGCAGAAGGTATTTTTTCCCAGTAAGTCACTCGGATGTCATACCAGGAGACTCACCAAAAAGGTGGAAAAGTAGGAAAATTAAGGCAAGGGGCTGAGCCCAGCTTCCATAGCGCATGAGGGGAAATGAAGAAGAAAATGGATTATTTATTAAGATAAGTGATGACATTCACAAAGATGAATACTATTACTTTCTGGAAGCCAACCGAAATGAGATATACAAAGTAGAGTTTAAAAATAAATATTACAGACTGACATTGTAACACCACAAAACATATGGGAGCTGACACATATTACAATACCCGTACAAAGGGGTTAGCTAACATCAGCTGGAATCAAAGTAATTAAACCGGTCTTCGTTTACACTACTTATTGTTTTGGCTGAAAACCGTGTGTGAAAACTTTTCTTTCAGAAACAAAATAAGTGAAGGTATGAGGATTAAGGCGAATTATTTCAGTTTTGTGTGTGGAAGCATGCGTGTGTGCACAGAAACCGGAGCACAGAAGTATTGCAGTCCAGATGGCACTCAGGCTCTGAGTCAGAATTATGACTTATTCGGGATATACGCTCACAGTTGTTGTCGAACTCTAAATGCTGGGAATATTGCTAGCTAATTTTAAAATATTGCTATGTTCAAGCTACAGCTGGGTTCCACTTTTTGGTTTCCCCCATAAGCAGCTTTTTCTTCTGGTTGTTCCCACTACGAACTAACTTTCCTCCTTCTTTTTGTTTTGTTTGTTAGTTTCCTGAGTGCTACCATGAAAGCAACAGAACAAATCCATATGGATCCTCCAGGCTGCTTATTCTTTTTGTACCTTTGAGAAATTTTGTAATTACCAACTCTTCCCACAAACCCAGAATGAGTTTTTCTCTCGTTTTAACCACAACATTTTGATAATTTATGTTCCAGCCTGCCATTTCCACTACAATTTAATACTGTAAAATGAGCCAAAACGCATTGTTCTGGTTTGAAATAAACATAAGGATCAAAATTAGTAAATAATATTTATTATGCTTTCTGTAATTATTTATAAAAGTGCTCCTTGACGAGCACTGAGACCCCCACAATCATGCTTTCTGTTTATTCACAGTTGTTTGCTGACTCGATCCAAGCTGCACTGGAATCCTGCCTCCCGCTCACGCTGCTGCAGATGAGAGAGGACAGGGCAGAGGCAAGCGAAGGGGGAATCTTTCTGTATAACAGAGGGCGGCTGACGAGAAGGAATTCACATTAATTTGGAGGAAGTCCCAACATTTTCCTCTCTTTCAGGAAGCCCAGCAGTTATAAGGAGAAGCACGTACGTTAATGTGAAGTGGTATTGATCGAGGTCAATCTTCAATTTTTGTGATTCGCTTCATGAGACGTAGTTTGTGACTCTTTTATATGGCCAACGTACACAGAGGACAAACATCTTAGATAAGGCCAAGACTCCTTTACTGTACTCTGCTCAGATAAACATTTTTGTCAATACTGCTGCAATTTGACGGTGTGGAGAGGAGGCTGAGGTATTACAGAAAAACCAGGGAGAATGGGAAATAAGTCACATACCAAAAATGTCTCCTCCAAAAAAAATCTGTAAGAAGTAACAACTCTACTATGGTCTGCCCCCTCTAGATTTAACCTTCCAGAGAAGCGTTGCACCTTAAATCAGCTGAAGGTACAATAAAATTATCTGCTCTCCAGGAAAGCTAATAAAGGAATGGACAATAAATAACGTGGAATTAGAGAACAACAAGGACCAAATGAATGCTGATGAAATAAGTAACATCATGGTGAAAGCTAATGAAAGTTCTTTTTTCTGTTGTTGTGCTCCTTTAGCACACAGGAGGGGACAAAAAAAAAAAACAACAAAAAAAAAAACTAAGCAGTCATTAAGAAAAGCTACTGAAAAATACTGCAGTAAATTAAGACGTGTCAGTAAATGGGTATTTTTTTACTCCATAGTAATTCAAAAATGTGTTTTGATGTTACGCATTGTCAGATCACCAGCAGTATCAAGGCAACTATGAATTATAACTGAATTGAAATAATTACAAAAATATACATACACTTTAAAACAACACCATCACCCATCATCATTTAAATTTAACTGCAAGAGCAAAAGAGGTGCATTTGTTCTAGAACAGCAGGCCAAAAAAACGGCAACCACTATGAATAAATAGGAAAAATGCCATGGGATTTTACTGAAAAAAAAAAAAAAACCTACGGTAGAAATTTAAGATCAGAAGAATTATGCTCAGTATACCTCCAATGAAGTTTCTCAAACAGTTAAATAAACTCACTAAAAACTCCCGACATCTGGAGCCTAATTTTCAAGCCTGGAGAAATGAACAGAAAGAGTAAAAAGCTCCTGCCCATTTCTAATTAGAGCAGAGTCGCCAGAGAGACAAATTTACAAAGCTACCACGATGCAATGGGCACTTTTTTTTTCACAAAGGCAGAAAGAAAATGAACTAGGATCCTGCAGATGCTTTGGCTGAGGTCTCTGGAAGCAACCTAGCAAATGACCATCTGAGCCGCATCTGGTTCTAACTGTTCCAGGCATTTTCACTTTTAAGAAATTGGAAAATCATCGGTTTTAGGAAGAAAAAGGACATTGCATGATGGTGCGTACAGAACTTTCACTATCAAATTATACTAAATCGTTGCTTTGTTTCATTAAACCCTGTGCCAGAGCAAGTTTCTTCGAACACAAGACACGCAAACCTTATCGCGAGGCCTCTGCCTAAAAACTTTACTGCAGAAAGTATTTTTCTTAAGGTGTCACAAGCAACAAGCAAAAAACGTTGTACATAAAAAAGGATTCTTTTTCTCTAGCATATTTTTCAAGCTGCAGTGAATTTGTAAAGGTATTTCTTCCAAATTATCAAATATTAAATAATTTTTTAAAAAATACAAAAAGCTGCATGTCGCACACCCCGTATTCTTCCTAGGAATTCAAAATCAGCTGGTAGCCTTCACTTCTCATACCTCCTTACTAAAAAAGCACTAGGGAATTGCTGACAGGGTTCAGCATTGTGTAGAATATTAAATATCTTTTTTGCAATACCCTGGTGACTCTTGAGTCTGTCTCTTACAGCACCATATGTACAGCTGTGTTGGAAAGAGGAAGCTATTAAATATATTAAAAAGTAGAAATATTACCAATAGACACTTCATCAAATAACTGGATCTCATTCATCCCCAAACAAAGCAAGAAATGTTAAGGTTACATCAACATAAGAAAATAACTCTGGATTTAATAACACCACAAGCCTGTTGAACATATTTGAAAGTAAAAACATTGCTTAATAAAACAGATTAGTGTTTCTGAAACAATGAGTATAGCTTTCAACCATCAAATGCTTCGGTAATAAAGACATTGGACTCGGTCTTGAAAGGTACTGGGTATCTCAGTTCCCACACCACAGTCACGGCTAGATGGTCTTCAGGTCCAAATATATCACCCTTAGTTTACTGCCAACTTAGGACTAGGAATATTTTGTATCAAAAAAGATTTAATAAAAGTAAAAAAAAAAAAAAAGGCATTTTGCTTGAGATCACATTTGTATGTTCTTGAAAGTCTGCCCTCCTCTCACATACACGTTCAAATATTGCATCCACATCTCCAGCTAACGCTTATGGGAAACAGCAACAGCAGATACGCGTTCACGAAGGCATGAAAGGAGACAACCACAATAACTTTTCAAAAACATCTAAATGCTTAAGGACCATGTTATTTTTTTTCCAACATGATTTTCCAAGGGACACATTTTTCTTGGTGTCTAAGCATATAAAGACCACGATGGGAAAGCGGATTTTCAATGGCTCCTACCTCGTAAGAGTTTAAATCAGCAGTAAGAGAGCACGTGCTGCCAAAACCCCAAACAACCATCTAGCCGCACTTTTACATGCAAGACTTTTACAAGTAGGGCTGTTAGGCTCTAGAAGCCTAACACCCATCAGCTTCTAATGAGATTTGCAATCCTAAATGCTCAAGTAACTCCTGAAAACAGGACTTAGGCTGTTTGTAAAAGTTTCCCGACGGGCCCCTGTCTGGTGAAGCATAGCTCGCAGGCAGCGCAGAGCGCTCTCGGGAGCCCTCGTGTTTTCAGTGGTGGTCTGGGGAAGCATCGCTGCACATTTACATAGCAGGAGTTCTTCTCTCACACTTTGGAGAAAGAAATGAAAGAACAACGAACACATATGAAACTGGGCTAAGCACAACTTCACGTAAAAAATACTGGCAGGATCTGCATATTTATTGAATTGACAAGGACTATGGTAATTTTGCCAGTTACAAATTCTTGAGATAATTTTTTAACACTCCAACACTATTTTTACTAAAATTGATTCAGAAGTGCCTGGATCCCCAAAGGGAAATAGGTTTTCTTATTCACAGTAATACATGAATAATTTACATATTTTCCTCCAGTTCACGAATACATATTTTTATCTAGTTTGACAAAGTTTTTACATTTAGCAGCGTTTTTACGTCATTCATTCACCTTTTTCTTGCAGAGCAGCTAGGTGTTTAACCTAAAGCAGTTGTCTACTGACTTTCAAGATAATTACGGCTGATGATTAAAAGAATATGTAAGATCCATGTCTGAAGAGCACTGAAACTTTTTGAACCAAGTGTAAACAGAAATTAAGACCCTAAGGCTAGAGGCATTAACATGTATTGCAAAAAGATAACTGTACCACTACTGGTTTGCCCTATCTTTTTAAGATAAGCAATTAAAAGGTGTATTATTTTGCACTACAGACTCACAAGAGATTCTGTATGGACACTTTGTTCTCTATTACATGGTTAGTGAACATACTGTTTTGTTAAAAATTTAGTTAAAAGAAAAAAAAAAAAAAGCAAAGACAGCTTTGACCTGTCTTTGGTGCTCCTTCAACCTTAAACACCGTTTGACATAAGCAGAACCAGGTTTTGAGGTGGTTTTCAGGCTCTGATCAACAAGATCTGGCTAGTGTTGCTGCACTGAATGCCGCCTCCAACTGTCTGCTCCGACTCTGCTGGAGGTTGACGCCTCCAGAGCACAGTCAGCAAAAGATAAATGATGCCAGAGTCTTAGTCACTTTGATGCAAAGTCCACTATCTTACCATAAACCACCACCTCTAGCAGAAGAAATACCTCTAACAGAAGAAATGCCTAACTTTGGTTTTACCAGCTGAGGTTTGGGCACAGGTTCCTTTCTACGCTACTGATGAGAGAGGAGGGAAGGAAGACTTCTGGGGCAGGAACTTCTTAACCACTGCAGAACATCTTTGACCACTCGCAGCTTGCTTAGAGGTCTCCATGCTGTTCTTGTACACCTTCTGTGGGACAAATCTAGCTAAATCAGACATAAATAATATAGTCACAAGCATGCTAGCAGTACCCTTACACCTATCCAGTTATTCCCATACACTTTGGATGATAGATCACCCTGGTACCAGACATCTTTGTGCAACCATTCCCTCACTTGAGATACTAACAATTTTACCAGTTTAGCTAAAAAACAGACTCACAAGAACAAGTTAGATACATTTACTGCTCAGTCTAATAAATTGTTGTGATGCTTTTTTTTTTTAATTATGTTTTTATTTTTGCATTCTAGTGGCTGAATTTGCTGGCAAACAACATTGTTACTTGAAAAGTATTTTGTAGGTAATGATGGAGGCTACTACAATGGCAGAAATTTCTCTTTTGTCTTCTCCATAGAGGCCTGCTTGCAGGATCATGGCCTAAGACCAATCAGGATCAGAGAAGTACCATCCTGCTGTGGGAAGCCTTCATTAAGTTACAGTTCATTAACCACTAAAATATAAATATAAAATATTTAAAGACACTTGGTTACAGCGATTGAAGATAAACATTTTTAGAGAGAATGACATCAGGCTTCAGAGTCTGAGTCTCGTACCTGTTTGTTTGAACCATGTATACGCTGAATGGGTTATTGCTTTTAGCAGAACGAAAAAAGAAATCATTAGAAACACAGACTGTAATGAGCTCATGTTGCACACAATAATCTGTCAAAAAGTGTTAATGTTATTGACAGCCCTGCCCTGCGCTGGGTGACCACTATGATTACAGTAAACTTCTCTTTGGAAGAGGTCGGTCCCCAGTGACATAACTGCATATGCCTGGGGCATATCATAGAGGAAAGAAATGTCCTAATTTCATTTCAAAATTTCTTAATCACAAGGCTTCTATTTCCCATCCCCCCTCCAAAGTGCATGCATACAAGGAATACAAGTTATAATGAGAAAACAAAAGAAACCAAACAACCGTCACTTACTCTGTTTTTCTCCTTTGCTTGTCCTCAAATATATCGTTCAGGCTGATTGCCACCTGGCCCAAAAACTTGTCCAGCCCCACCAGCGACCTGTGCATGACAATCAGGTACAGGATGTATCTTTCTGGATTCTCCTGCATGAGTAATCCGGGCAGCTCGAAGGAGGCCTCCTCTTTCCATACTGGATCCAGGGTCTTCTCGGCGACCGAGGTGGAGTACTTCTCCTTGCCCAGCTGTATGATAGTGTAAGCGTCGTTGCTGCCACCTTTGCCTTTGGGCTTCAGACCTTTGGCTTGAAGAACCGTGACTTGCACGTGAGTTGGGAACCACTTCTGGGCTTGCTCTGCCAGCATCATCTTTGAAGCAGCAATAACCGACTCCACGAGTCTCCGTCAGGGCACTTACAGCGGGGACACCTGTCAGCCTCAGGGCGCTCTTCCCCCGGCACTTCTCCCTACGGCTGACACTGACCGGCCCCCGGCAGCCCTACCGGCGGCTCCATCCTACGCCCTACCTCCTCCCGCTCTTCCTATTCCCGTCCCCTCGGCCCGCCGACACCTCTCCCTCCCCTCCACGGCCCCCAGCTTCTCCCGGGGCCGCCCGGCGCTGCCCGGGGCCCGGCTCCCCGCCCGCCCGCCCGCTCCCGGCCGGCCCCGCCGCCCGCAGGGCATCCCCCGGCCCCGGGCCCGCCTCAGCCCCCTTCGCCCGGGCCGGGCTCAGCCGCGGCGCGGAGCCCCCGCAGGCCTCCCCCGGCCCCTTACGGTCTCGCTGCTGCCTGAGGGCGGCAGGCAGAGCCGCGGGGCCGGGCCGGCGCTGCCCCGCCGCCGCCTCAGCCTCTCGCCGCTCTCCCCCCGGCCTGACGGGCCTGGCGGGCCGGCTCCGCCGCTTCCGCCTTCCCCATGCTGCCGGCGGCGGCGGCGGTCAGAGGGCAGAGGGCAGGGTTCGCCCCCTCCCCGCCGCCGCCACCGCCACAGCCGGGCGGTGCCTCCCCTTCTCCTTCCCCGCCGGCCGTGGCAGGGCTGTGAGGAGCGGGGAATGGGCCCGGTTCCGCCCGGGCGCCGGGGGGACTTCACCCGCATCAGCCCGGGGAAGGCTCCTCACGGGGCACTGAGGAGGACCGCGCTCGCAGGCCGGCCCCAGCCCAGCTTGTCCTGCTGCAAGATGTTTGGGGGAATCCTGGAACTTTTGCGTCTTTATTTTTTTCCTACCCCACCCTGAGAAGTGTATTTAACTTAAATGAGGAAACAAAGATAGCTGGCAGACGTTTTGAGCGCACAGTTTTGTTGATGTTACACCTGGAATGTTGGTGCACGTGCACCTGTAAGTGGAATCACAGGCATTAACTTCACTTCTGCAAAAAAACAGAAGCCCACACACAATATCGGTTGCCAGGGTCTGTATCCCACCCATGTAAACCGCAGTAAGGAGAGAAATCAGCAGCCCGGTCAGATAATACTTCATCCACCACCCCTCACTCACGAGTCCCCAGCCCATGGTCCACGGGTTAGTGAGCAACAAAAGCTTGGGAGACCTTCTCCTGCTGTGCTGAGCTACAGGAAATTAAAAAGTTAAAGTTGAAGGCCATTAGGGAGAGTAAAGTATGATGTTGCCCACAACACATAACGCTGAGCGAGTTATTGTCCAAGGTCAGAAAAGGTTGGGGATCCGCTGGTCTGCACACAGTCATTAGTTTCCCTTTACAAGCTGAGCCTAGGCTCATGTTATCTGTAACAGTTTAAATAACTGCTTGGATGACCCTTAAGTTTTGACTGTGAACTGGATATTTGTCTGCACGCTCTGATAATTAATACGGTGCTGGCATGTCGTTCCTCATCGTATCTGCTTTTTGTTCATGTTGGAAGGTAGTCCAGGTGGAAATGATAACTTCAGAACATTTCTTGGGATCATACTTAGACAAAAGCATGTAAATGAGTTAGCTAGGGTAGCGGTTTCCTGAAGAGTATGAACACTATAATTATCTGCCTTGGTTTGGTATTGGTGAGTGTTGTGGTTTAACCCAGCAGGCAGCTCAGTACCACACAGCCTCTCACTCACCCTCCCAAGTGTGATGGGGAGAGAATCAGAAAGGCAAAAGTGCGAGAACTCATGGGTTGAGATAAAGACAGTGTACTCAGTAAAGCACAAGCTGTGTACAAGCAAAGCAAAACAAGGAATTCATTCGCTACTTCCCATCAGCAGGCACATTCAGCCACTTCAAGGAAAGCAGAGCTCATCACACATAATGGTTTCATGGGAAGACAAACACCATCACTCCAAATGTCTCCTTTACCCCTGCTGTTATTGCTGAGCATGGTGCCGTAAGGTATGGGACATCCCTTTGGCCAGCCTGGGCTAGCTGTCCTGGCCGTGTCCCCTTACAGCTCCTGGTGTACCCCCAGCCCAAGGCTGGCCGTGCAGAAAGTCCTTGCCTCTGGGTAAGCACTGTTCTGCAACAACTGAACATCAGTGTGTTATCACCACCGTTGTCATCAAAAATCCAAAATACAACTTCATTTGAGCCTCTACAAAGAAAATTAACTATACCCCAGAGGAAAAAAAAAAAAAAAAAAGCCAATATCCACCCCTTGTTCCATACCACTTAAGCTGTGCTCAGGTCCCACACTTTCCTATACATCCTAATTAATCACCACTCTTCAATTAATACACTGATATTCCCTTAGTCTGAAGACCACCCCTGTGAAATGTCCATAAAATATCCAAGGAATATTTTTAGTCCATTACTAAGCTTCTATCTGTTATGGTGGTTGCTCAAGACAGGAGAAGCAGTATGTTGTGTGGAGTTATTGGACATCAAAGCCAGCTCGAATCAGGTCACTTGCTCCGCTGCTTGTAAGGCTCATTCTCCAACATTTCAAGTGGCTCCTCATATTGGACTTCCACAACATGCAACTCAGAGTTACAATAATTTAAAGGTTTATCCATCGGAATCTCCACCTTTGGTTCCTTTGGAGCAGGCTACAGGGTTTAAGATTGAAAAGAATTCCTCCCCTCGCCCCTGCTCCAGCCTGGACTTAAGCATTGGCCACAGTCCTTCAGAGGGGTACATGCTCCAGCACGGACTTTTCCATGAGCCACAGTACCTTCAGAGGGGACTGTGCTTTGTAAGCACTGCTCAGCAACAACTAAAATATCAATGTGTTATCTACATTATTTTTCTCCTAAATTAAAAACAACATACCAGCCACTATGAAGAAAATCAGTTCTATCCAGCTGAAACCATGACAATGAGACATCATTGATCAAATTAAGGCTGCACATCAACTCTTTGGCATAAATCGCCTTGATCCCTCACCTGGAAATTGCTTGCTCTCCTCTCCAGCTGCCAGTGTCCCCTAAGATCCTTAGGTTTCTTTCCCAAATGTGTCACAATAAGTTTTTAACAAAGTTCCCAGGCTGCTTGGGGATGGTGTAACAATACTTAAGACAAATGGCTGGAAGAGTGAGGAAGGATAATGATAAAAGTGTTCTGCAGGAGGCTGAGGCAGTGGGGATAAAACACTGGGGAACCAGTAAGACACATGTAAATCACATTATTTCTTAAATGAATTTTACCACATACAACTTCTGTTTTAATGGAATATTCTTCATTGCATCAAATCTAAACCAAGCACGATGCAATTGTCAAATCAAAACAAGAAATGAATTTTAGGTAGGCAGAATGTATTTATTTAATCAGAAATTTAAGTCAGAAATCATGTCTTGCATGCTGTGTCATAGAAAAAGTTTTATGAGCTCTTACAGCAGGCAGGATTTGTGCTTTTTCCTTGAATTTTATTGGTATTCTATTTTTTCATCTTATCAGATCTTTCTGAATTGGGGCTAGCTTGAATACATATGTTTGCAGCTGAGCAATGGAAGGTGAAGGATCTTTTGTAACTTGGCCTAAAATATACCAACACAATACACAGTCTGCTGCTCCTGATTTAAAAATCAGTGACCGATTATTAGTCCTCTTCTCCTTGTCCACAGTCTGGCATGTGAGAAGAACAGAGAGGAGCCTTTCCCCCTGTCATTTCTCTCCCTCTCTCTGTTCGTCTGGCGGAGCAGGCAGTGGGGACCTCTCAGATCCCCCACTCCCGTGAATTAGAGTGAATTTTGTTCAAAGGTGCACCAGATATAATTTATTCCCTTTTATAGCCCTCCAGGGTCAAGCTGCAATCCAGCCTTTTGATTCCATCCTCTTTGGAATAGGGACATTGTCTTCTTGAATGTAACGTGCAATATAAATGACAAAACATCTCAGTTAAATAATGATATCTCCAGCAACACAGCATCCCCTGACACTATGTTAGAGCATTAATCCAGAAACGAGTCAGATTCCCATTTACTAAACCACCACCACCAATCAGTGGCTGCATGCACTGTAGGTTTTGCTCATCCCCGTCCGTGATTCACTGAGCATCACACTAGAAAAATCCATTTTGTTTTCTATGCACTGCTTTGGTGATGAGACTGTACTGTTCCTTTGCTTTTCCTCCATGTTGAGACCAAGCATTATGGATGCAGGACAAACAGTGCAGGAATATCAGTGGTCATTAAGATTAAATATGTTGCCTTAGCAGTACAGTGGGAATGCTAATGAGGATGACTAATCTTTGAGAAACCATTTTTTTCTGCCTGAATTTGAAGCGGGCACTAACCAAACAACAGTTCACGTGGGGAAGGATACCATGAAGCTGTGGGGTGATGGATAAATTCTCTAGTCACTGTCTTTTTGCTGATTAGAATAAGCAGACAAAAATAGATAGAGGAGAAGGAAAGTCCTGGGACTCTGGAAGAGATAATTAAAACTCACATGCCTCTTGGGTAAAGAGAGGCGTTTTCCTTAGACTGGGTTTTTGGCAAGATCTGCAATTCATGCTTGCTCGTGAAAAGAACTCGTCTTTTTATGTGTCAAGGTCATTACGTTCCTTCTTCTAGTTAGTTCACGTCACCAAAATGCAACTTAATCATATAAAGCTGTTTATTTTGAGTGGTTTATTTAGGAAGGAATTACAGAGTGGACTGAACATAAGGGAAGGGGTGTTACCTCAAAAAGAGGAGGTGCAGGAGCAGCCAGGACAGGACAAATAGTGCAAATCAGAACCACAGAAGCCTTTCTGAGAGCAGCAGTCCTATCTTTGATGGCTTTTCTTCAGCTGCAAGAGTTCTGGCCTTGCTTTTCCTCAGCAGTCTTCTTCCACAGGTAGAGGGAGTTAAGGGAGGACAAGGCAGAGAACGATACAAGAGCTACCAGGCTTCCTCGGAGCAAAATCATTTTTAACACAATGTTGCTCTCAAGGGAGATACTTCTGAATGCAAGCTCCAAGCATAACATTTTAAGCTCAAAAATCTTTAAAAAAGAACTGGAAGAAAAGACATGATTGAATATCCTCAGAATAAGTGGACTTGGACAGAAAACAAGGTGCAATGATGAGAGAGTTTAAAAAGCGATTATCAGAGAACAACAGTGGATATCTACAGTGTATTTAACATGGAACCTTAATCCTCATGTGTACCATCTATCTCTATTACACATTCTTCCAGGCATTTCTGGCCCAAAAGATCAGCTTTTTAAATTTTTATGTTTTTATTTTTAAGAAAGGGTATTCCAAGAATTATGGTGGATTTTTGTCAGTTTCAGTAATTTGAAATTCCCTCTCCACTCTCATTACTGAGCCAATAGTACATCTGACTAAACATCAGGCTTGATATTCTGGCTGCCCTTGCACAAGAAAAGGCAAGAAAATCTTTTAGCCTACTCTGCTCCGAGGCTGTTCGATCCTCTGCTTTTCATTTCCAGCTGCATACTTGCTAAAGAGGATCAGAGCAGTTTACAGTGGTAAACTGGAGCAGATAATCCGGTGATTTAATTTCTCCCCAACTTCTATTTATGAAGTAGGAAGCTTTTTGCCCCACCCCCGTTTTTTTTTTTTTTTTTTTTTTTTAAAATGCTATCTCCTCTTTGGAATTATTTGCTGAATGATTCTTTGTTGGCAGATCTCAGGTGATGTGTTTGTTTTGAACATTATGCAGTTGTGAGGCACAGGCTGGTTTTGTCTATACATGCAGCAAGCTCCTGCTTTCAGCCTAGCCGACTAACTTTCAGTAGCTTTTGCAACTGTCCAGATTACACATTTACTGGAGAGACTATGCAAATTTTTGAGACTGAACACAGTTGTTTGTTAACTTTATCCTAGCTTTTGTTATTGTTTCAATTACTGAGTTCTTCAGGAATTCAGTAGAATTAATTGATTGCAGAAATCAGATTGCTGGGCTCAAACCCACCACAGTGAATTGGAAAGTTTTTCTCATGCTACTGTTTCTGTCTGCTCTCTTGGTTTGAGGAAAAAAAAAATAAATAGTTAAGTTGAATGTATTTTGATTTAAATATTAAAAGCTAGGTAAATATATGCATCATGTTTCTGGTCTGAACACAAACATTGCATCCCCAGGTATGGGGATTCTTGGTTTTCTGAGGCTGGATGAGCTAGGCAATGTCCTGCTTGGCACAGTCCCTTTTACTTTTCACCTTCACTCTTATGGCCTGTCTCTTCAGATCTCATCCTCCAGCAGCCTTTGGCCTCAACAGTAGGGCTGAATCTTCCTATAGCTCTCTACAGCTATATGCACGCTTTCTTGCTGGTTTGAAGCTCTCAGGTACTGCCACTGTCATTTCTTCTGTGCCTTTCTCCTCTGGCACCAGGTATGGGTTTTTCCTTCTCTTTGCTTAGGATGTCGCTTTGGTCTTCCCTACCTCATTCTTCACTGGTACACAAAGGATCGCACTACAAATAGCAAAGGCAAAGTGTGCATAAAGAAAGGGTGAAGGATTAAAATAGGCAAATGCACATTGAACTGTCCATTGTTTTAATTGAAATTTGGTACTTTTCAACCAGAAATCTGGAGTCACAGTTACACTAGAATATGTAAAATATCGGACTTCAAATAAACACCAGGTAATACTAAGAATGTTGGAACCATCATCTTTTTTGTTCATTTTTCGTTGAACCTCTTTCACAGCCTTTCAACACTGTCATCCGTTGTGAAGTTCAAAGAGGCTTAAATGCTGTAAAACAATCATCAAATGCTATAATTAAACCTGCCAGTCATCCAGTTTTGACCCAAACTGTCTGTGTCTCAAGATGTTAGTCAGGTGTCTGAGTTAGACTTAGTTCAGTTTTCTAAAGCCATGGAGACGCCTAGCTCTCAGCAGCTTTAGCATAAGCCGTAGGCAGGCAAATCATTCTCTTTTTTTTCTGTCAAAGCATCCCAATTGTGCAAACTCCCCACGCACTTCTACCGTAAAATACCCACAGGATACCTCAGGCACACCAAAAGGCCATGGCCTTGCCCGAGACCTGGGAGGATTCACATTGCCTTCAGGCAGACCTCCACATGGGATGGCACCAGGCTCGTGCAGCCCCTGAGAGCTTGATCCAGATTTCCCTTTGGTTCTCCTAAAATGTAATGGAAACCTCCAAGTGAACCCTTAGGGAAGCACCCATTTAGAAAAGACAGAAACACAAACTGAGGCTCAATCTAAAGAATTACTTAGAAATAGAAATTGCCTATGTGATATCTATTTTCAGACCTAAATATGCACATTATTTTCTTGTTTGCAGTAAATACCTAATGCTTGAGGGTTGCAAACAACTTCCATGTATTGGAACTGGACATAAAAACACAAGGAGAGTCAAGGATAATTTCACCATCTCTACAGAGAATAATCTTATTTTGCACTTGACATAAATTAAGAAGTGTTAGCAATATAAATAAATGACTTGAAAATTATGACCTTTCTGTTCTCCCATTGAATTAGAGGAGGGGAACAAATAATAAAAAGAAAGAAAATGAATAGATTTTTACCATTGTCCAAGTATGAGGTTTCTTTAGATGTATTTTTTTCTGGGTTTAAATATATAATGCATTTATTCTCTTTTTATAGGTCTCCAAGGATGTCAGAGACCATTACCTCAGAAATTATCCCAAAGTTATCAATTCTCTTAAGGGAAATCTCAGCAAATATCATAAAATTAAGTCCCCAAAAAGTTTTTAATAACTGGAGTTCTGAACTTCTCAATTTCTTTCCCCTTGTTTACAAGACCTAAGCGTTCAATATTAATAGGCTGCCACTTGAGACCAGGTTAAAGTAACTTATTTGCAGATACATTAAATTCCACCATTGGTTTGTGTACTTAGCTAGCAGTAACAGCAAAATGGCAAAGTACCTACCCACCATAAAGTAGAAACCATGTGCTGCTTGAAAGAGTGAAAATAGCCTTCCTTCTTAAAGCTTGGTCTTATTAACAAAAACACACTTAAACTTCCCCCTCATTCCCAAGACTTTTTCCCAGACTTAGCTGTCCCCAGCATTTCTTCCCAGAGATTTTATCCTACCAAAGGACTACCCCATGTCTCTTCTGTTGTTGAAGGGTCTAATGGAATCCACCTGCACCACCGAGTCAGCCGTGATTAATCTGCAGTTAACTGCAGGGTCTCAACACCTCCAATGTGTTGGTAATAGGAGAATCCTTATTCCCTGATGATACAAAGGGGGAAAACAGTAGTAATAATAATAATAAAATAAAAGTAAAATAAAATAGCATAAAATATTTTAGGAAGGAAGGAAATTTTATATATTTGTTAGACTTTGACTTAACATGTATCCTTTTCAAGTCCTGATAAACCAAGACATGGATTTTCTAATTCTTCACCCCACGTTACAGAGCTGGTATAAATCTCAGAACGATATTTGGCATTTTGGGAGAGTTTTTTTGCTTGTTATGTTGATTAATAGTTCAGATTTTATATCATCATTGCCTTCTAGCAATATAAATTTCAATTTGGCTTTAGCAAGGTCTTAATATAAATATGTGATTAGAGAAGGAATCTAAATTAAATTGCTGTAGTTAAGTTTTATGTGCGTTAAATGTATGTACTCCAAGCACTCTTCTCCAATG
This sequence comes from Nettapus auritus, assembly GCA_011076525.1. Taxonomy (NCBI): domain Eukaryota; kingdom Metazoa; phylum Chordata; class Aves; order Anseriformes; family Anatidae; genus Nettapus; species Nettapus auritus. The sequence continues at coordinate 30,360,325 of CM021770.1, forward strand.
TTGCTTACAACCCTCTTTTCTTTGAAGCATGGTTTATTCTTAGAAAACTCAAGCTGCTCCTAAAATTCTGCTCCCAGTAAGAGACAAATTAGATAAAAACAACTTATTGAGAGAAGAGAGCTTACAGAGCTCATGCAAATAGACACGGAGTGCTGCTTGACAGCCTTCTATGCTATTTTGTGTGTGTGTGTGTGTGTGTGTGTGTGTGTGTAAGAATTATCCAACACCCAGACATATAACAGATAAAATTTCACTTTTCCAAGATATCTGTACTGCATCTTCCCAACACCAAAAGTTGGAAGGATTGTGAGGGCTATGGGAATACTGCAGATTTATTTTGGCACTGCCTAGTGATTCAAGCATCCTGGAAATCAGCGCTGGATATGTTCTCATAGTCTAGATGTAAATTAGCCATATGTGCATTAGTGGCGTTATTTACAGATTGAATTGTGCAACTATACTTAGGGCCTTAGATAAATTTGTATATTGGGTCCAATTTTTGCTGTCATTTACAGTAATATAAATCTAGGATCACTCCACTGAAGTCAGTGGGGTAATTATTTTGAACTTTCTCCAGTGTGACTGAGAGCAGAATTTAGCTTCTGATTAGTACTTGCAGCTCTGAAGCCTTCTCCCCTACACTAGAAGTCTCCCGAGTCTGCTCTGTCAGTTGTGTTCGCTATTGCTTTAGAAATGTGCTCAGAGACTTTACCTCCGTCTGAAAACAGAGCCATGCAGTCAGATTTAGTTCTTTTTGGAGTAAGAATGAAAACAGTTACCGTGTGTTATAGTCTTTTGTTGAATATATGCCTTTGTCTTTTATACTTCCTTCTTTGTTTCTAATACAGGAATTTCCATAAAAGTTTGTCACAGGAGCTATAACTGATTGAGCCTCACTAATGAAGTCATCATTAACAGTGTTACAATACAGGGGCCACCCTCTGAGCTTCTTCACCCACCAGTTTGAATGGACCTTGTGTTACAAAGTGATATGCTTCCTTACTTTGACCTTTGCCTTAAGGTTTTCACTGTATCTTCATGGCTTAAGCTAGCTAGTGGTGCTCCCTTTTCCCATTTATATTTGACAGCATCTTCTAACTGTGAAAATGTGGTGAATACAAGTAAAACTCCATCTGCTAGAAAAATATGAAATCAAAGATGAAGCAGATCAGTCTCAATAGAAAAATAGGAACCATGCTAACACATCAGCAACTGTTCTCTAGAAACACTCTCACTGATGTTGGAGTAAATAGGATTGTCCGTATAAGAACACAGATGTCTCATCATCCAGCAACATATGATGTTAAGGCATACCAGTGTTGGATGCAACTTTGTAACTGTGGTTCAAAGCTCATGTAAGAGAAACACACTGGGATACTGGTTATATCTTTTTCAACTCAGTATTTCTAATGAGAAGAAGATGTCTGAATGTATTTTATGTAGGTCATAATCATTTGAAAAAATGCATTAGCAGGCACAGGTCTCGTAAGTGATTTTAAATCATCTCCATATTTTGTTTTCCTTCAGCTTCTCCTTTGTTTCTTTGCTTCTGCTCAAACTCATTTTTTCTCTAACCCATATTACTACAACAGCATGTTTACCTTCATTTGCAGTGCTAGAAAAGGCTGTATAATTAAACACTTCATTTTGGCCATCAGATGTTCCAGCTGACTCATTTATCTCTTCTGGATTTTGTACAGTGTCCTGCCACTACCTGGGTCCTTACATTCCTAGGGACAAGACCAAGAAGTCGCAGAAAGTTTTGGATAAAGCATTAGTAATTCCACCTCTCTTGGAATTGAGTGGCATGATAATGCATAGAGCCTAATGTTACTTATATGATAGATGCAAAAATATTTAGATAATGTAGGCTCATGCATTAAAAAAAAGGTTTTAGCAATAGCGTGACTATTTTATAAGCCTCAAAATGCTTTCAAAAATACCTTCACTTTTGAATTTTTTAATGTGGTTTCGATAAGGTTTGAGGAGAACAGGAACAGAATGATTTCTGTTTGCTTATTCTCAGTGTAAGCATGTAACATCTTGTCATAGATGAATCCTTAAGGAAGAATCCTCACAGATTAAACATTCTAAAAACAAAATGGCGGGTGATAAACTTTAATGCATGTGCTCTTCCTATTGGACAGTCCATCACTTTGGAGAGTGTGCTCAAGAGCTGATGATACCCACTGGGGTCCGTTCCCCTTTGAGGGCAGTCCAGGCATGGAGGGCATCAGGAGGCCAAGTTCCTGGTGCTGTGGATCATGGCAAGCACTGGTGACAGAGCTTCCCAGAGTGTCAGCCTTGCTTGAAGAGGGGACTATTTGGGCCGTAGTTTTCAATGTGGTTCATATACCAGCTTTGATTTTGCCAACGAGATCAACTGAGTAAGACTGGACACACACATCTTTGGTTATGGGGATCACCATGATTAACAAACCTTTCCTGGCCACAATGCCACACCTGGAAATCCTGAGCCCAGCCTAGTTCATACATCAGGCAAATGTTTCTCCTTACATCAAAGATCTATCCAGCCTTGACCTAAAAGCTTCTGGTATGAAGAACCCATGATCCTTTTGTAGAAACTTTCCTGATTAATAGTTAACCTCACTGTTAATCCTGTCTTCTTTATCCATAACCTGAATTTGTCCATGTTCAGCTTCGAGGCCTTCATGCACTTCTATATGCTAAGTTTCAGAGCCATTACAAATCTTCTCCACATGTAGATAGATATTAATATGTCATGATCAAGTCTCTTAACCTTTCTTTTGATAAAGTAAACAGATTAGGCTGCATACATCGATCCCTACAAGGCAGATACTCCAGATCTTGAAATCATTCTTTTCTGATCTATTTTCAATTTTCCATGCCTTCTTTGAAGTGTGAACACCAAGACTAGTCATGATATTCCAGTAGTTTTCCCACCAGCTCACACACAGCTGTACTTCTTGTGCCAGAATCCCCAGCCCAGTAATTCTGCTGCTAGCTTAGGTTTAGGAAATTCAATCTAGGGCATTAAAACACTTGCTATATATTTTCTCTTCATAATTGGAAAGCAGTGAGAGATCAAGCAAAGGATCAAATTAGGAAAAAAAAAAAAGTTTCCAGTTCTCAAGCTAATTGTCCTGAAAAGTTTGGAGAAGTTTGCTAGAGAGATACTCTCCCATAGAGTAATCGAGTGCTGAATGTAAGTCTGTTTATGCTTTGGACACATCTGTATGGCAGCAGCATAAAGAGTGTGGCATGCTGTTTAATATCTGTCAGGCTTCTTTTTTAAACCACTTAATAAGCATGTATGTAAATTCTACGCAATAAAAAAGTTCTAACAACTAGAACAAGAATAACCTTTTATGTGGTGGCTCCCACCCTTAATCCCAGCTTCTACATGCCAGTTCCTCCCCCCGCTTTCACATCCCCATCCCTTGACAGGTGCCAGAAGGTTTCAGAATTTCCTTGTGGCTTCACCATGGGAACTGCCATTTCACCAGGAACGAATTTGACCCGCTGAGCAATAAAGTTGAGGCAAAACATTTATGCTCTACCCAGAATGGGGGAATTGCTTGTCTTTCTGTTGGCACTCTCTTCCAGCATCTTTTTAGCCAATAAGACCTACATGTTCACTCAACTTCCCTTTAAATTCACCTTGAGAAAGAAACAGAACTTTGAAAGTGTCGTTTTTCCCAGCAACAGCTGCTGCTTTTAGCATCCAACAGTCCTTAAATCCATAGAAGGCTAGTTTATACGGACAGGGAAGCATTAAATGCTAGGAAATGAGGGTCTTTAGGTAACTATTCCAGATCTGCTATATCTGCAGTTACAGCAATTGGTGGTGTAGGTGGTGTTCTTTTACTGGCTTTTAATGAGACACATTTATTACTGCCTTGCGATAAACCAAAGTAAAGCCATAAAAGTGACTTTCATTGAACATTTGTTTGAGTTCTGCCTGGGTCTTATAAAGCTCCATTTGTTCAAGACTTTAGTTTTTGTTTTACATGCCTACCACCTTTTTTTGTAACAGCTGTTATCTCCTTCAATAGCCGCATAAAATAAGCTTACCTGCTGTGATACAACAAAAACTTGTTTCATGACTTGTGTGAGACAGAGTCTGTGTCCTTGCTCATGGTGGTAGATCCTTCATAATCTAGTAAATCACTTGAGAAACCCACCTACTCCCTATGAACAGACACAAAATGGGATTGAAACCATTTGTATTTATTGCAATTTCACAATAGTTGAAAAAGTATCTGTGCAGGTTGATAACAACTGAAATTTAGGAATAACAGTATCTAATCCAGCAGTCTTCATCCCAGGGAGTGAAGTCCCAATGGTCTCTGAGGGATCTGAGACAGACCAGAACCTTCAGCCAAGCCTTCATGCTATTCTAGGTCCAGCAGGGAATCCAAACTCTTTAAGGCTTATACATTTTATTCATCTACAGGACTTGTATGCATTTCACAAAACATAAGTTCCAATATTGCAGCTAAACTCTGAAAATATTCTTCAAGAAATGGTTTTAACAATTCACCTTCATAATTTAATACCTATTAAAACCTAAAAATGAATTAGATTTGGAATTTCCTGGATTCTTGTGTTTGTCATGCAAATTTTCAGAGCTGTTCTTTTTATGATAATATGAAATAAAGTAGTTTCTTATAGTAACATTGTAAATCATTTGCTTTCTATTAGACGCAGCTGGTTTCGTTACAGTAATGATTTTGTATGGGTGCACACTGCAGTGCATATTAAAGGCAATGAGACATTCTTTTTCAGGGCTCACATGCAATTGATGTTTGTGCAAATATAAGCAGATAATGACAAAACCGTAATTTATTATCATATATTAGTGAGGTTCTCTTTTTTTCTTCTCTTCTCTCAAATACACCTTCTCATAAGCTGCCCTCCCCCCCGAAGAAATCCTTATTTTTCCTGTTTACAGAAATGACTCCCCACCCCTGCAGATGCAGATTACGGTTTTTCAGCTCACTAGAGATCCAGAATCAAAATCTAAACCAGCTGGTGTTTTCAGGCGGGTGCCTTACTTTAGCTTACTCAAAAGAACACAAGATGAACGGTAAGAATTAAATAAACCACAAATTATTTTGGGGACTGTCTGGTTTTTATTAGAAATAAACTTTTCACTGCTGGCTGTTGTTTCAAAAATATTGCCTCTATTTTTGATATTCATCCTTGGGATCTAACACAAACTATGTCTTACTAGTTTAATCCATTGTTAGGCCATGTTTAAATATCTTTTATTATAGTCATGTGCTATAAAATAGTTCTCACTGGAGTTTGCTGGCTCTGAGCCAGAGGGTAATACTGCTTCAAGTGGCACAACACAGTATTAAAAGATTTTTTTTCCTTTGGTGTTGGTACTTACCAATTTCACACCTTGAAAAGAGCCAAACTACATTAAAAATGTGATACATCTACTTTGAGTGCAGTGACTAGAAAACTATTATAGAAAAAAATGAGAGCAAAGACATTTTAACTGTATCAACATTCTGTTCATTTTTTGTGTGTGATTAGCAATTTATGTAATTCTTTGCTGTAGAGCCTATCAATTATATCCAAATATTTTTTCAAGCTGCTGTTTTCAAAAGCACTTTTGTTTTTAACTTGCTGCAGCAGGACCACTCACAGGACTAAGATGACCATGACTTAGCTCATAGGTAACATTAAATTAGGTCATTTGTATTTAGAAAGATTTTTTCCTCTCCTGAAATGAATGGTGTAACATCTCCAATTCAGCTTCTGCAAGCAGTTTTTTTTTTTTTTTTTTTTTTTTTTTTTTTCCTCATGCACAGCCACAGTCACAGAAACACTGCCAATAAAGGCAATGAAGAATGATGATAATGCTTAATAATGTGGACCTTCAACTCTGCAAGCATTTCATCAGGAGCAGATTCCTTCCCTGATGCATTTCAAAATATTTCCAGGTATGAACTAGGTTCCATTGGGATTGTCAAGGCTTAAGACAAAAAATTGCTACTATTACTTCATCATCATGGTTTGCACCACCACCTCCATTCTGGGATATTATGACATTCAGTTCTGTTGTTTCTATTATTCATGGTGAAAACATGCCCAGAAAGGAAGGAAAGAGATTGTTAGGAGCAGTTAACCTCTGCAGCTTCCAAGGAGAACGCTAACATTCAGTATATGCCAAATGCAGACCTATTAGATTGAATAATGAGTAAGTATATCTGAGACTTTGTACGAGACAAGATGAAAACAGATTGGGCAGGCTTTTGTACCGTACTTTATTACCTAGTGAAATGTAATTTGATCCATTTGCAAGAGGAAGAACCAGAGATGCTTGTTTCAGAATTCAATTGTTCCAGAAAGATGTGAGTACCCCAGTGTCGTTATTTCTATATAGATTTTTATGAAACACATGTCGTTAGATTTTTACAAGGCAGTAGGCTCTCTTAACAATGGCAGCAAGATGAGCAGTGCAAATGTTAAGGGTCTGAGCACATTCCTCTGTCAAATCACAGGGGCAAGAATATACACTTACAATACAGCTTTGTAGAAGTAAAACCAGGAGCAACATCCAGCTCAGTCAGGATGTGGTCAGTTTACTTCCCAGGGAGGTGACTCTATGCTGTCGCTTCATTCTCTCAGTCCCAGGGTGGGGATGTTTAATGAAGTGCCTTAACTGACAAAAACCTGGGTTAGGTTCACCACACAGCATCTTTAATGGTGGAAAGTCAGCTTTATATTTAAACTTGGCTATTGATTTCAAGGTGTGGTATTCTCTACTGTGATTTAAATTTATGTTCTAGAGATTTCTATGTATTTGCTTTATTTCGAGAGTGAGAATAATTTTAAATTTTGATCCTGCATGCTTGAATTTGGAGTAGGCATGTTAGAGAAAGATTATGTTTGAATCTTTAAAAGGGAAGCACAGAATTCATTAGCATAACTTCCACTTTTTTTTTTCCTTGAATCCCTCTTGAGTTGAAATAAACAGGAAAATAAAAGACAAGGAGATATGGTCAGAGAAAGGAAAAAATAAAAATAAAAGAAGAAGAAGAAGAAGGAAAAAGATAAATAGCCCTTATATAAATCCCAGCAAAAATGCTGTTGAGAATAGACGCTGTTGTATTATCTAAAATACCTGTTAAGCCAATATCAAATAAGCCACATACAGCTGGACAAAAAAAAATCAGCTTGCTGCATATACCTCCTGGAGAGGAGAAGAAAAAACATCACTCTCCATTATCACCAAATTGGAAATATTTAACATGAAAAACATACACTATAAATAAATTAACCCTGGAAGCCAGACAGCAGCCCAGTCCCTTGCTGTAGAGGGAGGCTGTATGGGCAAGCGTACCTTTAAGTTTTATGGAGATATCTTAGTTTCTAGTGTTTTACTTTTCTGGAAAGTATCACTGACATCAAAGATCTCAAGGCTGACTCATTCACTTTTCTGTCCTCTTTAATTTTTCCTTTCCCTTTTTTTTTCCACCACTAGCTTTTTTTTTTTTTTTTTTTTCTGTGCAGACTTGGGAGTAACTCCTGAAATGTCTGAAATCATATGAACTGACACACCCTTTTTTCCTTTTGTCTCTTGTTCATTGGTGTGGTACATGTATCATCTCTTACAGTAACTCTTTCCAACACTTATCTCAGCATCTTTCTTCTCATTTTGCAACCAGCATGTCCTCCCTTCTAGAGGGCATTCCCACTTCTCACCATTTCTGATTTTGTTAAGTCCTGCCTTGTTCCCAGAAGAAAAATCCCCATCCTATTGTCTTCATTTTTTCTTGGACATGACTGTCCTGCACTCCTTCAGTCAGCTGCCCCATTCCTTCTGGAAGAAGACCTCCTGCTGGTATCCAGTACACTTTACTTTTGTGTCTGGAGGCACACTTTGCTCCCTTTCCCCCATCCCTGTTACTCTGACAGTGGCCTCAGCAGCCTGGGTGTAAAAGCCGCACACCTGCTGTATCTCTGCTCAGCTCAGCATGCACTGGCTGTTAGCTTGGTATGTGCTGCCCTAGCAGAAGAGCATTCACATATTTTGCAGGCCATTACAAGTGATACTGAGGTTTCCACATGCAGTGAGTACAAACACCATCTGTCCCTGCAGTCCACTCTCCAGGCACTCTCTAGGGGTGGCATCTGAAGTTCATCATCCCTTCCTTCCCAGCTGTAGCCTTCAGAGATCGCAGATATAATTTTAGTACCACAAATTGTGCCTTACAAAAGGTATTGTTAATCTTGTACATAACATAACAGGGAAGGATGTCAGCTGCAAAATACAAGTTGAGTTCCAGAGCCAGGAGTGTCCAGAGCTTGGGATTTGATTCACACCCATTCCCAATGCACAGCATCTAGATGAAGAAAGAAGACTTATGAAAGTTCTTTGAAGTATGTCTGAACACAAGAAGAGATTCCAGTCAGTTAAACATGATTGAAAATCCCAAATGCAAAGCAATTGTAGTTCATTATACCTCATCATTTACTCACTTCCATATTTTTCAGTCTGCTTTTAAACTCAGAAGCATCTGAAATCCATAAATTTTATGTCTTTATCCTCATTTAAAAACTACTGTAGAAGCCATTAAAATATCCATACATAGGAAAATCTCAAGAAACATTGCTATGTAATATACTTAAAGATTTGTCATGGTGGAATAATATATAAAAACAGCATAGCATGAAAACCATTGTATAAAATGTTGTAGTTTTGTATAACGAAGAATCTTACTTGTGGTACAGTAGTAATGCACTTTTTATCTGTCTTGCACACGTATGCTATCTGCATATGTAAATTGAACAAATGTTGTATTGAACCAGCAAATCTGTCCTAATGTTTTGTAACTTTTATGTAGAAGAAAGATGAGGACACAGATCAACTGTCTTTTCTTGAGAGTTATTTTACTTGCCCTACCTCAAAAAATGGAGTGTGTAGGTGAACTGACGTTCTGGGGTGTTTCTGAATGTGGTCTCCTTATCATATGACTGACTGACTATTAACCTAAGGGAGATCAGGATTAGAACTCCGTCTGCTAACTTCTGTTGAAGTAAAATAAATAAATAAATTCTGAGGGTCTCTTCCCCTGTACTTCCTGAGTGTACGTACTCTAGAGTCAAAGGAAAGTTGATGTTAGGCCCTGGCTCCTGATCTCAGGACACTTGCTCAAGCTAAACTAGCCCTTTGCTCACATGGATATAGCAGTTTGCACTTTACTGAGGGAGAAAGAATTCAGAGAAATAATGGTGGGATCTTTATTCAATAATCTGTCTTTTATATGGATAACAACACAGCTTGTAGTGCAAGTGATGAATAAAATAACAGCACAAGAAAACATAACAAATATTTGGAGATTCTATAATGTTTGTCTCTGAAAAAGCAGATTTTTTGCATGAATGTTCATGTCTGGACGAAAGGTAAGACTCTCCATTGGGCCCAGTTGACCTGGTGAGGAAGTTCACAGACATCAGCTTTCTGCTAGAGACTCCTTTGGGTGAAGGAGCCTGCCTCCAGGAGTAACAGCCAGAGGCCATCTGAGCAGAGCACTTCAGAAGGCTCTTGGGAGCTGAGGCAATACCTGTGACATGGCCTGAGTTTTATCTGGACAGCAGATAGCTTCACAACTCACCTGCAGCACTCACCAAAAAGGGTCAGCCAAGTGAAAAAAAAAAAAAAAAAAAAAAAAAAAAAACAACACGCCCTGCCCAACCAGCATGAACACATCTGAAAGACAGATGGACTGGAGAGTGTTCTGGAAGTTAGCTATTCGCAGCATGAGGATAAAAACAGCTTCCAGATGAAATCACAGGTGTTACATCGAATTCTTTTAAAAACACACCAAAATCTGAAAAACAAAGGGAGATCCTTAGCCCTGTCAAAATAAGACAAAACGTCTAGAGGTATCATGACAGTAGAGACAGAAAAGAAAGGAACTGTAAAGTGAGTAAGACTAATGGGTTATTTAATGATTATCCTGACTATCTGGGGTGGAGACCATCTCCCTTTACTGAAGCCATGCTGGAAAGAGTAACAACAGGGCTTAACTGACATCTTCTGAGGTGGAGCTAGAGACCAACTTAAAAATAGCGCTTCAGAAACTGCCCTAGAAAGCTATTATTTCGTGACATGCCTGGTTGTGGATAGATTTTCTCCTGACCATGAGCTCTGCCTGGTGGTACTGGTTTGCTTTTACTGGTGGAACAGGTCAAGGTGGCCTAGGCCAGAAGGGCTCCGCAGCTGGGGACAGATGAGGCAGGTCTGCGATGCAGTTAGCATGGCACAGCCTCAAATTTAGACAATTCATAAACTGCTAGCTTGCATTCTCATGTGGGAATGCAAATGTCCTGAGCAAATCTCAAGGTTTCCAGCATAGCAGCAGACTCTGGTGACCCACGTTCGACAAGAGCAAAATGAGGGGACCTAGCTGTAACCATTCCTTTCCCTATTGCCTACTCCTAATTTCCATTCCACCCAACACCTAAATTGTGTCTGGGAGGAGCTGCCAGTATTTTTGGAGGCAATTTTACAACTGTGGCCCAGTGGTACAAGCACAGAAGAACCCCCTTTTTCGATCACTGTGCATCAATACCTGCAGGAAGTGGCCAGGTCTACCATAGTATGCCTTGTCCCATCACTGTGCTCAGCCCTGCACAACCTGCAGAAACCCCGCTCGCCGACCCTGGGGCAGATCTTTGCCATAGATCAACAAGATTAATGGTGAGAGTTGTTAGTTTCAAGACCCAGCTCTCCAAATAAAAGATATTTTTTAATTACTGTCCAACTCTATTAGGCACAGGGCTGGATAACATGTGTTTCCTCTTAGAGATGAGCTGCCCCAGCGGCGGTCCCAGAGCACTTTTTGCATAACTCTTTCTCCCTCCCCTTGCCCTCCATGGGCCCTACCTTTGTGCTGATGTGTTAATGTGTGGACACAGTGCTAATGGCTTGGGTATGCGTCATCTCAAAAATCAGTTGTGACCTGCTTTTTTGGGGGGTCTCTGTGTCACATCCGTGGTGCCGGCTGCTTCCCACAGGTGGGCAGGCAGTGCCAAGTGATTTTTGGATCTTCACTCCTTACCACCTGGCCTGACTTCTCCTTGAAGATAAATCTCTCTCCCTTACACCACCAAATACCAATGCTTCTTTTGACCCAGGGGGTTGGTTCTCTGGCCAGATCATTCACACTTTTATCCATGTTTTTGTCTTTTGATAGGGTTTAGGCATTCAAGAAATGTTAAAGGAGGAGGGTCACAGGCAATGGGCACATCTAGTTTTGGCATTTGTCTGAATGTTTTTTAGGGCAATTTCCTTTCCCACAGTGTGTTATTACTCGGATCCAAGCAATATTTTTCACATGGATGGAAGTATTTGAAAAGGTCTCAGCAAAGGGGGGCACAGTGCTTTGTTCAGCGGGTTTTGTCCATCCAATAACCTGGGAAGAATCCTGCAGCCTTTACCTGTGCGAGTAACACAGCCCTGTGACTAGACTTAGCAGGATTACATGGATAATTACAGGTAATTCAAATTCAAGATAGTTGCAGGATCAGGCCCATCATTTTCAGTATGACGGCTGGAGCAGATGGTACATGCTGCAGTAGGGTTGAAGGATGAAATTTCCATTTGTAATTCTGACATGCTCCAGTTTTCTCTTACTTCCATTTCTGTCTATCTCTGCTGCTGGTCAAACCAAAATGTTCCACCATTCAACTACCTAGCAACAACTATTTAATTTGACAATTTGTAGATGGTATTCCTGTATTACCCTTTAGGACCTTAATAATAGGTTTTTCTTTAGTGAAGCATTAAAACATTAAAGGCCATAAATTCCACAGTCACCTGTATCCATTTATTGCTAATTTATTATGGAACATATCATAAAACTTTGCTTGACATATAGGCCTCTTCATAACTATAAATCTTTTTTCAACTGTTTAGATAACTTATGCTTAAGTTCAAGGAAAGACCTCTACGAACAAATATTTAAAACATCTATTTATTATGCAATAGTAATACATATGAACTACATGTAAAATACTGGAAAAAAAAACAACACACACATATACACAAAACACTCTACATTCAGATTACTTACCACTTCACACTTTTATAGGGATACAGCTACTATAAAAATAAAATAAAAACTCTCTGTCAAGTATCTGCTTTATTAAAAGCTTTAAGAAGTCTAACTAAATAAAGCTGTTATTACAGTTAACATCAAACATATAAATGTTAATCTTCAGATAAGATTTGTCACTTGTAACCTGGAACCACTGAAAAGATTGTAAATGTGCTTCATAAAAGTGAACTCATCAGAGAGAAGACAAAAGTTTTCAGACTTTATAATTCCAAAACAAAGCACATTCTGTAATACTGTGCTACAGAGCTTGATCTTGCTCTCATGAAGTCAGTTTTAAAATCCCAGTGATGCTGGATCAGATCCATATACAGAAATAATTTGGATGTTTCATTTATTTTACTTCAAAATAATAGTTTTGGCTTTGATAAAGTTTATGTTTGTTGTTTTCAAATTACTTTCTATTGTTTCATATGAGAAAGTGTTCTTTCTCTTAGGGTATAAATTAAAAAGTTTCTTCTATATATCAAATAAGCCTTCTACAGAATATATATTTTTTCCTTTAGTATTTTTACCTTGGCTGAAATTTAGGATGTGTTAGCATACATAGTAAAACAATTGGTTTTAGCAACAATGCATGTGCATATGCTCTGCTGGCTTCTTTAGCAAGAAATTGATTTGCAGAAAAAAATGTTTGGATGTTTCATTAAAAGACTGTTTTGCACTCCATGTTTCTAAGGTTTTTGTTTGTTTGTTTGTTTGTTTTCTGCAAATCAGTTTGTTTGCACATCAAAGATCATTTTCATTTTTGAAATAAATTTCCATCTTAGTGCTGTCTTCATCACTTCAATTTGGAAGGGGTTTGTATATGCTCTGGGGCCTCAGGATTTTATTGTAAATTGTTCAACTACAGAACTAAAGCTATGGTGAAAGGCCAGAATAGTACAGGAAGCACAAGTCTCATGTGTATAAATCAAAGTCAGAAAAGAAGGATGTAAATCTGCAAATCTAGATGAAATGTTACTTTTTCAAGTCATCTTATTGTTTCCCTTTCATAGAAAAACAATCACAATTTTACAGAATTTCATGTAGCTGAGAAAACCACAAATAAAATACCACACCCTTAGCATCCAAAAGAAAACAAAGCAACTTATTTTTCCAAAATGTTTCTTTTCCTTGTCCTTTTGAGCACCCTTTCCCCCATGCAGCACACGGAAGCAGCTCCAGAAGCCACATGCAGTGCTGTGTCCCTTGGAGATGGGCAGCTTCCAGCATTGATCAGGCTGCTTGCACCCCACTTTTTCTCAGGTTCATGTGTCCATAAAAATATTCATGGTTTGGGCCTCACTGAGAGGAATAATAAGTCTATATACACTTCTCCAAGAAATAACGCCAGCAGTCAGTAAGCTTAAACAAACAAGTTATGTTTTGATTAAATTATCTATAGAAGGCTCATTTTAATATTACTTACGGACCCTGTGTGCCTTTGCAGCAGGCTCCCAAAATATCTCTAAATTCTCCAGTACCACAATAAATAATTTTTTATATTACTTCCTAAAAGTTGACCCCGATGGATTGTTTAATTACCTATACTGCTGATATCTGACAGAATAAGCAATTTTCCAAGTTATTTATGGTCTTATATTTCACCAAACTATGTAACACAATGTCTCTTTAAATGCTGTCAGGTGCTGTGAAAATTATCAGCCTCCAGCAGTGATGCCTGTGGAACAAGACGAGGTTTAAAGCTATCCCAAGAGCAAGTTTCAGTTACTGATAGCATCTTACCAAAATAAGATATTTACCTTTAATAAATATATTCCAGGACATTCTGTGATGGGACTCAACAAGCCAATTAACCGTTATATTCAGATGCTTTTTTTTTTTTTTTTTTTTTTTTTTTCCTTTTTTTTATTTTTTTTTTTTTTTCCTTTCTCTTCCTCTTGGAGATTTGTTTCTTTTTGCCTTAAAGAATTTGAAAGGTTTATTTACAGCTTTTCAAATGACCCCTAATCTATTTAGAAAAACATAGCATGGCAAATTCATCTCGGGTGTAACTCCATTTGTTGACTTAAGCAGACTTGTGCCAGAAGGGAGCATGGCCCAGGAGTTTCTCTGCAGATTAAAAAAAAAAAAAAAAAAAAAAAGGAAAGAAAGAAAGAAAAAAAGATTTATTCTGCTTTCCCAGAACTGCAAGTTTCCAGGTGTTCACCTTTTGATCTGGCTACAGGCAATGATTTTCTGAAGTGGTTTCTGATGGTGCCTGACATCATTTATGGCACTCTTGAACAATCTTGTAATGTGCTAAACTACACAAAATTAAGTGAGTTAGTGGCTAGCTAAGAGCAGCAAAAGGGCCGAGGGTATCACAAGTGCTTTGCTACTTGCAACAGCATCTGTTAGTTGCTTCGAAGCAGCGTTATTTCTTTGATTTGGTAACGGGAATAAGATAATGACTGTTCCTAATTGTTAATAGGACAGTAGGGTGAGAGGCCCTTGGAGTCTCGCTGTGCTTGATGCTGTACAAACACAGAGCAAAAAAACAGCCTGTCCTAATAACTTACAGGCCAACCAAAGGCAAAGCACGGTGATGTTGGCAGCAACCCTTGGGGAGGAGAAGGAAAAGCGGGGTGAACCTCCATTAAGTCAGCACAACTGTGTGTGTGGTTGGACAGCCCACGTTACTCATGGTTGATCATTTTTTTAACATATTCTTCATAGTTTATAATTAAAAGCCTTCCAGTGAGCTAGAGGCAGGCCAAAGCAGGACTAAGCTGAGCCAGTGGGAACATTGCTATTTATTTGCATGGTAAAAGGCCAGCACAAGCAATGTTGAGTTTCACTTTTCTCTTATCTTACAACATCCTTCAGATGTCCATTAGATACCTTAAGAAGCAAAATGACCTACAGCTTGAATAAGCCTAGAAAAGTCTGGTCTTGACAGTGTGTTCAAAATGCATGATAAGCAGCAATGGCTTGATTTTGTTGCCCAGGTCTGGGAGATCCCACGTACCACTGTCTCACCATCCACTTCACGCATTTCAGTAATCCAGTGCTTCTCAGGATCAAACTCAAAGTGGCTCCAGGGTCAGAATGGGCACATCAGTCACCCGTGGCAAATCATACACGCTCACTGAGCTTCACTTCTTTCCACATGAACTGCAGTTCATGAGATTTTTCTTGGACGAACTTCTGTCAGAGAAATTGTCCACTGAGCCCAAGGAGGGGAGCTGTTGGTGGTAGTCTTCATCTCAAGTTCTCTTTAATTGTTTTAGCTCTGCTGGGCTCAGCGTAGTGAACTCTTTAAAGAAAGGAGGTGTACACCTGAATGGTGTTCTGCAACGAAGTGAAGGGCAGATCTGATATGGAAAAAACAGTATCTTGGGGATATGGACTACAACTTTTATTAGCTGGCATTTCCTAAGAGCTAAAGGCTTCTTGTAAATGTGAGCTCTGGTTGCTGCTGTCCAGGCAAAAGATGTTACAGTCATTCAGAAATGGGATTATCGCATCGTCAGACAGTGTGGTCACCAACATGCCAGAGGTGCTTCTTGCGAATATTTTAGTGAGACAGAGAAATCGATGCAAGGTATCAGTTCCCAGCACAGAAATTAGTGAAATGCTGCAGTTCTGTCTGTCACTTACAAAATATTTAATCTATAAATAAATAATTAGGAGCCTTGCAGAATTTGTCAGTACAAACATTGATTCCAGAGGTTGAATTTGTTAATAGCATTTTAAATTCTCATTTCCTATCAACAAAGACTGTGAATGCTTAGCCAAATTAATAGAATTTTGCATTGTCTGAAATCTCTTCTCCCACTGAAAAAGTATAAGATGAGAAATATATCTTTGAGATTTTAAAGTGATTTTGGGAAGTCTTTTCCAAGTGCTTATTCTGCAAATCACTAGATTAATACCATTTAGAAAGATCAGGCAAATGAAGCTGCAATTAAAAGAATTAGTTAAATCCATTATAGGCTGCTGGCCTTACTCCCCAACTCAGGAAGGATTAAACACCACACCCATAGTCTGTTTGATCCTATCTTCAGGGCACTATTTATTAATTGCACTTAATTATTCATGGCAAACCCCAAAATGAAGCAGTTGAACATTAATCCAGCTGTTACCTTTCCCTTAATTCAGGGGCTACTTTGGCACGCTTTTCTCATCTTCTTGTCTCTTCCACCCATAGCTTTGCAGAAAATTTGCCTGAGAACCCCTTGATGGCAAACAGCATTATTTTCTGAAAGATAATGGGTCACTCTATGTCACTTATCAGTGTTAAATCATCATTCCCCATAAAGTGACTTGGAGCCAATGTTAATCATTACAGAACCCAAATATTTACACTCATTAACAGCCTCTGCGATGTGTGCAACTATTTTTTTTTTTTTTTTTTTTTTTTTTTTTTTTTTTTTTTTTTGTGGATTGTTAGCTTCTTAAAAAGAGGATTCACAGCAGCCAAGTGACCCAAAATAGCCATTAGGAAATAAAACTGATAAGAAAGTCCATTCCATAGCGTTTATTTCTAACCCTACTTTTTATTTCAAAGAGCAAGTCTTCTCCTCTCTCCCATAGTCCAATGGTCAGCATATTTAGCTGGTACCCATTTAACATAGGTAGACTGTGATTGAAATCCTCTGTCTTATTTTGAGCAGAATATGAAACCACTGACATGTCCAAAAACTAAATCTGAGGTGCTCCAAAGGTAATTTTACTCTCCCGGTCCTCCGCAAGGCTTGTGTTACTCAGGTTCAAAGCAAACACAAGGTAGGTCATGCACTGCAACCATGACTTTGTTACCAATATAATATTCACTACAGTTATAGAGTAACTATAGTTAGACTTTATAACTACAGTTATATCATATAGAGTATATCATATATTTACATAGCGTTATGACTCAGGTTCTATTCAGTGCTTTTACCTTAAAGAAGTAATTTAATATCTTTAACCACCCAGGTTTTGTAGGCTGTCCATAACAAGGATGGTTAAGTGGTTGCTTTCTGCAGCGTGGGTCCTTCTGTATCAAGAATGGAGATGAACAAAACATTATACAAGTGTAACAAAAAAAAAAAATCAGCAAAAAAAATGACTTAAAATTGCAGTGGTCCATGTCTGAGGGCAAAACAATAAAGGGAAACACTACACACTTATCTGCTTCCTGTTCTCACTCCATGATCAAAGCTTTTAACTTGAGTTTGTTCAATTCTTAAGGGTTTTAAGGCTGTTTGTGTAGTATGGAATACCAACACAGAAGTGGCACAAAGTACCTGATGTTGAACACCAGATCTCCTTTTCAAAATTGAGCTCTTCTGCAATCAGATTTAGAGCTGATTTAAAAAAAATAAATAAATAAAATAATAAAAAGAATAATAACATTCCTCTGCCTAAAACCATAATAATCTCTATTCTTGCCTCTGGATTTGCTGATGTGCCATAGCTTTTAAGTATTTACCTTCTAGATATGAAGCTCCTTAGGACTACATAATGCCTTATTATTATTATTACTAGTCCCTGAAGTCATAATGAAGTCTGGATTACAGCATATTCTATATTTAAGTTTCCAGGACCAACAACTATTATATTTTCTTTTTTCTTTGTTTGAAACTAAAAAAAATAATAATAATAATAAAAAAAAATAATAAATCACATAATTATTTCTTTTCTGCACTGCACATCAAGAATAGTTTAGCAATTTCATCATTTTTATTTATTTATTTATTCTATTGATGGTGGGAAGATACTTCACAGTTTTATTATTTTGTTTTACTGATCCAGTGAACTGGTACAAGTTAAAACCTTTAAATGGTATGAGTGTGAATTTTAAAATGAGGGTGTGTGAAAAAGAAAGAAAGAAGGAAAGAAAGAAGGAAAGAAATAAAGGAAGAAAGGAAAAGGAAGAAAGAAAAGGAAGGAAGGAAGGAAGGAAGGAAGGAAGGAAGGAAGGAAGGAAGGAAG
>CM021770.1:30378360-30404074 GCA_011076525.1 Nettapus auritus
AAGGAAGGAAGGAAGGAAGGAAGGAAGGAAGGAAGGAAGGAAGGAAGAAAGAAAGAAAGAAAGAAAGAAAGAAAGAAAGAAAGAAAGAAAGAAAAAGAAAGAAAAAGGACTAGTAGCCACGCAGATTTACAACAACATGGAACTACAGGGAAATGTTATCTGAATAGAAAGTTTTTAGTCATCTGTCCATATTTCTGCATCCAGACATCCCAGACAAACTGTCCATGAATGCAGCAAGATGTACTGCAGGACTTCAGCCACAGTCAGAAAGTGTCAGGCTTGTGTGGGGAACTGTGAGCAAAAACATGCCAGCCTGAGAAAGAACTGCCTAAATAAGTGCTGGGCTGCTTTGGTTCCACCTGGTCTTTGCTATACCAGAGATGCCAAAATTACCTTTCATACAGAGGTTTGAGTCATTCTTGATAGAAATTTGCCAGCAGATGTTTCCTTGACGGTCTCTTAGAGCCAGTTTGTCAAGCCTGGTCAGCTCCCAAAGCTTTAACAATGTGAGTGGCTTACAATAGTTTTGCCATTACAAGCACCTAGAAAAATATGTCTGATAAAATGGTATTTTTTACTCCTCAGCTGAATTTAATAAAGAAATAAATTCAAATTATACATTTGTATGCACCTGTGCAGCCCCAGTGCTATGAAAAAGTTCTGTGCTGATGAAACAGCTTTTGGAATAAGCTAATGTAATTTGTGATAATCAGATACAGATAATGGCTATAACAATCTTTAAATAATTTTCAAAATTAGAAGGGTTTCTTTTAGACAAATACCATTATGGCATACATTGCCATTGTCACATATTCATGTGCTGTTACCATTGCTTTTGCTCAGCTCTCTTTTGGTACTTTCCTGTTTCTTGAGGTGCACTCTGCTAGGGATTGAATCTTCCTTAGTATGTAGTTTCTTATTAATAATGTAGATTTATATAAGCATACAAGGCTTCTGGCCAGTTTGTTGCCTTGATTCATATTTGGGTGGGTGGAGGTTGTTGGGTTTTTTGCTTTTTGCTTTTATTTTTATTTTTATTTTTTAATATTCCACAAACTTCCCATTATGTTTCTACAACACAACATCTTTTCATGTCAGGCAGGAGTTATTCACCAGTCCTTTGTTTTTCAGGAACTCTGAGTTTGGCACATATTGTGAAGGCTGACAAATAAAAATGGTTATAAGAAGGCATTTGATTTCAAGATTTTGTTATCCATGCAAGTAAAAAGCCTGGTTTTCTCTTGAATATAAGAAATAGGAAGATTCTCGTGTGTATATATTGCAAGAGCAGTTATCTTGCCAATGTAGCACCTAATAGTGTTTAAGTCTCTGTAACAGGAGCTGAACTACATGACAACCTTGTACATCAAATTCAGGGAATAACCGGGTGGAAATGCAACGAATCAAAATCCTTATCCTGCATCCTCTTCTCCTCTTGTTCATCAAACCTCAAAGACAAACGACCACCAGCTCATGGCTGTGTGCACTAGGAAGTACAGAACATCATTTTCTCCACTCTCACCTGCCCCACTGGGAGCCTGCTGTTCAGACAACATCAGATGCTCTCACCCCACTCACTTTCCAGTGAGGTGAAGCAGATGGAGAGCAGGGAGCGTAGCCACTTCTCTGGTGCTGGTACTAAAGTGCAGAGCACCGATGGGGTGAAGGGGTTGGTAAGGATGCTCAAGGTTGACTTCTGTGCCCAAGTAGGCACGGCAGCGCTGCTCCGTCTGCGAGCAGCATGTGGGTGTTCGCATAATAGCGTTCAGTCATCAGAGCTGAGCTACACACCTACACCAAAGGCTGTGTGATATAACAGATTATGTGGGGGTGGATTAGAGTATGGAGAATACGGGGAATTCAGAGCCAGGGTTTTAGGTTTGCTTGATGTTGCAGCTAATTGTTGTCCAAAGAATCATTTAATGGAAGCACAAAGGAACTCCGCCTGAAATCACCTCATCCAGGTTCACTGGATTTTAGGTGTTGAAAGCCAGGATCTGGGATGTAATTGTGTAACATTACATGACACATCAGGTGTCCTAAATCCCCCTGAATTACAGGCACATAATTCAGGATGTGCCTCAGGTGCCCTGGGAGAAAAAGACAGATACATCTAGGGAGCAGTTGGGCTCTCAGCGGCAATGCTGTGGGAACAGGCACAGCAGCCAAGTGCCTGTGAAGGCAAGGAAAGAGGGCCTGAGGTGCTCTGAGGCAGCAGGAGGTGTGAACCCAGCCATTCATCTGCACCAGAAATGAAAGCCTGGGGCAGGGCTCGCACGTAGAACTTGTCTCCATGAAAGTTTGTCCATTTTTTTCCAGTGATATCAGCTTTCCTCATAAAATGCACTACCTCTCCCTAAAAAACCTTGCTCTCAAATAGGTGAGTAATCCTACTGACTTCCAAGCTCATGACTTGGAAATGCTCATGAGCTTTTGCTGGTCGGAGTCCAAATGCCCTTCTAACCTGCACGCAACTATGGAAAAAAAGTGCTGGCTGAATGGGAAAAACTGTGGTCCTAAAATACATTTAAGTCCTCCTCTCCAAAGCTGGCAAACACAGCGAGGCAGATGCTCCATCCTGAGCCACAGCTGTTCGGTCTCCCTGGTTTGTAGCCCTCATCATCTGCCAGCTCTGAAGATGGGAGGAGGACACTTGGGAGTGGACTTGTTTGCTGTTAGAGCAAAGTTCCAGCACTAGCTCCAGTGCTTAGAGCACTGCTCCAGCACAGGCAATGCCCTAAAAACCAGGCAGCTCTACAGAATGAAATAGGGCATTTTTATATGCGGCTGTGGAACGGTTGGGTTATGGCAGGTCATACTTGTCATATCTGTCCGATATTCTCTCCTGCTAATAAGCCCTATCTATCTGTAAAGTAATGGATTCTGCAACCCTTGTTCAGGTAATTACTTTTTAATTTTAGTTCTCAAGGATTTGTATTCAGACTTCTTGGGCAGATGCAGAGTCTGGCCTGCCTGTTCCTTGGAGGACATGTTTTGTCCCAGCCAGGTGTGTTCAGGGCCACTAACTTTCCCTCTGGGACTCTCTCATGGAAGTCTTCATTCCGCTATGGCAGGTCAAGTCACTTTAGATGCTTCTCAACAGGCAATTATGTACAACATCTCTGCTTCTTAGAGAGCAAATGCTTCCATTAGCAGGGGATAGCCTTTGGGAATCCACAGACCTTGACCTGCTGCAGCACAAGCTCATTTCTTTTCCCTTTTCTGCTTTCACTGTATTGTATTCTAGACCCTGCCTAACAAAGTTTCCCTGCCTAAAAGTTGCTCTTTGCAAGGTGGGAGAGATGTTGCTTTATTTTTCAGTTTCAGCACTTTCCACCTCCATGAGAAGAAAGGTTTGAGTTTCCCCTAGAGTTACCACATACGGTTATTATGGTCTTTACTCAGGGTAACACCAGTCTGACAGCTTCCAGTGTATTAACATTGTTCAATATGTTAATAAACATGCCATTTATTATTAGCATAACATTCTTCAATTACATTGGTACAGTCTTATCCAGCAAAAGCAAACCTCAGCCAAATATACCTCTAAAACATCTGCACACATGGCAGTGCCAGCCAAGGGTGTGACATTGTGGGCTTTTTTATTTTTACAGTTTTTAATAACACTTCACACTGGCAAAAGCTTTCAGGGAAACACAGCTTATACTGGCATCAAGTGATTTTTGCTCATACAGGTCGCCTTGTTTCAGAACTGGCCGGGAAAAGCTGAGCCTGTGCCAGGGCATACACAGCCCAGCCTTGCTGGGCAGCTGCAGCTGCATCACACCATGCACAAACCACAACTTCATCGGGTAGTGCTAATGGGGAACCTTTGTCCCTTTGTCTGACCCTTATTTACCCCCACTAAACCCTTTCTTGCTTTTCGTTAGGAAGGTTCACTGATATAGCAAGGTATTGGCATGCTTTTCCTGCCTTCAGTTTTTATATTTTTTATAAGGCTCACCTTCATAATGCTCAGGTCCCCAAAATATGGGGACCAGCATATGTTCTCCCCGATAGATAGGAAAAGAAAACAGAAAAGAAAACAATTGCTTATACACCAGGTTGGATGGCATGATCTGGTCCTAGCTTCATAAAAAATGAAACTCCTTGCTTTTCTTGGTATCCCCTTGGTGCCATCTGACAAGCCCAGAGTAAACAGGAGACCAAAGCCTTTAGATCCAGAAGAAAAGTCTTTGGATTGGGAGGAGACCAAAAGTACCTAAACAAGGATTTTCCTTTTGATGTGGGTTACTGGATAAATACTTTGTTTTGGAGATGTAGCAAGACTTTGCTTGTGTAATATTTCAACCTGTTGTGATGGGGAAGGATTACCGTATTCTCGGGCTTGAAAATGTGCCTTTTTTTTTTTTTTTTTTTTTTTTTTTTTTTTTTTTTTTTTTTTTTTCTTCTGTGTGTGAAAATATTCTTCCCCATTTTCTGCACTATTTGGGGGTAAAAGTGGATAATCCTTCCTCTACTCAACTGATAGAAGAATCATCCCTTTTCTGAAACCCTTTTCAAATTGGTTAATGCTCTAACTGCAAAAAATAAATAAATAAAAATAACAATAATAAAAAAAATCTAGCTCTGAAGTATACCTGAAACTATTTTTAATCCAATAATGTTGTGTTTAGTCTCTCTGTAGCTATTGGACAAAGAGGCTGTGAGGTCTTGCCAGTGGTAGGAATTGCGTCTTTCTAAAAATATGTAAATCTGTGCCTCCTGTCTTAGTGTAACCTGCTGTGGTGCTGCCCACACGTTCCTATGGGAAGCTACCAACCCATATAATAGGCCAGCAAGAACCTGCCTAAACTTTTGTGTGTTTCACATACACATCTTTCACTGTGAGGTACTGAGTCATGACATCAAGGAGTTAATGTGGACAAAACCATTTGATCTCATTCTACTTGAACTGATTACATTTTGAATTCTGATACTGCTACAGCAAAGCTGTAGATTTATCTTGAAGTAATCCAGCAGAAAGGCACTATTTTCCTGTAACTAGCAGCCATTCTATTCCTTAAAAGAAATTTGGGACAGATGTGTGTGTCTTCTTATTTCAGTGAATGCAGGGAGAAAATGTATTTTATTTCTTATTAAATAAATTTGCCCTGTTCATCTCAGTATGTGGGACTGTCAAAGTTTATAAATTTGGCAGTATTTTAACATGTTCATTCTGTTTTTCTTTAAACCAAGTTATTAAACTGATATATTTTTTATAAAAAGCAGAGCCTGATGGAAATTTATTTTCTCATCTTTTGACATTTAGCTGACTGTTAGGGGGTTTTAAGTAACACTGTATCTTAAATCAGAGTGGCAGACACTGATCCCAAAGCCTGTTGAAAACCACCCAAATGATAAGGATGCACTGGGTACTTTGTTGAAACGTTAGTAAAGTAGTGTTTGTTTGGGTTTGTGTTTGTTTTGTTTTGTTTTGTTTTTATGTACCAATGCTTTTCTCTGACCTCCTCTCCTCTGAGGTAACCAGAGACAAAAATTTCAGCTCAGATTTGGTGTGAATGCAACTCAGGTGAAGGCTAGGCCTTGCAATCCTGACTCTGGAAAGCTCTCTTACCTTTTTTTTTGAATAAAACACTTGGTTTTGAGTTGCATCATGAAAAGCTGCTATGACTGGGTGAGTAGGTACTAAAGCAAAACTCCAGAGCAAGAGCTTAAGAAGAGATTAATTTTTTTTCTAGTCTTTGCAATCCCTATGAGAACCATTAACTTCCTAACAAACAAAATTAGGCATTTCTGTGGGGAAGGGGAAAAAGTGAGAGGAAAAAACAAACAAACAAACAAACAAACAAACAAAAAAAACCATGAAGACACAGAAAAAAAATCAGTCTGCAGTCAGGAATAGACCAACTTTTATTTAAGGAAAAGTGATTGCTGCTTACTTTTTTGTGCAGTACTGTATACACTACCAGAAGAAGAAAGGACACAACGTTCAGAATTGTACCAAGATTTGCATTAGTTCCACTGCCACACGACAAAGCAGTTTCATTATACCTTGAACAACGCTGTGTGCTTCACTCTCCTCTATCATATTGTGGTTCTACCCATAGCAAAGACTGCTCATATCAGCGGAATTAGTTAATGTCTCCATTTGTATGACTGGGAACGGAGTCAGAGCCACAATTTAATCATTTTTAAAATCACATGTTGCTAAGAGTTTGCTCCAAAGAGGTCTCTCTTCCCATTTCTCAAAGCTGAGCAAGTTGGTGCTTAGATAAAATTTTGAAAGGAATTTCAATCTGATGGGCAAACTCGATATTCCAGCATTTGCTGTAATCCCCAAACAGGACATTGTTTGCAAGTGTAGAAACATTCCATGGAACAAAACACTATAAGGATTATATATCCCCAGGGTCCTCGGAAATGTTTTATTTGGACATTTCTAATCAAGTAAAGGTATTTTGTATGGAGAGAAAGAAGGTTCTCCTTGCATTGTGGGAGATGTAGTCTGGGCAAAACACAGGTCCCTCAGTTGCAGTTGGGCCCAAAAGGGAAATGCAGTCCTGTGGCTTGAGAAGCAACTCAGGAAAATATAAATTAATGTTACCTTGGTACAAAACAAAGCTTCACAGCCATACTCCTGCAATAACCATGAGGCTGAAAACATTGCTTCCCACTCAAAATCCACCACTAATTTGCTTTGTGGCTGGATGCAGCTTTGGATCAAGTACACATTCTAGTATTGGGAAGACAAATTGCATGGACAAATGCTGAGGCCACACAAATCAGAGTTACCTGTAAAAGTCAGTGTGTTCGAGAGCAAATCCCTGATGAGTTTTTAGCCACTAAATGTCTTCTTCTCTCTTCTGTTCTCTTGCAGTGGAACAACGTCTTCAAGGAGTCACTGTTAATCCCAACAAAAGCACTGCTTCTACAGTTTTTAATATTTATTCCATACCTATCCTCCATTTACCCAGATTTGGCATCCTAACATGAAAGACCTCATGGAAAGTACAGTTTCTTGTAGCAAACCATTTGCCTTTTTTTTTTTTTTTTTTTTCCTAGTAAATGAGATGTCTCATTTGCTTTCTTTCTCTTACTTTCCTGCAGCAGGGCAGGAAGCAAACCAATAAACCAAGGACAGTCATGCCTCTGCCGTCAGCTGAATGCCTTGTGTCCTCCTGGGGCAGTAAAGGGGAACTAAGTATCAGGTCTATAAAGTATGAAATGGAGAATTTATGAGCTTCCTCATGTCATGTGTGGTAATGATCATTAATCGCTGTCCTGAGCAGGAAAGAAGGGTAAAGCACGGTGGCTGCTGACTTCCAGCTCAGTATGAACGCAGCACCTTGTTGATGGGTAATACCCAGTGCAAAATAGAGGAGCAGCACTCCCTGCCTTCGGCTTTGATCCTTGCTAGGAAGGTACAGAAAGGAACAAAACTTCTTTCACAAGGTGCTGAGTCCAAGTCCTCACCAGGAAGCTGGCTGCGGGTGCTGAGGAGCGTTTATCAAGCCAGGGCTGCAGGAGTCCCTTCCCCTGAGTGCGCCATGGAGCAGAGCGCTCAGGTCAGGCAGGGAGGAGCTCCTGCAGGGCCGGGGCACCCTGCCCACATTCACTTCATGCCACATGTATCTACAACCAGCCTTTGTTCAACCATCTCAGTGAAGAAGAGCCCCAACCACTACCGGCAGACTTCAGTCTTGAGTGGCTGGCCATCCCATGCTGGCAAATTAAATGCAGAAAGAGTGATAATGGTTTAGCAGGGAGAAGAACAGTTTTTCCACTTCTTATCTGGAGATAATGGTGAAACGTTGCAGGGTGGGTTTTATTTTTTTTTTTAGCCTCTTCCCAGCACCTGTGCTTATTTGTTGAACAATTTATAGCTCCATCTGAAGTATTATCCCGCTGACGGTAGGAGGCATTTGCAGTGCAGCACAACATAATCCTCCCCTCGGAGATTAAGACTATTACCTCATTGATGCTCCCAGTCCCTGCCAGCCTTGGCATACTGACGTATGGCGTGAATGCAGGTCTGCAGCACAATAGCTCACTATGCTACCAGCTAAGCCACTGAATACTTCTACAGTCATGCCTTTTATTGCCAGAGTGACATGACAGTAATAATGGATAATGAATTCTGTTAATGAGATGACTTATTTCAAAAGTAAATAAAGCTCAGGTGTCACGTGGATGAAAAATCTGAAATATCTGCAAATGTGATTTAGACAAATGTTCCAGGAAATAAAATAATAATAATAATAAAACCCAACCCTGCTCTGAGGCAGCTGCGTGGGTAAGAAGCAAGAAGCAGAACAGGGCTGGTGAGGAGGGTTGTGTCCCAGCATGGATGGCTGCTGGCACCAACCTTCCCAGAGGCCTTCATGTGGCCACATAGTGCTGAGCACCACTTCTGCTCCTCACCTGCTGCTCCACTCCTCGGGGCAGTGATGGCATCGGCCAGTGACAATGCTCACTATGTTTGTCACAGGAGGCTCTCAGCCTGCTTGCACCAACACCAAGGGAAACACAATTGTCCACCAGCACCTCCACTAAATGATATTTGTTCCTTTACCACTTTATAATGGTTTTCCCAGAGTCACTTCCTGTGAAGAAACAACTTCTGCATCTTTTCACTTTGCAGAAATTTTGACTTCTTTTTCTTCTCCCCGCACTCTCAAGTGACTGAGCTGTGTCTTGCTTCATTTTCACAAGCCAGTTCACTGACAGGCACAAACCAAGTTTGTAGCGGCTTGGTTTATCGGACGTAAAAACATTATCAGCAGCATCAGCACCACACAGAGATGTAAACACGCATCGCCCATGAGGAGCAGCTACAGCATGGATGCTAATATTAGAACTGCCAGACAGCCTTTGTACAACTCAAGGTTTCTTTATTGACCATAAAAGCATTTAAGCATCAAAGAAAGAGACTACTTGGTGTCTACAGGCATATTTATCTTCCCTAAGACTTCTTGCCCCGATGTGGACTCTGACTACTGCACATCTTTAATACATTTATCCTCACAGTATGCCTGGGAGACGCAGACCTACTATTTGTATTTTACAAACAGAAATCTGAAGCACCAAGGGAGAAGGCAGGCAGGCCCATGAAGTGAGATTTCAGTGAGAATTTTACCCTAAATAACCACAAAACCCAGGCTAGTCTCCAACTTCCAGTGCTGCTCCTTTGTAATCCAAGGCGAGAAGGGTCCTGAGGAGAGAGCAGAGGGGGATGAGGGACCCAAAAGAGGAGGCTATTACGAGCTTTTCCCATCACAGGGGATGCCCACACCACAGCAGCACAGCAGGATGCAGCCTGCCCCAGGCTGAGCAGGGCCGCGGCCCCGCGCCATCCTCTGCAGAGCGCTCAGTATGACTTCGGGCTGCTGCGAAGCTGCCCCGCTGTTTGGTTGTTTAAGCTGCGGCTGCAGAAGAAAAATAAAAGCAAAACCAGGCTTGATTTATATCTCGTGGTTGCTGGAAGTTGTTCCCAAAAGAAACAAACAAACAACCCCAAGCAGTTTTAAACTTAACCGTTTGTTGTTGTTGTTGTTGTTGTTGTTGTTTAAAAAAAAAAAAAAAAAAAAAAAGGCAAAGCGCTTCTATCATTTTCAGTAATTAAAGCACGAGCAAAAATTAAAAACTCCTCTGGTTCTTTTCATTTGATGACTTCAAGCCTATTTTTTCCCTTCGCATACTCCTTGCACATTTATTCCTCACAACCCCATCCCCATTAGTGGTGATGACAAAGCTCCCATCACTCCCCGTGTGTGGGAGAATCACACTGTAAGTATGGATTTAATCACCAATCTTCAAAGTGACTAAGAAGGCAGATAGACGGGATTCCTGGGGAGACTTTCAAACGTGAAGTTTGACATCCTGGCTCTTTTGAAAACCGTGCTGTTCTTTCCTAACTGCTGTGGAAAGACTGCCCTACTGGGGCTAATTGCAGGTGTCCCAAGGTGGAGGCACCTAACTTGTGCCAGTGGCTGAGGAGCAGGGATGGGGTGGGCAGGGCTGCCAGCTCAGATCCTGCCTCTGGCACTGCTTTCCAGCCTGGAACTTGTGTGGGATGGGCAAGAAAAGGTCATTCTGTTACCAGGTATTTCCCACATCAGCAGTGTGCATGAAAAGCCGGCAATGCTGGCTCATCTTTTTTGGGGGGGAAACAACTTTAGCCCTTCAGATGCCATCAACCCTTCAGAAAGAGCAGATCAAAACTCAGGGATTATTCTCTTAAGCATTTCTATTTGAAGCCAGTAATGGGGTTAATTAAAAGACGTGCCAAGTGAGGTGTTCAGCACTGAGCCAGCCTTTTTCCCTCAGTCTGCACTGTGTAGGTGAGCCCCATCCTCAGTCCATAGCCCAGCCTGCCAACAGTAACAACCAAATCCAACTTGCAAGACATATTGGTCTGTGCTCAGAAAAAAAAAAAAAAAAGTCATCACAACTAGTACATTCTTGATATTAGGTTTAAAACAACAACAGCAACAACAAAACAGCAGGTAGTTTCAATATTCTCCTTTTCTCATGCATACGAAGGGAAAACTGTGAACAACATTCACACTAAAGAACAGAAAACAATTCTCTTACACTTATCAAAATTTGATTTGTATTTTACCTTACACATTTAAGAAGGTTATCTCTGAATACCAAATGAATTCACTTTCTTTAGTGTGCTCATTAACTATGATTTTGTATGCATGAAATGATGTAATTGTGGCACTGTTAATATAAGCAGTTGGGTTCTGGATCCATATCTTTACCTAGTGAAGTCAATGGGAAAATTCTCATTTATTTCAGTGAAAGTAAGGCTGGACCTTAGTGAATAGTTATCAATCGGTGCATGGAAAAGAGAGCAGTGCATGTAAGGAGATGTAGATACCCATCTGCTCACACTTCTAGGCAACCTGAAAATGCACAGTGCACTTCCAAGCAAAACATAGGAACACCTTACCCGGTATTAAATAACTTTCCAGAACAAATACAATAAAAGTACAAACAAATACAATAAAAGTACGAACAAATACAATAAAAGTGTTAAGGCATGAATGTATCTGCTTATTAAGCAAAATGGCATTGCATGAAAACAACCATTGCATATTGAGAGGTGAATTTTGTTATGTGGACCATGCACAGCCTGAGGGTGTAAAAACCAAGGGCTTGTGCTGGTTTCTGTGCTGTCAGGGCTGGAAAAAGGAGAGCTCAAATTGCTGTAGAGCTGTGCTGGCAGAAGTCCTGACCACTGATGCGAGTTTAGTGGTCAGGCTGTGCTTTTATCAGCATACCTTTTATTCCACTTGGTGGTAGTTTTAGTCCGCTGGTCAAAAGTAAAGCAGGGCCTTTGTGTATATTAGCAGGGCTAATTATCAGGGCTAGACTGAAGGAAGTACCGGAAAGTTAATGTATGAATACAGAAGTGATTATGTGTTTCTTGTACAGATTCCAGTGCCCCAGTTCAGCCCACATCAGAAGAAACTGGGAGCTGCCCACAGGCTGCAGCCTTCCTAGTGCACCGTGCAGCAGCTTCCAGTGCAGATTGAGCCTGAGTTGAGTCTGCAGCATCTACACTCCTAGAATTAGAGACAGCTGCACATTCCTCAGTTATTATGAGTTATCTTCATTTATTAGCTGCTTCCATGTGCCACAGTAGTGCCTGCATACGAAAACAAACCGAGCCTGCATTTGTAAATATGATTGAATGCAAAAGTCAGTCCCTTTCCATTTACAGGGTGTTTCATAAACAGTTTGGAAGTTGCTTCATACATGTTTTGCTGTTTTGTTTTCTTATTATTTTTTTTAAGTAATGGCTCAATGCTGATTGTATCAGCAAAGCTATTATGCTGAGTCCCTGCAGTAATTTGTCAAATAATCATCTCCTGGCACATAGCTTTTTCTACAAAGGCACTAATGATTACAAGTATGATTAATATCTGAACTAAACTGTTATTGCTGGGAAGTTCTCAGTCGATTCAAGGAATCGTGACCTGTGTAAAAAACAATGTTAAGAACAACAGAAGCTGATCGTGTCTCGTGGAAGGAATGCACGACCCACAGTCCTGTTTCCTTTTTCCCTGCCATGCTTTTTTATTAGATCTCTGGATAGAAACCTTTCGTGGGTCATTCCCCGGTCAGCTGCTCATCTCCACTGTTGTTCCAAGCTTCCCAAGCCACCGCAGGAAGGACAGGAGGATTTCTTTAAGGATTGGCACTATTTATAAAATAAATATAAAACCAGGCCTCCATTTTGCACAAGTGACAAGCCATGAGAACTCCAGCAGCTGTATATTTGTTGAACACCCGCCTCCTGTGAGTATAAATTGCACCTTACCGAGTAGAAATAAAATACAGTCCACCAGAGACTTTGCTGCAAGGTGTAGCTGCTTGTCTGTGGGCAAGTAATGACTTGCGTTTTCAGCTGCTCCTTAGTAAGAGCCTTAGTAATTGGAATCAGTTATTCAAAACATCTCTAAATGTGATTTAAATGGCAAGGATTTAATAACATAGAAAGAAGTCATTACAGAGGTTCAAGCAGGGGAGAAGGGAATTCCGTTTTTCAGAGCAGAGGGAGAAAAATAAAGCAATTACTTGATGTAAAGGCCAGAAACAGGACTCCTGCTGTCACGGAGAAATCAAATCTGTCAGCAATTAGTGGGATCTTAGGAGGCAAAGAACCCTTCAGTGTTGAACAGTGAATAAGGGGTTAGCAATTATATGAACTGATAAAAGTGTTCTGGTTTTCAAACAGCAGGTTAACAAGGCTTACTTTTTTCATAACTTCATGCAGATGTGATGAGTCACACTTTGTGACATTTTTCAGGAGGGCTGCATGCAAAGGTAAGAGAATAACGAAGCACACTGCATTGCCATTGCGTCTAAGATGCTGCTGACTTTGTTACCCCAAAATGACACACAGCCCAGTGACCTGACCAGCCCTGCTGGCTGGCACTTCTCATCGAGGCCAGGCAGCTCTCTCTAGCTTACTTAGCTCCACAAAGGCTCTGCCTTTAGAAGTACTGCCATGGGTGGGCACTAGTGCAACCAAAAAATAAAAATAAAAATTGGGTCTGATTCTGTCTTATGCCTTTGGCTTTCAAGGATGAGGCATGCTCTGAAATCCCAGCAGAAGGTATTTACACCCTGCAAGACTGATCCTGGACTAGAAGAATTCATGCAGGGACACAGAAAATGTCGTGATTATGCCTTTTTAGTCTGTACTCTTGCTAACACTATAGATGCTGCATAGAAGTTACATGACTCATTTGCACAATACAAATAATATTTGCAGGAAACAGAGATGAGGGCACTTTCTCAGTACGTCAGAGGCAGTGCTAGAGCTCAGGATTATGTCCTTTTATTTATTTTCATAGGGAACTTTTTAAGCAACAAGAAGCAGAAAGAGACCAGGAACTCAGGCCATCCAGAATGTTCTGTGGCAGACGTGCAGGGTAATGGTGAGCCTGGAAGACTTCACCTTCTCCTTGCCTCTCCTACCCTGTCTGCAGGCACCAAAGCCCTTCAGAGCAGCAAACAAAGGAGCTCTGGCAGTTTCAAAAGGCTTTCTCTCTCGAAACAGTGGGATGAAGTGTGTCTAGACTGAGATGCAAAATCCTCCTGGAATGTCTAAAGAAATTAGGCCTATTTAAATTAGCAGAGAAGGCCTTTCAGAGGGATCAACATACACAGAGAAGACTGCTTTATAACAACTTTTCTCTAAGTGCAGACTCCATCCACTGAAGCAAAAAAACCATTTCAGCCTGCAGCAGGCTAGGACTGGGGGCTGCTGAGCAAGAAGAAGAAATAGGATCAGCGTGTGCCTGCCCAGTGGGACACACTGGGGCTTATTCCCAGTCCGAGGCAGAAGGGGACCTGAGTGCTGGCTGTGAAAAACTGTGGTTTGATACTCCAAGGAGGAAAGGTGCAGATGGGCTGGGCTACAGTACTGAGTATCACCTCATTTTGTATGCCTGGGAGTGAGGCATCAACCCATCTTCCTGTGATTTTTTGAAAAACTCCCTGATGTAGAGCTATGGTGGCATTGCAGAGTGTAGTAGCATGCTGTTGGTTGGTGTTGCAAAGGTAAATCAGAAGTTGAGGAAAACCAACTCAACCAAAAACCCAATCCAGAACAATATTTCTCTTATCTAAAAGTCTTACAAAGACATTGTGGGCTGAAGAGAGATATTATAAAATAAATAATAATAATAATAATAAAAAAATCTGTTGAAACGTGGTATTAACCTCCAAAAGCCATGTAAATCAACCTGTAAGCAGTATTTGAGGGAAGCATTAGATCACCCCTGTAACCTAAATATCTTGGAAAATCTTTAAAGTAAATTCAGATCTACACATTCAGAATACCTAAAATTATCTTGAACTTCATTCATCTCCTAAATTATTTTAAATTTAATGTCTTCTTTAACATGTATTTTCAGTCCTTGGAAGGGCTTGGAAACCACCTAAAAATATCAAAAGAAAAACTCATACATGGGTTCATTTGGGGGTGAGCCTCAATCATCAGGTGATTTGGGGAGTAATAAAATGCATATTTATTTTTTAAAATAATATAAATTCTTTTAAAGAAAATGCAAGTTTCAGGAGTTCTTGTCCCATGCCCTGTTCTGAAAATAACCTATTTTAGAATTGCATTGCAGATGAATCTATGTGAGCACGTCTGTTTGTGTATGGAAAGATAGTGGATGTACAGGAGAGAGAATATTTTTTTCCAAAGCCTGAGCCCATCACCCTCTTTTCCTCTCCTGTGTGCTTACAGGGCTGCGTGAGCTGAATATCACACTCTCTGTGAAGAATGGCATTTCTGATCCTTCCTGCTTTCTCTAGGATGAAGGAATACTTCCAGGCAGATTCACTTTCAAGTGAATTCATCAGGTTGCTCTGACCCAGGTAAATCCTTTGGATATTATATCAAATGCTTGAGATAGCTTCCTTTTTAAGCACCTTTTGAACCCAGTCTTGAGTTTCTTCCTGAGCCACGATTTTTGGCTCACAACGTGTGCATTAACACACAATTACCTCTGCTCTCAAGAGCAATTTAGGTGTTCATTATCTTTCCAAAGCAGTCCTTGTTTTAGGTATTTTACAATCTCACATTAAGGGAAGTGCCAAGCAGCCAGTCAGCCAATGCCTATTGAAAACCAGAAATGTAAATCCTATGTATGTGAGTTTTACACCAGTCCTTTAACTGCGAAAGCACTGAGATGTAAGGAAAGATTGCTTACCAAAAAGAGAGTTAGGAAAAAAAAAGGCAAACTCCTGACCAAGTTAGGGTATAATGATAAGTGTTACACATTCAACACCTCCTGTTTTGCTTCCAGGAACTGGCAGCAAAATGTCTCTTCTAAATCCAAGTGTGTGGAAATCACCCACCCCAAGAATAGCGCTGAGAGATGCTCGTGGGTGTGCAAGCAGAAAGATGTCTCCCCACCTGCCATCCAGTAGTGCAGAAGCTGATGTCCATGGGTTTGGTAGAATTTCCTCTGTTTCTAGTCCAACACCTCAGAATTTCTAGGAGGTCTCCCACCTTATTTTGTGAGAGTTATATCCAAATTTATCAAGAACAAGATGTAAATGCTAGTCTGAAATTTAGAGTTCCCTGCTGCTCTCAGAGCAGAGATCCTCGGGATTTATTTAAGAAGGAGCTGCCAGGAGCTAGCAATCTTGCTGGCAGTCCAACTGTCTCTGAGGCCTTCTAGTCTGGGGGAAATTAGTAGTGTTTAGGGAAAAGCTTTGATGCAAAACAGCATAACTTCATATTTCTTTGAACTTCTTCAGTTTGGCTTCAGGACTGAATGTGGCACAAAGACCACACTTGTTGCGTAGCTCGCTGATACCTCCTTGGTCATGGACAATTTCCAGATTTTTCTGGCGGTACTTTCAGATACGACAGCAGCTGTCATGGAGCAGTTAACTCCTCAGGAAGACACATGCTGCTCCTCCACGGTTCAGGAGTGCCTGTGAACACCTCCTGGGTCATCCCTCACCCAAAATCCCTTCCAGAAGGAGCTCACTGAGACTCAGCTCACAGGCTTTTACAGCAGAGTGCCTGGGGATCTGCAGGCACGGAGAAGACAGTCAGCCAGGAGCTAACATCTAAGTGTGGCCATGCCGGGACAGGCTGTTCTTTGACGAACAGCTCCCTGGAGGTGGTGACGGTGCTGCACATCTGCAGGGCCGCCCAGCTTCCTCTTGGGAAACCACCCCGACATCCCCATTGAGCCATTTTCTCAATCACTCTCAAAATTTCTGTAATTAAGATCTTATATTTGGCAATATTCATCTGAGGATATGCACAAACACTTTGCAAAACAGCAGATGA
Source organism: Nettapus auritus (assembly GCA_011076525.1). Lineage (NCBI taxonomy): Eukaryota > Metazoa > Chordata > Aves > Anseriformes > Anatidae > Nettapus > Nettapus auritus. The sequence continues at coordinate 30,394,661 of CM021770.1, forward strand.
GGTGTCCGCAGCTACTTGCCACTCAGTAAACTAATTGCATCAGGCCAGAGGAGAAATGTATTTCCTCCTGAAACACAACCTTGAGAAAACCCTCAGACAGTAGGCTCTGTCGCTAGCTTTGCATTGCATTGCAACCTCCGGCGGAGGCTGGAGGTTTAGGTCAATTGTACTGCAGTTTGCCCATCATAAAAAAGGATTTTTCACAGACTCGGGCTTACGTTTAGTAGATTGGGGGAATGCTATGTCCCTCTCCCCCTTCCTGCACCCGCTGTGGGCTTTGGTATGAGGGTTTCCTGGTGGGGAAACCACAGGGGCAATGCTTTTCAGGTATGTCAGAAGCAGAGTTGCAAAACAAGCTGTGCTGTCTAGGCAGACAGAGGCCTCTGCATTTCCAGAACTATTATTTTGGTACTAACTGAGTGCCTCTTTCAAACAAAAAAGCAAACAATAATTTTCTACCTAAATGTGGTCTAAACCAGAGGTATACTGGTTTTTAAAAATGAAACAAAAGGTTTTAAAGGGTCAGTTGTTTCCATGAGCTTTTACATAAATGTTGGAATAATGTGAATTATTTTAACATGACACCGAGAAAGCCCTTCTTCACCTGAAAAACAGAAGGTGAACAAAATAGTTTCAAAAACTATTTCAGATTTTTTTTTTTTATTTTTTTTTTTTTTTAATCGAAGGAAAACCAAAAATATTTTTAATTAGGGCTAACTTATCCCAGAATGCCCAGAGCCTCACCAAAATGCCAGCAACCGTCCCAAGCTCAGCCACCCCCACATGCAGCCTCCGGTACTGGGGCCAGGCACGCGCCCACTGGGTCAGGGCAAATGCAGCTGCCTGCAGAGCCGAGGCAGAAAGGCCTTACAGAAGCAACCATTATCCTATATACCACTCATTAACAAGTCAAGTATTTTAAATTAATGCTTTGCCAGCTCATTTGTTTTCATGCGGGAAGAAAATCTTCCAGGGCTGTATTCACATAAATCACTTCTTTTGACGGGCTCCTTACGCTACAGGGCTGGTGGTGGTGGGGAAGAATCCCCTTCGGCTGCAACAAGCTCTGGTCAGGGCTTAGGTTTTATTTTTAGGTGCTCCAAGATTAAAAATCAGAGCCTATCCATCATAATAAGACTTTGTTCTGAGGGTACCTGCTGTGGACACATCAGCGGCAGCAGCCGAGATAATAGCTGAGCAGGTGGTAATTATCGTGATTAACTGCTGCTGAGTACCTTCAAATTTCAGGCAATTGCTGTTCTTTAGCACCCACCTTTATTGGGGCTTCCCTGGGCTTTCAGTGTGAGCCTGTCTGCTTTATGGGATTTCGCAGGCTGTAAACTCTCTCTGGGCACTGGACTCTATTATTTGCATATAGCTGCTAAATAATGCCAGCGACAACAGTTAGAAAAATTTGGCATTTTCTAAGCCGTACCTGCAGTCACATTTTCCAGCAGTTCAACCACTTGTTGCACAAGCAGAGAGAAAATGAACTACAAGCGCTGATCTTTCTCTCTCTTAACCTCAGGGCTCCCAGCTTCGCTCCTCCCTGCTTCTAAATCACAGCTTATTGCTATTTTTACAAGAAAAGATTAATGGATGTAAATGGGCACAGGTAATTCTGCATTGTTCGAAGTCTCTTCAAATAGCACCTGCTGTAAATTCTTTGGTGCTCATTATCTCAGCAACACATCTCAGCCTTTAAACAGTTTGTTCGGTGGAGGAGGGGTGTGAAGGGTCACAGTGCCCTAGGAGTGCTGTGAAAGCATCCCTGAGGTTTTATGGGTGTTCCTGGGGAGGCTTTGCTTTTGTGGGTTCCCAGCAGGACTGGACCCTGAGCATCTCGGAGGGGATGTATGTGGCTGCACCAGGGCTCACCGAGGCTGTGGGAGAAATGCCCACGGTGATGGCCTCATGAACTTTTTGCTTTGGTAATTTCCTCTTGTTCGATGTGTTCATTGCTCAGCTGAGCTTTGTTCCAATAGCTGGGGGGCGTGTGACTTCACCAAAATACAAAATACACTCACACACACACACATACAAAAAAAGAAAATGCTTGAAAAATTGCAATGACATGGTTGTGTTGGTAGCTTGTGATTTTTTGAAATGCAATGTGCCTAGACAAAGAAAACTGAGCCAAGACACTATATTTTGCAAGCAACCTCTTTACCCTCCAAAGAGGATCCTTGGCAGGGCTGCACACCAGTGAGCTATCTGCCCCATGCAATCCCTTTTTTTTCACTCCTAGAAGGAGAAATGCATAACACAAAGGCCAACATGGCGTTGGGCAGGCTGGCTCACATCACAACACACAGCAGGTTGAACCGGATGGATGGAAAGAAACAGCAGGTGCAAAAAACAAATGGCAATTTGGCAGGGGGCAACACAGGGGTGCATGCATGGACTATGACTGCAGGGAAGGGGCTGCAACTGCAGCACGGTGCAGGCAAACTGGCTGGGTAGGAGGGATGCAAATGAGCTGTGCCAGTGCGGGAAGTACAGGGCTTGTGTGCCTAACTAGTTGCAGGTGGGAAACCGTGGGCAATGTTTCAAGAAGTGGCTTTGAAAGTTGGCCCATTGTGACCATAAACAAGAAACTAAAGAGCTTTACAGTATGTACTTACAGCTTTTAATTTTCTCTCCCTGTTCGCAGATATCTGAGTATCTCACACACTTGCGGACAAGTATTTTGATTGTTCAGCCCTGGTTTTACATTTAATAGCCCCGCTACCTTCTCCCGACAGCGCCCGCGCTCTGCTCCCACATGTGGAACAGTTTACATTGCCCTTTTGTACAGCGGTACAAGAGAGTTGGGCTCAGATTGTGCTGCGAGCAGCAACTCAGACTTCTTCTGAAGCCCATCAGGAGCCCGCTCTGTCTGCCACAACTATTGCACAACAGCACAGAAAAGGGACCAGGATCTGGCAGAGCTGCCTGAAAGCAGGATTTTCACCTATTCTGCAGTTATTCTGCAGCCCCGTGGCACCAAACATTCATTAGCAACCAGTGCAATTTTGGAGCAAGTTGTATTTACATGTAGGGACAAGGACTCATAATCGTTGTCATCTACATAGTGTTGTTTTACATAACAGCTGCAGTAGAGCAAGTGCACTTTGGTCAATAGTTTCATTTATAATAAAGTAATAAATTAGGAATATTTTTCCCTTGACAATAAGTTTTATGCCAAGATTTTATGTAGCTTAAAGCAAGTTGTCAATTAGGCTACTTAAATTAATTTTTGGCAGCAGTTAATTGGAGCCTAGAGTCTTTTGTCTTTAAACAGCTAATCCTAAACAAGAAAATACAATGATTAAATGTTTCTTAAACAATATTATTCACAGAATTTAAAATATAGCATTTAATTAAGATTTGGACTTGTTAATCTCTCTTTTTTTTTTTTTTTTTTTTTTTTTTTGTGAGAGAGAGAGAGAGAGAGATTAATTTAAATTTCTTGAAATAAAAATGCTACCGTGACTCTGATTAAACTGGCTTACTGCAGGGCTATGGTCTGAGACCTTGCAACACTTCTACAGCTCTTATGCTCAACGGCAAAGGATTTTGGATTAATTTCTAAAGAGACATATTTTGTCCTTTCAGCGAAGCAGGACATTCACCTCTGGATCTCCAGATGTCTGAGTTGTGTTCACAGTATAAAAATGTTGTATTATTGCACTTATGTTCTGGTAAATGCTCACAAGACTTCAGTGAGCAACCCCAACATGGCTTGCTTCTGGGCAGAAAACCAAGACTTCTTAAAACCAGAAATCATGGAGGTTTACTTCAAAAAGACCAGTAACCAACAATTGAGTCCAAGGGTCTGATTATTGTAATGTGTTTTGTATCAATTAAAGTAGGGCAGCTAGACAGAGGTCTCCCAGTCTTGGGAGATTTTAATTTTAATTTTTTTCTAGTTCTGGAAATCTGTTGTATTCCTGGTTAAAAGTAACATATGGTATCATGATTTGCACAGAAATGAGTTTTGATAGAAAATAGTCCCGACTGAATCTCTCATTTATATCCAGAATCACTTCTGAAAAAGAGAGTGAGTTATGGCACAGATCTTTGGTACGTTACACAGGAGTTAAGATTAGATAATTATAAAGCTTCCTACTATGAAATCCCTGAAGATAATTTGTAATTAATTAATTAATTAAAGAACAAAAAAGATGCATTCTCAGTGATAAGTGTATCTAGTCACCTTCTTTGTCATAATTTACCTTTCTTACTCCTTCTTTACCAACAGAGAATTTACATCAGGCAGACTACATATATTTGAGACTTTCTGAAGCTCAAGTACCCTGCATGGACATAATCACAGAAAGGCAATCATAGAAAACCAGACACTTGGAAAGAAGGAGGTACAGACATGTAGAGAGAGAACACTGCCAGCTTTGGGGCAACTGGAGATCTTATGCCATATTTCACCGTCTCCTCTCAAGGAGTGTCTGCGGCTCCACACATAAAATACTGGATCTGAGCTAACATTCCACCCAGCACTCTCATACCACTGTGACAGTCCATGTGAAGGGTAAACCCATTGCTACAGTTTTCTGTTGGGAAAACGCATAGCTACAGAACTCCTGGACAAGGACAGCAGGTGGAAGCATCTAGGGGATATCCAACCTTAAAACCAAGGAACTGCTATCAGTGAACAATTTTAATGACTTCTTTCATGAGATTCATAGTACCACCAGTGTGAAGTATTCAGAAAGTCTCTCCTCATTTATACGGTTTTACAGATAAACAGATGCTGGGTTCCTTAATGCGTCTTCATGTGTCTGAACCTTCAAGCTTTGCATTCTTGACCACTGCTTTGCAGACAAGTGGCTAGAAAATTCTTCCCTTCTTTGCTTTAAAATAATTAAAATAATAATAATTAAAAAAATAAAATAAAATGCATTCACAAGGCTCTAGCAATTGAATCTTCAAGAAAACCATCCAAATTCATGATTCATCCTAAAACCACAAGGAAAGCTCAGTATGCTGCTCGAGGCCATATGTCTCACAAAGAAAGAGCATTGCTTCTTAACTGGAAGCACTGTGCCTGGCTGTTATTTGAAAATTAATAGGACAGCTTCTCTGTTACGGTGGTGTTCTCTTATATCTCAATATCATCCAGCACAGCAGCACTGCAGCAGTTCACAAATATAAATAAATAGGCAAATAAATAAATAAAAGAAGGTGGGAATGTCTGAAATCAAATGTGAAATGGACTAGGCTCCTCTCATTACTCAATCTGATTGAAATGCAGAACAGTCTTGCCAGTTATTTAAAAACAATTTCACTTCACTTGTGAAAAGCTGATTTTTGGTCTGAGACACAATGATTTAACTTTTAATGAAAACTTACACATTGGAAAGATCGTCATCAAATATGGAATCAAAATATAGTATCAAGATCAAATGCTTACTCATGGGCAATTGCTGAAAAAACCTTGAACTATATAAATTAAAAACAGATGCTTTAAATTAAAACACATAAATTACTGATGCTGATATTACTATAAATTTCAGTGATGAAAATACATCACTCAAGATTTTAAGGGAGACTCTAAAGGTTACGTATAGGAGTACTTTGCATTATTAAACAGAGTGTCACCTGAAGAAGTTCCCTGAAAAAAAGTAGGAGGTAAAGTATCTCAGATTGTTGTGACATGATTCAACTCCTAGTGCTGCTTTTATTCTGAATAGATGTTGTATATCTTGGACATTTGTTTGTTCAGTTTCTGGTGCGTATTTAGTGTTTGAACATAGAGCTCTGTGTAGCTTATTCTGTTTCCAGCTGGACATATATTTTCTCCCTATCCCCTATATACAGAACACAGCTGGAACCAGTAACATCTCTGCAAATGAAATGAACTTTTAAGTTCAACCATTGTATCATGCTTCAGGCTGCTTATTGTCTTTCAAACTCTAGTGTAATGTGGTGTTATTTCCACTAAATAATGGCCAAATCTTGCATGGAAAGCTTCCATGTCCTCAGGACAGTGGGCTAGTTAAAAAAAAATTATCCAGTGTAAACATTTAAAAACAAAAAAGAAAATGAAGTTTTATTTATAGCTCATTATTTTAGAAAGGTGACATTTACCTCAGGCTGGAGTATTAGAATTTTGCATTAAGCAATTTTGGTTTTGAACCGTCTGAAACATCTCAGTAGTGTTGAAAACCATATATCAGTATAATAAACAGATGTTATAAATATATAAAATGTGTATACATGTACAGCTGAACTATGTGAGTTCACATGCATGTGAAAATAGACATTTTCTTAACTACACACATATGAAGTACATTTTATTAAGAAAATTCAAATTTTCATATATTTATTCATAGCTTTTTATATAAAGACTTCTTTGGTTTCTTTTAAACCATTTTCGTCTTTTCTATTATGACCACCCAATATTTATTTAATATTCTATATCTAGTAAACTGTTTCTCTTCTAGGACTTTACTAGATACAAAATAATGCTTAAAGAGAAGAAAAATCAACTCATAAAAAATGCACCTTGTAAATAACATAAAATATTTGTTCATGAGTTTCTCTGAATTCTGTTTGTATTATTATTTGTAACAATGATACAGTCAGTTGGAATGTAGTATTGACAACTGATGTAACCAGAATTTGAAGAGAGAAAAATGATGGAAATTCCATTATATTTTTCCATTCTGCAATATTTAGAGAACATCTGTGGTATTTGCAGTCCTTGACTTATCAAGTGACAGCACAAGGTTTTCTAAACTCCCTTTCTAACACATACACCAATTTGTATTTCTGTGTGAAGGAAGAGATTTATTTATTTATTTATTTATTTATATCTGTAAATTGACTTTAGATTCTTGATGGTTGAACTGCCCGAAGATAAGTTGTTGGTTTTGGACATCCAGCTATCATTAATTTATCAAGGGATCGGGTGTCAAACCCTTCAGGCATCTATGTAATTATTGGAACATCAAGTTACAGAAACAGGAATTCATACATAAGGTTGTTTTTTTGTTTGTTTGTTTTGTTGTTGTTCATTTAAAATACTAATTGTAAACAGTAAAATTGGTCTCTTCAGTAGTGAAAATTATTCATTCATTGTCTAACTCAGTCAGCTGCACTCTTGTCTCTAAAACCAGAACTCAAGTGACCTAGCATAGTTGGCAAAACCCAGCTGATTTCCTGTGATGCTTTTCTTCACATGTAAAAATAGCTTAAAAACAGATTCCTATGTCAGGAAGCTCTACCAGATTATCTTCAATAACCTGCTGAGAGGATTTCATCAACCTGCCATATATTACACCCAATTACTTTTCTGTAATTAAATCATATCTTCCAGAGAACAACCAAGCTAGAGAGTCCCCAGTTTCCCTGACAGATTTTGCTCATGGATAATCAGCAGCACTGTTAGAAACATTCACCTTACTTGTAACTGAAGATCACACAGTTATAATAAAATCTTTTTTTTTTTTTTTTTTTTTTTTTTTTCTTTACACCCATTTTCAAAAGATGCAGAAAAATGTTCACGGTACAGTGTCAAGCACTGTTCCCACTCTGCCCCCACTCTGCCTGCAATTCACCCTGCTGGTGACCACTGCCCTCCACCACTTCAGCAGAACAACCTTTTAAAAATGAGACCATGTCTTTTCCTAATCCACATTTTGTCATTCTTCCTTTCAAGCTTATGCAGCAATTTGAAGCTCCGCTAACCTTCTTACGACCTTGAAAAGGTAAGGGAAAACCCTATGTTAACAATTCTTCTCTCTCCTTATTTGGGTAAACTAGAAGCCATGAGAGCCTTTTATTGACTTTCACTATAGTTTTCACCCTTGGCAGTACAACTGAACCTGCCCTGACCTCTTCTGACCAAGCGCCTTTGTCCAACAAACTGTTCAAAGCATCTTGCAGCCAGATGTGAGCCCCCACACCCTCAGTGTATAGGCTTGACTGTACAGATCTCCTGCTACCTCCCCTGACTGCTTGTACCGCCAGCAATTGCCTTCAGCTTGCTGCCAGCTGGCCTGATTCTGAGATAAGACCCACTGGCCGGGTTAAGAAAATGACACCTGATCTTGGGGCTGGTCTTGTTCCCATGAGCTGCACCCTCTCAGAAGGCTCAGTTGTGTCTTGAAAAACCAGTCCATGCTGGAGGAAATAAAAGCAGCACCTTCCACAGGCTGTGTGAGGAAGGCATTCAGCTTCCTCTATTCTTCTAGCAGGGTTTGCTCTGCATGTTCCCCAAAAGGAGCAGAAGACTGCATTTGCAACCACCCCAGCTACAAAAGGGGAGCACTGAGGATGGGAAGAGACTCAAGAAAGCACTCATCTGTGTCATGTAATATGCTTATCACTGAATAAAATAACATTCTCAGAGTGGACAATCTCTCAGCCTCCTTGGAAAGAGCTTGCAAAGATCTCATGCATTGTTTTATATTTTATTATCTCAAAGACCATTCATACAGACTCTTTGTATATTACAATTGATGTGCATAGGATGTGCAAACTCCTTTTATCTCACAATACATTGGTGTGTCCGGAGCTTGGTTACTTGGTTAGGCAGCTAATTTTGATCTCATGGAAGTCAGGGTGTAGATAAACCCATCTGAGCAGAGGTACACAAAAAGAATCAACAACAATCTTTTATTTAAGTCTCACAGAGCTTACACTGACTTCTGTAGACTTTGGATTAGATGTAGGCTTCAGGGTTGTTATCAGCTTTTATAATATGAAAACTTCTTTGAATTACACTTTATTTCTTGTGTTCTTTGCATTATTTTGTCCTAGAATTCTATGAGCAAATGTTGTGGGTTTTTTTGTTTGTTTGTTTGTTTGTTTTTATTTTCTTGTTCACCAGCCATCTTGACCACTTTCCAGTCTTTTGCACTTGAATGGACAAGCAGAAAAAAGTACTTCTCTCAGTCCTATTTTGATCTAATTTTTTACTCATTTCTCAATTCACTTTGACATTCCCTTGTCTCTCGGAAACAATTATTTGTTTGTCAGCTTTATCCCTGACTCACTCAGTATTGAAAACCCCAACACTATTCACTGCAAAGAGCACTTCTGACTTCTTGTTTATTCTAAGATTCTCCTTATACTTAGCTGCCATCTCTGTCTCCCTGCTCCACTTGACTATATCCAACATCTGGAAAGCAGATCCATCCCTGAAGTCAATCTGACTCACATTATCTGGAAATAGCCTTGTTCCATTATAACAAGACCTTCACTGCCCCATTGCCTTCATGGCTGAAAGACATCTCAGCCAATGGGGGCATGGATTAATGTCCTGAAGGGAAAATGTGCAAACCTTCTAATGAGTTTTTTCTTCTCTATATAAAGAACCATCAGCAATGAAGTTTCCTTGTAATTCTTCAGTTAAACACTCAAAATTATTATTATTATTATTATTATTATTATTATTATTATTATTATTAT
>CM021770.1:30414788-30466629 GCA_011076525.1 Nettapus auritus
TTTTTTTTTTTTTTTTTTTTTTTTTTTTTTTTTTTTTTTTCCTGTCACTTCAAGCCAGAATAAACCAGACTATCAGATCCTACAGAGCCTTGGGAAAACACATGTAAATGACTGGTGGCAGTTCAGGTGATCTTAGAGGTCACATCTTGGGAGGACCCAAGTGTGCCTCAGACCTCAACCTAGAAATGACCACTAAATTGTAGCCAGACAGAGAAGCCAGGATCACATGGGACCACCTGGTGGATCAAATTGTGCATTTAATGGCAATTAAATACGCTTAGGACAAGAAGAGCCCACGGGTGAATCCCCAGCATGGCTGGGCCCGGCATACAAATGGCACAGCAGAGCCTGCCCTGCAGAAGATGCAGTGGAAGAGGCACTGGCTCTGCAGCACTCAGGACTCAGGCAAAACGCAGGACTTCAAAGGGAGTTTTGACTTTGATAGAGAGTGAGTAGGGGCTGCTGAAGAGGGACCAGTGCTACAGAAGAACCCAGCATGTGCTTCACATTTCAGAAATTATATGCAGAAAAAAAGACTTCACAGATGAAGAAAAAAATAATAATAATAATAATAAAATCAGCCTACAAAGATCCTGGGCATCTCAACTTTTCTTAAGGTAGTGTTTCAGAACCTCATGTAGGCTAGGACATCGTAGCTGAAAACTGCAGTGTTTGCACTTAAATAAAACATATACTTTTTATCCCATTTGGGCTTATTTAGCAACACCTCTCCTGAGACATGAAAGAATGCAAATAAAACATCCAACATGATCTTTACCAAATACAAATTAGATTAATTTGTCCTTTGGAGAATAACCTTTAAACGTTACAAAATACTCAGTACTGGCTTCCTGGCCTATTTTTCTCTCTTTCACTATTTTCTTGGACTTTCGAAGCAGATTTTTGTTGAATAGATCATGCAGGATTATATAGTTATAGCTCTCTTTCATATATTTCAAAAAGAAAATCATAAATATGACCTCATATGTTAATAAATCAATTATGGAATGCTGTTTTACACATATGCTCAAAACATGACCTCTTCCAAGTTCTCCTAGAGCAGAAAGTTGGAGTTTAGATTTAAGGCACTTTAGCTTTAAAGACACAGGGAATAACATTATCTGGTAAATATTAACTAAAACAGTTTTTCTGTTAAGTTTTATCTTGCCTTCAGTGCTTTATTAAAGCTTGTTCAAGAACACCGTTTTAGTTGCTCATGAATAAGCCTTGACCTTATTTTTCTTCTAAAACTAAAAATGGTGTTTATTATCTGTACTGCACTTAACCACTTTTGAGTCATGAAGGGGTAAAGCAGAAGCAGCTTGAGTATTATGTATGCTCTTTTGCACTCTCAGAGGCAATTCAGTGCTAAAACGTTTTCATTTCATAAAACAAAACAACGCTGGTGACTCATTTGTAATGAGGACTTGCATAATTGCTTTTTTGGGAGTTTGACAAGAAAAAATGTGCTGCAGCCAATCCACACAACTTTTTAAAACTGTGTAACAAAAGATGCACAGAGCACTTTCTTATTCTATTTTGGTTTTAATTTTCTACTAAATTTCCTCCTGGGACGAATGTAAAAGTGTTAGCTTTATTGTTATCTACCTGAAGGAGATGAAATAATGATGAATAACATTTGATGTAAACTCAAAAAATCAACAAAATGCCCTCCATTTTTTTCTGTAGTCCCTTCATGGCTTCCACAGCCGTGATATCTGAGCGTGCCAATGTTTTTCACAGCAACCTCCTCTCCTAGCCCATGCTATTCTCCTGGTTTGGGGAACCAATGCAGAAACCCAAAACCAGATGCAGGAAGGGAACACGGTCCATTGCTGGGCTTGGGCAAAGGCACTGAAAGCAGTTTGCTTCCTGAATCTTGGAGATAACTTGAGATCAAAGGAGTTCAGCAACTGAGTTGCTCTTCCTAAAATCTACAGTTATTTTTCTTTTCAGCCTCAAAATTTCCAGGTGCTTACAGCAGGGCATGAACTCATTCTGAGACCTGCATCAGTTATACAACCCATGCATATACAATCCTTTTCCACAATGTGCCTTCATTCCCCAAGGTGAGGACGGCTCCCTCCGAGGGATGGCCTGGCAGAAGTGTGTCCCCATAGCCCAGGGACATGCCAGACAATTCCCTCATAGTGAAGGGCTAAGCGAGCAGGGAGCAGAAGTTTAACAAAACCTCTGATCACACTTAAAGCCCAGCTTAGTCAGCTTGTCTCTATCTTTCCTGCTTTAGAAGTAATCCCCAAGCAATCAACACGGCTGTATTACAGAGCTTGCATTCAGCACACCAGAATTATTCCTTCTGGTAGGAGCCACGCCAGTCTGCATCAGCCAAGAGTCCTGCTTCTGTATCTAATCACACCTAACGTCAACACACAGCCCAATCACATATAGTGACAAAACACCTTCTTCTACTTGAATTGCTCAGAACCTGGCAGGATATATGTCTAGGCACTTAGAAACCCTCTTGCCCTCAGAGCTGGATGCCTGGGAAATTAAAATGAGCGTGAGCGTATTGCTATCAGGACACTTGTGAGAAGTAGAGAGACTGTTCCTGTATATTTCAGAGAAAACAGCACTATTAAAGGACACAAATGTGATACTCAATTTGGATGTTTTCCCATGCGGATGAAAGGAATCACTCCTCATGCAATTCTGAAAGGAACTGATTAGATTTATGCAGGCAAGTATCAGCTTGTGATTAGCATTTAGGTGAGGATGCTGTTATGTGCTACAGGAAATATTGGTGTGTGCATTTTCTGTTTACTTTCATTATCTAATGTGCTCTGCATTAGGCTGTGGAAGACAGAAGTGGTTATTTGGGAGATTTTTGAGCACTTATAAATTTATTAGCCTTTCCTGACAGAGGAACTGGACATAGAGTGTGTTCATAACACAGACTTTTTGGATGCACTTATATAAAATGTCTTCCAAGCAGTTTCAGGGAGAGAATGAGGCTGTTGTTATTCTGCTCCAGACAGGTAAGAAAAGGTTTGAAGAACCAGTTTTTCCAAGGAAAATTCCATTTCACAATTATTTTAAGAAGTAACATTGCCTTTGATGAAAAGTTCAATCAATAAAGTCCATGGGGGGTTGAGGGGAGGGGGAGGTTATTTATACATTCCTATAGATATATATATATACATACACGTGTCTATTTTTTGCAACTGATTTGGGATAAAACAAATCTGAGGTTTTATATTTTTCATTTATCAAGAAAACTTGTTACCAAAAGCTTAACTTCTGGCAACATTTGTGTTGAATCCCACAGGGACATTTACCTTCATGTAACCTCCCAGTGTAATTCATGTCTTCATTACAGCTAATGGGGAGATAGACTAGTTAGTCACTACCTTGAGAAAAAAAATGAAAAAGAAAAAAAAAGAAAAAAAAAAAAAAAAAAAGCAGCCAAGATTGTTGTATAAAAGCTCAGAAATCCTTTCATGCACTGTCTAGGCTTGGAATATAGAAGGAAATCTCTGCCAAGAAGCAAAGGATGTTGAAACAGAATCATGCAATGTGTTAATGCCGCAGGGCACTGGAAGTAAGATGCCAGGGACTTCAATCAGAAATTGAATGATCTTTGTGATATAGCAAAGAAGATGGAATAACATCAGAGAACTGTGCACACAATGGAAAGAACCAGCATAATCATTTGTCATCACTCCAAGCAAACGAGTGCTGGCAATGACGTTTTCTGCATCAACCTATTCATGTCATAGTTTGAGGTTCAAATACCTTTCAGTAGCAGATCCCACCAGCAACATCCTCTGATGGCATAGAACTGTGCAGCAATATCCACCTCATCTGACACTTCAAAGGACTTGTGCTCTGGTCCTCAGACAGTTAAGAGTGGATACGCTAAGGTGGCTATGAAATCAGATTAACTTAAAGAGCTTGTATAATTCACAGCCTATTAAGTTAACCCAATTTCAAAACTGGTTCCACTTTGCATGAGAATGGACATCTGTGGCCTTCAAAATCCTCTACTATTTTTCATTCTTTATTAAGTATTCTTCCTTCCTTCATATTGCTGCTGATCTCTAGCTGTCTCTTATAAAGACACAGCTGAGGCTGGTCAGATATTTAAAACTGGCCCTGGCCTGTTACATGCAAAATATATAATTACACAGAAATCTTATAGAAAGGTGTCAAAATGTCTTGCAGATGGACAGAACTTGAACTGGAAACACTCACTTTAATGCAGATAGACCATTTGGTTGCCAGCGTTGGTCATCTTTGTGGATATTTTAGCAACAAAGTAGACCAGTTCTCTGGTGTTGAGCAGATAGTATTTAAAGATGTTGTCTGGTGCCCAGCTCTTTTGTATAGAGCTCTACACATGTATTTGAAAAACTAACTTCAGGCCCTTGTTTCTTAAAATCTTGCATGTCGTTTTAACATTCAGCCTTCATTTGCCTAAAAATAAAGATAGACAAATAAAATACTGCATGCTAGAACCCTTGCCTATAAATACATGGAGTTTCAAGATGTACGCCTTTACTCAGGGATGTACATTAAGCAGAGCACAGTACTTCCAGAATGAAAAGCAGTCAACACGTCCTTTTAAATGGTGAAACCAAACTCTAATTACAAGATATCGTCTAGCCAAAATACCTTCATATATCCACTTTCAATACAATATAATACAGTCTAATTTATAAAGTGCCTTATCATGGAAGATTCCATAGGCACAGTAATTTAAAAGGGTTTATATATAAGTCCCTCTAAAAGCAAATAAAAATAAATAAAATAATAAAAAAAGATTCTGGTCTTGCAGTACTTCAAAAACATATTGTAGGATCTTCTCTGCTTCTGGAGTGGTATGGAAGTCCAGAGAGAAGAAAATGTATGCCATTTAAAATCTTTAAAGTTGGATGCCTTTCCTCTTTTTTTTTTTTTTTTTTTTTTTTTTTTCTGTTTTGTTTTGTTTTGTTTTGTTTTGTTTTATTTTCAGTGTTCAATGGAAGGGCATGAATTCACTTTTTCTAAAGGCCCTACCCTAGGTCTAGGTAAATCAGTGCCATTCTACCAACTTACTACAGATGAAGACAAACCACTGGCTTGAGAGGTGCTGTGGGGATGCTTGTTTTGATTCTTCATCCATCCATATTCCTGAAATAGAGAGGATTCTTCCTGCTGCATATTTTTTTCATTCCAGTTTCCAGACACCACGATCTTGTCATTTCTCTCTCATGGATTTTCCAAATGCACAGGGTCCCTAATTTCCGTTGCTACAAGGCATATGTTGTGGATGTGAAGGGAAGTAGGATTTAGCTGTCCATGATCTATAAAAGAGACAGCTAAAGGTCTACAGGCAGTTTTGACAAGAATAAATGACATGAAGATTTTTCATGTAATAGACATGTAAGGATATAGCACTTCAATGGCCCACTATCCAACTTCTCTTCACAGACATCTTTTTCCCATTCTTCTAATAAACAGGGTTCGTGGATGAATTCCAGCTGATTGCAGTGCCCTGAACAAAGCAAGTGCAATGAAAACGCTGGCAAGCACATTCTCACCAAGATTTGCATAAGTTTTCATTCAAGATTACAGGCTTCATCCTACACAGATGATGACATTTAAACATTTTCTTTGACTTTGTCAGCAATTGGAGCAAAAGTAGGATAGTTAAAAGACTGCCCTGGGAAGAAAAAGCTCCCCATTTTTTTTAAAGGGAAGTTAGCCATTTTTAAAGATGTTGTTTTATTAATGTTGCCTGCTGCTTATACAAGTATGGATATCCTACATGATCAAACTGATATCCTTGGATGTTTTATTGTTGGGTACAAATTAGATGTTTTGACCAAAGATTCGTTGCTTGAGGAGCTAGATATATAGATAGCCCAGAGACAAGTCTGGTTGCAAAGAGGGATTACCCAAGAGTTTGGAAGGGCTGTTATCTTGTAAAGTTATGCATACATAATAGGTCTAGCTACTTTGAACACTCTCAAGCACTGTGTGGGACAAATAAAGATCATTCTGTTATCATGGGGATGTCTGCCCACACCTCCTCAGAGAAGGGAGGTGAACAGCTAACATGACACTGACAAAGCATATCCAGTGTTTTCTTCAATATCTTCATTATCACTGCAAATGCATCTTGGGATTGGTTTCTCCACACCAAACTTAAGTTCTTGGAAAGGCATAAAAAGAAATCATTATGTAGAATCACAAGATAAAAAGCTAGACACATCCATACAAACAACTGAACTACCAGATGTTACAATTGGGTAGTATTCAATCTTTAACTCTAGCTTTAAAAATACTTTCTCCAGGCAATTAATACTGCCTATCTCAAGCGTACCACAACCTGCCTGATGCTTTTTACGTGGGAACAATCAAGCAATTTATATTAAGTAATTTAAATGACCTTTACTGTGCACTGAGCTATTGTAACTGATAGTACAGAAATGTACCAACATGTCATGACATCAGCTTCATTGAGCTCACTGAATCCATCTATTTCATCGAATAGATTCCTTGTAAAATGAATGGAATTTTGTTATTATGAGAAAACAAGTCAAAAGTACTCAATAACATTAATCAAATAAAAATAATGTGGAAATTTAGAGTTGCAAAAAAGAAAACAGTGAATCATCCATGAACTTGGCACTGCATCAAGCATACACTATTCATCTTCACTCTAAAGGTCCTTCATGACCTATCCACACTCCACCTATCATTTTTTTCTGTGCTATCAACATGTCATCTCCCTCTGCTGATCAGCCAGCAATGCCTGCCGTCATCACCCATTTGTAATGTTTACCGATGGGCACCTTTGCCCTTCCTCCCATGCCAGTCTTCATGTATGGAAGAAGCTCTCATAAATATCAGCAAACCCACCTCATTGTTCTCTGTCAAATTCCTCCAGAAATCTCTCCTTTCCTGTAATAGCTACAGGAAAACACTTGATAGCAAATATAATGACTTTTTTTTTACTCTCACTACTCTTACCTAATTATTTCCTTGTCTGTCTGGTAAGACTAGCTGCTATTTCTTGCCTTAGACTAGAAGCAGCTAAGGGCAGGAATTGAATCTTTGTTCTATATTTGCACAGTGCAGAGCATAATGGGTTTCTGTCTATAACAGGACTTCTTTACCGTTACTGAAGTATTAATGATAACTTCTGAACACAGCTGTACATTTTCATTTGATTTATTGGAAACCTAGTGGCAACACCTAACCATATGGACCTAATCATTTTGCTAGTTAAAAATTAATCACCTTAAAAATTTGATATTTTTTTTTTCACTATAAATAGCCTACGTACTAGGCGATAGTCTACCAATCAGTCTAAAATTAGTCACAATCTTTTCAAATCTTTTTGACGGGAAAAATTTAACAAGAACAGAGGATAGTAAAGACTCCAATCTACCCTACCATCCACTTCCTTGTGACCTCAGTTTTTAGGATGTGTGTTTGGCGAGTGGACTGTTTCAATGACAGAAAACATTATTGCCTCATCATTTGGGGAAAGATGTTTAAGTCTAGAACTTTTGTTTACATTGTTTTGCTTTCATTATATATGCCCATCATGGAAGGAAACTAATTTGTTACTAGCTCAGTAAAAAGTTTTCTTTGACCAGTACTGGTAGTACTTGGTTTTAATTTAAATGCTTTTGGTTCTATATAAACCATATTTTCAGACATTTTTTCCCCTCACAGCCTTAATCTCAAGTAATAACTTAAGAAAAGCAGCAGAATTTAATATAAACCATTACTGGTAAGACAGGTAATAATAATAACAGTAAAAAGTGATTTCCCCACCACCACCACCACAGTTATTTGTCATTCTCAAATGCCTGGGGGAGAAAAGGTGAACTTTCTGCATGTCTGAATGTCATGACATTCAGGCAGTTTCAGACCAAGAAAGAATGAATTCCAAAGCTGTGAATCTGTTCTTTCCATTATGGCTCTAAAAGAAATACAAGACCTTCCACAACATGTAGGGAAATAAAAATGTCTCATGGATATAGAGTTTACAGTGGTTAAATCCCAGACATTTGATATTTCTATTGCATAGGTTACTGTATAGTGTGTGGCACAGTTGATGTCAGGTAAATATGTATTATTGTATATAGAAAGAAAGACTCTAGAACTAATTGGTAGTAACTACTAAAAATAATAATAACAATAAAGAAACTGAATTTAATTTCTTTAAAAACAACAACAGAAAATCATCCTTCATTTTGAGGTTGCTTTTCATCACTTTTCTCATGAGTTTGTAGCTGAGACAGTTGTTTGGTATATATACATGCCTACAAACATATGTATATGATGGAAAAGAAGGAATAGTGGTACCTCTCTCATCAAAGTCAGTGGCAAACACCCCATTGACTAACCAGACACATAAGAGTAGCCCCAGAATAAATGAAACAGCCCCATGTGTTGTGTCAAGGAAGGACACTGATGGGTTGACTGTTAGCTGATGTTTCTAATAAGAACTTAAAGTGTACTCAGATACCCCACAAAATCACTTTTTGTAAAAAAAAAATAGTAATAAAATAATAATAATAATAATAAAATATATCAAGCAAGTAGATATGAACACTCTTAAACAAGAAGGAGCAAGAATCTCAGCACTGGTTTCTGCTTTTCTCCTTGCTGCAGGAAAGGAGCACAGGTTTGTCTATGGGGGTGCACATACCTCCCATATGGAAATTCACATCAGTCCAAACTCACAGCTTCTCCTTGTACACAAGCAGCCAAATCTAAATGTGCTGTGGTCAAAATCACTTGTCTTCAGCGTCAAGAGATAAGAGATGCACATGGAGTAAGCACACAGTCCAAGAAAAAAACAACAACAACAAGGTTTCAAGACCAATCAATTTTAACATAGTGTGATGGTTGTGAAAGAGTCCTGATATGAGACTTAGATTCCATCTTCTCATTGCACAGATTTGTACGAAGGTATGGATGAAAAATTGTGATAGCAGAAGTCAAAGGCATTGAGCTTGGAGTAATGGCCCAAAGTGCAAAATTTAACAAATTCTTTTTCTTGCTTATAAAAACACAAGCTAATGCAGACATTTTATCAGCATCACATAATGATGCCTAACGTGCAAAATAGGTTATATATCCCAGTGAGATATAAGAGCCTCATGCTAAGCGTCCCACTGCAGCCTCAGCCAACTGTTCCCACAGCCAGGCAGGTGCAGCCCTGGCCACGACACACACTCAGAGACAAGCTCTTGCTGCAGGGCTTCAACCCCTTTCTCCTCAGGATTCCAGCTTTATTTTCTCCCAGAACAAAATACATAAAATGAATTCACCTCATCAACCACATCCCCTTTCCCGTTTGCCAGGGATTTTGCAGCCCCTCCAGTGTAACACCTGACAAATGACATTCTTGCCTACTCAAGCTTTCAGCACTACTTTCCCCAAAATTCTCAGCCTCCAATATCCAGCTATTTTTCTAAAGAGATGGCAAACTTCACAAACGAATGAGGAGTCTGAGAGACAAGCAGATCCATCTAGATCCAGCTGGGATGCTTTAACTAATTGCCTCTGGGAGCAGGGTCTCATCCTTTTATAAAGGAGAGACTTCATCTGAGGAGGAAACCAAAAAAATCTTCTCTTGGCTTGGCCAAAAGTCACATTTTTGCAGAAGGTGAATTTGATCTAAATTCACCTCCCAGCTGAGTGACAGTTGCAAGGGAAGGGAAGAGTGAGAGAGCAGGAACACCTGGATTCACTTCTTTCCTCTGCTCCAGATTCCAGTAAATAACTTAGTCTCTCTGTACCTCTCCTCCCCATCTCTAAATTCATCATTAGAGAACCTTTTCCCCCCTCGTACTCATCTGGAGAAAGCAATGCTTTCCCACTTCATAGAAATACTAAATATATAGAAGATGATGAGGTTCTCAGATGATGCTTGAGCATGAGGATATGGAAAACACTTAAGACAGGCTGGTTATGTGTCTATTACTAAGTTTATTTTTTCACATAATCAGGGATGGAACAACTTGAGTCCCTAACAAACCTCTCCTCTATAATAGACACTCCTTCAGGTCTTTCCAATGATCTCTAAAGAATATTTTCATAGATTCATAGAATCATCTAGGTAGGAGAAGACCTTCAAGATCACCAGGTACAACTGTTGTGTAACAGACTTTCATGAACTCTTTCATAAGACATTAAGCAGAGGGCTGTAGAGTTTGGGGAGCACTATGACAGCCATGGGGATTCACTCACCTATAAGAAATCCCACTGAAGAGGATTGGACTGTTTTTGTCTGTAAACACAAGCCATGATTCTGTGGTGTAGCTCAGTCATTTCCAAAGAACAACATCTTGCAAACAAATAAATCATTTCCAAAAGAGATGGATGAAAAACACCCCCAAACATGAGGCTCACACCAATCCCAAATCATATTTTTGTTGCACATGTCCACTCCTTGCAACACTGAGCCTAATCCCGCTCCATTAAATTTTACAGAAGAAATTTCCTATCACCCACTTCCTAAGAGTAGCATAGTTGTCATTACAATGTTGAAATGATATTGCAAAATACCTGGTGCATTTCAAAAAGATTGTCTTTTTTTTTTTTTTTTTTTTTTTTTTCTTTTTGTAATTGCCAGCAATTAAACATGTTTATCAGATTTTAGCCTCTCTCCATCATTCAGAGAGGTAATTAAAGGTTTAGTCATTGCATGCTGGGCTGTTTTTCTGTTTCATTACCTGTGGTGAGTCTCTGAGAATCAGGTTGATTCTTCTCTTGCAGTGTTGCAACACCAAGTAACTTCCTGTAAGCTGGCCAGGAACCACGTACCCTGACTTCTCTTTTCAGAACCCACCTCCTTCAAAACTCATTTCAGCATCAGCATTTCTGGGTCAGGGAGTAACTATTGGGGCACAAACTGCCTGTGACACCACTCCTGAACCATCCCCTGCTCTGTCCCCTGTCCCCTGTGCAGGGTGGATGCCCCTGGGGCTGTAGCACAGCTCGTCCAAGTGCTGGGAGCTCTTCAGCCAGCACCTGGGCTCTCACCAAGTGACCCGAGATCCAGGTACAGGAAAGAAGTTGTAGAAAAACAGGGTGGCCAAAATTTGGTGTTCCACCATCTTGGAAAATAAAGGCATTTGGCCAAATGCAAAAAATGGATTTTAGTGACTTAACATAGAATTTTATTCCTTCTGATTTTGAAGGAGGATTCATTTTTTAACACTAAATGTAATATCACTTTTTATTCTGGGTTTAATTTAATCCCAAAGTCCTCCAGCTCAGATGACTGCTGGGTGAACATCTGTCCTGCTCTAGGCAGACAAACATCTGCTTCACAAAACCTTTTTGTAGGCAAATGTGTGGCACTCGTACTGGAGAGGCAAACATCCTAGTTAGGGCTGCAGTATGCGAGCTCTGCAGCAAGGGAAGGCTGCCTCATGTTCCCTCTGGTTTCTGCTTATCCAGGGCTGTCAAACCAAAATTGCAGTGACTAGAAAAACCCAAAGCACTTTAGGTTTCACTATTTACTTTTGATTCGGCACTGCACAGTCTGACTTCAAAGGAAAGGCATGCAGTTTGGCTATCACAATTACAATTTCTGAAGCTATTTACCTTGAAAAGTTTGTATTACAGTGCTGGTGGTGATATATGAAAATAAAATATTTACTCAGTTGTGGGATTCGCTCCTCGTCTTGGAGAGGTTTGTATAAAAAGAGTCTGAGATTTTTTTTACTGACCTAGTAGAGTGTCATTATAGCTAGGGGAAATAAATATGATTCCATTGCTTATATGAAACTATTCTGCACTGCTTAAGAGCTTTCCCATTGACTCTCTATAAAGGCGATGTTGTCATGTTGTAAGTAAACATTCAAATCATAAAATAATTGTATGGGACTGTTGGGAGTCATTATAAATAATTTTATTTTGCTATTGTTTGGAATATTTATATTAAACTGACAACTTAGCAAATTGGGCCATGGGATAGCAATAAATACATAGGAATTTCAGTGAGGAACATGCTCCCAAGATTGGTGTCATATAAAATAATAACGTAAAACTTTAATGTTTGGGTTTAGTGCAGCCACAGCCTCACATTTACCCTGTTTCTCTGACCTGATTCCATTTAAAGCATTCCTACCATGCTACTATAGTATACTAAAGAGTCCATTTCTCAGAACATGTACAATAAAATAATTTTTATCTTATAAAAATTGTGAGCATGTTTTAAAAATAAATGAAATGATTTTGTGCATATTATAATTGCATTTTATTTTATACTTTAAAATCAGTTTACAAATAATAAATTAGGAGTGCTTTTACTCTTATTTAATTGAAAAACAAAGATTTGGTTGATAATACATCTAAACATGAATTTAATGTGCAAGTATATCGTTCACAGTAATTACTTCATTACTTTAAAAAATGCATATTAATTCTAGTATGAATTTGTCCAGCAACATCTTATAAGTATTAGAAATATATATATATATTTTTTTTTCTGATAAAATAGTGGTTTTGAAGAGCAGGTATTTCCTGCTCTTGAAAGCAGGAGATATCATCCTACTTAAATAAATAGTATGATATTTTTTAATTGGTTGATATAAATTATATTTTCCAGACTGCAGCGTCCAGTCAGGTATATCTAGAGCACTGCCCTGTAACATTTTACAGGCAGTAAATTTTATTTAAATAAACTTGAGTTTTCTCTAGATTCAGGTCATCCCAAACCTGCAAATGTGTGTTCTTTATTAAGCAGATAAGTTAAGGTTAATGCTTTTGAGATGGAAAAACCCAGTTATTTAGTTTTACCTTATTACTGAATTAAAACTGGATAAACTCATTATAACTGATTTTGGATTTATTTCCCATGACCATCTTCCAAAGTCTGTTCAGAGTCCTCTCCACCTATCAAAACCATCAGTAAAACAAAATAATATGTATATTTTTTGCTTTCACTGACCCTGTGAGGAAGGACTGCACCTGCTGCCAGCTTAGGAACAATTTAGCTGTTGTAATTAGGAGTGTCTCTTCTTCAGTATTATTTGGGTTAAACGTTCTCACAGTTGTCACTTCTGATAGCATACATATTTGCAGTATGATAAAGAATTTTCTCCATACTCAGACACAAAGAGGAGATCTAAAGTCAGTCTCTGCTATATTGCCAATATAACATTTTTACAACAGATGAGGGAAGTGATTTGAACACAATCCAATTCTATCCACAGTTTCTCTCCTGATTTCTTTGCACTGTCTCATAGCTTTAATGTACATCTCAACTCAGGCACATTCATCTTTAGTCCTCTCTCTTGGCAGCTCTACCCCTTCAGCTCCTTTGTTCGGGTCATGATTTCTGTTTCACTCTGATAGTACTTTATTTGGTTATACAAACTGCTTCAGCTTCTCAAGTTCATCCATTTTGTTTGTTCCTGGTACTTGTAAGACCAACATTACAGTTGTTTCTTACTGACCAAACCTAGGTCTTTAGCCATATATTCTAGACATCTACACCAGACTGCTTGAAGCAATCAATACACCCTCATGTAGCATAGTTATCCACTTGTTCCCAGCTTTTAATTTAAAGATCTCATCAGTTAGTTCAAACTTTGTCCTCAAAGACCTGTGCTCCAAGACAGATAATCAGTTTGGATCATCTCTCTGCAAGTGCCTTTCAAAGGCATAACAAAACATTCCTCAAGGGACTAATATTTGCTTTTTTTTTTTTTCTTTTCTTTTTTTTTAAATCTTTTTCCTTCCATCTTTCCTTCAATATCTCTTGCATTTAATTTGCCTTACCTTGGCATTCCTTCATTTCTAGGTACTGGTCTTATCTTTCTTCCCCCTTCCTTTTTCAGTGAAACTGTTTCATTACTCCTTCCTTTGTTTCTATCCATTTCTCTTACCTCTTTCTAGCAAAGAAACCTGATCATCAATACATTCCCCAATCAGCAGCCAGTTTTTGTTTTATCTTACTTTTTGGCTTACTTGCTTCCACGTACCTTCAACCTTCTCAAAGTTGTCTGCAAATGTAGCATTGCACAGGGACCTTGTCCTTTTTTCTTTCTCCACCATGCTTTTGGCTACTTGCTTGAGCTCCATCACTGTATCTTGCATCATCCCTGCTTATGAGATCTACTCTTCTTTAACCATTTCCCTCAAGTGACACTTATGCAGAACTAGTTTTTCCCAGACATAGCCACTCAAAGTCAGTACATCACCCAGCTTACGCATCCAGTCTCTAATCTTGGGATTCACCTCTTAGTAACAGTTATATCAGTTCTTCCAGGACTGTTTTTAAGGAAGTTTTCCCAGATGCTTTCCTGTTTATTTGGTTCTTTTATTTTGGTGCTCCTTAAATTTTAAACTAATCAGCTTGCCTCCTCACTTAAGCTTAATCACAGAATCACACAGAATCACAGAATTTCTAGGTTGGAAGAGACCTCAAGATCATCGAGTCCAACCTCTGACCTAACACTAACAGTCCCCACTAAACCATATCCCTAAGCTCTACATCTAAACGTCTTTTAAAGACCTCCAGGGATGGTGACTCCACCACTTCCCTGGGCAGCGCGTTCCAAAATGGATAACTGGTTAATGGATAACTGGTGACAAGCTATCAACTATCACTCCTTCTCCAGCCAAGAATATTTGTCCCTTCCACAACTGGGACATCCCAGCAAGAAAGCAATCTTCCGCCAAGCCCCATTTCCCACAGGCTGCAGTCTCTTTCCTGCACACCAAAAAATAAATACATGTGATTGCTTCTCTATTTTTCCCATGGAATATTTCACATGGAAAACTTCTATCACAAAATCTCATTTGTTCACCCCTCACATCACCGTTGGTATGAGCAGAGCTGTAAGCAGCTACCTGCTGCTGCTCAGGAAGAAAAGAAATGTGGGTACATTAGAAAATAACATTTTGTGTTACTTTTGCTTGGTCTTTAACAACTTCTGAAAAATGTCTAGAGGAATTATAATTTTATTGCTAAATTAATTTTAGTGAAATGCCTCTGGACAGCAGGCTCCAGGAATTTCTATAAGTTATATTTATCCTACCAGTGAGGATTATCTGACTTTTTATAAGCTAATCCTCTTGAGTGGTGTGTCTTAGTCCTATGAGAAGGCATGTAATATTTTACATTACAAGTATTTTAATTTTATCTTCATTAATTTCCAGCACAACCCTTTAAAGACACATAAATTCCACACAAGGACAGGCAGGAATTCAGATGCAACATTTGTAGGTTTTGATAATTATTTTCCTTTATCATGTAGTAACATCTAGTACTTTTTAACAATCCCTTTGTTTTCACTCTTATTCCCATTGCCTCATTTTACAGACCATCCCCATTTTTTCATGTCTTGGCATGTATCAGCTGCAAGAGTGATTCACCTTCTGATGATTTTCTGTCTCAGTAGAACAATCAAAGGAAGAGAAAGCTGTGCTTTTTTATTTATGTCGAATTGTGTTTATACAGGGTGGCTGAATTCTGCTTTTACATGGGTACTCTGTCCTGCCTGTGAATACAGGAGACTCTGGGTTTCTTGTGAAGGTATTCTGTCATTAACAAAGTGACATTTTTGTCTTTCACAAGGATATGGATATTCTATGCCCACAAAAAGAAGGAGGAGATAGTTCTTCCATAATTTCAGTGAAGTCAGAATCACAGCAGCTACAAATCTGCTGTAAATATATAGCTGATACTAATTCAAAAGCCGTGACTGGGACCTGATACAATTTTGAATAATCATGGTACCTTTATAAGAATACATACACATACTCTGTGTTAATTTTTCCAACAAATACATTAGCAAACAGGAAATATTGCAACTTTTAAAATGCAATGTACGTAAAATGCCTGTATGTAAAATAGCCTGCACTAATATAGCCCACTAATGTTCCTTGGATAAGCTGAAAGTATTTAGCAAAAGGATCACAAGTGTGAGTAAGCAGTTAGCAGACTGTGAGGCAGTCACTAAATTCCAGAAAGGATCAATATTTCATGCTGAATGTTTGCACAAAGACAAAGCACAGCCACAAACTGGCATCCCCCTGATACCCGGTCTTGAATCAATATGAAGTTTACACAGCTGACAAACAAATGACAAGTGGATGTCTCACAGTTTCTTCGGGGTAAAGCAGAAGAGATGTAGCATTGCACTTGGTGAACGTCCACCACTTCTGCTGTGCCTCTTGTTGCATCTCTACCAGTTCTCTACGCACATCTTCTTGATGTGTTGCATCTTGCACCAAGCTCCCCCAGGAGGGGACTGCTCTCTTACCTATTTTTCTCTCTGAAACTGTATTGTGGCACTTGAAGCAAAGAGACAACTTTGTGCAGCCAACCAGTGTAAGGTTTTTGCACTCTGCTTAAATCTCACTAACACCCTCGCAAGGCTTAAGGGACATTTAAATCACACAGACTTCCGTCAGCTTTCCACAGACATGTGGCTTTCTAGAGAGAAAACATCTGTGTTTGGAAAGATATATATCTCATTATATGTCCTTTCTACTAATTATGGTATGTTGTAGAGTTTCTGTGGTTCCTGTGCATCCAGGTGCCAAGCTCAGCAATGAAAGCCTGTGTAGCCATGTGAAGACTCAGTTTGGGCTGCAGTTTTAAAAGCCACAGATGAGGACATTGCAAGCCACAGAGAAAGCTTTCAGCACTGGCACATGCATCAATCAGTAGAAACACTACAGAATTTCATACACAGGTGTTTCTGTGTATACATAATACTGCAAAGGCCATTTTATCTACCTGGTAAAGGTTTACAAGACAATACCATTATCCATTTATATCACACAATAACATCATATATTTCTGCTGAACTCCTTTGTTCTGGACAGAAACTCAAGCATTTCCTTTAGAAGCTTCTCAGTGTATTTCTGTTTAGAGATATTTCCCTTCTTGTGAATTTGCAGATGCAGGTCCAAGAGAAATAGAGCAATTTTCTTTTCCCTGACTTGAGCAGCATTGCAGTGAGATTGTCCTCATCAGGATATGAAAATGTTCCAATTGCTTTGTCTCTTGCTGCTCTCCACACCACTGTTCTTCAGAAATACAAATCCTCCCAGTGTTCCTGAGCAATACATTTTGCGCTTGGAGCTCTGACTTGGCTGACACTTAAAAAATATATATATATATATATTCAGAGTCAGACAACTCCCTGGTGACTATTACACATCTGCAGATGCTGAAGGGCACAAATTATTCCTGCTAAGGTCAACATTACCTTACACTAAAAAATTGTCTTCCTGATCATGACTTGCACACTGTGAACAAGTGATGAATTTTTATGATTTCACCACCAACTCTTGGTCATATTATGTACCTCTTGGGGATGAGAAGTGAGGAGGTGGAAAGAGGTCCCAGCCCACATATAGACACCTAAAAATCTGTCCTTTTTTGTTTCATAAGATGCCATTAAGCCATATGAGCCAAAATTTCACTTGGAAGCTGTTACAGGACTTCATAATGGTCAATGTAAGTGAGCCACAAAATGAGTCTCATGAAAGGGATGGAAGGATGTATGCAGACAGTCCAAATTTCTGCTCATATTCAAAGTCTACTGTTTCCTAGTGGCTAGCCAGTTTGAAAGGCATAGAGCCAAACAACGAATCCGAGACCTATGTGGAAGTTAGTTAGGCAATTTTAATATCACACAGAGCTGCTTAGCAGTAAGTGAAATTCCCCAAGCTGAACCTGCATGGAGGATAGATGTTCTGTTTCATGAAGCACTACACTACACTAAAATATGATTGAATTCATATGTGGAATGAAAGACATAAAATTAGAAGTTCCCCATGACTTTCCTTTAACCAACTGAAATATTATACTCACCTACAATGAAAAATTTCAGTTTGGTCATTGCAATACTTAAAGCAGCATAAATTTAAAAGATCTCTAGTTCAAAAATGAAAGCTTACATCTTGCAAGCTTTGGAAGAATCACATTCTACTTTTCCCTTCTGATCCATATTCTCCTCAAAGTTGATACCATTGTGTGAAATATTTTTATTTCAAGCAAAGTGCATTTTGCAAGAAAAAAAAAAAAAAAAAAAAAAAAAAAAAAAAGTTCCCTCAAAAATTTTCCCATTATCTTTACTCACTTACTTCTTGCAGATTTACTTCTTTCTCTAGCAGAAGATGGGGGAACAAGGAATTGGCAGGTTTTTAATACTTTATTAAAAGTGTTCAGATATTGAAATACCAGAACGCAAGAAGAGACACAGAGTGGAACAGGATTCACAGGCTGCAGGCAAGAACTTTCTCCCATTTTGTCAGGGCAGGCAGCATGTAGAGTCTGGCCCTAATCAGATTAGGTTGTGCATATTTATAAACATCTGAAGACCATAAAGAAAGGCTTCCAATTAAAAGATACTCTGGATTTACTTCTGCAAGAGCTGCAGAAAAACATGGCGATTAGCAATTCCATTAGAAACTGCTATTTTGCATAAACCAGCCTTGTAGAAATGGGTCCTTTCTAAATGTCTTTTCTACGAGAATGTATCCCTGCATTCTGTTCTGATACATTGAAAAAACATGTCCCGTTTTATCTGGCTGTATGAAGTTACACAATGCCATGTCACCACATGGGATGTAACCTCATGTAATATAATGCACATTCAAGCAAAACTCTCTTTTCCATTATGGGCAGGAGTAAATTACAGATAGCAGTTTACCATAATTAACCACAAACTGGCAAGAAGGCCTATTTTCTGTCTTTCTAGATTACCGTCAAGTTGGCTAAGCCCTTCCCAACACTGCTTTTAAAAATAGTTAAAAGTACAATGAAAGATGTTTAATATGAATCATTCTGTGGACAAATATGCTGTGTAAACTATCCCCATTTGGAACAGTGAAATCAAGATCTTGCATAGGTTTGGCCTGCTTGGTAGCAGTCTGTACCTGACTGCTGTTTCTCATAAAACTGTTTAACTCTTTTTTTTTTTTTTTTTTTTTTTTTTTTCCCTTCTGACCAGTTATTCTTCAATTAAAATCTGTGCTATTGTTACCACTTAACAATAATATGTCTGAACTCATGAGCAGCAGCTGTCCACAATGTGTCTCTTACAGCTGAAATCACTTTGTCATTTATTATTCCTAAAGACTAAATAAGGGCAAGCATTTTCCTAAAGAATTGATTTTTAAGGGCTCAGTATCAATCACTTCTTTTTGCCTTTGATCCTCCATAATCAGAGAGCCCAATATTTATAGAATTCAGTATGTAGCCCATTTAAAGATATTCTAGACTTTCTGCTGCTTCTCTCAACAACCTACTTGCTGTAGACAACCAGCAACTTTTTATTAACAGGGTGCTTTATCAGTACAAAGGACAAATTCACACTAGTGCTTCTCTGAGACTCAGGAAGGGCAGATCTAGAAAAGTAAGCTCTCTAATTGGGCCATTTGCATTTTAATATTCCTGCAGCAGCTCTGACTAGCTACACTTTGTTAAAGCACAGGCACTGAGCCTTCCCTGTGCTACAGTCTCCAGTCTCTTATGAGCCCTGGCCCCATCCCTGGTGCCACAGTGGTCGCCTGTGCCTTGTGGTGGTCTGGGAGCATACAGAAGGTCTGCCTAGGTTCAGAGCCACCAAACTGGTTGCTACGCAGGTCACCCGCACATGTCCACAGTTTGGTTTTTGCCTGTTGGAGCAGAACAGGGACCTGATACATCTGCAGATCATATCCACACATTTATCGTTTCAAACACTGGAGAAACTCCAATCAATATTTTTTTGTAATATTTTTTTGTGTGTGCAAGTTCAGCAATCAAGTCCTTTAAAGCTGCACTCTTCCAAATCCATTCATATAGTATCTTCCCTGTTGTAAAAGTGTACCTCTTCTACTCCTCAGTTTCTTCTACTCTCATTATCCTACTGACAATTGCTTTTTATCTTTCCTTAATAAATGAAGTAATCTCTAACCACTATAAAATATTGCATATGTTATTCAAATGAAACCCGCCCTTTGAGCAAGAACCAGAATTTCACAAAAGCTGATGCACCTGTACTAATGTTTCTCTTTGGATGATGCTCCTTGACTGCCCTAGGATATGCTGTAGTTGGGAGAGGAGGAATTCAGGTGTTTTTATTGTTAGAAGAGAGAGTAGAAACCTACAGATACAAGGTTCTGCAGAATTTTTTTTTGTCTTTTTCAAATAAATACATAAATAAATAAGAAGTCAAACTGGGGACTTTCCCATTATTATTATTTTATTATTATTATTATTGTTATTAATTATTACCGGAATTGCAGGACACACCTATGCAGGAAGTGTGTGATCACATAGGAAACTTGCAGACTGCTGTTTTGAACAGGGTGGGAAGACTTTGCTATTGTACATAGTAAAACAAGATGCTGTAAGTACCATGGAGGATCTGTCTTTCCAATGTTTAGTTCCTGCTATAACACTGTTCCCCATGTAATTTGCACCCAGGTTAATAAGATATGAATTCGAGTCATATCCAGTCCATAATGAAGTTGGGAAAAGTATGGCACCTGAAGTGGTGCCATAAGGCTCCTGCAGTTTGCAGTTTTGCAAACCTCAAGACCCGTGACTAGCTGTGTCATGAAGCACAACTCAGAATGCAATAAATTAACTAAACCAACAATTATTCTGGTTGCTTTCCATACAGGAATTAAGCACAGCCACATGCATTAAAATGCTTAATCTTTGAATATGAATACCAACACAAAATAAAGTATTTGAAACACCCACCAAATGCAAATTTCCATTTACATTACTAAAGCATTTTTAAAAAATCCTGCTACTTTTTAAAAATGGAAGAAACACTGTCTAAGAACTTCACAGAAAAAGAGCAAAAAACAGGTATCCAGATGGACTCTGCCCCAACCTGCTGTCAGCAGAAGAACAAGAGCATAAATCAGCCCTCATAAGCCTCCCCCTTTCCTGAATTCAACGCGATCGATAACAAAAATACAGCTTTAGACTAAGTTTTCAGCCCCATGAACATCTCCAGTGTCTCTCCGTAACCTGTGTATTCATGAATATAACTTTCCTTTCTTTTATATTCATTTGGAATAAATAGACCAAGGCAAGCCTGATAGCTTTTGCAGGATTCCCAAGGCTGTGACACGATAGGTTTGCCATGTGTTTGCTTTCTGCATTAGGTCTGTTTATGTGCTGGGCACATTTCATAAATACCTAGCTACCTCAGAGTAAAGGCACATCCATCTGATAATGAATCCTCCCAGAAGAGTCTAGTTTGGAGATTTATAAGGAAATTTTTATGACTGAATCATCGTTATTCCATTATTCTCTTTTAAAAATAATTTCATTATGTAAACAATTAAGTACGATTATATGGATTTAAAAAGCTTTTAGTCCAACTTGCTCTTGCAGTGACAAGTTATAACATAAGCCCTAGCACCACTTCTGACAAGACTGTGCCTAGACAAACACTTATCTCTGGTTACCAACAATCCCTTGTGTCCTTACCCCTGGTGTCACCACACCATTGGAAGCGTAATGAAATCTGGTGGGACACACGAGCAGAGAGCATGGATGTGACAGAAACATCACCTCTTGCCTAACCCGATTCCAGTCCTACATCTGAAAGAGCAACATTGAACTTGTGTGACTCCTTTGGAGCAGAAATCCTCTGGAAAACAAGCTGAAGGCAGCACCTTCCTGATCATGGCCATGAGTCTTCATGCAGAGAAAAAGAGCTTCATCCAGAAAACCCCACGATGCTCAGCCTGATCAGTCTTCATCAGGCAAAGACTAGAACAAATGAGTAATACGCTCATTGGGTTAGATGTTTTGTAACAGGCACACTGGGAGCAGAATCAATGTACATGCGCCCAGGAACTCAGTTATCACATTTATGGAGGGCTAGGAACTGCTCCCACTTGCCAGTTTGACCGCTGTGCCTTTCACCTCTTCCAGTTTGAAGAACTTGCTAAAAATTAATTCAAAGGGTTTTATGTCTGCACAAGTACTTAAGTGACTAAAGTAAAGTGTTTTCATAAATGCTTCCAGACTGAAGGCTTGACGGCCCTCTGACTTCAGCTAATAGTTCTTTTTTTTTCTTTTTTTCTTCTTTAAGAAAAAGAAGAAAAAAAAAAAAAAAAAAAAAAAAAAAAAAAAAAAAAACTTTACCTAACTTAATTTCAGTAGTTTCCTTCTGAAGAAATAAAATATATATTAAAAAAAGAATGACACATCTGTGAAAGTCACTAAACTAACTTTGAGAGCAGTCCTCCAGCAGACAACAGCTTCTTTTTCTCCCCTCTCTTTATTTTTAAAATTATTTTATGTAATCTTAACAGCTGTATTTACTGCAAATTCCATGTGAGTTTTGTTGGGTCATTCCCTTTCCGAAAGCATAACCCTGAAATGCACACTGAGGGCGTTAATTCTCTGTGCAGTCACACTGGCTTGACTCACATGCCTAATGGCTCCTTGGGTGATTAACACTTTCCATCACCAGGCCCTACAAGATAAAAAAATAATAATAATAATAGAAAAAAAAAAAAAAGAAAAGAAAACTTAAATGGCACTAAAAATATTAGGAGTCAGCTATTTGATAGTAATGACTTGCTAATGTAACATTATTGCTTGTGCTTTAACTACTGTTGTCCTTAATGCTGCTATCATGAAGGACTTCAGGAAAAGGAGAGTATGGTGCTGAGACTTATTGCATTAAGAGATCGGTTTAACAGATTGTTTAGTTTTGGTAATATAATTTGACATCTAAACATAAGCTGAGAGGGATCTCCCACAAAACCTTTGATAATATGATTCATTGTCAAATGTTTGTTTTGCCTATCTGGTACTCATTAATTAATTCTTTTTAATATATCTTGGATTTACTGATTTGGAAAAAGAGAATTATTCTTATTGATGTTGCTAAAATATCCAGGTGGCTTGAATTTCACCAACTAGATGGTATAATCTAGCACATTTGTGTAGACCTAATCAAATCTCTACTAACAGATGTGAAGAGCCCAGCATGGGAGCAAATGTTTGTGTCTATATGATAATTAAATTACCTCAATAAAGAGAATAAATGAACAATGATGACTATAGTTTTTTTAAACCTAGGTTATCTTCCTTGTGCACAGCCTCTGTTAACCCCTTTAGCAATTGGCAAAACTTGAAGTTTTTCAGAAGGACCGATGACTTTCAGGTAGTGCCTTGGATTAAAGCTAACGACCAGGCAATACAGCTAACTTGCTTCAGAATTCCTATTCATCCCCATTAATGGAAATCAGATAAATAATAACTTCTGCATTAATGGTATGCTGTGTACAGTGTATTTCATGGCGCATAAACAGTTCAAGCACATCACCCTGTGTTTTAAGTCCTCATTTAGTTCTCTCAGTCTTGGGGAATTGCCTTTATTATTATCATAGCAGTCTTAAAGATCTCTGTCCAGATTTTAAAAGTGCTCAGATGCCTCAGCAGTCAGGCAGATGTCCTTCAGATGAGCTCGATGTAGGTGTATGGGCAATTCAGAGAGCCCCAGTAAGCACTGAAGTGAACCATGTGCTGCAAAGTGTCTTCAAAATCTCTTCTAACTTCAGTCTGCCACACAGCCCGGTAACTTCATCCTAATGCCTGCGAAGTGTAACAGAAACTCTATTGTAACCCATCACAGAATAATCATGTTGCTGTAGTTCACTTCAGGGAAACCTATAAAAACAAACTTTGTGAGATAAAAAGATGTTTTAAATGTATCTTTGTTTTAAAGGTGGCCTTGTGGAAGTGAGATGCTTCGACAAGAAAGGGAAGCTGGCCCTTAGAGGTGGTATTGCTTAGATATCATTAGGCAGGCCAAGTTGCAGCTGGAGTTCAAACCACTTCGGACCATGTTTTTGCTACAAACAGGGGAACAGTTCTTCCTCTGTTCACTCCACCGCCTGCTCTGACCTTGCTGGAGGCTAAGTAATGTCACCAGCTGCATGTGTAACATGGCCACTGGTGATGAAAAGTGAACCAGCACAGTTCGCCTAGGGATGCAACCCCTTTTAACATATCTAACATTCCTGCAGGTGTGGTGGCTTTATTTGTGTGTTTTACTGTGTTTGTTTATTTGCCTGACTAACTAACTCATGTCCTCTTGCCCACTGCAGATAGAGCCTCCTGATTTAACATTCCTGAAACGTCGATTGTTTAGGATATAGATTGTTTCCAGTCTCAGGATGTAAAAGACATTGGATTGAAGCAAG
Source organism: Nettapus auritus (assembly GCA_011076525.1). Classification (NCBI taxonomy): domain Eukaryota; kingdom Metazoa; phylum Chordata; class Aves; order Anseriformes; family Anatidae; genus Nettapus; species Nettapus auritus. The sequence goes on from CM021770.1 coordinate 30,438,957, forward strand.
AGAGATTAGGGCTCTTTTCCTAAAAGTTAAACAACTGTATTGGTTTTCAGGCAGTGGGGCCCTGAAAGAGCTAAATAAAAATAGTCTTGCACTTACAAGGAATTCACAGATTGTATTTCTAGAAGGTCTGACCGAGAAGCTGATATGAGCAGCAGCACTTGGGAATAGCCCGAACACACAAAGCAGTTACCTGCTGGTGTCATAAAGAGACCCTCAGTCAGCCAAAGGGATGCAGCGGCAGGGCTGGAGTCATTTGGGAGGCTAATTACATCCTCTCGGTATCTATGAATCTTTCCACTGAGCCCTCTGTACTGTGGGAGAGAAACAAAGCCAGGAAATGGGACGATCGCTCCCAGCTCAGTAACTCCCAAACTGTTTCTAAGAAGATGTACAAAGAGAAGTTGGATTTTACAGGACTTTGCTGGGGGTGCACATCAACGGCACGGCTGGAGCTTGGGGCTGCTGGTCCAGGCTGGTTGCCATGGAAAAGGAAAGGGGCAAAAGCAGTGAAAAAAAGCAGAAGCTGGAACAAACGAGTTTCCTTTCAGGAACTGCAGTAATGTGATTGCTATATTTTGATTGCTCAAGGGTTTTTATTTACAAAGTCTTGCAAAGTATCAGCGAGAACCAATATTTTTCAATGTCCTTTCCCAGCTCTTTATCCAGCCTTGACCATATCCCAAATTCTCATGGCTATTTCCACAGCTGTTACAAATTCACATTTTCACCGGGTATCCACAGCACAGAGTTGCTGCTGTGCCCTACCATAAATAACTGGGTACATCCATTCAATGTTGATTTCCTAAAATAATACCTTTTCCTTTGGCATTCAAGGTCTACCTGTGTGGGTTGTTTCTGGTGGAAATGACTTTCTCCCCTTTTATGTTTTTCCCATACTGTGCACTTCCCACCAACACACTGTTGTATAAATTCTCCCGCTTCCTCCTTCACATGTTAGGTGTTGAACCCCTGAGCTCTTACCCACCCTCCAGAGAGCCAGGCATTGCCTACATCCACATCTCACACCAGCCCCACGTGCCCAAGGGACCATACCACACCTTTCATCCACAGAAGACCCAAGGTAGGCTGGACGTGAGCTCCAGAATCTGAACTTTCCCTGCCTGGAAGCTGTGAGCAAGCAACCCCAGCCAGCCTCTCCTCTGTCATCTGCAAACACCAAAAGTAGCACTGACGTCCCACTCAAAACCACTTTCTAGTCATTCACGTTCATAGGAAGGTCAGTCTCACCTGCCATATGCATACAAAGTCTACCAACCAAGTACAACAGCAGCATTTCCCTGACTTTCCAATCCTACTACTTCCTCTGTGCCTACGTATTCAAAGCTGACCTTTGGAAATATTCCGTTCAAGGAAGTATCTGGGGAACTTTATCCTCATTAGATTTGGATGCCAGCCCACTGAAAACAAGTAGAGAGAAGGATTTTTTGCTGCCCCATAAACTTCCCAGGCTTCATGGTGAGAGGCATAGCTAAACATCATCAGTGACCTGTGAAAACGTAGCATAAAATAATCTTGTCACAGGGATCAGGAAGGAAAGGTAATTTTGTGCTTATGTCACCAACACAACTATGAGCACTATTTGTTCCTTTAGGAGCACAGGAGCAAAAGTGATAACATTAATTTCTCTTTCTCCTCCTTCTTGGTGGAAAAAAAACATTTTGGGTTGTCTGGGTGTTACACACCACTGCCAGCTAGGCACCAGACTGCTCCTTGTACTCAAACATCTCCTGCACTGCGTGGGGTCACCAGCTCACCACCTACGGTGGCATTCAGATCACAGGATCTTGAATTTCTCTGGTATTTGAAAATACCAGAGAAATGGGATTTGTGGAGATCTGTGTGGAATGGAAGTTTGCTGAGAGAGGGCCTATACAATCTTCGCTCCTATTGTACAGCTTTGCTCGCTAGCACTACGCCCTAGTGGCATGGGGACCCTCGGCAGCCCTTTCCAGGAGGACCATGTTGTTGAAGAGTGGTGCTCAGCAATCAGCATCACCAAGGCTGGAAAGACAAAAGGAATTGCTGACCCCAGGAATGGCATCTGCTTCATCCAGCAGGCATGCCCAGATCCCAGCCACGTCCCAAACAAAGCTCATGGCAAAATCTGGGGCTGGAAGGAAACCCATCCAGGTTTTTGTCACCACGAAAACTCTGAGAAATGTATCAAAATGAAAAGGCTAGCTTCTTCATTTTGCTTTTATTACAGTAAAAGTTGCTTATGAATCACTGTGTGTTTTCCTTAGCCATCCTTCACAGTCCATCACTGTGCAACGTGGTTTTAGCTCAGTTTTTCATAAATAAGTTATGCATTACAAATGTGTGATTTTGTTTAAAGTGGAAACAGGCTCAAGAGTTTGTAAATACACTTTGGTTGAAAAGGAGTTAAAACTACAGTCAAAGAGATTTGCTTCCCTTGTTTCTCCCACGGTTCATGACCTTTGCTTTTTTCAACTTCCTCAATTTAGTTTCAGTAAATTGTCACAGAATGGCACAACACCTGCCTTGGGTACTTGAGAAATTGACTTTTCCTGCAAATTACCCTGATCAGTGACCTTGTCTGGCTACTAAAGGGGTTTGCAGAAGCAGCATAGCTTTATGTGTGGCCATCTTCCATCTTCTGATTGGTATTTAGCCCTTTGAAGTCTACTTATCTCCTTACCGTGCAGCTACTTTTTGAAAATATAAAATAAAAAAATCCCACAGTACACTTGTCATCTGTGAAACCAAAATACCAGCAGGAAGACAAACTGTGCTCCATCTCAGAAGGTGCACAAAGCAATGTAAGCTGAATGCTTAGTGATCCCACTTCCCAGAAGAATGTTGAGTATTTCATTTTCTCTTTGGCTGTAAAATGTTCAGGCACTGGCCAATGTCATTGCTGTGAAGTGATGTTTATTATAAAGGATGTAACAAGGTTGACTCTTTTTCCTTTCCTTTCCTCTTTCCTTTCCCCTTTCCTTTCCTCTTTCCTTGCCTTGCCTTTCCTTCCCTTCTCTTCCCTTCCCTTCCTTTCCCATATATCTTTCTATAAAAAGTCCCTACTCCTTGTTTTTTTCTCTAAAAGCAAAAGTCTGCCCCTCCACCTCGCGCATCAGTGCTGGGGCAGAGGTTACCTCTGGAAACCTACAAGATAAAATTCTATTTTACGCCGAGGCTTTGATTTCACAGTGCCACGTAAAGGGGGCTATTTGTTTAATTAATTATTAATTGCTCTGGCCGCTAACAGGTGCCAGGTCTCAAGTGCAGTCCCCGGGGCAAGCAGCCCAAGGGAAGCGTGATTCACAGAAACCTTGAGCAAATTGGTTCAGGAGAAAGTTCTGGAGCTACTTCCCACGTCCTTGTCAAATATCAAAGAAAAACAGTTAAAATGTAAACTTATATTAAGCATTGTACTTAATTCTGACAAGCTTTTAGGATCGAATTGCAGGCTTTGGTCAACAAAGGGGAATTAGCCCTGGCTCGTCAATGAGGGCAGTGGGGGAGCTGTCTGAGCGCTCTATGCGTGGCTCTCATCTTATTTCTCACATCTGCTCTGTTTAATTTAGCTAAGCACGTTGAGTCGCAACCTGTGGCTGAAAACTAGAATACTATTTTACCTGGGACTCCGACTGATATTCTAGATCTTAGAAGGAAATTAAAAAATGCCTGAAAGATTACATTATCTAATAAATTTCCCCCACCCCACTCTCTTTATTTTTGCAACTGGGGAAGATTTATGGCTTAACTGCAATTTAAGAAAAAAAAAAAAAAAAAAAAAAAATTAATGCAGTAGGATGCAAATTCTGTAGGATGCAAATGCGTGGGAGGGTTTTTCTTCTTTTCCTTCTTTTTCCCTTATCTTGTACAAGACGCCTAACTGAGAAAATCCCACAAATAAGTTTGTGTTAGGAAATAAGTGTGTAAGGAAAAAACAGCAGAGAACTCTTTCTTTTCTTTTTATTGCTGTCCTTACTCTGTGCTGCCTGATTCCCTCCTGAGATTTGTGACTTTAGCCTCCACACAGCATCCTGAACTGCGGAGCCATTAGCCTCGTTTCAGAGAGAGGAAAATCAAGACAGAGGGCAGGTGATGTGAGATGCCCATGATCGTGTTTGGATCAGAGATGATCCCCAGGCTGCTCAGCCACAGAAGGTCCCCCAACTCTTATCTCATTCTCCCCTGGATTTGCCCTAGGAACTGCCCCTCACCGCAGCCTTGGGGCGCACCTTGTCCCTGCAAGGGCTGAGCAGAGGCTCTGCCTGCACCGGATGAAGCCCCCGGTGTTAGGGCTAATGGGAACTAATGAGAATAACAAACCACCATGACACCCTGCTCCTCTGCTATTAGAGAGGGCAGGCAGATGAAAGAGGCTAAGGTAAGTGGATCCAAAAGCCCGGTGCATTCAGATCATGGGGGTTTAGCTGTGATCTCTCCTGCCTCAGGGTCAGCTACTTCACGTGAGCTGTGATCTCTGTGGCTCAGATCCCAAATGATGGGGACGCCGCACACCACAGTCAGGCCTGGGCATCTTTAAGCTGTTCTTAAAATTTGGCTGTGCTTTTTTCACTCAACGTTTCATCCCGGTTTGACCGGGATGAAAAGCAAACACACCCCAGCACAAGCAGAGCTCAGGCACAGTGAGTAGCTTAGTTTGATAGAGAGCTGTTTGTAGTTTCTCATTTCCTTACTATAAAGATCAGCCCGTTCAGAAAATCAGTGCCCAACACCACGTTTTACCATAAATTAAAACAATTAAAACGCAAATCACATCTTGGATCTGTTAACTTTCAGATAAGTATAATTAGACCCCAAAATGCTTTAAGTAGTGTTTACGCATTTATTTACCAAAAGACAATTATTTAAACAATGAAACATTTCCAGTTAATTGATAGAAAGATAGGAGAAAATGTAATTAGCCATCATTAGAGCACGGGGCCTTTTCTTGTTCAACGGGACATAGCTGTGGGAAGCGCTGGTGGTGACACAGCTCCTGTCTCCAGGACTTGGTCTGGGAGGATGAGCGTGTGGCTGCTGTGCACCTCAGTGGCTCCAGCTGGACCCGCGCAGAGCTGCAGATGGCTTCTGCCTGAAGATGCTGACGAGACGGCAAACGTTTTTTCTTCAGCCCCATGTCGACAAACAGGAGAAACTGGAAAGACTCAGCACAAACAAATCCAGGACAGAGCGGTGGAAATCAGAGGAAATTATAGACGTCAGTAGAACTAGGGAGTCAAACCAGTGAGGGAGGAAGAAAGAAGCCCTATATCCTTAAGCTCTCCAAAGCACAATACAACAATATTACCTTTTGTATGATAAGAGAGCTTTTTATTCCAATCTGATGTCAAGTGGCTTTGCTTGAAAGATTTCTTCTGTGTTTTCAAAAATCCTTCTGGTTTCCCAGAGGGAAAATGGGGATTACACCAGTAAACCCTGAGCAAGCATGCCCATTGCAGGAGCGTTTGTTCAGCACAGAACCAACACTGGTGATTTCCTTAATTGCAACAACTCGGACAATTTCTTATCTTTTTTTTTGGAATGCTTTTCAAAGCTAGATGAGTTGCCTCCTGTAAGACAGGAACCTTTATACATTTGTCTGTTTTGTTTTGTTTTGTTTTGTTTTTTATCCTCCAAACTACTTGTAAAGCATTGCCACAACTTTCTCCACTGTTCAGATACATCTAGCAAGAAAACTCGCACCCTAAAATTAGGAGCTACTCCAATTTTGCTGTCATAAACTTACTTTGTTTTCCATTGTCTGAAATTCCAAACACAGAACATTCAAAACCTTCACAAAGAACCACAAAATTTCAGCCGTGACACATCAACCACAGTATCTGAGTCTGAAATGGCATCTTTTTTTTTTTTATTTGGCAGTAGATAACATTCACTAAGGCCTTGCAAAATACATGAACTATCCAAACGAAGGCAAGGAAATTTCTGTGTGAATGGGGCTAAGCCGATTCTAATCTCTCTTAAATTCTGTTAGGTTAGAACAGGATACATCTACAAGTTTCTATGTAACTGTAGTCTCAGAGAAACTCTTCTTCTCTTGGCATTGTCAGGTGCTACAGGAAGTGGTGATCCTGGCAAAATTATGTTCAAAAGGATTGCATCTGATTTACCTAATTTATTCTTTCAGCCCTGCTTTCAGTCCCATTCCACTTTATCTTGTCACCAAACACTATGCGTTTCTCTACTGTTGCTGCTAGATTTTTCACCTACAGTAGATGCTGCTGTGTTTCGCCCAAGGAAAGCTCCAGCTCAGGGCTGAGAGAGGCAGTATAAATAAAAATAATAAAATAAATAAAAAATTATGTTTTCCTTTAATGCTGGAGAAACCATCCATGCAGGACCTAGATACTGCACGTCAGCACACCTCTGCAGAATATCGATGCATGCAAGCATGCAAGCAGTACTAACAAAGCAATCTGCACATGGTGCCAGGGGACCTTACAGTCCTTTATAGACTCTATAGACACTGCAATTACTTCAATGATTCTGTAGGTTCTGATTGCTATGTCAACATTTTCATCTCTGAAAAATAAATAAATAAAAATCATCTCCTTATTCTCTCTTTCCCTTCACTTCTTCTCAAGATCTAGTCTCATGACTTATGCCTCATGACACACCAATTAGCCTCATATTTCCCCCAAATACCTCCTTATAGTACAGATGATCTATAAATCATGCTTGGGACACAGCAGCACCCAAGATGACCCACACATTTCTGTAGAAAGCTTTTTTCTCCAGGGAAAACCTTTGGGATTCTTCCATTTGAGTGACAAAATGGATTTCTACACAAGTCCTTAGTTGAAAAGCAGATAACTAGTCTAGCAATAAAGGACTTAGTGATGCTTCTGAAGGAATAAAACCAATTTACCTGGCCAAGAAATTGCAACAAGAGCTTGGTGATAGAGACCACTACCTGATGGAGTGGGTTGCCAGGATGGAGCTCACAGCAACCAGCTCCATTCCATACCAATGGCCTGGTAACAAAAAGTAACCACAGATAAAAAGCTTTGGCCCTTCTTCAACTTCAGGAAGTCCAAAATGAGCTGGTAATGTGTAAACAGAGAAGGAAGAGAAACTGAAATGCATTAGTAGTATTTAAGGCAAAAAGTTTGGTATATATATATATTTTTTTTTGTAATACAAATGCAGATTTCTACAAACAGTCACAAGAATAGGAAGCACATTGCTCAGATTTTCTGCTTCCCCTGATTATATATGATCTGGTTTTGCTCTTTATTAAACACAAAAAAATTATATTTTCACATGTAAGCAGTAAAGAAGAGGGCCCCTGTACATTCAATGGCTGGGAGAAGATGCAGTAAAGCACGAACAACATTAATTCTGAATACTGCTGCAAATTTATTGATCTTACATTGCCACAGAGTTCTTTTGCCTTACTTGAACATCTTAATCACTAAACTAATTGAGGACTTAAGTCCTTCTAATTTCTTCAGTTCTTTCATCCTCAAGAAGCACATTTCTGTAGCTGCGGATCAGTCAGGCCTGAGCCTTTTATTAGGTACATCACTGGTGGAGTCTACGTTTCATTTATAGCTCACACTCTTCTTTTTCTTTTCCTTTTTTCCTTTAAAGACAAATCATCTTTACCCATTTCTCTTTAATTATTTTAATTTGCTTTTCCTAATTTGGAACAAAAAGTGTTAAAGAACCAGTGCTGTAACATCACTGGAAAAACAAAATTCCAAAAAACAAAACAACAACAAAATGAATAAAAGTGAAAAGGACAAGTTCCAAGGACAAGTTAGAAACTGTGATAAGGGACCTGTGCTAAGTAAGGAGAAAGGTAAAGTAACACGTGATTGAAAATACACTGAATTTACATTCATACATTCTAGACTTCTGCCTTGATACATCTCACACTGCTAACTTTACCAATATTGAACAAAACATCTATATTCTGTCTGTCTAGCTCCTAATCTCTTAGTTTCAATGGGACCAGGATTATCGCTTCCCCTCTATATTTTATAGCATTTGACAAAATTACACATATCAAAGGAATACTATTGAAATTGAAGGAAGTATTAAAATTATATCATCCTTGAAAAATCATATTGTGGGCCAGTTCTTCCTATGTTCAGCTCAGAGGACTTCAGAGTTGCTTTAGATAGGTGTATCAGAGAGAGGAGAACCAGTTTCTACTACTTTTGCCTGAAAAACACAAGTTCTTCAAGAAAAACTAATGAAAAAGATACAGGGAAGACACCTCCCCAAGATGACTTGGGGAGGGACTATCAAGAAAGCAAGCTGAACACTTTCAGCACCTCATCCCTCAAAACATTTTTAGTTCGCAATGTTCTGTGCCATGCGTTATGTATATATAGAAAGTCCATGTTCCAAATCTCCCAACTAAAAACAGATTTTAGGGATGGTGGGGAAAGGGGTGGATTGATCAGGCAACCCTGTTTCTTCATTAAAATATGCATAAATTTCATCAATTAAAAATGTGGATCATTAATTATGTTCTAATTAGAAAGAAAACATCAGTGAATACATTTTTGTCAGTTCTAGTCCCATTTGGCTATTTAACCAGAAACAAAACAAAGAATTTCTGCTTCTGCCTGAAACACAAACTAGCATGCAGATTTGTGGCTGGGTCGAGAGTGACTCCCTTCAAGGACTGTGTAAATCAACACTCAGCCTGAGACCCTTAATTTATACCTGCCATAACGTTCAGTCACTTACAGACCGAGCATCCAAATAGCTACTCTTGTCCTCTGCACATACCTTCCCCCAAAGATAACTACTGGCTTGTGTGATATATAACACCCACGGCAATGCACCAGTGGGGACAAGAAGCTGTTTTGTTGATGAGCAGAGGTAGAGACAGATCCTTTCTCCCTCCCACACACTCCCCAGAACTTTTTCCTTTCTGTTTTCTCTGATATTCTTTGTATATCAGCTATATACTAGTTGTCCTACCTAGAGGGCAGCCTGAGAGTCTTCAAACTGCATCCACATGGTCCTCAAACCTTGTTTCACGTCAGTCTATCCTACAGATAGCACCCTGGCAGGTGATGCTGGGCTCTGGAAGGAGAAGGTTGGCACATTTGCCTGCCCAGCGCACTCTCTTCGACATCTCAGCATGGGCAGATGACACAAAGATTTCAGGGATAGACACAGAACTCATAACATACCAACCTACATAGTGCACTTTGCAATTTTTGAAAGCACCTGAGTTAACCACCCTGTGGAAACCTATAAGAACATTGCACATAATCCAACCTTCAGTGCAAACTGTTGAAAAGGGATAAGGAATTAGGCCCACATCTTGCAGAAGTTAGCAAAGGTAACCTGCAAGTGCATACGAGACAAATTAGGGGGGACCTACTATATTTTTATATCATGGACTTCACTCTGATATTCCCTCTAAAATTCTGTTTCTCAGTTTCTAAGTTAGAAGCAAAGAACAACATACAGGCCTTTAGGGCAGGATTTTTCTTCTTGCTTTTTTTTTTTAGACGTGTGCTCTTCCGATGTGCCACAGATCATTAAAGAAATAGCTCTTACCAGGCCGCTTTCATAAACACAACATGTTCTTATGCGTCACAACATATTCCTACTCCTTCCTCCCTTCTGTGACAGGTATTTAATTGAGCTAAAACTTTGTTTCTACTAAGATGCAAATTTGGAAAAACATGATCACAGCTGCCGCAGGCTAGGTTAGCTGCAAGATAAAAAAGCAACACCTGTTTTAGGTATGGCCATGTTGAATGTTGAAATGCAGGTATTCCTCGGGCAACATACCCATGGTAACCAGCTACAAAACTTGTCCTTCTTGTTTGCTTCCTGGAGACTACAGCGCAGATATGGTTTGAGAAGGCTGTGCGTAACATGGATTTTTTTTTTTTAATAATATTGCCTTGTGAAATGTTGCTCATTATCATTTTTAATGTGACATAGAAGACAGCTTTCCATTTAAGTTGCCCGTTAGTCTGATTAATAACTTATTTTTATTTTACATTTTGTGTTTTATGCTGCCTGCAAGGCAAATATTATCAGTGTTTTCCTACAAGAAGTAACACAATTCACAGAACACATTTTATGCCCTGAGATCAGAGAAATAAGTTTAGATTTATAATACCCAAGGACTGTGGCTTTTTATGAAGTGTATAAAGAGGGCATGTTTAATTATGTTTTGTTTATATCAGTGCTTTGTCTGCAAAAATAACATGAATTACCATATTTTCCTATCATTGGCAGTTATTTCTAATGATTGATTAAATTTCTTAAGTGCGGAATGGATTAAATCGCAATTTCTTGCAAATAATTTGGGAAAGAAAAGATACAACTAACCACCCAATTAAAGCAGGAAAGACCAGAGTCTGACTGCTCGAGGCAGAGCCCTGTCCATCTTTTATAGTGACAACAACCAAAAAAAAAAAAAAAAAAAAAAAAAAGAAAGAAAGAAAGAAAGAAAGAATGCCAATTTTTCATTTGACACTGAAGTATGAAGAGGTAGAGCCTAAAAGCTGGGTCTTGCAGCATCTCCCTCTACTCCCAGAGGTGGGACTCATTCCTCATTTTGCTCTAAGTGACAGGGATGTCTCGTTAGGGTCACCCACGGACCCCACGCCGTGCTCCTTGTGCCGAGCTCCTTCTGCTCCTCAACGCCGCGCTGTCTTCACGTCCGTTTTCCAAACCGGGAGATGACTATTTGGGTGTGCTAGAAAGAACACACTACGAGAGTACCTTGGAGGGCAAATATGGCCTGGCACCAGCAATGCAGAGGTGCTTCTCCTCAAGCGAGGCCAACACCCGTAGCACCTAACCTTCCAAAACCTTTGGGCTTCTTTTAGCCGCTCAGCCCAGCAGCTGTTTTGTTCACCTGCACGCTGCCGCTGCACAAATATAACAAATAAAAAATAAATAAATAAATGACGGGAAGAGTTTTCCTGGAAGCGGGGCGAAACGGCCGGGCTCGTTTTGGAGCCGGGCACGGCTCTTGCAGAAGCGGGTGCCAAATACCATCTAGTGGCTGCGGGGCGAAGTGCAGCCGGGCCGGGCTCGCCAAGGCCGGGCTCCCGGCCACGCCAGCCCCAGGCCCCTCGGGCCTTCCCCTCGTCGGTGGCCCCGTTCATGGCAGGTCCTGCTCCCCAGCCGGCAGCACCGAGGTCCGGCCGTGTTCTCAGGCTGCTGGAAAAGCGAAGCAGCTCCCTCAGAAACACAGCCTAAGCGACGAAGCCTGACCCGCACAGCGAAGGGCCTGTCGTGCATGCAGCTGGTGGCAGCGCCGGCGTGTTATGTGGAAAGCCTGCAGATTTATTAAACCGACGCTTTGCTTTTGTTTTCAGTGCAAATCTTTTTTGTATTGGGAAAGGAGGGAGTGACATGGGAAACAATGCTTCTCAGTTAACTAAATTGCTGTTGCAGCGAAGTTTTACTTGTGCAATAATTTGACAAGGATGTTCCCAAATCCTGGCTTACTCTCTCTGCAAATCAGCCTTCCCATTGCCCAAACCCAGTGTCAGGACACATCCCTAGGGCCTGTGAGAAAGAGAAAGCCGGGCTGGGTATCCGTGAGCAGGGATTATCCCAGGCAGCACACTCCTGCACCCAGCATTGGCGGGCTCCATGACAAAGTCACAGAGAGAACCAAGAACACCAAGCCCAGGGAGGCCAGAAGGCTGCCAGAAGGCCATGATTTGATCCCCGGCTTCACAGATGGGCAGAATGGCCAGGAGATACATGACTGAAATTTTCCTGGGCAGAAGCTGCAACTACGCCCTGGCACAGCTTTGCTGGGTGAAGGTACGGAGAGAGGCCTCCATATCTGTCCTGCCTTGGGGCTGTGGAGTGGAGTCCGGCTCCCTTAACCCTGCTGCCTTCCAGCACCAAGCTGTGTATGCTCAGGAAGGGACAAATGTTTTGTGCCCTGCTCTGCCTTTGTGGGGACCGGCTCCAGTCCGATGACTGAAGGCAACTGCCATCTGTAATACACCAGTTCAGAGGGCTGTCTTGGGCTGGTCACTGTACTTACGTGGACCAAGAGACTCTCACTCCTGTTAGGAACATGAGTGTGCCACATTTTCAGAATTACTATATTTTTCAGCCCACTAGGACTCTCACTTTAACCAACACATTGCCTGTTAAGACTAAGACATATCTAGCCAAGTACTCAGTGAAACCACTTGCCTGAAGCTATCCCCCATCACATTTAGCCTCATTCATCTTATCCCAGTATTTACAAATATAGGCGCTGATCTTGCAGCTAGTGGGATCCCTGTGGATAGAACCTTGGGCCTCTACAGAGCTCCACTGACATTAATGAGGTCCCGCTGTGCAAAGCGAGTAGCAGCATTACATCAATAATCCATAATAAAGTCTCATCAACATGAAAGGCGAGCGGCCATCTGGCCAGAGTGAAGCATTCAGTCCTCCACCTGCACAAAATGCTCCTGTGCCAAGAATGTACCGTGGGGAGAGTCTCCTTCCAACAGGAGACCTAGTTGGTCCATGTGAACAGGGGTTCACAGGGGTGGATCAACAGAGCGGACCCTGTGACATGCACTGAGGTTTCAAAGATCTTAACTACAAATCTGATGGAGTGACAGTGACTGTATGACTTTGGACATAATGCTGGAATTTCATATTCAACTTCCAAATTGCCTTTTGCCCTGGGGGCAGTCATTTTCTGGGTTTGTGACAAAATTACTCTTTTTTTTTTAAATTATTATTATGGTAATTTTGGTCTAAAAATCTGCTTCTATTCAAAACAAATGAGATAACTTTCAGGACAGAGTGTCCTTGCTTCTTAGCAGCTTTTGTTTTGGCTTTTTCAAAAAATGTTCCCCCCAGATACTGTTATTTCCACATATTTCAGAAGTACAAAAGGAATGCAGGAGTCTGTTTTTCCAAACTTCAAAAAACCAATGCAATCACAGAGTTTTGCAGGAGCTCAGATACCATGATGACAGGTGCAATATAAGAACCACCTGTGCAGATTACTTTAGACTTACTCATTTCAAATGCCGAATTCCTTGTGTTTTGCATTCATGGGGAGCTCTTGGGCTGTAATCCTGTATTCAATTGCAAAGTTGATAATTATGGCATAGTTGGGGAAAGGAATTATTCAGCACAAGTGCAAGGTCACTCTTGCAGATCTGGCTATCTTCAGCTCCAACGAGGAAAGATAAGTGGCTGTAGCAATAAGACCAAGCAGTGCACCTGCTAACAGGGGCTCAGGACCAGGCTTGTACATGAGAGGAGACAAAAGTTTTTCAACAAAGTTTTTATGGAGTATTTGGTACTGACTGTCTCTTCCACAAAGAAACCAAGATCTATGTTTTAAGATCACCTTTATACAAAGGAAAGTTGGCAGCGAAATCACCTACAAACAAAAATGGGTATGACAAAACTTTAAATTGCTCATTTGTGTTCAATTCCTTGCAGTACTTTGGTTGGGAATCTCTAAAAGGCACATTAAACCATACCTCACAGGCTGCAAATCAAGTGCTAATTAAAACTGCATTAACCCTAATGGATTGGAAAGGAGAAATCTAATTGAGAAAACTTCTGTTTACCTAAGGCACGCTGGAAAAACAAATGATCCCATATTTCTCTTCAGTCTTTTTATTTTTTTTCCCTTCACGTTTCAGCATGCACACACAGCATTGCCTCCTCCTCCTCTATAATTTATTAAAACAACCTTTTGAGCGAAGTTAAAGCATGCTGAATCTCTCTCACAGTGCTTTGCAACAAACTTTGCATGATCTGCAACTTCAGGATACATGCTGCTGCTCTCAAAGCCATGCCTGCAAATGGCTTGTGCTAACCGGTGTCACAGGTGCTTATTGCTCTCTACCCAATTACTTCCCCATCTTCCTCCACTCCAAGGACCAGCCTGTGTTTCCAGTACAGGGTTTACCTATTGCTGTCACTTATGGGACCAGTCCAGCCATTCCATAAATTCTCTCCAGGTTAGGGCAAGTCTTGTCTTCCTTGATTTCCCACGTGGATGGGACAGAAGCATCAGTGTGGAGTTTCTTTAATGGCAACAGTTCCTGGAAGCACCTGTGACAAATGATCTGTTGTTTGGAGGTGGAAGGAACCAACCATTTATTTCGGCTGCCTTTATTTCTGTTTGTTTTCCTTTTAGGCACTCATGCCCACCTTTCCCCATATCCATGTGATGGGCACATATCTAAAACCACGTTTACAGAGCTGTGCACCCATCCTCAAAACCAGCAGAACCTGGGCTTGCAGCCTAAGGAGGTGGGGGGGAACTAAGCAGCAAGTAGCCCCCCGAGGCTTGTTGTCCTGATGAATACCAGGCCACAAATTAATGAAGATTTTAGGATAACATTGTGATTTTTAGCCCTTCAAGCATCAGCAAGTCTGCTAGAAGTTAAGACAGCTGTTTATAGCTTGGTAGGATGCTGATTGTTTACAAATTGGATTTTCCCTTTGAAAATCCTGCACCTATCAGCCTGCTATTGTCACTCATCGGTGTGGAGAGTATCAGTGCCAAAGAAGAAAGGCTGACATTAGGTGGTCTAGCCTGTAGTGAGCTTGTTTGTACTTCCTATCATCAGAAATATTCAATATTTCCCTAGCCTCCCCGTTTCAGATGGATTTGCACTTGGTTTTCTTCAACAGTCAGAAATCCATTTGTTTGTAATAACTGAGACAGCCTTAATATGGAGCACATATATTGCCTTTCCATTTTGGGTATGCAAAAGACATTTTGGCTTTTTTTTTCCCCTCTAGAAACAAAGGCTGGTATCTGGAAAAAAAAAAAAAAAAAAAAAAAAAAAGGAGGGAGGAATATGATATAAAGGAGGAGTTTCTGTATGAGAAGATTTGTTTTCTCACCGACAGCTGTGCAGCCCCACAGGCAGCACAAATTGGCTAGGTTGTGAAGTCAAGGCCGGTGCCTACAGCACTCGGCAGCTTCCTGTGTCTTAATCTTTCTGTTTGGGGAATGAACTGTAATTTGTTTTCATTGACCCATAGCTTCAGTTGCGGAGTGTAGGATTACCTTAATGGACCAAAACTTGAGAGACACCAACTTTCTTTCTTGTCCCTCCAGTGCCGTACCCTTTCTTGTGCCATTCACTCCCCTGGTCAGAGCCGAGCATGCTGTGCTTGCTGCCAACGGGGCAGCCTGGAAGGGAGCGAGGATGCTCCAGGGCTTCCTGCACCGCCTCAGGCAGGGCTGGCCCAGGGTATCCAAGAGTCCCCAGAACCATTTCCCTGTGCCTCCTGCCCCAGAGCACAACTCCCCACCCCCAGTCCATCTCGGGAGCCCGTTTCAGTAACAATTAGGAGTCCCGCCTCAGTTAGGGGCACCATAAATCAAACTGTGAGCCACCAGCAAGACCAATTTCCTGGCTGCCGATGAATGTGCTCCGTAATTTTCTGTCTGCCATTCTGACCTGCAGTTTAGCAAAGGCTGCAGGTTTTTCTTTTCAGTCCTGGGGTGCTACTGTGTGTTCCTTTATTCCGTGTCACTGTGTGTTTACTGTGAACATGGACAACAGACAACCATATGGGACTCCTAGAGAAATGTAAATCCACTGTGAGAAAGATACTTTTCTGGTTAAAGCAGCAGGCATGAGGAACAGCAGTTCTGTCACAGAACTTGGCCTTATTCCTTCATCTCCTTGTGCCTCACTTGCTAGAATGGAGTTAAAACTTTCCTTTGTAATTAGATTAACATTTCCAGGGCATAGATAGTGTACTCAGCATCTGCTACAGTAGAACATAAACTCTGAGGCCTCTCAGTGCTAGCATATCCCACCAGTACTGCTATGTTTTCACAAATTGGCATGTGTTTCACAGGAAAAAGGGAAAAATGTTTGTCTGGCTTTTGAAGCTCAAAGTACTAACAGCAGGTGTAACTCCATGTGGTACACTGACAAAACCTTGATTATTTGATTATTTTCCTTAGGATATAACCTCTAGCTCTAGCTCCCCATTAGGGTTAGGCAGCAGCTGAACATATTAGAGACCGACCTGATGCAGCTTCTTCATGTTCTGGCAAGGAGTGCCCAGAAGGCAAATTTGCAGAGGTGTTTGGATACCTACAAGTACTCTATAGGTTCTTCAGAAAAATATACTACACACTTACATTAATATAATCTGAAATCTTCTGAATCTTTTCCAAACAGTCATGTAACTCCAAGAAGAGAGCAAGCACAGGCTCAGAGGAAGCTGCTATGCAACACTGAAACTAAGCCTTAAGCTTTTTTAAGGCATCCATGAGTCAGTCACTGGAAGATTTGCACTGACACTGCTTCATGCTCAATGCAAAACAGGAAAGTAATTAACAAGGAAATCAAAGTCTTCACCCAGACATTTTAAATCGCTCTAAAACTGGAGTCTCTAGTAACAGTGTCTGTCAGCTGTATGGGGCTTTTCAAAGAATCGTATAAAAAAATCACTGATTTCCAGATCTATGGCCCATCTGCCATTCAAATCATTATGGCATTGATCCAACAGACAACAGGAACTTGTACTCCTTTATTCCAGAAATTCAGGAGCCAAAATAATTTTTTTTATTATTATTATTATATATATATATTTTAATAATGAGTTGTCCTGGGATTTATCAATTCTTCTCACCTGAAAAGAATTTTCTGTCTTGCGTGGGAAGTTCCTCTAGCAGGAGGAGAGACACTTCTGCCATTCTGGTGTCAGGTCAAAAGATAAAACGTTTTATCAACACAATTAGCATATCAAAATGAAAATCCCTATTGAAAAAATGCCCTGTTGACAAAACAGCGAGAAGGCAGCTCATTCATAATTCAGAAAATTGAAGGGGGAAAAAAGAAAAAAATAAAATAAATAAATAAATAAATAAATAAATCCAAGCCCAACAACTTGTATCCAACCAGCCACCGAGACAGAGGCCACCAAGATCCGCAGGGTTAAGGAGAGTCCTCAGTCACACTTGGAAAACAAAAATCAGGGGTGATAGGAACCGGAGTATCTTGGCTCTAAACCATGATAACAATTCCCAGATAACAGTTCCCAATTTTTGTCATTTCCTTAACATTGTCATATTTAATACCACATTCAAGCAGCACCCTTATCTTAAGACAAACACATCTTTCAAACACTTAAACAAAGACCAAGCTTTAGGAGAAACCCCGAGCTCATAGGGCTTGTCAGCAAGAAAGACAAATGTATTTGAGATCCACAGGCTGTTATTTACAAAGGGAGAACTGGTTGTTCTTTTGCTTGTCAGACAACATAAGAAGAAAACATTCGGTATTTACAGTTGCATCTGTTAGGTTGTTCCCGTACAATCAGTACGATGGGTGAAACAACTTCCCAGAGTGAAGCCCCACCAGGAGCAGGTGGCTCAGGAATGCCAAATACTTTGAGACCTGCTTGAACCAACACAGAGGAAGTAGTGCTCTTCTCCCTCCAGTTTTCCATCACACTCTGCCTTTTCTCCACCTCCGTAACTCTAAGAAATTGTATTTTTCTTAGTTGGTATTAAAGTTCATAGTAGTATAATATATACCACACCCCAGCCGCCCCCTCACTTGCAGTGCTGTAGGAAACTTCAGGTAAAATACATTAAATTCTAGCACAAGATACAGATTTCCCAAAGTGACCAGTGATTTTGAGTATCTCCAACTCCTCCCCAAACTCCTAGCTATTCCTAAAACATCAGGTGATGAGTCAGGGTGAAATATTTACTAAGTTAGCCAGCAGGACTCCCAACATTCAAAACATTTGAATATGCCTTCAGGGAAAGAAAGAGTTAATGGAATTACCTTGCATTTAGTATTCATCTTTTTTTCAGCCTTGTCAGGTAGCAGACCACAAGCCCAGGCTTGACTTGGAGCATTAGCTCCGTGCTAGCATAGTCTTGTGGGTAGCCTAATGTAATATTAATAGAATTGGCATCTCTGTTGAGATCAGTTACACATGTAAGATTCAAGTTATTTAACAGTTTGTGCAGCTGTAGTTGAATTCTGATCATAAAGACACCAGCTGGGTTAACACAGCCAGAGGCAGAGCCAGTGTCACGTAGAGCAGAAGTGACCTGGGACTCGTGTTTTTAAGGTATGATTTATGCAGCAGAGAAAACAGATGATTCCCATACATTGTTCCAGAATCAGCATTGCTTTGTAACAAACAAACATGTCTCATAGTCAATATTTCACCTTAAACTGACCCTAATCTGACTTGTCAGAAGACCAAGAATTATGAACAGCAAAGAAACATTTTGGAGTGTCCTCCACCAGCTGACTCATTTGCGTCTCCCTCCCTGGAATGAAACCTGGACCCTGGGCAGATATGCACATAGGATTTTTCTTATATTTTAACCAAATATTTGAAGAACCTCTACCTGCCCTGGCTTTCACTAAGCCCTCTGCTCTTTGCCCCTGCATCTTGGTGTCTGGAAGAGGCTTCACTGTCAGCTGAGGTCCAGTTTTCCTGGGATGCCTGCGAAGTCGTGAGCATAAAGTGGCAGCAGCAGCAGAGCAGAGGTCTGATTGCGTACCCCTCCTACTGCCTCAAAGGCTGGCTCCATGCCCTGTGCATGAGCTTAGTCACAGACAGTAAGCTTACTTACCTGAGGAGTTGTTTGCTTACTTAGCTGTGTAGATAAAAGTGTCTCATAAGAAAAAAAAAAAAAAAAAAAGGTAAGAAAAATCAGGCAGCGGACTGAGAAAGGTCATTTTTTTTCCAACTGGGTTCTCCCTGGTGGGAAACTTTTATATATATATGTGCATATATATATAACAAAACCAAAATAAGCCCACCTTCTCCAAAGTGAATATAGTGAAAAAAATAAATAAGGGAGAAAAAAAAAAAAAAAAAAAAAAAAAAAAAAAGGCAGAGTGAATCAGAGCAGGAGCACTAAAAAATTAATTCCTTGTGCTGCTTGTTTTCCTGCCTTCTGTGCCCAGTGCCAAAAGCCTGTGCATTTCAAATCCAGTCCGCTGCAATTACCCCAGTCCCAGCCACGCACCTTGCATCTGTAGGAGCACAGTGAGCAAGAAATGGATTTCCCTCAGTAAAGGTGTCAAGGGACCAGCCAGCAGGCTGGAATCATATCCAGCCGTTTGCTCAGACACACTGTAGTAAAATGAAAAATCTTTTCCACCCTTCCACCCTTCACTATGATCCAGCTCACAAAGTTTTTGTGCTATCCATTTTGTCCAGGGTCCCATCTTTATCCTGATCCTAAAAACAGTAAAACCTTTCAAAGAGACAGTATATGGTTACACAGGTACAAAGTTTATCTCTGGGAGCACCTTTGGGCTTCTGTAAAAAATGCCACATTAACATTGCTGTACCATGATGGGCCAGAGGTCCCATGGTTAGATGAACCCTCACAGCATGAGCCTATGTAGGGGTGAAACTTCAGAAGTTGCATCCTCAGATCACAGGTAGGCAAACCTCTTAGAGACCCCATCAGCTAAGTCCTTACAATGGATTTAGCCACAGCATTTGCAGAAAGAGGCCTGCTGGATGATTCTCCTCAAAATCTCAGAGCTGAGCCTCCAAACTGCCTGTTAACACCTCAGGATACTCCGGTACTAGCCCCAGGAGCCTGAGACACAGCCTTTGTGAGCAGGAGCATCTGGCAGCAGCAGGTAAATCACCGTGGATGTTGCAGCCATCACGTCTGCCAAGGAGGAAATAATTGTGGGGGAACACCTGGTTTTGGACCACCCAACATACCTGCTGCTCGGGACACAGAGGAAAGCAGAGCACACGTTTATTTAAAATCACTGTAAAAAGCATGAAAATATCTGGGGGCAGGGCAAGCTATGGTGCAGGGAGTCCTGAAGGTAGCTACTTATCAACTGAAATGGTTTTGTGAAGAAGAGAATGGAATAGAAGCAGGTGGTGGCAAAAGAAGGACCCAAAAGCCGTATTTCGAGTTGTTAGCTTCAGACTGAAATGTAATGATCCGTTTTAGTCAGTCAGCTGTAGCTATCCTAGCTACATGTGTCAGGGATAAGCAACCACTCCCTGTGTCTGAAACGTCCCCTTTCAAAGTCTTCGTTCTTTTTAGGGCCAGTTACTTAAATTCTACAGTTTGCAGCTGTGGACAACAAGATTGGGAATGCACAATCACGGTGCTGAGGCTGCGGTGTTGAGTTTTGTAATTCATGGCAGCTTCTGGATGATCCAGTGAGGCTGGAGCTGTGCTGCCCACCAAAAATGACTGCAGCACTGCCACCAGTTGTCAAATGGGAAACTGAGCAGGAGACATCTTTTTTTTGCTGCTTTTAGAAATCAGACCACTAGAGCCCCGCTCACAGTATCTTCTGATAAGCAAACCTCACTTGAGACAGCAAACTAAATCACAGTTATTCCCAAATATCCAAACCATACTAGCAAAATTGTATATCATCCTTTATCTGACTGGCAACTGTCTTTTGGACGTTATTAACAGCTCAGCTACAGGGAGGGTATCTTTGCCAGGGATCATCTGGTTACAGACAAATGAGGGAGTGTAGATGCCGAAGCAGTCCATGGCTTAACTTTCAAAAGGAGGCTATCGCATGGCCAAAGTTGAAGGAAAACTCAACAAGTGGAGGTACATGCGTTTCTGGACTTTGATATGGATGAGGTGTATTCTTTCGTATGACCCAGATAAATATCACTCTCAGTTCTCACTGTATCGCCTCTCCTAACGCTCATAAACAGAGCTCCTACAGTACTTAGAATTAGATCTGTGATTTGTGAGCGACATGTATAATAATTAGAGTGTGAAGATGTGCAGTTAATCCATTTAAAGGTGTAAAGAAGTCCATTTAATGAACATTATAGTCACATTAGACTTGGAAACATCTAACTCTTTTGTTGAATAAAAAGAAGTTCAATGAGATTAACTTCTCTTAGTTGGTTTTAAAGAATACTCAAACATGTCCTACTCTGATAGTGTACTATTCCTTAGTGCATGGTTTCTGCATACCAATGCCTTCAGTGCAGAAGAGTAAGAATAAGACTGGGAGACATTCTATTTCAGTTAAATAATTACAAATTAAAGAGGATCACTTCTACTTTCTATACTTACTGTAGTATGATAAGAAGCTGAACTCCTTGAACTTGTAATTATATAACAGAAATGTTAATCTCCTGGTTCGGTATTCAGTCCTACTGCATTAAATGTATTCTTACAATTATCAAGTTTACTACATGGCACATAGACATTTCTATTGGGAAACCTATTATTTGATCATATCAGATTTTGACCACAAATACTGTAATGGAATTCTGTTTTCAAATCTCTCACTGCCACACAATGACTAATGAGGGTTAATACACCTATGTAACTTGAGAACCTGAAAAAAAAAACATTGGTATAATTTCTGATTTTCAATTTGTAATGCTAACTGAGCTTCCGATTATTTTCCACAGCTTTGTGCAATTAAAAGAAAATAAATAAATAAATAAAGATTTAAGCTAGAGAACATATAAGTCCAAAATACGCTAAGTAACTTGTAATAAAGAAATTTAATTTTAAATATATGTACTTTAAGCAGCTGTTCTCCTCGTAGGAGAAACTCATTTAGGCTTAAGAGTTACTGGCCGGAGCTATCTTCTTTTCACAGGATATTATAATGTGTGCTATTGGCTTTAATAGTTTGGAAGTACAATTTACATCCTCGTCCGTTTAAATATATAAAACTATTTCAAGGGGTAGCATAGCTGGTTAGAAAAGAAAACAAGATAATTCTCCGACTGCCGCTTTCACATTTTTAGTGAAAAAAATTTATCTTTGCAGCAAAATGCTGGCTCCCAATGCTTTAATGAATTTGTACTTCTTTTTAAAACTGAAGATAAATTCTGCAGATAGCATCAGTCACTTCAGATTTAGGCCAGTGAAGCACTTGCTTCAAGCGGAGATACCTGGCTTGTTGCATACACCAGCCGGGATTGGTTTGTGGTTTGCAGAGCAAAACCTGATAAGATGGAGAGGCAACATAATCCTGGCTAATGCGGAATGACTTTGTGTGTGCTGTATGTGATGCAAGATGAACATGAGAAAGACAATCCTTACACCCGGGGAGGTTTTGGCAAGGGAAGGGTCCTCTTCACAGCCAGCCCTGCACCGAAATGGCATTCTTGAGTTTTGCCTACCAAGCATGCAAGTCACTGCCTAAAAAGAGGCATTCTACACATGTCCCAGGGTACTGGAACTGTACAGCTCCTCTTTGCCCACTGCTGGAAACAGTCACAGCACCGTTTGCAAAACACAGTCACAAACACACTGAAACAATGATTTTACTTTCCAAATATGTCAGTCCGAGTTGTATTACTGGCCAGACACTTGGGCAAAGGCTTCTACAGGTTAAAAGGACAGAAGGAAATAAAAACACAGAAAAAGAGCAGTCTGTGCAGGACAAGATGTGTTGCTGAGGATGTCTGAAGCTGATGCTGCTTTTGACCTGTAGGCAGTCTGGGGAGAAGTCTGCAGGCATCTGGGACAGAAATAACTGGGTCCTCACCCAAAGGTCAGCCTCGGGGTGCCTGTGCAATGCCCAGATTTCCTGAGTTTCCTTTGCTTACTGAAGACCCAGCACCCACAGTCCCAGCACAGGGCTGTGCCTGCCAGGCACGAGGGCTGCTCTCTGCTAGTCTGGCACCAGCCCCGTGTCCCCTTTAGACTTCGCATTTCTCAGAAGCCTCCTCCCCTCATGTATCGAATCAGGCATTTGATGCTCACTGGAGCGAGCAACTGAGATAAGGATAAAATCAACTTTGATTGCTCTGCATAGAAAATATACTTCCCTTTAAATTTCCTGCCTGCCTGAGTTATTGGATACACACACAATACCCAGCCTAATGACTCAATCATGCAAGCCGAGCTACCCAGGCTGACCCACCAAGCCTCTCGCTGACCCGGCTTCTCACAGAGCGTGGTTTGCAATGGCACAGCTAACTCCAGGCTCTCAAAGAGAATAACCATTGTCTGAAACCTCACGCAAGATTCTGAAACACCAGAATTCTCTAATTCACTCTTTCTTTGTTGTTGTTGTTGTTTCTCCATCCTCTCTAGGCATATTAATCCATTGCTTCATTATTTTCCCATTAGCAAGTTTCAGCTACTGTCTGCCCTGAATCTTCTCGCAGTGCAGATGGCAGGAAGGAGTGGGTTTCAAGGGAAATCCAGTCCTTGTCCTATATATACACCATGGACATGGATGGTGAGTTACTGACTACCTCTTTACATGCACACACCTCTGCTTTTCACATATGTGCTCACACAAACGTTACTGCACCTCCCTTCCAACACAGGCTAAGCAGAACTACGTTTTTCACATGACTACCTCCTTAGTCATGTTTTTTGGACTCCTGCTCATTCACGCTTCTTTTCTCCCTCCCTACCTTTTTTCGAAGTGCGACGCCTCTGAATGTGGTGCTTCAGCTGAGGCTTTATCAACCCTGGACAGACCTGAAGGATTACTTCTTGTGTCCTGCAGGCTAGTTTTTTTTCTGATTAGAAAACCAACCACAGTGGTTGGCCTTGCCATAAGGCATTTTTGACTCACCTTCAACATGTGAGTGGAGGGAACTCCAGATCTTTTTCTGAAAGAAGCTAAATAATTTTAATAATTAGTTAAGATCAGTGTCCGGTGTCATGAGTTGTAGGTCTCAGTCCATTTTCCCCACAAATGCATATTTATAGTCTACTTCCACTCATGGCATCTGCTAGCACCCTCCCTTGTTTTGAATTGACCTGAAAAACTCATTGACTCATTCCAGGAAAGGTCTTCCCCGTATCACAGCTTGCTTGAGTCACGTCGCTGAGCCAGCCTGGGAAACGTCCTCTGGCGGCCGGGTCTGCCTGCTTGGCAAACAGCACGCTTTGTTCTTTGGGGTCAAGCGAACTCACAGGTTTGAGCAGGCCACTGCAAGTCAGAGACCACAGGGACAGGAACGTGCTGGGGTAGCTGAGGCACTGCTGCAGGCGAGAGTAAGAAGGAAAAAAAGGTAAGTGGGAATGATTCAGCTTTACTGTGAACGGGTAAATCCAGGCCCCATCCCTGCCAGGAGGGGGGAGCAGTTCCTGCCCTCTGCTGCAGCAAATCCCTTCCTGCCATGTTAGCAGGGACACATCAGCGAGGTGACAGAAAATGTCATGGCTGCAGGTGAGCAGAGCCCTGTCTGGCCACAGTGCTGCTGAGCTGTGTGTCCCCGAAGAATGCAGCACCCTGCATATGGCACAGAGAGCGGCAGCAAGGCAGCAGCCTTTATTTGTGCTCTGAGTGCAGCTGGCAGGCACCTGAAGAAGGTATTCCAGCCTCATTAACTTGTAAAAAACTTCATTCTTCCCTTATATATCCAGTCTTAGTGGAACATCGATATATCTCTGCTGAGTTACAAGGCTGTTCAGGTAATTAAGCAGTACACACAAATGCGAGCTGACACATTGGGAAATATACTGCGCTGCTGCTTAAATGTGGGAGATAAAGCTATAGGAAAGAGGCAAGAGAACATACTGCTGTAAGATTACGGAGATATAAATTCATGCCGTGGTGCCACTAGAATATGGGATAAAGTTGTTAGAAACAAAATGAATTCAGTAGCGCCTTGAACTCACTATCATAGTCTGGGGCAAGTTAATCACTTCATCCTCATCCACTAACACATTTATCCACCTACTAATTCTCCACCTAATTAGAGAGAAATTCAGAGCTCTACTGGTCAGGGAGGCAGGGATTAGGGTTAAGAAAACATTTGTATTTGAAACCCCCTACCTCTGCTGGTTAGTGTGAAAGATCCTATAAGAAACTCCCACCCTAGCTAATCCATGACCCTCAGCAGGGAGGAGTGTTAACAATTTGGTTTAAAACTCACACTCTCAGACAAACGCATCAAAAACGGCTTTTCTTCTTTGATTTATAGGTATTACTTGTTTTTCCAAGCTCCATTAAGGACTCTTCATCATGTACTGCAAGGGGCATTAAGCACTGAAAGTTGTTCCCAGCTCTGTATTATTCAAAGGCAATTTACACTAATTATTGGAGTCCGTGGTGTTACCCATACTCATAGAATGATCCATCTCAGCAGGCTAAAGTACTTTTGAAATGTTAATTTATTACTGAGGTATAAAAACGTCCTTACATTAAAGCACAATTCTTTCTTAAATGCCAAGGGTTTTCTATTACTGATATATTACATACTTACTGTTTATCTTAGATATAAGAATAAAGATATAATTTAATTTACTATATAATAGTGCCTATAAAAGCCTCCATTAACACAAATTGCACTGCATTTAAACTCAGTTACGACACTGATATTATTCTTGTTTTTCTTGTTTAGCAATTTTCTCAACACACATGCAAACAGAACACGCAGAGCTGCCTCATGGAGGTAAGCTTTTCAGGCAAGCAGCCGAATAGCAAAGTGGAAAAAAAAAAGTTTCACTGGTGAAGTGTTTCACTGATTCCAAAATAATTTCATTCACATTAAAGTACAGGTATTTGTCTGATATCACTCCAAGGACATAGAAAATGTCTTCACCAACTAGCAAGAGAGAACACCAGCCTCCCAGGTGCCAACAACAACAACAATAACAGAAATCCACTAAAAGTACCCAAGCATTCAGTTAAATTCTGGCACAAAAGCCATTTATTTTAGCACGAATAGTCCAACCAGTGCTGAGAACAAAGCCCCCACCTCTTACAGGTTTTGTTTTTCTTGGTCACAGTGTATAAAACTACAGCCACGCCAACAAAAATTTATTTAACCTTGTGTTTGACAAAGGCTCTTGAACAATTGAGGGTATTATTTCTTAACTAGCTCAACCAACAACTTTTTCTTCATTCAGATGGCACTGCATTGAATTCAGTGGTAATATAAACATTGTTTTGAAAGCATCAGAGTCTTGGGATGTGTAAGGAGTTTTTGGCAGATGCAAAAAAGCCTCCTTTGCTTTCCTATGTTCTCTGCAAGGCCTCAAAGATAGCCTGTGCCCACAAAATGGACGCTGTGGTGAATTAAGACCATCTGCTTTACATCTGAAATACCTAGATAACATCACATAAACAAAGCTTGCTGTGATAGACTCAAATCTTTTCTATCCAAAATTTCTGGCAACCTAGAATTTGTTTGCATAGCTGAAATACAAAACACGACTTTGGAATAGAAGTACTCTATTTCCAAACTCTGTCAAGACTTTATATGACCTTTTCCTAGATTTCATTTACCTCTCCAGGTCTCTATCTGCACATCCTTATACACAGTAGTTCCTAAAATGTAAGGATTTCGGAAATAAACTCTTATGCCTACATAAAGCTTGAAAAGCCCAAAGAAATCAAGATTCGGGAAGGAGAACCTCAGAAGCTGGCCAGGCAGCTGCAGGTGCTCAGTAGCCTGAGACTTTGTAGAGGA
The DNA here is from genome assembly GCA_011076525.1 of Nettapus auritus. Taxonomy (NCBI): domain Eukaryota; kingdom Metazoa; phylum Chordata; class Aves; order Anseriformes; family Anatidae; genus Nettapus; species Nettapus auritus. Next base: position 30,465,309 of record CM021770.1, read on the forward strand.
GTCAGGCAATTACGTGGGGGAAGTATTGTGCTCACCTGCTTGCCTAAATTCCATGCGTAGGACTATAATTTGCATGCACTACAGTTTGCATACATTAAGGATTTTTTTTTTTTTAGATGCCATGTAATGACTTGTATACAAAACCGCAGTAATTCTACCTGCAAGTCAGGCCTGTAGATATACCAGCTTGGCTCACAAAAAGCAACTCTTAAACTATGAAAATCTGCTTTTGTGAAATGTGTGTTCTCACAAATATCTCTGTAACTGATCATGAAAATGATTCACATCACCAAAACAACAACAACAACAACAACAAAACACTCCTGTAAAATTAAAATCATGTATTAAAGTATGGTGTATTATTTTGAAGCACTTCAGCAGCCATCTGATCAGCCGTATTTAATCTTGAATTTAGTCCCAGGCTATGCATCATTTTATCTACAATTCCTCTCTTATTTTGGGAATAGGTGGGCACAGCTAATCCTGGACTACAGAGTCCTGGATCACCAAAACTTAATAAATATACTTAATAAATATCCCTTATACAGAATAATCCCATCTATTCATAATAAGCTGACTTTTGGTATGCAGATGAACATATGCTTTTCAAGTTTCTGTTTTATTCTTCACTGAAAGTTAGACAGACTTCAACAGTTTGGATCATCAGTTGTCTCCATAGAGAATTTACTTCAAAATATAAAAAGCCAGCTTGATTTCCCTTGTACAAAGCTAGCCAAGTCCCAGATGTCCAGCAGGAAGGACTAGTGATGAGATGATCAGAAGCAGCGTCTCTGATGGACAGCATCACCAGTTTTGATTTTAGCTGAAGTCCAGCTGGGAAGAAACACATTCAAGCAGAGAACGTAAATCCTGTCCTTGCCTGAAAATCTTAATGTATCTCAAACTGCTTTGTTTCATCAGTTTGGGCCAAGCAAGTAGTCAGAATTCCCTGTCTATCAGTAACAAAACAAACATAGGCCATCATGGAGCTATTCTCCTCATTTCTCTTCAACAAAGGAATGGTTAGAGAGATAAATACAGCTCAGATGTAATTTTTGGCAATAAGACTCATCTTTATCCACATGGAAGTCTAGATAAAGAATCACTTGAAGCTGTGCAAACTTTCAGTAGTCACTGACATTGGCTGACTGGTTAAACTCAAACAGAGAAGGGTGAACTCATGCCATTTGGGGTGACTCAGAACGTTTTAGGATTGCATGTTGCGTATCTCTCTGTAGGAGATGATTTCTACCTTTAAATTAGTGGAAATTACCACAGAAAACAACAAAAATAATACTGGGAAAAAAAAAAAAAAAAAAAA
>CM021770.1:30466639-30524743 GCA_011076525.1 Nettapus auritus
AAAAAAAAGCAGTGGCCCGCCAGGTTTCAATGGCTGTGGATTAGAACAGAATAAAGATTTCCTCGTAGGCCCATAAGAAATATTTCAGGTTGCCAGAGAGAACAGATACAGATATCAAGTTCTCAACTAAATCCCAGCTAATCAAATGACTGCTGGATCAGACAGTTAATGAGTACATTTTATCTTATTAGACAGAAATAAGTTTGGAGAAAAAAAAAAAATGTTAGCCATCTTACTTGTGGGCATTTAATTTTTAGCCATAGTAATATATTTTATTAAAAATATAGATTAACCTAAATATATATATCAACAGGTTTGCCTAATAACATCAAGCCAGATATTCTGTATTTTATAAATTCATCAGGATATTGCTGTGCCGCCATTCAGATCACATAGCAGCTGTGCATTATATATGCAAGACTACTGGCACCAGGCAGCTCTTTTTCTAATTAATACAAGTCAGACTGAATTGTTAGGAGGAGGGAAATAGAGCAAAAATGAGAGAAAAGAAGATTTCAGCACAATTGCCTATTGCAACATGAATACTCAGCTCATCTGCATAATATTAATGATACCAAATATGCAAACAGATGTTTCTCTCATTAAATGCTGTATGCAAATAACACTAGGAGGAGTGGTAATGTTGTTTCAGGGTTGAGAGATCACGGGGGGTAATTAAAGGTTAATCCAGTTTTCAGTTCACAGACTGTAAGACATGAGTGGTTGTAAAGAAAAATCGTCACTTAACCTTCAATTCATTACCCACAGCACATGGATTTTTCTTCTGAAATAACAAAAACATATATGTATTTATCCACACTCTAGTGCTGAGGTATGGTGCATATCATTAGGGAAGAACAGAAATTATTTGTTGCCATGAATGCCATTAAGTAGGTGTAGGAATGCATTAATTAGGGAAGCCGGAATATGATCAGGAGTTCCTGATGACTAAATGCTGCAATCTCACTAAGCATATTTCAAATGCTGAGATGTCATCAGATGTTAACAGACAATCATCTAAAGCACTTGTGGAAAGAAACCCCTAAAATAATTAGAAGTCTAATGTTTAGATACTGCGCGAGTTTTGCAGTGAGCCTTCTGTGATTTGGATGGTACCATCAGCAGCAGGCTGCCAACCACCACTTTTGCTCAGAGCATCCTGCTGGGTGGATTGAAAGCAGTAAACATTTTAGCACTTAGATCTGAGTTCAGCACGCCAGATGAGACATTCCCACTCCTTGCTCATAGGAGAAAATAAAGTGATAAGTGTCTGCGCTGCAGTCTAGCCATGATCTTCAGCAGCAAGATTTTGTGCTGAGGGAGAAGTAAGGCCAGTGTGAACTACAGCAGCCACAGGTGGGAAGAAGTAGAAAGAAGCAAAGAAATATCTTGATTTGTGCAACCCTCTCTATATAATTTCTGGGTGAAAATCGATGTTGGCCTGAGATTGTGAGAGTTGAGAAAGCAAAGAGATGACAGTTGGCTCTGCTTGGCCTTAGATCTAAACCAGAGTACTCTCTCCTTCCATGACTATAAAATAAGTTCACATATTTTGGTGTTTCACTTAAAAAATCTGCTTCCATAACTCTTGCAAATTATTTTATTTAAATATGGTTTCCTAAGAAGAAAAAGGGCTTATGCTGTCTCCCATGTGCCACTCACCATCTGTCTGTCTCCACCATCTCTCACTCCTCCCCCAGCAACAGACAATGCTGAAACTTCCACCTGTGCCTCATCCATTTCTTTGGGGCTGAAAAGTGGCTTCCTTCTTCTCTGACCTCTCCAGTTCCCACATGGGCTGTTTTTGAGCCTCACACTCAAAAAACGATGACCACACCAACATATCCTGAAATTTTATCTTGGTTTCCAGGGCAGAGAAGCTTGGGTTTGGCCCAACAGCACTGGGCATGGCATATCCTCAACTTAAGCTGTCATAATTGTTTGTTCCATTCACCATTTGTGTTGCAAATCTTGCTGCTGGAGACAGTCTTAACACTCCATGCCACTAATTATTCATGTCTTTTAAAATTGCATCACTTTACTCTTTGCCTGAACTGCTCTTTTCCTCTTTGTTCTTTCTGCTAACTCTGGAATTTGATTATGGAATTCAATTGAAAATTTTCTTATTAATTGAGGATATGAAAAAAGACATGGAAAATGTATTATATGAGATAAAAAAATAAATTAAAAAAAAAAATGTCATATCTATACATCATTGTCTGCATTCATGTGGCATCCTGTGGCACAAACTCTGTTTCATAAAGATCCCCCATCTCAATGATTTTCACAGCTATTTACAGCCTGGTTCCGTTTGAAAAAGGTCTGATATCCAAGAGAAAAAGGCTGTGAAAATATCACTTTTTTTCTGAAGCTGAACACAGTTAAGGGATTTTATTATACTTTATTTTGTCCTGACTAAAGTGAAATAGAAGCATTATCTTCCTTGCCTCAAGTGTTCAAGAGAGCTGTATGTTCCCTTGGAAAGCGTATTTTGTTAGGTTATTATATTTGGCCAGCAACAGATTTTAGGACAACAGAAGGGTCATCTACAGCGCCGTGGATAAGACTTTTAAACTCTGAAGGCTCCAGTTACTCCATATATCTTATCCAGTGGCAGGGGCTTTGCTTCGGGCCCATAGCAGGAACAGGGCAAGGGGGAAAATCACCTTTTAGCCACGCACAGGACCTGATCACGGCTGCCTTCAGCTGTACACCCTTTTCCACAGCCACTGCCCCACCTCCTCAGTGGAGCAGCAGCTGCTGTTCCTCCCGAACTGCCGGAATAAACAGCTGAGGATTACCCTGCTGTGAGCGCACACCCGCCAGCACGGTCAGCTCTGCGTCACCCCAGGGTAAAGGGAGCACACGGCAGGATGCAGCACAAGCATAAAGAAGCGGTGGCCAGCAGGTGCAGAAGTCCCGCGGGGGCCTGTCGCGGGCTGATAGCATTTGAACAGACGTCAGCCCCCTGCTTTGATCACTTGAGCACAAAGGTGGTTTCCACGCCTTCCCTATCGCTGTCATTCCTAGCCCAGTACTAGGACCTGGAGAGCAATTCAGGTTGGAAATCTCCCCATCCACTTATCTCAAGATCCCATTGGAAAAGGCACCTGTCACAATCCCATCTGTGGTTTATCACCCCCAGGCATCACTGACAATTTCTGACTCAAGCAAGCGGGTGAAGTTTTAAAGTTGTAACCATGAAGTTTGCATGTGTTCTAGTAAATGCCATATGATTCCTATTAAAACAGATTACAAGTATCCCCTTGAAATGCCATGATGCATTTACAGGGAGAACCATATGAAATAATAATAATAATAATAAAAAATTGAGCCATAAAATTTTCCTTTATCATGCTCTGAGTATACTTTCAGGGCATGTGGATATCAGTAACAGTACAAGTAAATCAGGCCATTGAGGATTTGGACCAATGCTCACAAGACCATAAGAAAATAATGAATACAGTGGCTACAGGGATGCACACAGCCTTGAAGGCAGACATCTCATGGGTGTGCTTGTCTACGTGTGTGCATGCAGGTGCCAGCCACTGAGAAAACATTCAATAGTCTTTGGTTACCTGGGAGAGAGCTTGGCTCTGGCAAGTAAGCTCCCGGACTCTGGCATACACAAGGAAAGAAATAGCTGTTAAAATCTATTTATCACGAGCAGAGTTTTGAACGTCTAATGGCTGCAGTTGGTTAGAGGAACAAAAAGATCTTCCCTGGCTTCAGCCATATCCAAGGGGATTAATTTGTCACTCTTCAAAAACAACTCATTGGAGGAATACCCTCTTTGATTCTTTATTCTCACATTAATTAGGAGTAATAAGTACACTAGATACACTTGGTGTTTAAAAATTAGTAGAAATAAATCTGCTACACATCTCAAGAGGGCAAAGAAGATCTGGATGAGCAGGGCGGGAGCCTTGAAAATGACTCTTGCTGGCGGGATGGCCCTGCCCTGCCGGGCTCTGGCACTGCTCTGCTCTGAGTAAACATCCAGGGCAGCCCCCAGGCCTGGGGCTGTAGGGAGAGATGCTGGACAGGCTGAGGGACCCTGCCGACACCACTGAGGGTGGCAGGGACGGGTTCTCCTCAGCATACCCCATGCAGTGTGTCCCCAAAGCCCCAGTGGCCACCCCAGTGATGGCTGCCCCCAACATACTCGTGTGCTCAGCCAGGCTCGGCCAGGCCCTGCCAGGCCCCCGGGGGCAGGCTGAGGACATTGGTGCCCCCTTCATTCTCCCCAGTGCAGCCAAGTGCCATCCCATTACACCCACAGCATCCTCAGCACAGCATTTCTGCAGCTCCGCATGGAGCGCCACAAAGAGCCCATCTGCAATGGCTGTTGGCAGCATGCAGCAGGCTTCAAATGGGGCCTGGCTCTTCACTTTCTTTTACGACATGGCCTTATGGCCTGCTGGAAGTCCCCAGGCACCGCATCCTCCATTTTGTATTTTGGGAAAATCCATTTGGGGTTTTCCTCATCCCCAGGTCTCTGCCAGCACTTATCGTCAGCAAAGTTTCTCTGATTTATCATGGGAAGAGTTGGCTACGGTGGCACAGGGAAAAAAAATAATGCATTTTTTTCTAAAAAAAAAAAAAAAAAAAAAAAAAAAAAGAGGTGACTGTCTGACAGGATTGAACCCAAACCCATTTTTTTCTGTCATCAGTTTTCAAGCAAGAAACCCCCTTGGTGCTTTGGATATCTGTAAATCCCTCTTGTGAGCAATTTCTCTCACTTGAGGACACCTTTTCTGTCAGTGGGGCCGTTCACCTGAACAAAGCCGTACATCCCCTGGCTCCAGGGGTCCGCTTGGCTCCCCCAGCATGGCCCCGCAGCCAAGGCCCTGCCCGGCGGCAGGAGCCAGAGGAGCTGGGGACGCCGCGGTGCGAGGCAGTTGTTATGGGTTGAGTGCTGACACCTCCACCTTTCATCATGTCCTTAAACTGCATGGCTTGAGAGGCAGCCTTTATTGCCTGCTTGTTTAAGGTAATTACTACATGTATTTCCTCCCTGCTGGTTCTGCTGAAGCAGAAAGGCTTTGGCCTTCACTGCACTATACATAATAAAGAAAAAAAATCTGGTATATAAACACCACTTTTTCTATACTTTCAAAGGCAGGTTGTAGGGTGAGCATTAGGAGAATGGTCCCTATTTGGCAATCAAGCTAATAACTACGAAGTTGCTGGAGGGAAATCTCTTGTGGAGCCTCCCTGAGCTGGAAGGGCGTAGAGCGCTCTTTGTTCCCCTGTTAGTAAACAATAATCCTTTAAAGATATTCTGCTGTCCCCAGCACCCACTCCCCTATAGGATATTGCAAACAACAACAAAAAAAAACACAGCACAATTGAGTGTAAAAAAGTGGATTTAACTTCAGAGAGGGTGGGGAAATTTTTACTTTTTAAAGACAATGTTAATTAAAATCTATGCTACCCGAAGAGATATACGGCACTGGTTTTCAAAGGGGGATGAAGGCAGTCTGATTAGCAGATGATTTACCAGGTTAAAATATGCTTTTTCATTCTTAAAATTCAGTGCTTTGTACTGAGGGCAAACAATTGTACTCCATATAACAATGAAAGTTCGTGTGACTTTAAAATACAAAACAACAACAACAACAAATATATATATATATATATACATGTATATGTTTTATAGGGAAATCTTAAAAACAAGACTTTTTGACAAGTACACCAAAAAGGTAAACATATAAGCAATATGGAAATTCTCCGTTTAAAATCTACTTAGCAGTCAGCAGTGTGTCTATTTGAAATGCTTTGCATTTCTAACTGTTCCCCTCTTCCTAATAAGCACTTCCTAATAAGCATCCAATTTGTATGTTATTCTGATGAAATGGTTTAAGCGAGAGAAAATGAGTAGTTTGAAAAATAAAGGAAAGTTCTACAGAAGAAATGAAGTGCTATCATTGAAATCTTTATTTATATGAAAAGAAAGGGCTAAAACATTACCTCAGAATTCAAGATTACAACATCAGTAGGATATAAAGTAAATCCATTCTCGTAGTGAAACATCAGAAACCATAATCCTTTTTCAAAGACCTTTTGTTATTTTAATGTCTGACAAATTATGCTTTTTTAAAAGAAGAAAAACACTTAGATTTAAGAGGTTTCTTTTACTTCAGTAAAAGTAGTTTCACTATTTAAAAGTTTTAATTTTCTGTAACCAATAGTATTTACTATGCTGGCAAAGTATTCACACAAGAGTAAGGTTATTTTAACCTCAATAGGACTGAGTACAAAGTTACCACCAAAGAGTTTTGCGTCAAGTTGTTATGGCAACTTAGCTTTCAAAAAGTATTAAGTTTTAGCAATGGGTTTTGTTTCATTATTGGCTACTTTTCCTTCAACTTTTAAAGTTGGAGTTACAAAATCTTGCATCAATATCAGGTTCAAAACCATTCAAATGACAGGAGGTATCAGAATATGTTTAGAACTTGTTTATGTTACAAGAAATTCCAGGTTGATGTCCAAGGACTCCCATCACCGCCTTTGGGGGGAACCTCCTGACCTCAATATGAGCCTAGAAATCATTCCATGGTGTTCCTGGCACTGAGAAATGAGGACAAAATGAAACAAAATACATAATCACCTCCAGTGTACAGAATGAGAGAGAGGATGGATCAAAGGATGGAAGAGGGGATCTTTCTGTTGAGAGTTCAGCTTCTCTACTTCATGTGTTCATGTGGAAAAGCATCAAGAATAAGATCCTAATTGGTATTCTGGACTCCTGATACACGAAGAACTGGAAAAGTGAAATACGCTCCTGAGACCTCTGTAACCAAATGTCAGTATTCATTGGGTGCAGACATTATGGAAAACTGTTCCAAGAAGCCTATTTTAGAACCTATAACACAGATAGGGAAGAGACTGAATTTTGGCTTTAAAATTACCTGGACAAGAGGTCTGGTCACAAAACATTCACAACAGAAAGAGCCAGTGCTGAAGGCCCTCTGTTCCTTCACCCTCATGCTGACCCTAACCCTTCTGTGTAACAAAGCCTTTTCCATCTCCAAATTCGCTATGAGCTATGGCTTATTCCTGACTCCAGCACCTCTCCCAGCTTGCCACTTTGGGCAGGGGAGCACCAGAGCTCAGTGCAAAAGAGTCAAAGAGTCGGTCATGCGAAGGAGTGGAGTGTTCTGGGCTGATTTCCACGTGCAATCTCATGGGTGCATGGCCAGATTACTGCTGGCTTCATCACAGTAATGGGTTTTAGGGGCTTAAATATACAGTGTAAGACAATAAATAAACCTGTTAAATAAACATGTGTAAGAGTGTAAGAGGGTAAATGAATTTGGTCTTTTGTGAAGAGGAGTTCTTTTTTTCTATATTGAAAAATTTCAGAGCTTTTTAGTGAAACTTGAAGTCATGGGGGGATTCTATGTTATTTTTATCAAAACTTTGTTTCATTGTTTTTCCTCACTAGGTGTCTCAACTCTTTTTTCTCACAGTTTTCCTGTTAACATGTTTTTAAATAGAAAGGTAGATGGAAATAAGCTGGAGAAATTTAAAAGAAAAACAAAATATCAAAAATAAAAAACTTACAGGCATATGCCTATAACAGATTTAGAAGGTAACAAAAATTTATTTTTTTTTTAAGTGAAATAATTTTGACATTTAAAACAGTATTTTCTTTCAATACCTAAATGGCAGCCATTTTCCTAGAAGACAAACAAAGCACAAACCTTTATCTACCAAATTCTGCCAAAGATTTCTTACATGAACTTGAAAAATCGTTGATTTTGCCAGTTTCTCAGTGTCCTATTTGGAAAATGAGAACAATAGCACTTCCTTTTTCTCATCCTCTGTCTTGTTTATTGAGATAGTCACCACTCCAGGGAGTACACAATCTCTAATTATGAGCAACCAGCATAATAGCACCCTGATCTCTAGGACCTACCGCAATACAGAGAACTAATAATCATCACAAGTCTTTCGTTCTGATGCATGATCTGCAAGAGCTATGAATACTAACATATGCTGGAAAGTTCTGTTCAATTTAAACTCTTTGAAAGAAAATAAAAGCCTATTTTTCCCATTGTTGTCCTTTATGCAGGCTTATACTTTCCAGGAAGCTCCTGCCTTTACATTTCTTCCTTCCCCTTTTCAAAATGGAATTAAAAGTCTTACTAAATAAAGTAAAGATTATGAATGGCCAATCTTTTTCTTCATACCAGATATTGTCACCCAGGAACATGCAGCAAAGGATGTCTACCCTATCATTTAGTTTCATAGAGATCTACAGAGGTCTACCAGCTGCTGGCCATATGCTTAATCTGAAAAGGAGGTATCTGTGTTCTCTGTTGCCTGTACATGTCTGTTTCCCTGTTTATATATTCTTACTTGATCAGGGCATATTATAAATCCAGCTAGTTTAACTTTTGGTTAGGATCCAAATCCTCCAGTTTTTATTATTATTATTTTGTTGTTGTTGTTCAAATGAAGTTCCACTGCCATTGTGGGAAATCCATGCAGCAACAAATGCGATGAAAGCAGTAAGATTTCACACAAATGAATTCAACACAAAACAAAAAGTCCACAGAACTTCATGTGCAATTACATCTTTTCTTTACAGGGTGTTTTTTAATGACCTGGTAGTATTTCAGAGCAGACAGAATTTCCTGTCAACTTCCACGGCCCTGTCCAGAATCTCTGTCCACCAAGTGACTTGTGTGGTTTCCACCACAGAAACCTCTGGCCACCCCAGCCATCACAAGGGTGGGAATGTATTCCTTGACTCCCCTCACCATCCCTTATGAGAGGGAACTGTGAAACAGAGGATGATGAAGTGAATTGCTCACAGTCAGAGGAAATAGCTGACCTGGGAATTGAGTTCCAGTTGCTCAACTCTCTAGCAGGAGCCAAACCACAGGGTATTGTTTGCTATTGAAGCCTGTGGACATCCCCAGATACTTGAAGTCAGATTTTATGAGCAGGCTCCCTATGCACATACCCGTGTTGAAACGATACATCTCTGTACGACACCAAGGCGGGCTTTTATATTTCGAGGCCGTGGCAAATCTTTACCACGAAAGCATTCTGAAGTGCCTTTTACATGTCAGGCTTATTTTTCAGAATGCGGGAACGTGTCTGTTGGGAATGCAGATTGTTTCCTTAGGACTCAACTTAAACATTCCCATGTGGTAAAACGAAGTAGAAGGATCCAGTGAAAGGAGCTCTCACTTCTCATTTAATTTACTACCTAATACTCAGCAGCCCAGGATATATAACACACTACAGAACTGTCTACATGTTTCCCCTCGTGGCAGATAGCAGATAACTGTTAATAGACTTGCTTAGAAAGTTTATTTAAAGGAAGAACTTAACTGGGTTATTTTTCATGGAGGTGTGAACATTGCTTAAGGAGCTTAAGTCTCCATGTAGAAGTATTATCAGATAGGTTCATGAGGATGCTAACGTGCATTAATATGGAGCTACAAAAACAGTCCTCACTGGTGTATGTAGATAGGGCCATTTTGTAAATAATGACCTCTCTGTTATTGCAGAGTTCTGGGATTGCAGAATATGGCATTATTTCCAAATATAATAATATTAGCACATAATACACACCATCCCTGCCCTTTCTGCAGCTCCTGTAAAATCAACAACAAAAACACTGGGGCAGAATTTGGTTTTCTCTCCAGCTGCATCTGGCTCCTGCCACAAGAAGATTTTGTCAGCCACTCTAAACAGGATCACGCATCCATTCTGGAAAGGTGAAGGCATGGATAGGCTCTGAAACAATTCTAATTTTTCACTTGTCAGGTGTACCCACCTACTTCCAAACACTGCCACGGACCTAGCTTGAAACCTTACTGTAAGGACAACAGTGGGGAGCTCACTGAGTGGCACTGAGTGGCACTTCCACATTGGCACCTTACAGTGTAGCTCTCTGACCCCTTTCCATTGCTGGTGAGTGACCCTAGCACCTTCTGCCTTCAGAAAGAGTGGGGAGTTCACACAAAACCCTGCTCAGCACTCTCCAGGATTTAACCCACACTCCACATGCTGCGTGGTGATGAAAATGCGATTAAAGAAACATATATTACATTAGGTCCAGGTCTAGAGAAATATTTTAATGCAATAAAACAAGAGCCATACATTTTTTAATTTTATTTATTTATTTATTTATTTATTTATTGGTTTAGATGTAAGCTGCACCTCCCGGTATTTACAACCTCCAATACTGAGTTAGTTAATAGGATCCAGACAATGAACCTGACTACAGGGAAAAGCAAGAGAGTGTTTCAGTTTCAGCCAAAGAGAAGAACAGACTCAGGTTGATAAATGGTAAGAAGTATATTAGATGTTAAAAAATATTTCATTTTTAATAATCCTAGGTGTTACTGACAACCCAGGTAAAAAGCAAAGTTCATTTCTTCAAAATATACTTAATCTGACAGTATCCCTTTAATTAAGTAGCAATTTAGATTTTCCTCTCTTCCACATACAAAGCTTTAATGAAACATGAAAGCCACAAAAGAAATTTGCGTGTGTTTCATGGCAAGGCGTGAGGAACGATTTTCTGTTTAAATTCACAGGCAGTAGCTATACAAATAGCATTTAATATTTGTCGGAAGTATTATCTGCCTCTTTCCCTCACAGCATTACATTACTAAGGTAATAAGTCCATGAGAATACATGATTTCCTGGCTACTGTATTGAATATGCACCTTTAAACAAAGTTAGACTTGGGAATTTACCCATATCTTAAAATGCTAATCTAACACTAATTAAAAGGCCAGTGAGTACGCTTTGATGAATTCCAGCTCGCAGAATATGACAGCTGAATTCCGATGGCATGCGCGGCTGTAGCAGAATTACAATGCCTGAGCTGGAGTTTGCCATGGCCCCTTTGGTGCTGCGGTCCTCACGAGGTGTGGCCAGCTACAGCCTTTGTTTCCCATTTCATAGCTGCTTTCCAGCGAGGCTGAAGCAAAAATTTGGCTGCTTCTTCATCCCACCTTCCCTTCAATACGTCCCTGCTATTCGCTGTGAAATGTCTTGCTTTTCAGGACAAAGGCCACCATGGGGAAGAAAAGCCAAATTTCACAAAAGCAGGTCACTTCAAAGGTTTCTTCATCTCCTTAAAACCCACGCATACCTTTTGTTAAAGAAATATAAAGAGATCAGGTAAATACTCCAAAATAAGACTATGAGTCCAATATCTCCTGCAAATGACTCCCTTGCTGGTCTCATTAGTCTTCCTGTCTTAGAATCAGGACAAAACTCAAATCCAGAAATTTGTAACACAATTTGGAAGTACAACCTATGAACATACACATGCCCCTGTTAAACTGACTACAGATTTCTTCAGAAGTACTTCTTGCATGATGATACGGGAAAAGCTAACAAAACTGTTCTCGTATTTTTACCTTTGTTATTCCCACATGAGGAAGGTCAAGATTTAATTAGGCTAAATTTACATGTTAGGTTAAAAACAAAACAAAACAAAACAAAAAAAAATGTGACTTTGGAAGTAGTCTTCTTTGACCTCATTCAAAAAGGATTTGGAAACTGAGGTTTCCATGTACTTTTACTTACCTGCCTGTGTAAAACAGACTCTGCCCCTCTTTCTTAAACAGAGTTCTGTATAAATCATAGCAGAATTCACCATGTTTCTTCATCCCTTTGGGCCTTGCAGCCCCTTATGGTTGCTTTCAGAATAATAAACACCAGCAAAGCAGACCCACCATTTGAGAAACCTGAAAGAAAGAAGATGAGGACCACTTACTGTCCTGGAAAAAGAAAGAAGTAACAGGCACCAATACAATAAAAAATGTTTGCTTAGGTGCTGGTAAGAACCCATGTATATTCACAGATATACTGCATCCAGGGTAGGCTCCGGCACAGAGATGTTCATGGGAACAACCACCAACTGTCTGCATGGCTCAAGTCTCTCCTCTCTCTCTCCTTCAGCAATGACAAGGGAAAGCTGTTCCCCTCTGCAGCAATTCACTGTCAAGATCAGATTTCTATGCATTATCTGATCTGAATGCACTAGCAAACACAGCAAAAACTTAGCTATAAACAGATAACACAAGCGAGGAGTTAGAAAGGAAAAATGTAATTTCTTTTTTTCCAGATTAGAAAACAGCAGTGAGAACATCACGGCTGCGTCCCGCAAACAACTCAGGTATTGCAGAACCACAAGGCTGAGCCTGGCACTGGGACACCCTCTCCCTGCTGGTGGTGCCCGTGCTGCCACCCAGCTTAGAGAGGGCCACAGACGCTGAACTGTGGAGGAAGCAGCTTGAGATTGGACCTCTGAGATGGAAAACAAGCGCTTCTGTCAGCCCAGATAGGATGTCCCTCCTGAGGATCCTGGCAGCTGGACTTTGCACTTCCTATCTGTAATGAAGTGGAGGGGAGAGCATTGGACATCTCACCAGGCACTAACTTTACCACCAAAGCAACCCTCAGGGTAGTAAAAGATTTTATTTTGATTGTTTCTGTCAAATTTGTAACATCTAGAGGACACCTTTCCCACAGCTGAGGAAATATCCCAGCCACTGAGGCACTGGGGATGATTGATCCTAATTGTGTCATGTCAGTTTGTATAAATAATTACATTTCTACCGGATCAGAAGGAGAGCACCTGTACGTAGGGGTTAATGCACAAGTACATTCACAGCCTCCCTGAGAGGCAGTGTCAAAGTTTGAGTGGCTTTATATATACCCTCTGGCAAAACCAGAGATTGCAACTGAGCAGTGTCTCTTAAAAGATCAGTGGCATTTTAACAGTGGGCTCCGGGATGGCTCTGCGTGTTTAAAATCTGGCTCGAGGCACTTTTTCCAATGTTTCACAGTGAAATGGTGCCAGTGCTGGATATTGAACTAATATCTTCTGGGGAATGTCTATCCAGATTTTTGCAAACGAGGCTTAGGGACTCTTAGAAGATTTAATGGAGTGGACACAGCTCTGCACTAATAGAGCTAGTCAGATTTGGGATGGGAGCTGGCTGGGTGCTAGCCAGCTTGGACTGTGGACAGGATGATCTTAGAGTGGCCTGCAAAAGACCTTGGAAAAATATCCAGAGTCCCAACTCATACCTTTAAACCAATATCGGGCTGCCCTTTCAAGGGGGTGGGGAGGAGAGAGATTTTCCAGATTGTTCTTTTCCCTTTGCGAGGGTGGATCTTATTTTGAGCACAGCTGAATTTCTAGATGAAGGAAATTCTCCTCCTCACAAGTTCTGCTTGATCTTATTACCACAAACAGTGCGTACCCTCTTAATGTGTTCCTTGACTGCTTCTCCTAGTTCCCATGCTCTTCGATCAGAGATAAATAAACCAAAGACAGCATGATGCCTGTTATCTAAAAAGATTCAGGTAGAGCGAGTATCATAGCACAGTCACGGTACTTGAAAATTGTATTTTCCTGGAAAGGACTTTTGCTAGCCTTCTTGGACCGTGCACAGAGGAAGTCCTAAGTCTGGGGGGAGAAAATAACTCTTAGTAACAGAATGTTTGAACATTCATACAGGATTAATTACTTGTTTTATTTTTTTTTTCTTTAATTTTAAGTGATTGTACTGCTAGCAAAAGTGAAAAATAAAGACTCTGATCTATACCAGGCACTTAGTACATGCAAATACTCCGCAAGTTTTTTCCTATCTTGAAGAATTTCAGCATAGACTACAAAGGCAAAGTGGACTGAACTGATCCCCGGAGAAAACATGTGCAACTCCACTTATATGAAAAGACCACTCGCTTCAATAGAGCTGTACCCACTTATCCTCAGGATGAATTCACACATTTTTTTTCTATTATTAGATGGATGTCCTATTTCTCTTGGAATGTATGTGATCTAAGCACTTATACTCTTTTTTTTTTTTTTCTCCAAAAGTAGAATTCTATGCTTATATGATGAATTACACTGCTGAGCAGTGCTGTAAATACCAATTGAGGTACATTAACATTTGCAATGCCATTATGCTAAACCTGAAATACTAGGACTAGGCTGTCCAAAAAAAAAAAAAAATTAAAAAAAAATAAAATATAATAATAATAAAAATAATAATAATAAATCAAACAAAGCTTCTGTTCAGATTTGGTACAGCAAATCTTTAGTCTATGGCATACCACACTTGCAAATTAGCGCCCTAAGGATTATACAGCTCTTAGGATGTCATCAGAATGGATGAATTTCACAACAAATAAATACTGTGGAAAGAATGGTGAATTTTCAGCAATTATTCCCCCAAACCTATTTCAACAAAATTTTGTGTCCCAGATGTGATTATGACACAGTAATTTCTAGTTAACACTTACTTATGACAATTATTGAGTTGAAAATATTTAGTCCAGGGCAAACACAAAGTATTTAAGACCTAGTGGTTATGAGCAGTATAGAATAGAGGCTTATGACAGATTACTTGTGAATCACAAAGGTTGCTGCCCTGTTCCTACTGTATAACAGTAAAATGTCAGGTTGCTTGTGCTTGTTATGGTTAATGTGAGATCAGGTCTCTGTATATTTTGTGAGTCGAATTCTCCCTGGCCTTGGCCAACTCTCCTAAATTCCTTGTGCTCTTACTGGAAGCAGAACAATGTTCATTTACTTGGACCTCACATACATGGACCTTTGTGAGTCAGCAGTCCCAACTAGGATTTGTGCACACAGCCAGCATGACCAGAATGAATAACATTTGAATAAGCATCATCAACAGTAAAATTGCCACTCAAGTCGTCTTTTGTTCCCATCTGTGCAAGCAGTACCTGCTCTCTCCACACCAGAGGGAGCTCAGACATGACAAGCAGAGGTTACGCTACAGCTTTAATGGCAACGCTGCATGACCAGAGGGAGATAACGTTCAAAAATCTTTCAGGAGTACAGAAACATCCTCACTACATTATTCTAGCTGATGAGCTGATCAGTTCACATTGTCCAGGAGCTTCATCCTTCTAAACCAAGCAACCACTCCTCCACCCAGCACTGAAATACAAGGCAGTATCTCTTCCCCTTACCAAATGCAGGTCCTCATCTCCAGTCCAGAATGAAAAGCATACTATCACCTCTATTTGTTCCAGTGTGACCTGTTTTGTAGTAAAGATGTTGCTCTTCTTGATTGAGGACAGCAGAACACAATCCCCAGTGATTTCCCAGAGCCTAGGCTGTAGCTAAACTATGCCACTTTCATGATGAAAGAGTCTGGCAACATATTTCTAGAGCATGGGCTTTTTGAGAAAACCAGAAAAAAAGAGAAAATTAATTATGTCAAGTAATTCTATACTTCATAATTCATAATCTTTCCGTTTACTCCAACCTTCCTGCTGTGCTGCCCCAGCTAGCCCTATACTACTTGTTGGGAGTCACTCTGAACTGGAGCAGTAAAAGGAACAAGCTTTAAAAGAATGATTTGTTTTTCATTGAAAATGCAGCAGCAAGTGCTTAAATACGCCAGTTATGGGTAACCTAAAGTCCTGACCCAAATGGCAGGCAGCCCACTCCAGAGTGTGAGATGTGACAGGAGCAGGCGGACAAAATCACAAGAGTATTGATATTTGTGTGTTGAGGTGAGAGGTGAGAATTTTAAAGAAACTTGCTAAAGGTATGACATGAAACAGAAGTTCCATGGATCTTAGAAATATTTATTTATTTATTTATTTATTTTGACAGAGTGCACCTAAATCCCTTCTCTGAGGTGTTCATTAAAAGCTGAAGTGAGCTGAAGCAAGGCTCGTTTTAAAATGTTTGTTAAGACTAAACAAAAAGAGCAAGAGAAGCAAGGGAAATAATTATTAGCAAGAAGCACGCTGATGTCTTTATTTCTATAGGAAAAGCCCCTGGCACTCCTGTGGTGAGAGTGGAGGACATTTTATAAACATATTTCTATAAAGAGAGTAGTATTCAAATTGGAAATGCCCATTTGGCTTACTCTCACTGTTTGCAGCTTTGGCAGATAACAGAGAGGACAGCACTTGCTAGCAGACTGCCCTCAATGTTCTTTTCATTAACTCTGCAAAAAGTAAAAGCTCTATTCTCAATTCTTTGACGGTAATTAGAAGCTGAAACATGCATCCCAGCAGTGTTCTTTGGGTGTTTACAGTTTATACCAGCTTACTTCATCTAGTTTTATTTAAGGCCTTGGAAACCTACTCTGTTACAGAGAACACAGTGTGGGGAGATGATGACATACTTAGAGGATAATTGTGGAAAACGTATATTCTAATAAGTTCTACAGGAGAGAAATAAGACTTGGTTACAAATAGTAATCAATTTCTATGTGTTTTTATTTATTTATATTTGTTTTATTTATTTATTTATTTATTTATTTTGAGAACAAATTGTTATATTCCAGGTCTGATTTTAAGCAAAGAAACAGAAAACCTCTCAATTCCACCACACGCAGTTCCAAGGAAACTAGAAGGACAAGATTTGATGGTAAAATAAACACAGCTGTAGGCAGATGAAAAACAACACAGTCATTTTTAGACAAGGATGACAACTTTTCTTGAATGAAATTTGGGCTTCCACTACCTCTTGTGATGCTTAGAACATTCACATTCAATGTTCCTGCCCTCTCAGTAGGGCAGAAGGCAGTGAGGTACCTAATTCCCATTGGCTTTCAGAGAGATTTGGACATCTGCCTCATTTTTTCAAAACAAAGTTATTTCCAACCATGACAAACCTCACACTAAAGAGAATAATGTCCATTTGCCACTTTGCTGTCAACTTGTAGGTTGTCCTCATATAAATTGCTCACTATTTGTATTCCTCTTTTGAGAGCTCCCATTAAAGTTAAAAATCACTAATATTAATATATTAAATACTTTTTAAAATGCTTTGAACTTGCACTAGAGGTGCGTTATAAATAGGTACCTATCTGAATTAGCAACATTCAGAAGTAACAGGAATAAAACTTGGATTCACGCCATACGATCAATGCCAAATAAAAACCTGCTCTGGTCTTGCTGAGGTCACTCAGCGCTGTACAACTCTCATAAAGTAAATATTTTTGAAAATGGGGAATGCTCTGAGATTAAGCAATACATTTTTTGATCAAATGCCAGAACCCATAGGTGAATAGGAAACAGACATCAGTAATTACAGTTCGTACTCCAGCTATTTCAAAACCCCTTGCTTCAATGAACAAGTATTAACTGGACAGACACTCCTTCACAAATTAGAGGTTGCAAAGGCTTATTACACACCATATTTATCTTTGAAACTTGTCCAACAGAATTAAACTAAAAAATAATGATACAGATTATGGTTGCAGGCAAAAAACTATTAAAACTAACAACTATATATATGGTTTTATCTGTCAAACTGTCCCTGCAGCCACTCTTTGGTTTAGGAGCTCAGGAATGTGGTATTTAGAAATACTGTTAATTGTATTAGCATGCTGTTGTCAAACTTTAAACTGTATTTTCTCCCAGGATTTGATAAACAATTTCTTTCTTAATTGTTCAGGCCTTATAACATAATAGAATTACAAGAACATGAGTCTGGACTACCTCCAGATGGAGCAGAAATTAAAAAAAAAAAAAAAAAGTATGACATCCACGTGAGCAAGCAGCTTATACTGAAGCATCTAATGTTGCTTAGAGAAAATGTGGAGCCATTCAGTTGACATTGGCCAAGCCTACTGTAAAACCAAAAGCAATCTCACCACCTCACTCTGTTATAGCACCTGAGCTAATAAAGTTAGTCAAGAAGCCTTGCTGGCAAAGTTGGGCACTGCTCTGGTCAGGCCAAATAGTTCAAGATAACTCAAGATAAATTGTTCTTTGAACTAGGGTTGCATAATTGCACAAGGATGTTCCCCTTTTTAGTTTTGCCCTCGAGAGATGTCTTCAGAAAACTACAAGCTTCACCCTCCTTCCCCCCCCCCCCCATGATGTAGGACTACTCAGCATATTTTACGAGAATCTCTCAGTTTGATTAAATATGAAACTGTGGTGGGGAAAGAAGTGGTGCAGTACTTGCTCGTGGATTTAGGTTTCCCTGAGGCTTCTGAGAGATGGTCAGAACTTTGGCACAGAGCAAAAGTACTCTACTGAAGCCAGGAATGTAACATCTCAGAATCAGATGAGTAATTCAAGAAAACATTTATTAAGGTACAATTATGCATGCATTTATTATGCATTCAGATAATCTTTATGCAGCTGCATTAAGCTCTCAGATTTTCCCTAGCAATCAGTGGCTTTTTCGAACATTGTATAATTCTAGGAATTAAATATCATTAAGTCAGTATTTTAGGTATATCAAAATACTTGAAATGGGTTATTTTTATTTCATCACATATGGAACCCAAAGCAAACATTTTGCATACTTCCCAAATAATTACATTATTAACAACCTAACATAAAACTAATTAGTTAAGTGAAATTGAAAAATATTACATGAAGGTTTGTACTGCTATGATGAATAGTGTGTCAACTTCTCAGACAATCTCAGACAACAGCCGCTATTTGAGGGTTTGGACTTTTTATAACCCATTTTCAAATTAAACAACCACGCTGATCCTTATTAGATGAAGATCTTTATTTAACCAATATATATTAACTGTTACTATTAAGAGCACTATGAGCAGACGTATAGCATGCTTAATATACAGCACTTTTGTGTTTAAATAATGGACTACTACTGTTTTCAGCAAAGTTATTAGTATCATTCTGCTTTTCAGTATGTCATAGGTAGACAGGTCAGCTGTATCCAACACCTATCTGCCAAATGTTTAAAAAAACTAATAGAAACTACGGGCAGAGTGCCTGTTAAGCTTTAGACAAGAATGTTTTATATAAACCTACTTTCTTTGGGACAGAGGAAAAATATAGACTGAGGAAAAATCTGGACAAACATTCATGGTGTCACCTAGTTTGGTTACAACAATAAGCCTGCAACCTACCTTTACAAACATTTTAGTAAGAGATATCACTTACTTCCTTCCATACCAGTTTCTAAAGCTAATGTATTTTGTAAACCATAGTGTGAGATTTATGATGTTCTATTGCAGAAACCTGTTTAGCCCCTGATTTACAGTCCTGGCAATTGTATTCAACTCCATCATCATAACTAATTACAGCTAACTGCAGATTACCATATTGCAAACTCTCATCTTTGTGAAAGAAATATGATGTTCTACTAAAAAAATAAAAAAAAAATCAAACATCCTGAGGGCTAATGAACAAAAATGCACTATTCCATGTTAGACTGCAAATCTAACCTCTTCGAATTCATGCCGTAAAACTTCAAATTACTATTTGTTGGCAAGTTGTTTTAGCCTCAAGTACTTACACAGTAAATCACCATTACGCTAATACCATACCTTTGGCCTGAAACATATTAATCTTGGTTAACAATAACTGACATTTACATTACCAATTCAATTCAGGCATTGTGGTGACTAAACATATATGCAAGAGCTTCAGGGAGAAAAGTTATTAGTTCTGAATGCGTCCTTACTTTTCACTGAGAACAATTTCATGGAAACATCATCATCAGTTCTTGGTATAATTCTTATAAGCATTCAAATCTTAATTTATTTGTAAAACATTTGACTTGGCGTAAAATCTGTACGTCTATTGGGTGCAGCTAACTGAAAAATATAACAGATCTTAGGTATTTTTGAAGATACATGTTTCTATACTTGATCTACTCAAAGACACTGGGTCTTTAAGAACCTGAGTTCTTGAAAAGGAAAGGATAATGGGAATTTGAAGCATTCTGAAAAACATGGCACCAGGACATAATGAATAATACCCAATCCTCCCAGTAGAGGGAGGATGGGCTTTTTCAGCCAACTTCTGTTCCCATTTACAAAGTCCATAAATACCTAAGTAAGAACAGCTTTAAACGGGTAAGGTGTTCTTTTCTTTATTCAGTCCCATAACACCACCCTAAACTCTTGAGTAGTCATAGAAAAAAAGTACTTAATGTCTGTAATAACATAGGGAAAGACATAGAAAACCTTGTACCTCTCATACCCATGGAATGGGTATATGGCAACTGCATTGAAGCACAGAACACATTTGGATGAAGTATTTTATTCCATCTTTAGAGAGCTCCTTTCCAGACTCCAAACACATTTTACAATACATTACCTTAGATTTTTATATTTTGGAGAAAAATGCTGTAACATGGCACTGATGTTTAGATAGTATTTGTGCTACACTGCAAGAGTGACATAACAAGATACTGTAATTTAACAGCACCAAAACACAAGGAATTTGATGTGTTAGGATTTGTGTGGTTTTTATTTATTTTTAAATTTTGTGTTTAAAATCAAAAAATTCTTCAAGTAAAACCAGGTATTTAACTCCTGATGAAAATACAATGGACTACATGTATCCCATGTTGCTTTTTGTTTCCCATCTTTTCTTAGCTTCAAATCTGAAACAGAGGATAAAAAAAATCGTGAGGAATAGTGAACATACACACTTCAGGTATTCAACCATATTCTTAGCAATAATGACCATCAAAACTTATTTTTAAATCCATAATAAAGACAATGCAATTTAACCATATGACCAATACATGAATCCTGGCAAAGCATCCTTAGTGTTATACACTGCTCAGAAGAAAAAAAGACACAAGGTTAAACTAAACAAATACGATTAACACAAGCCTATTTCAACTAAGGAAACATTCAACTGAGATTGTATTGCATACACTTAGTGCCAACGAAACCACAAATGTTTAATTCCATACTCAAATGACTTACCCCCAAGCAAGCTTCTTTTTCTTTCGAGCTTCTTGGGCAGCCTCTGCTTCTTGTTTGGCTTTTACAAAGTTGCGGCAAGCGGCAGCTTTGGCAATTTTCACACCAAGCTAAGACATAAAAAGGAACAAAGGAAAACTGAATAGAAGCAAATGGCTCACATGAAATGTAAGCCTCACAAATTACTTGGTCTAGTATTGTTTCCCAAAAGTCAATAAATATTAAAATATCTTTCCAATATTAAGCTGATGCTGTACTGCAAGATCAGATGGACAAGAATGTCTCTTGAGAAATATACAAAGGAGTGGGATCCTGTATCAAGCAATCCTTTTCACCCAATTCCTTAATTTTGAAGGATAAAAGCAAAGGGTACTACTAACTGTGCCTTCCCCACTATGTCCGTTTTTATTTTTAAGTAAATACATATATAGATACACACACGCCCCCTCCCTCTCTCAGTTATTAAGTCCAGTCTGTGACCTCAATTGTGGTAAAATACCATCAGGTCCTACCAATATGAAAAGCTTCCTGTATAAAACTGTCCTTTTGGATGAACTGCCACTACCATGCATTTTCCAGTAGTACCCGTAGCCACGTTTTAATCAGTCTGTCCAAGAAGTAAATGAAACAGTGTCCTTAAGAGTCCATCTGGCCTTTAGTCTTCACATTACCAGCTCTTAGATTATTAGTATGATAATATGCATGCTTTCCAAATAAGGTCCTAATAGGCTATAGGTGAATACTATTTTACTTTTATAATCTTATTCACACCATGAGAATTAAGTTCATGTTAGTGCACAAGTGGGAAAAAAGAATAGAGCAGATGAAAAAGGATGGAAGAAGGTACCACAAACTATGACCAGATTATTTTCCTTTATCAGCATTCATAACTTGTTCGCTGTAGTTACATTTTGTGATTGCCGTCATGACTTGGATGTTATTTGCAGCTAAATTATGAAAGAATTTGATGTCTGAAGTTACCATTTTTCTCCAAGACAAACGAGCAATTTGTTTAGCCAGAACTGCTACAAGCTGTGATGTGAACAAACAGGTTTTCCTACACTCCAGTCCAAAACATACAACTAAGATACAATTGGATGTTCAAGATTTCCCCTGAAAGTCATGGAACCACCAAATAAAAGAGGCATGGGAGATCCACGCAAAAGAACCATTGTTCATGGTAATACACTTTGATAATCTGCTGCACCTGTACAGGCAGTTATTTACTCTGAAAAAAGGTTTACTGAAGTAAGACGAGCTCAAGAATGTAGACGTACTGACATCTACAATTCTCCCACCTAACACCTACCCTGTAGGTAGGTTGATATCCAAACCACTTTTGTTCACACAAAAAAAGGAAATCTCCCTCATCACTACAAACTATTTACCTTAAGGTCCTGTCAGTACTGATGAATCAAAAAAAAACCCAAAGCTTTCTGCAGGAGAGTTTGAGAGCCTGTATGCCTATCGGATATTACACATTAGTTTGTGCACTGCTTGAGGCTTTAAGCACTGGCAATAGAAACAGTTAATAGGTAAGCAGAGGATTTTTCCCCCAAAAAGGAACTGTGCACAATGACTAATGCCAGCCATTATTTTTTTTTTCCAATCTAGTTTTTGCATGTGTTTGTTATAGGGTCATAAATACGCACCTATGAAATCATCTAAATGCACAAAATGATGTGATGTTTCAAAACTTTTCTATTAGCTGTAATTTCCTAAGCATTAACAATATTATATTATCTGTAATTCAATGTCAACATCTAACTACCAAATAGCAAGTGAAAGGCTAACAAAGGATAACATACTTTATATTGTCATTTAATTTTTAGTTACAACTATTTATGTTATTGTACTTGCACTATAAGAATGCGTATGAAAGCTAACCTAAAATATTTAGAGAAATGATTACTTGATGAGAAAGGCTCTATATTTTGAGCTAATCTGATGGCTGAAGTCCATGAGTATCAACAGAACCATGCCTTCATTATTTTTGTATTGAATTTTACCTCCTAATACACTTGCTAAAAATGAACTCTATGTGATGAATAATGGTCTGTCCCTCGAAATATATTCTAGGAATCTACTGAACACTTCTACACACACAGATATACACTACTGAGATCTATACAAGTGCTGAGGAAAAAAAAAAAATCCTTTGATCTGTATTTCTTGGAAGCCAGAATGAGTTCTTCCATCTTTGAAAAGTACAGAAAATGGGATAATAAGATCCTCTGTAGCGTATGTGGAAGCAAAAGCAGAAGCATTTTGCAGCAATAATGTTACCATGTCTAGGCTGCACAGAGCCAAATTTGCAAGACATGAAAACAAACATTGCATATAAACACAAATATTTCAGTCAGATTAAATGTCTTCTGCTCCCACCCACACCCAGACATACATCTTCAGCGCCCCACCCGAAAGAAAACCATAAAAGCTTGGTCAATGGGTTTTACATTAAAAAACATTTCAGGTCATCAGATAACTCCCTAAACTACAACGTTAAAAGAAGTAAAAAAGCATGAATAAAAATATATACAACAATTTCTTGTGTAGTCAAAGTATCAGCATTTTCCATATAGAACATCCAATATTTTGCTGCATTTTAATTAAGGTGTCTAAACATTATCACAAAGAACTGCAAATTGGTCAGAGCACGCAGTAAGGAAAATTAAGCTCTAAAGGCTTTTTATCACCATATTTCAGGAACCAAGGGTGTAAAATGTTCTAATTTGGGATATATTAAAAGCCATAAAAGGTCTTTCAAAAAGATTAATGGTACTTTGCTTGGATTTAAGATAAGGGCTTTAGCTGGTTGGAAAAGCAGGGCCCTGGCTAGACCCTTGAGGCATTCATCTTTACAGCCACTTGGAAGATTTGTAAAAGCGTCTGCATAACCTCCAGCAAACGCACTGCGACACTTTTTTTTTAAATTCCTTTCAATTTTACAGGTTTAAAGTGTGTAAATCATATTGGGTAGTAAAGCTGATATGATGGTTCATCCTTGTAACACAATATATATATATATTTTAAGACAAACTAAATAAAACAACTTAGCTTCCAACAGGGCAAAGACCTTTCCATTTCGAAGTTCACCAATAATCACGTCAAGTATCTTCCTCTAGCTGTTTAATGTAGCATAAGTGAAAAATTCCTCATCCCTTATTTTTCATAAGATTTCTATTCATCTGAAATTGTTACCTTGTAACGCATTTCTGAAGCTTTGCTTCTTTCTAAATAAATGCCTTGAAACTGTTCAAAAATACCAATTATCATACTTTAACTTTTTGTGGAATAACAGGTCTCTATGAAAAATATTTATGCCTTTCTCTTTTGTTCTTTAATTAAATGAAAACAGATGTTTTCTGAAGTAAAGCGGAACCATTACTGGAGTACTTAAAGTGTTAAGGTCTTTAATTTTTATATCAGTTTGGTCTACAATTCCTGATTGTCTTTACTCAAGCTCAACATTAATGTCAAGCAAGTTACCTAGGAGACGAAAGAGATCAAAGAGACAAAAAACCCTCAAATGTCTGATTAATCAAGCCTGCAAACAGCTTATTTCTTTTAGCCTGCATGCAAGTATGAAAATGAGATTCTGGGAGCCGTACATTGTGCAGATTTGTTCATTCTTATCAGAACAAAGCCAGCGGCAGCTTATTTCATGGATCATTGGCACTGTCATCAGTGCTACACAGAACGGGTGACAGCTCCTCATTTTGAGGCTTGAACAAAATTAGCAAAAAGTCGGCACAAATTAGCCTCTCATCTTTTTAGTAATATGACATTATTCATTTACTTTTTATCCAATTTTTAATTTTTTCCTTGTCAGCTATCCCTTTCTAGTGTTTCTTGCACAGCATCATAAAACACTTTTAAAACAAGCAAAGAAATGGATGAAGTTGAAATAGTATGGAAAGTTCAGGCAGAAGAGTAAACATTTTTGTCAAGTTGCACCAGCACCTAACTTTCAAAAAACTTCCTTTAAAAAAAAAAAAAAATCAAGACGTTTAACATCAAGTACTACACTGTAAATAGATTTCATTAAAATAAGACCGTGTGATATAAATGCTGAATGAGCCAGACAGCAGATTCAAGAACTGCTCGGAAATATTTAGGTGTGACATACAAAATGCTAAACCCACAGAAGCTGTAACAAAACATCTGTATTCAAACAGGTCCTGAAATATCCTATGATCATAGGAGAGAAGCCAAACAGCCTTTTAATACAGTGTTACAGTTTCTCATCAAATATGAATCTAGTTATTTCAGGCTTGCCTTTAGCAATGATTTTCTCCTTTTATGTTATGGAATGTTATCCATTGCTGACGTATATAAAATATATAAAGCAAACAAGAATACCGAGTGGATTTTGCAGTGGAAATTGTCCCCTTTCAATGATGTGCTCAACTTCCACTGTAAAATACTTTGTAATACCTTTGTTGTATTTTTATGCTGTGCATTACAACATCAAATTATATTTGGATGACACAGTAATGGAGCAAGGACAGAACACTGTTATACCATTAAGCTCTTCTCTAGATTTAAACATTTAAATGCTAGTAACTTCTTCCATTCATGAGAAAACACAGCATTAAAAAATTAACTATAAGCTGTTAGATGCTTTACACAGCCCCCTTATAAGAAAGGCAGTTTTAAAAAAAGAACTGTAGTACTGTTTTCAGCAATTTCTTTATCTCTGTTCTTCTAAGTAAGAAAGCTTATTAACAAGCTTTGAACTTAAAATCACATTTACAATAATGTGCCATCAACAGTTTTATAAGCTAATTAGAAAAAAAGATTAATTAATGACTGGCTGCTAATAAAATGGCAATCATGAAGAAAGAAACCAAGGGTGCTAAGCTTCAACTACCACCAATTAAGAGCTAATTACAAACAAATTATATATGTGTTTTGCTGTGGGCTTTAATTTACTAAAATGGTTTTAATTAAAAGAGAAAACATGCTGATTAATTGAACTGCAGAAAAAATCTACAGTATAAACTGTGCTTTGTCTGTCTCTTTAATTAGACTTGTAACATCTGAAATCTTTTTTTAAGGTTTGTTAAGGAAAAGATATACATAATTAAGGGAGCAGAAGAATGTAATTCTAGGTGATAACCCTGCCATGTTCCAAAGGTTAAAAGAAAACAACCTCAATGAAGAGAGATATTTGGAAGCACCTCTGCTAAGTGTTAGAAATAAAATCCTTCACAGATAAAAAATAAATTCTCCCCCTCCCGGCCCCCCCCCAAGTCTTTCAACTGGCAAGACTTCCAAGTTAATTGGCGCTTGGTTGTATTCTGTATAAAACTGTATCAATCTCTTCAGGTACCTAAAAGCACCACCATATTCTGTGAATGCTGCACAGAATTTAGGAATGGAACTATGATACCAAAGGAAGGGCAGCCAACTCATCCAGCCCTAGAACCTGTTTGAAACAGCTCTGTGTACGACCTCGTGATCGTCCCCATCCTACCCAGATATTCGATAAGACAGCAACAGCTTACAGAATCTGTCTGGATGGTGTTGACATACAAGCTTGCTTGTGCACTTCTCATTCTAAATGATATGGCCAGAAGTTACTACAACCCACACTAATCTGAACACTAGAAAATGGTGAAAATTGATCAACACGAATTTTGAAGACAACAGCAAAACCGATTTCGCTGTAACATGAGAATGATGTGCCAGTGAATAGCTAATTAATTTGGTCAATTATGAGATAGATCTTTCATTTAAACTTAACTACAATACCATACTTTCCTTGTAAATTGGAGCATTTTAAAAAGTCTTTCACCAAAATGCCAGAAGCCACAAGCTAAGTACATAGAAACAGCGCTGTCTAAAAGCTTGTGCTATTTAGAGGTTGACAACTACTTCAGCAATTCAGCATGCCAAATTACAAAATATTTCTAAAGTCCTTTTTGACAGGTAAATCTAACGTGGTCAAAATTATTTTATGGTGTTCAAGTTACAGTCCCCAGGCTAACTCGCTCTTAGACAACATGGCACCTACCTACCAGGCAGTAACACAAAAACCACAAGGCAAATGCAAACTCTGAGGTTTAGACAGATTAGTTCTCAGAATATCAAAGCCATAAGAAATCTGCACGCTGCTTCTTGAGACCCTGCACAACAATTTGAGTCAAAAAAGTGCAAAGAAACTCCTTCTCTGGGGAAAAAAAGCCTGGAAAATATTGTCAGGTTTATAGGTTGGGGATATAGGGCAAATGTTTTGCTGTTATTTGGTAGAACAAGGCACAGAACTTCATAAGGTGTCACACCGAAGTGAAATCAATTTACTGCTAAGTGAAATTACCAGGCATCTCCAGATACTGTCTTTACTCAAAAGGATAAACGCCTCACACTACAAAGTCCCAGTGCTCTAACTACTCAACTTTCATTTAAAAAAAATCTGGACACAGTCCCACAAACACAGCAAGAACAATTCAAGTACAATTGAAGATATTATTCCAAAAAGCTTTTTTGAAAGCATTAGAAAAGTCCACATAATTCTAAGCGTCAGTTCCCACCTACGTGCACATTCAAGTACTTGCTACCACAATCTCAGTTAGTTTAACCTAGAGTATTCCCAAATAAGCTATTTTTATTGTAATTCAGCTAAGCATACACAAACTTCAATGTCACTACAAATTCCATTCTACAAGGTTCAGGATTTTGGGGCAACTCCTATGTTACTACTACTATTTCTCTTGAGATCTCTCAAATTAAACAAGTTGTAATTAAACGCAGTGTTTAAACTAGAGCTTTAGGTACGCCATTCCCCATTTAAAAAGCAGAACTTTAAAAGCAGAAAGCCCTGGCTTGTTACAATATAAAAAAGATAATAGCAACTGGGTTTTAATAATGAACCTTAATTGTGTGCGTTGTCACACGTACTGTGCTGAATTGCTAGTTATTTAATACTAATAGTGTTATGATATAGGTATTAGAGGAGGAACTTCCACTCTAACAGGATGTTTAAAAACCCATAGTGAATTATGACTAAGCAGTATGACCCACCTGCATTACGTGAATGCTCAACAAAAGTCCTTCAAAGGAGCGCTGCTCTTATGTGCTGTAACATCACAGCACAGAGATGCTCAAGCTAGACCAGGTTCTAGAAGCAGTCTAGCCAAAGAAGCAGGGAGTTACTGATGGACCAAGTTACTCCGCACAGCATAAATGCAGATATACCCATGTTCTTTCAGGAATAATTTCACTCATAAATAATGCAATTTCAAGACCACCGTAACTTCTTAGCAAAGCGGAACACCTTACGAGAGGACATACTGTGGGGATGGCCCAGGGTCCTATAGCTAAAGATATTTGCTAGTCTGATGACATACAAACTAACTGGGGTCACTTTTATAGTCCACGAACTGGGGTGACAACAGGAGACAAGGGGTAATACTTTGCAGTGAGGTTAGCCAGTATCACTATGATAACTACCATTATCATAGATGTACAATTCTTTTTTAATAGAAGTGTGTTAGCCCAGGTAGCCACGTTGTAACTTCTAGCCTCCCACAGCTGAAAATCTGGAGCACTACTAAATGAAGACACTTTGTTTTGAAATCAGTATTTGGGTGTATTTGACAAAGTAGAAGAAAGCAACAAATAACATATGGCCCAAAGCCTCATTCACAGCAGTACAGCAACATCCTCAAGGAACCTGCACTACATACCATATGGAAACCAAACCTGAAGCAGTATCATTCAGGTTTTAAGGATACGCATTTCAGTGATTCACTCACAGCTCCTAGACTATGCATGTTGCCCAAATCATCACTGATTTTAAGGGAATCTGATTTAAAAAAAACACTCTTCTCACCATGTCATAATGATAGGGTATTGACAGCATCATTTTGGCATTCCTTTGCTTTTCAGGATGTGTTTCTCCTGCCCATTCTCAGTCATCTGTTTATTTTTGGCTTCATTTTTCTAAATACTGAAGCTGCCCTATCAGTTTCACAGGCTTATAAATGTTATACATCAAAAATTAGTTTCACTTATTAAGGCAGGAAACGGCTTTAAGAACTCTGGGATCTGTGCCTCAAAGCAAAAGCTTTATCAGCAGGTTCCAGTCACTGCTTCTTGCAAAAGAAAATGGTGCCGATTAAAAACCCATACACCTGATTTCAAAAAGAACACCTACCCACCGAACATTTTCTCACATGGCTACAAGGGGAGAGCTGTACCCCAAACAGAAGGCAGCTATTTCTCACATACATACCCATAACCCCGCAACACCGCTCAAGAAAAATGAAAGCCATACATAAAGAGATGAGGCTGAGATAAAAGAACAATAATCCAGCCACTTATTGCTCTAGCCTTCAGAAGTGTTGTACTTCAATACAGTCATCGTACAGTTCCATGCCTGGCTTGCTCAGTGTTGTGTTGCATTTGGAAGTTAGAAACACAAATAACCTCGTACTGTAAAAATTAACTAAACTCAGTTCTTACAAGTATTTCATAAAATGACTTTTAAAAGGCATATTTCTCTAAATTGCAAAGAGAGAAGCAAAGTTGTGACTGAATAAACACTGTACAATATGAAGAAATTTTATTAATTGTTCTTGTGCACAAAATGATGTTTTAATCAGCCTCTCCCATAATTGAATCCTTTTCTATAGCTCTTCACTGAATCAGAATTAGCCACTGTTAGAAGGATCTCCTTCAAATAAGACGTACTTTAAAAGATCCACTAAACAATATAAAATACAGGCTCTTAAGATCACAAAGAAAAATAAAATCTTGCAGCGGGCTACACAGCACATCTTTAAACCAGCAGAGAACCCTAGTGAATTCACTGAGTTTCTGCCTTCACAGAACTCCTCATGAGATCAAGTCAGAGTCATTTGAGTTTTCCTTCTTCCAGCATGCTATTTATTCAGATAAACCCACTTAACCAAAACCAAGTCAAGGCTGTGAATACTAATAACGCTTCAAGCATTTTGTTTTCAGAATTACAACATGCTAATATTTGAAAGTCAACAATTTGGAGTTAATGTTCCACAAATAATATTCTATTGCTGTAGCACCTGGGATATGCTAGATGTTGTACAATCCCATGGCTACCAAAATCAGATAATAGTTTATCATAAATATTACAAAACCTTAAAACTTCTCACATTAATTTGTTTTTATAGTCAAACAACTTGCACTAGAACCTCAGTATGTTTTATTGATTATGATACCCTATCCACTTTAGTGTAGATGGAATAATGACATTTGTGAAGGAGAACAGCAAGAGTGTTTAATGCTGTACACAAAAGGTAATATAACAGTATCACCATGAGAAGGTGGCTGGGCTTAAAGGGAACATTAGGCTACGTTTCTATCACTGTCAGGAGCTGTCACCTTTGTGCAGTGAGGTTCTGTGATCACAAGTGAAAAAGGCTGAGTCTAGTAATTAAAAACTGCCCTGAGTGACTAAGTATAGGAGTTTCTAACGAATGTATAAGAACACGCACAGAGGAAGTTAATTTTACCTAACCATATTTATGGAACCCGAAGAACTAACTGTATTTCTCATTTCAAAAGCCACCTCTTTTTTAAAAGTCATCACAATGTTGTATTATATGGCATTACAACAAATTTAAACCTGTAATTTTACATCAAAGATTAACTGAAACACCAAGTATTTCTATGATAATGAGAAGCATTCCGAATGCTTTTTTTTAAATGCTTTTCTAATATCTTTGAATTTTGGAGGTATATGCAGTGAGCACAAAATTACTTCTGTGAACATAGAACAGTGTGCAAGGTAGAAGAAAGAATGCAAAACCCTTGTTGAAATTATATAAATTAGGTGACTTAAAAGATCTCTCTTCCGTTCACCTCAAATAGATTTAGGATGTTTTTCTCACTTATCTTCAAAACCACTATAACTATATTTTTACCCTCATTTTTCTTCCTTTACACTTTCTCCCCTATGCACAGACTGCAGCGGGCACAACAGCCTAGATGAATTTCAGTGATGTACTTCTGTTGCTGCTACCTACACACCAACAGAACTGTTTCTCTTAAGAAATCTCCATTCCCAGAAGTTTGTGATAGATTCCTTAGCAGGCTAAGTATTCATGTAGCACTACGCGCAAGTTTAAAAGATCCATTTTTTTGCAGCAAATAGACAAAAAAAACTATCATGAAATTACTCAAATACATCAACTAACAAGACAGCCTCTTCGGGAAAATGGAGTTTCTCTCACCTGGATTTATTTGGAGATATGCATTTATACTCAAAAATGTTAGCTTTTAAAGAAAAAATATCCACTCATTCTATAAACATCATTCTAAAGCTACAGAAAGATGTTTAGCATTTATTAGCTCCCATTCTTCTTTAGAATTCTTCCTCATCATCTCATCAACTCCTGAAGACATGAAGATGCAGGGAAAAAAAAAAAACACAGCACTGACCATCATTAGCTTGGGTATATCTGTCCTTACTTGGATAGATCTTGCTCTAAACTTCCTCAGCCTCTTATCTTTTGCCAGAGTTACCACGCTTTTTGAGGTAATGCAGAGAAAAACCTGATGCATGGGGAACTGACAGGAAGGGAACGTCCTACCCCTATTTTTTGGCTTGCAATGCACAGAAAAATCAAAAGCTCAATACAGATCACTGGTTAGTGATGACTCTGAGTTGCAGAGTCTTTATTGAGGCTTCAAGGTAAGGTTACTTGGGAATATTCATGGTTGTATTTCCAATTCTTATACATAGCAACAGTTGGCCAACCATTACTGGATCAGCAGCAAAATACCTCAATCATTGGGAAAAATCTGGTTAGGAAAAGATGCCCCAAACAACATTCAATGCTATTATAGTTAAAACATTAAAAAAAAAAAAAGACGTACAAGACTGATTTTTTCCTAAAAGCTTTTGTTAGTAGTCCACTTACCTCACGAATGGCTAATCTATCACTCAGCTCCTCAGCTTTATCAACGTCACCTTCAGCCACAGCCTTCTCTATGCTAAGTTCAAGGCCAGACTAGAAAAAGAGAAGTAAATATCTTTAGGAGAAATAAACAGAAAAAATACTTCTAAAGGGAGGATCTTCTTTTAAAAAAATATTTTAAATATTTTAACAAAATTCTTCATTTTAAGACAGTACATAAGCCTGTAATTTCTACGTAACACAAATCACTGTCTATGCATTGTAATGGACAGTATAATTAAGAATTCACCGAAAGGCTGCCTGAGCACAAATCATTGCATTAGTTCCATCTTATGTGCAGGATAACACTGTGGGTTAAAAAAAAATTACACGGACTAGTTTATGCCTGTCACAATAAAATTCATCTGAAGATCTGGCTTATCTCTTCCATCCCTGGAGCTTTCTAAACAAAATGTGCAATATACGTGTCAGGTAACATGAAGAATGGCAATTACCACTGTATCGTTACAGTTCTAAGATCTTATCTTTATCCAAAAACTGAGTTCTGGCAACGTGCCACTCCACAATACTAACGCATTCAGAATTCTAGCTATCCTTCGGAAAACTGCGAAAATGCTTCAAAATTCAACCTTTATGATCAAAGCAACTCATCAAATGACTTTTACATATAAAGCAACAATAAAACATTTAACAGAAGCTATAATTGGAAACTTCAGGATTTCACAAAAAATCATTCATTCATCACAAGCCACTGTTTATAACCTCACTAGAAGTAAATATTAATGATGCTGCAGAAAACACTTCTGATGGTTTCAAAACATGCTTCCTAAAGACTAAAAAAAGAAACAATTCTTGAGAAACAGGGATCTGCAAATACTGCAATTAATTATTCAGGCCCAAGTTACAGGAGTGTACAACTGAAAGTTGCAGTGATATCTAATTGTTAGATGCCTTTTCTGAAATGAACGAGACACATTGCACTAGTGATTAAGTCTCGACTTACATGGACAGCAGCTGCATGTTAACTCTTTGGGCCTTACTCTAGAACTAGCCTGAACAATTTAGTAACAAGCAAACACCCACTAAAAGTAAGAGCTCAGACAGCTCAGTGTCAGTGTCAATGCAGACATTTATATTATGTAAACGAAAAACTACAGAAGAAACTGAAGATATAATGCATCTGTAACTTGTCTGTTTTATTGTAGCAGTTACTTCAAATATGATTAGCTTTACAGTAATATTTATGTACAGGATGTGTTATAAATCCATTGAAACTGGATGGCAGATTCACTTGTCTAATTCCAAGAGCTACTGGTTTCAACTAAAGGGCTGACTTGACACATTTTGAAGTTAAAGCATGATTTTTAAAAAGTTACTATAATCAGATAACATGTATCAAGTCTTTTCCTCTCATAAACAACAGAATATAAAAGCAAACAGGAAAATAGACATGATTATTGTCCCAAAAGAATGCACAGTAACTTTTTGATCAAAGTACAATTTATGTGAAACCTAGAGCTAAATTCACAAAATTATTCTTCCTCGTAGCGACTTGATCATTTGCTTACTTTCAATTAGATTCAGTTTTGCTTTTATCTTAGTTAACACTGACTTTTTTTCTCCCAAGTAGAAGAGGACATTGCTTTTGTAACAATAATTACCTTTTGTGGAGCCCTGCTATCCACAGGTGATTCAAATCTATCATTGATCCCAAAATACTGTGTAAGCTCTTTCCATTGGTCTTCACAGGCCAACTGTTGGACACTAAAACCCCCCAAAATAAACATTAATACAACTTGTAATGCTCTTTTCAAAACTAAAAGAAATTCTATTTGGCAGGCATGCCCTTTTCACCCATTGACAGTTTTTAATGCAAGTGAAATTACTCTTTTTCCTCTGTAATTGCAATGTCACAATCTTGAAAGCGAGCTTGTACGCAATTATATGCCAAACGCTATCAAGAATAGCAATAAGTTCATTGTAAGTTGCATTAAATAACCAACTGCGTTGTTTTTAAATCAAGCAACAAACTCAATTGGACTCAAATTGAGCCTGTGTGACAGAGACACCAAGCAACTTCAGCAGATATTTTCCATGACACTCAGAGCTAGCATTTGGCTATGCATGTGGTCAAGCTTTTTCCCAGTTTTGCCTGATATTAAAAACAGACTTCAGAAATTCACATTGACCTGGTTATACCTCTTAGTCACTTCGTTAGAGTTCTTTTTCAGTTTTTCTAGGAAAGAAAAAGAAACCCAGCATTACACAGTAATACCCTATGGCACCCAACAAAGTTAATAGATTACTGATAGGTCACGCTTCCTTTAACAGATCAGCACACTAGGATCTATTCCCAATGATCACGTGGATTTAAATCACTATGCTGTCAGGCTTTCATATGAGGAACCTCCTGCAACATTTCTGGGGAGCTCTAATCAGAGTAGAGAGAATAATTTTATCGAATTACTGAAACTCACCTAGCCATTTTAAGCCACTATTGACTGAACGAGTTCTACCTCCTTTTTGAAGAAATAAACATATTACCTGAACTTTAAGCAGCATTATACAACTTAGTCTTAGAAGGGAAGCATAGCAGCCAGAGAAATCAAGTCCCAGATAACACAATACATCTATTCAGGCACTTTACTCTTGGTAAAAATAAAAAATGCATTTCCAGTGTACTTGGATAGCAATTCGATTTTGAGAGAAATAAATTCTGGGACTATATAAAACACCTTTTCTGCCACGCTTTCTTTTTCGGCCTTTGTTTTCCTGATTTGCTTGCATTTTCATTTCACGGTTTTTCTTTTGAAGCTCCAGAAATTTCTACAAGGGTAAGAAAAGGCAAGAATCAGCGTTGTTTTTTTTTTATTTCTTTTCCTTTTTTTTTTTTTTTTTTTTTAAAGTTTCATAATATGCTGAGAAATGCTGTCTTAATAGTTCACTTATCCATAGTAGCTCCCTGTATCTATTACACTAAAAAACTTATGCACTGAGAGCATCCAACTCTGACAGCGTTAAACTGGAATTGCCTCTGGTATTTTATCACCTGTATTTCCCATGGAACATGACACTGATTACACTTCTGATGGTTGTATACTCTTGAGCTATACAATGTTTTGTTATTGTATAGATGGCAGTTTAGAATTTAAGGATTCTAAACATCACATTTCTTGCACATCAGCCTAGCTATGCAGATGGATGGAGGACAGCAGCTAGTTTTTTCCAATTTTTATTTTGATTCAAAAGCCTGAAACACAGACTGCTTTGTTTATATTTCATCTTTTCAGTCTTCACATGCCATGGGAATACAAAGAGAGGGTATAAACAACTAGGAGTCAACACTTGCACCTAGCCCCTACAGAAAGGGGAAGGTTACACTTCTACTTCACAGGTATAAATCATCAGCACAGCAACAAATATGCTTAGCTTTAATTCCTTACAACCACAATAAACGAAGATCCGAGCCCATACACTACCAAAATTCTTTGTATAATTGCATGGCTACAAAACCACTTCCTTCTATGCTTTTAATTACCTCCGCACTAGGAAACAAAAGTTACATTAAACTCCTAACTAGATTCCGGTCCACCCTATTTGAAAAAATTTAAGGTATAGTAAGGTGACCACACTTTGATCGTATTTTATTTCTTTCTGCATATAACTACCTAGAATACCCAAATTGGAGTTATTTTAAGAAATGGCCATTCAACTTGTAGCATGGTTCCAAACATCCAGAGTGCACCCAGATACCCACGTTCCATATATCTAAAGAAATTCCAGGAGGGCACGTTTCAGATGCGTTTTCTCCATCTGTCACAGACGTCAGAAGCGATTCACTGGTGGCACTGCTTTCAGGTCCTTTCTCCTGCAATTCAGAAAGCTGAACTCTTTCAGTATCTTCATTTGCATCTGCCTTTGAAGAGGAACAACGTGATTCATCTCCATCTCCATCATCCGAACTCAAGTCAACATCACTTTCGTTCAGTCCTGGAGGCAAGAGTCCGCTCCACATCTTCCAGTTTAAGCAGAGCCACTCCAAGTCATCGCAAAGACATAAGACTCACACGAGCAGACCTGTTTTGAGATAAATCCACAATTAGCTTACAGAAGAATCGGCAGAATGCATCATCAGAAACATTTTAATTTCTCTTGAGAAAAGTAACTATCATCAGGTGTTTTAGAAAAGCTCATTACAAAGCGAACACTATTTCTGAGAGGAGCCATGTAGAGAACTTAAGCGCACAAATTAACGCTATTACGACCATAACGCTATTATTTTCCCCCCTCCCTCACTCAAAGCCTTCTCTCTGGGGCTTTGTTTACAGCAGCTCCCACAGCAGCAACACCCCCAGCCCGCCGGGGCAGCGGGGGCGCACACGCAGCCCTTCTCCACGCCACCGCCTCCCGGTGGCCGCGTCCCTTCGCCCCGTGCCTCCACCGGCCGGACAGGGCCGAGCCTCCCCGGCCGCCTCCCCTCACAGCCGCCCCCCGGTCCCCTCAGCCGCCGCCGACCGTGTTTACCTGGCCGCCATCTTAGCACCCTCGCAACACCCCGCCCGCCGATTGGGCCCTGCCCCGCAGCCAATCAACGAGAGCTTTGCTGCCCCGGGCCCGGCCTCGCTGGTGTCCATGACAACCGGGCGGGTGCGCGGGCCCTGGGCCTGGAACGGGGCGAGTGCACTTGACACAGAGCCCCGGAGCGGTCCCAGTGTCCCCAAATGTGAGGTTCGGGTGCCTCTGCCGGAATTATCGGCAGTGCTTGCACGGAAAGCTGATTGTTCCAGCAATCCTAGCTGTGGCAGAAGTGTAGAATCTGTTTAAACACTAAATCTTGGAATAGAATCATAGAACCACAGAGTCATTAGGGTTGGAAAAGCCCTCCAAGCTCATCTGGTCCAACCACCCCCCTACCACCCATGTCACCACTGAACCCTGTCCCTAAGCACCACGTCCAACCTCTCCTTGAACACCCTCAAGGACGCTGATGCCACCACCTCCCTGGGCAACCCATCCCAATGCCTGACTGCTCTTTCTGAGAAGTCTCCTCATTTCCAACCTGACCCTCCCCTTGTGCAACTTGAAGCCATTCCCTCTAGTCCAGTCACAATACCCAAGTGGGGGTACCTAAGCTGGGACACAGTGCTAGGGTCCACAACCTTACTCTTCAAAGATGGAAAAATCCTTTCAAAGTTCCCCCTAATGTCTTGTAGGAAGGTGGTAGAGAGAAAACCTCAAACAACCCAGTCCTTCAGAGCTCAGGTTTTCCTTAATCTGCACCAAGAACCTGGAAAAGACGCCTGTCCTCTCAGAAACCAGTCAAACTATGAACACGATAACACTGTACAAGGTGTTTCACAGGCAAATACTAACTTTAGAGAGCGTTCAGTACAGTACTTTTTATTATTATTATTTGGAAGATACTCTTCTTTGTCCTCTCAGCTTACATAGGTGAGACAGATGAAACAAGTATTGAGGAGCAGTCTGAATATGATTCAGCAAGAAGTCTCACATACAAGAAGCAACAGGAAAGGTGGCACAGAGAAATTGCAGGAAAAATAAATAAATAAATAAATAAATAAATAAATAATGGAAAGATATGATGGAGATGAAGGGTTCACTGGCACTGAAATGTGTCTGAAAGAGAGGACAGTTCACAACTGAAATAATCTATAGGAAGACGCATTTGGGGAGTGACATTTTGACAGGTTGAAAAGTAACTCTCAGTATCGTGCCCTCTGAGAGAGAAATTGCTGACACCAAATCAAGACATGGCCAAGTTGTGGACTAACGTTCAGCCATGAGGGGAACGAAGAAGGGGCAAGAGTTCAAGTGATATGAAAGATAGCGATGGACAATAGGGACTATGACTTTGAGCAGGGATTTCTTGTGTAGAGTAGTTTCTGGGAATGGGTGGGAATGGAAGGTAAAATAAACACTTTCTCATAAACAGATCTTCTGATTCATTTCCTTTCTATGCCATAATTTTATGTCCTCAGTTTCATTTCTGAAATCAATTAATTCCGTAAGTAATCACTTTTTCATGAACTACATGTAAATTTCACACTCAGCTTGCTAACTAGCTTTTCCTCTCATCTGGGAAATCAATTTTTAAGAGATTTGTTTTATTTACGTTTAATAATTGATTGTATTTGGTATACAGATAAGTGGTAACTGATAAATAAATTGATATTGGAAATTCATATGCTATTTGTTCTACCTAGGTGTTAGACCATTAGGCTGCATCATATTTTCTTAGTTCAAAGTAATTTTAGAACCCTCCAAAAACTGAAAGATTAGGGGCATCTTTATAACCTGTAAATTTACATGTTTGTAAGGGATACATTTTTAAAGGGTAAGTTTCATTTCATGACACGATTTGTATCTAAAAGTTGTTCTCCTAATTTGGTATCCACAATCCAATTTCTGGCACACATAGGCAGAGGTAGTGCACACAAATGAAATAATTTAAAAAGCTGAATTTCAGAATATTCACTGGTTCTCCTACAACAAATTCCGAATTCTTATGGGTTCTTCTATGAGAAAAGATCTAGAAAGAGCTCCTGCCTGATATTCAGCAGTCCAGTAGCATTTCTATTCAAAGGGTTGGTTTTGTTACTGCTGCTGCTGCTGCTGCTGTTGAAACAATGCATACAGAGTCTTTTTATCTGGGGAAGGAAAGGAGGGAGCACTGCCTTGTGACCAACACCCAGGTCCCTACCTCAAACTGTGTGAAGGCTGATATTGTGTCCAAAACTTGCTTCAGCGTTGAATTCAGTGAGGAAAATTGTTGTGGCAGTTTTCTGTTTAACAAATATTCAAATTATCTGATTTATTGCCTTTTGGTTAGCTGATCTAACTTCCTTTCTCACTTAAATTCCTGTCCTGGGGACCTGCCAACAATGACTATTATGAATGAAACAAGCCATGCCTCTGAAATTCCTATAGAACACCAAATTAGTCCAACACAGAAGTTATAGGTTAAATATTTTGATGCTGTTATTAAAAATTACTTGAAGGAAGGCCTACTGCAATTAGTTATAACATCAACTGTAATTTGAATGTTTCACCATCTCTATGAATTTCCAGGTTCTATGCAATTTTCTATATTTCTGTGTTCCTTGTGTTTACCTTCTAATGTTGGATATTTACAGATGCTACTTTGAGTCCCAATCATTATAGGTTATGTTCTCTAATATGAATTGGTATTTAATATGGTCAGATATATTTTCTTTTGGGAACAGGAATATCAAGTTCCTGCTACAGGAATCTCTGTATGGAAAAATTGGTCTACTCAGGAGCTGATCACAGCAACTCTGTGGGTTGTTTTTCCTGTTGTTACCATGGAGTAACAAAGAATCAGTCTCTAGCGCTTTGGTACTTTTAGTCCATGCTGTCCTGAGATAGACTCACGATGAGGTAGACTTCAGGAGAGGGTGGAAGCCTGAACTGTTTTCTCAGATAAATGCTGGAAGCCATGATTAGCTAATCATAAGTAATCATATCCATGCTTATTTCCACAAAGTATATGCAAATGGTTTCCTAATACAGAAATAGAATTTGCTGCAACATAATTTATGCATTATTAACTGATTCTTGTTTATAGCAGAAAATGAGGACATCAAGAACTTTTCCTTAAGCATGGAAATATGCTACTTCTTATCCTTTTGAGACACTGCTTTGGAAATATGTCAGAAATGATCAAGAACTGGATTCTCGTTTAAACATAATAGGAAGGCCTTATTGTATTAGCAGATTATTGTCTTTGTGTTAGTATACTATCTACCTTGTATTCATTTTTGCTAACATAATGAGAATTTTTTCTAGCATGATTATTTTTTAATACAATAAAATAGTATTGGAAAGGAAAATTAATATGATTTTTAAAAGAGATGTAAAGACAATAAAATAACCTCTGTTTTTCCCAAAGTTTTAATTCATAACTAACTTAAAAATACTTTTTATTAATCCTTTAAATAATTATATTCAAATGAGCATTTAAAGTCAGTTAAAAGGATTAAAGAGTTTTTTTTCACACACTGTGCCATATAAGAACCAAATTAATTCTTGCTAAACAAACATTACAAGAACCATCATAGAGAAAATTAATGGAAATCTCCAAAGAATGTTATCTAAGACAGTACATTAAAGTATATTAGTAAATATTCTATAATATATATTCTAAGTTTTGTAACACGAGCTTTCTTTACTTCATTGAACGTAAGACTTTAACCCACACAAGCCCTTACCTGAGACCTGATTGGAAGCCTGTTAAAGTTGGTGGAAAGATTTTTATTGGCTTCATTTAGTTTTGGATTAGGCCAAGAGTGTGCAGCAGAGAGCACAAAGACCACAGATTGGCAGCATAGGCATTCACTTGGTTTGTTGTACTAGACATTGTCACTTGTCAGTCGATCTAAGGCCCAAGTCCTCTTACATTCTCATTCCCATGGTCCCAAGGACACTAAGCAAAAAATGGAAAAGGATGTAATGAAGAACAGTATTCTGAAGGAAAAATGAAGAAAAATGGGCTTAATCCCCTGAGTACAGATGAGAAGCTTTGCAATGTGCTCCATTCTTGGCCCTTGTACCTGCTAGTAGCCAACTCCATGGTCAACCATGATCAGCATCAGAGCACAACCAATATTTGCTCAAATATTTCTAAATTTGCTTGTTTGGGAACACCACATAACTGTACAATGTAGGACCAAGCCTTGAGCTTTTACTGAGAAGATTGTTATATGGTCTCTTGCTGTGTCCTTGTTCCTCTGAGGTCTGCACTTTGGTGAAAATTCTTTCCATAGATGCAGAAAGAAAGGTCTGTGTTTTTAAGCAGTGGAAGAACATGAGAAAGCTGCTTTGTCTACTCCTTGAAAAAAGCATCTCCAAAGTTTTAGTGCACAGTATTCAGGGAAGAAGCAAGACCTTTTGTCTTAAATTCCTGCTAGAGACTTGGATGATCTATGTTCAGTTATCATCCTAACCACAGTCGTCCTATGAGAAATGAGCAAATTATTTTCAGCTTATTTCCTCAAAGGTGGAATTTAAAATGCTTCCACGGCTTTCATCAGCCTTTCTCAGCAGTCATAACCTATGAAGGTTTCAATCCCACTTGGACTGTTCAGGACATTGACAGAGACTATCTGCTGACTAAATTGGAAGGCCAAAACTGTTGGGCATGCTTTTGATGGGCCCACAACCATAACAGATGCTACCTTCCCCTCAGTTAGGGATATCTGCTCAAATCATGAAGTCACTGCAGCTTTCAGTCCTGTAAATTGGGTGTATTAATTCTGAATGCTGCTGTTGAATACTGTGACAGCCGAGGAACTGATTCGATAACAGGTCAGATTTGGCTTTTAAAGTGGTGATACTGAAGCTGTGGATGGAGAACAGTGCACAGAACACAAGTGTTGTAGACGTACTTCCTAACCCTGAGCTGACTTGTTTGGGTACTTGGTTGCCGTGGCAGGGCAACCAGGGCCTGAAGTTCTGCTCTTGTTAAGTGCCATAGCACTTCTTTGTCTCCTTGGGACCTGATGGCTGCTTGCTTACCTGACTCCTGTGTTGCCACAACTACATGAGTTACTTTGAATATAGCATATGTTTCTGTGCAACCCGCAGTCATGTATTTCACTACAATGAAGATATCACCCTTATTTTAGGGTCTTCTCCTGTTATAGGACAAATCTCAGGGATCCAACCACATCAGTTCCTATTTTGTTGTAATGGACACAAGCTCTGTATACTGTACTGGAGTCCTGGACACAATTACT
Organism: Nettapus auritus; assembly: GCA_011076525.1. NCBI lineage: Eukaryota > Metazoa > Chordata > Aves > Anseriformes > Anatidae > Nettapus > Nettapus auritus. The sequence continues at coordinate 30,508,013 of CM021770.1, forward strand.
CTGCTCCAGCAACAGAAGAGAAGCACTATTCTGTCATATCACTAAAAGAAATATTTATAACCTGATTGTTTATACCCAAGAAGAGTCAGAAAGTAGTTTGCTTGACTTCTTCAAGAGTTTTACTTTGTGTATTAACTTAGATATGATTAAGGAGCGCAATAGTGAGACTTACAACTAAGAGTTCCTTCATGTTGAACTCAGATATAGCATTGAAGCAAGTCACTTTACCTCTCCTTGTTCTGGTTTGTGGAGCAAACAACTCAGTTTTATTTACTTTTCAAGGCCATTGGTTCAAAATTAGTTTAGTATTTGTACTTCAATAAAGGTCTATATAATTAAAAAGTATTATTAGTATCTTGATCTTTTTAGTTTTATTTTTCACTGATTTAACTTTGAAAGGCTCGTTTTGCTACTCTGAAGAGTATTTGAAATCTGTTATTGTTTCCTTTATATAAAAACCATCTGACTTTTCAAGCAAAAGTAACAAACCTATTTAGACCGAGAGCGTACCAATGCCCTCTACTGGTTTGAAGCACCATTGCTCAGCAGAGGGTATTGCTATTTTCTTTTATTGGGGAAACGGTAATGTTTAAATGAGTACTTTATGAGTTCCAGAGTAGCAAAATCGTGGTTGTGTATCCAGACTCTCTGGAGGTTCACGAAGCTGTACCATGGGCAAGCTGAAGCCCAAGTGACTATAGCTGTGATACACAGGTAAGCTTCTGTAGACTTGTTTGTTTCACAGGGTTTGTTGCTCTTGCCATGAATGTCAGGCTTATAGGTGGCTGTTTTGAGAGGGAGAGCACTTACCTGAAACTTGTTCAGTACAAAGCTGCTGTGCAGGCATTCTGTCGGCACCGCAGCCTCTTCTCCGAAGAGCCTCTTGGCTCCTCAGCCGGGTTGAAGGCCTACCGAGAAGGCAACGGGCAGTTGTGTTGTCAGGATCTGGCACAAATAACCTTCCAGGCAGAGGAGCTGCAGAGGTAATGAAGTGCCTTAAGGAAAAAGTCTTAACTATCAAGGGGTGGATCCACTCCCCCGTGCCACAAACCAGAGGCCACGTGTCTGAGGAATGTGTATCCAAAGATAATACTACCTTCAGAGAACTCTACTTACAGGTAAGTAACTCTTCTTTAAAGGAGGTATCTTTGTGTGGCAGACTGTTTATGGGAGCAATTTGAATTGAACTTTAAATGAAAAAGGCATATCTCTGTAAGTGGTAATAATTTTAGTCATCTCGCTGTGGCTAGGGGTTGTGGAATTCATTAGCACAGATTAACATATAAAGTGGGTGAGATATCTAATAGCAAACGTAGAGGTTTAGGGACCTTAATTCATCACTGAATGAACAGCGTGTACAGTATTAGGGACTATGAAATTTTTAATTTACACAAAGTGTCCAAGAATATAGGGAATAAATTTAAACCCAAAACAGATAATGGAGCTGTGCCCTGCCTAGCTGGCAAGTTGAATTGTTTTTACACTGAGTGAAGAAAGCTAATTATCCCAAGCACAAGGAGACTGCTAAAAATAATAAGATTATAAAGAATAATTTGCTGATATAATTACAACAAAATTGGGTACACACAATCGTCAGATACATGTATTGCTTGACCTGGGCGAGAAAGTGAAATAAATCCTTCCTCTATAGCCTTCGTAAATTTGTTTTTATCATCTCCAAGTGGTGTTTGCACAGGCAGCACAATTTGCATGTGTAATGTGGCTGTACAAATTGACAACAAGTAAATTATTCAAGGAAATAGGCTGGTCGTGGGTCTGAACTATCTCGCAAAGCCTATTCATTTTGAAGAATCACTGAGACGTGAAGCTCATACATCAACCATTTTCTGACAATCCTCAGACTTATTGTCTCCTAAAATGTCATTATGGCTATTATTTATGAAGCTAATTCATTTATTAATATATATTTAACTCTGACTTGTCATGCACCTTAGCAGGCATTCTGTGCACTGCATATTTTTGAATAGATGAAAGAGTTTTGCATGCTTTAATGATTACTGTAAGCTGCTATAGATTTATAGAATGCAGCTTTATTATCTACTTGCATTAATACCTTTTTGTAACTTTTTTTTTCCTTAAGGCCATCAAATATAAATAGCAAATGACATATCCAAAAGATTGTATAAAAAGAGATTTTCTTAGAGTTTGTTGAATTTTAGAAAAAAATAAGGTAGCTAACTGTTAAGGCCTAATTCCTTTTTTAAGAGTATCTAACTATTATGTTCAATTTTTGTGTATTTTCCTGAAAATATAGAAAGAAAAATATGAATGTAGACATTTATTGTATTTTGTGGACAAATGGCCATCTTTTGATTATACCAACAGGGGGAGTACCATTTAGAGGTGGGGGGAATGTAGCAGATGGAAAATAGATCTAGCCTTCTACAGTTTACACAGAATACAGAGAATTTCCCTCATATAGAACAGTCTTTAGGAAATGAATAGCACAGAGAGAATGTATGAAGAGGTTGCCTATGGTTCATGGATTTTTTCGTCTTGATTCACTCATCTTTAGGGCATATTAAAAGACATAGGGATCACAATAACCATCCACAGTGTCAGGAAATTAAAAATTGCAATCTGCTAAAATAAACATATTTGGGGCAGACCTACATTTTATTACATATGCAGAATTCAGATTAAATTTAATAACAAATTGTAATTTAAATGCATAGTTATCAGGACTGCATGGACAATTTTACTTTTACTGGTGCGCATGATCACAATTTGAGATGACTGGCTACTAGCCTAAGAACTGATTTAGAATTTATGAACTCCTGCTTCTGGTATGGATACCACCCACAGATTTGTTATGCCATATAGTCTTGTTTCTTCAGTGTTTCCATCTGTAGGATGGGGATAAAAAGTTTGACATGTCTCCCAGTAGCATAAATAAATAACTCACTAGTGTAGAGGAACTTTCTGGTCAGAGCTGTTCGTTAGTATTAAAGTTAGTCATTGTCTTATTTTTCACCTACTCCTAGGACATGCTACATACTTAAAGCCATGGTATACTGTGGAATGGGCAGTCTATGAATAAGGACCAATCTCATACTGTGCCTGTACCTTAAAATCTCATAAACCAATGTTCTTCATAGTTCTCTAGAAAACTATTTCCCTTTAAGCAGGAGAACACAAGAAGGTCCTCAATATTCAGAAGTCTTGTATGAAACTAAGAATTGCTAACTCCTCAGATAGCAGGGTGGTCCTTTCATGCTAATATAATGGTAAATAGTGGAGATAATCCTATTGAAAAACTCACTTATTATTTTGAATTCTGCTACTTTTTTTGAATGTTAATAAAGAGCACAAAAGGATACCTATGGGCAGCCTCAAGTGACAGAAATGAAGACACTGAGAAACCAACTCAATCTAAACAAGAGCAAAGAAACTTGATGTGGTTCTGAGTATGTGCGTTGAATAACTAAGGCTTTTTCATGTCTGAAAGTTGGTAAGAATGATAACATCATGTGGTTTGGAAATAGAAGTTTATATTTTCAAAAATCTTCTGTCTCTTTTGGTACTTGCTATTTCAAGTGCCTGCCTTGAGACATCTTAGAAGGTAAACTGAGACTCCCAGAATTTCTGGATGTAAATTTGCCCAATGCTTACCCAGAATGTTTTAAAATCTACATTGTTGAGCTTGTGCAACTTAAATTTAAGCATCTTTTGCCACTTGAAAAACTTTATGGTATAAAAACTGGTTGGTCTTTTGTTTTTCTGAAGAAAAGTGATGTTTGCAAACTATCAGTCATGCAGTAATCAGTGCCTTCATGGTTTTTAAACTTACTGGCCAATTTCAGCTAAGAGAAGTGACCTCCCTACAGGTTTGTTGAATGCAGCCAGTTAAACATAGAGACAGAAGTTAATGCTACCGCTGAATTAATTGTGTAAGACTGATTTCTAATATATTTCTTTTTAGTTTACAATTTATTAGGCTATTTAGGTAATAAAAAAAATTAATGTTAAAAAATAAAACAGTTTCTCAGTTATATATGAACATATTAGAGACTTTCCAGATACAGTTTTCACAGTTAAAACAGAATTTGAAGAACAGATTGAGTGGATTGGTTAAAAAAAAAAATGGTTAAAAAGACCTTTTATTTTCCTCAACCAACAAGAGATTACAGACTTCTGCAAAGATACTGTATGGCACATCAAACTCTAGTTCATGCCATTTCTGTGTACAGTGGTGGAACTACATGTTTATTTTATGAAGATCAAAATTATACCTGCTATATAAGATATTCATTCATCTTTATTCAGTAACCTGTAAAATTCAGAGTGTAGAGAGGGTGCAAATCTGCTTGATAGTTCTGGACAAAATTTTTCAGCTGTGATTTTCTGAGTGGCTCAGCTGTACAGCCGCAGAATGATGTGCAAGGAAAGTGCCCCATCAGACTGCCTGTGCAGCTCTTGCTGCTGCTGCTGCTGACACTAATCCATATTCCACTTCTAAGTTGGCTGCTTCTCAGGGAAACGTTACTGCTTCAACATCTTTTGCTGCTGATCCTGCTTTACATTTTTTGAGCAACCCAGGAATTCTCTCTTCCTCATTTATAGCCAAGGAAAGTAAACACAATTTATTGTTTCACAAAACAAAATTCCTGAACCATAACATCATTACGAATTCTAGCTGTAATGCCTTGTGCTGTGTTTAAGATGCCTTAGTGTATCCTGCAGTAGTCTTTGTTGGGCAAGTATAGTATCAGCTCATATGGAGAGCCTGAGTGACCAGCCTGAGATTCTTCCAAGATGCTGGGACTCAGCATACAACAGCCAACTCATTTCACCTTAGGCAGTGTGTGAGGAATGTGCCAAGTGATACCCACAGGACTGCCCATAGCCAGATTCCTAATAATCCCCTAAAAGCTACAATCAGTAAGGACACAGTGTGAGCAGTGACTGGATGCTTGTAGATGCTGCAGCCAGCCTACCTACTCCTACTCCCAAATTACTTTGCTTTTAACTATAACAAAGGAGGATTTGGGAAAATACCTGAACTCGCCTAAAACCCCACACTTATTCACTGTGCAACACCCTTCATTCTGATGTAGTCACCCAACCAAACATTATCATGCATAATGCAGCAGCTGAAGGACACTAACCATTCAAGATGCTATGGGAATGCAATAATAAGAACTGGATTGTAAACCCCAGTTTTCAGTCCTGAGCAATACCAAGTTAAGCAATTGTATTTGCCCCATAGGCAGATAATTCATACTTCACTTTTGTTTTAAACATTTTTATCGTATTGGCAAGTGCTGATGATTTCAGTACAATGGTTGTAGTGGAAGTTGACATGCCATGCTGTTGATTATATTTGCAAAACACATTGGGATTCTTTGGGATAACCTAGTCTGTGCAAAAGGTAAGTGGTGTGTAAATTTATGGGGTGGGAGGAGATTCATTTTGGATAGATATCAGTGGAGCTGATTCTTCAAGCCTGTTTTGGTGCATGAATAAAAAATAGTCTGGTTTGCATCAGAACCTTAACAAAACTCAGAAAAACTGAAACTGGCTGTCCATTTAGGGCAAATGAAAATTTGCCATTTTTTTTTCCCCAGATTGAATCCAGTGCTGTCAATCATGAAGGCCAAAGAATGGATGCCTCCTTAGAGTTGCAGACAGCATTTGGCAGACAGTTTTTTGTTGTTGTTGTTTTTGTTTTTTCTTAAGAATGCAAGGGATTTCTTCAACTGGCTGCTGCATTCTGCAGATGGTTGGATCAGCAGGACGGTCTATGCAGCTGTGCTTATTTGGCAGACAGGTGTGTAATTGTATTTGGGAGTTAACCAGGAGCATTGGGAAAAGGAAGACTCAGGCACACACGTTAACCTTGCTGTTCACACTGCTTTTTCTGCACATCCAATGTCAACTTCTGTTTCATACTGGAAAGCCTGATTTCCTCTCCTACACTTATTTCATGTGCTCAGCTTGCACTCAACTTCTTAGTCGTGAAAAAAAATAAGTTGTGTTTATGAAGTTGTAGGGTAATAAATTAAGTATTTTGGAAATATTGGAAGCATGAAGTAAATGGGTCATGAAGTGAGAAGAGCGGGATGAAAGTGGTACTAAGACAGTGAACATCTATATAACTTGGTTTCTTTAGGATGGATAGTGTCAGGTTTCTGTTTAAATGTGAAACAATCCATCTTTATCCAAAATTCAAATGAAACTCTTTGAGGTTGTGCAAAGATTTTTTTTTTCACTTTTTTTCATCATCTTTATATTTTTTATACCTTTCCAGTTCCAGGATCCGATAGGAAAGGCAAGACAAATAAATAAATAAAAATAAATAAATAAAATTGCCAGGGCCAATTGCCAACAATTTATAGGGAAAAAAAAGAAATGAATGTAACTCTTTCTTAGTGCTTTGCAAAACCTGTAATTCTCCATTTAAGTCACTGGTATTCATACTGAAGCTTATTTGTCAGAACACTGTATAGTTGTTTAGTACTTAAAATGGAAAAAATATAAACTAAATTGAAGAGGAGAGAAAAAAAGCTAATTATCTGTGCAAAAAAAACATGCATTAGGAAAAAATATATATATATTCATGGTTTCCTCAAAAGAGCAGTCACTCTTGGAAACCACATACACTGTATTTTATCTTCCTGAAGGTTACAAATACACTTTCTCATGCAATTGAAATGTGTATATATGTATATGTATGTATGTATATTATGTATATATATGGTAGGAACAAGATGGATTAGGGAGAAATTATATATTTAATGGTCTTCTGTACTGAATAATCCACTCACTTTACCATACACTTGGCTTCCAATAATTCACATAGGAAATGTTTGGAGATGGTTGCTAAACTCAATCCTGCCCCATACATTATTGCAGGACTGTAGTATTGGGTATACTAATCTCAATAATATGTATGTATATATTTTCTTAAACTTCCAGAGTCATGCTTCTAAGCATTTGAAGCATAGATCCCATAGGATTATCTAAATCTGACATTTATCTGGGTAAAAGCTAGCACATAAATTGTCATAGCTAATCACATGTTTTTTATACTTTCACTTGGAAAAGAAAGAATACTGGAAGTGACACACTAACAAATAATACATAATCTGTACACGTGAAGTAATCTTTACTGCTTTGTTATTTCTTAAATATGTGACATGCACTACACACAAATACAGCATGCTATCTTTGTAGTTTAGACTCATGATATTTATTCTAAGTAACACAGTTAGTAACTGATCACAGAAAACTTGACCTGGGAGAAATCACCTGTTTGATTCCAAGGCAGGCTGTTAAATTTTTAGTCATATGATTTTAAAGTATAAATATATGGGAAAAAACTCTTTTGTTAGTCACGGAATATAGAAAGTTAGCAGAACTATTCTGCTCTTCAAAATATTCTAAAAATGTTAATTTTCAATTTCTTATATATAATTACACTTTAATATATATATATAATCATGAGATTATATGAGAGGTCAAATACTTAAATTCTTATTTTACACACTTTCATAAAATATGAGGTTTAGAAGGAATTTCAGGAGTTCATCTAGTTGACCCAAAGGAATTTTTACCTATGTCATCTTCACCTTCCTCTTTTCTACCCTGTTCTTAAAGATCTTCAAAGTTTCACAGCAAATTTGGACAACCAATTCCCCCACCTCACTGTTACTAATATTCAAAAGCTTTCCCTAAGCACTTACCTAAAACCATTTAGACTGGCAGTTGAAACTATTCTACCTTCTACCCAAATGTGAGCCATAAAACAATCTCTAACTTTACTTTTGCCAAGTCAAAAAACAAACACAATTACGTTAGTAAATGTTCTGTTTTGTTACTTACTATAAAAGTCAAATTCTGATGTGAAACACCCCATGCAAATTTTGACTGGGAAAAAAAAAAAAAAAAAAAAAAAAGATGACAAATATCAAATTCTGTCTGTTTCTTCTGCTATTGCTATGCAGGATACACGAGATTATAAAATAAGAAAATGTAATATTGTTTCATACACAATTTGGTAGGTTTTCCGGTCAGAAAATAACTCTTGCCTTGCTTGTGCCCAGAGAAGACCAACTACATGTGCTATTAATGAATAGCTATCATAAAAATAAATTAGCCAGTCTGCATTTTCAGGTTAATCTTCAGTTTTGTAATTGAATCAGTAATTACTATAAGTTAATATAATTAGGTGCTAACACTTAATTGAGAATTATTTATTCAGGAATCTTCACTATTGTAACACTTCTTATAGCTCCAAATCATTCTGAGTAATATACTGAATCAAATAAGCTTAACCAGAAATTGAATGGACAGTACTCAGGATCGTGCAGATTAGGATTTTAAAGCTAATTTTTATCACTACGGTTCTTGCTGAAACAGGGGATGGCACAATTTTTTGGGCAGTCCTTCTGATTCTGCTCACAGCTGAAGTGCCACCTGAACATTTTCAAAGGACCGAGCCAAATTATATTGGAAAGACTTTCTACTGTCTCCAGTGGTTGTTGAAGTACATCCCAAGAGGAGGCTTTACCTCTAAATCTCTCTCAGAATAAGTGCTTAGAGGAGGTGAATAGCAATCTTTGATCGGTATCTGGTGATTGCATGTATGCTTGTCCCTCCAGCCTCATATTCAAACAGAAATTCATAATACTGCTGTTTCAGGAAACATCTTTCACAGAATCACAGAATCACAGAATTTCTAGGTTGGAAGAGACCTCAAGATCATCGAGTCCAACCTCTGACCCAACACTAACAGTCCCCACTAAACCATATCCCTAAGCTCTATCTTTGAGCCAAGTTACTTTATATAGGCATTTTGCTAAATTACTTAGGTGCTATGGCTACCATGCCTGAAAAGGCAGTGATGCAAAAGTTTAAAAGATTGTCTCAGAGATCCGTGAGGTTTTCTTTTTTGCCTTAAATTAATCTCTGCAGTCATTAACTGAAGTTGCTTTGTCTTTGTTAACTGTGACTGAATATAGGCTCAGTTTTCCTGTACCATGTGGTTTGGACAAGTTAGATTTCTTCTACCCACAGTGGAAAGTCTTGAGTTTTCATCAACCCATCCCTTTGTCTGATGCTTTGGTTGGCTCACTCCAGGGTTAACCAAGGTGTAAGTCAACATGTAGGCTGTGAGGTCCATTAGGGAGTTCGGATTTGAGCGCCGGTCTAGAGCTAACATGGCCATATTTGAAAGCAAAATGTCTTAAGTCTTTTAGCTAAGACTCAATATGCAAAAGTAAATGAGATACAGAATAATCACATCTTGACCTTGGTCAATTTGATAGAAGTATGATAAAAATTCAAAGGCAATTTATGTGACACATCCAAATTTTGCATTGCTGATTCAGTGTAAATTCAACACCTCATCCAGTCGTGTTGTAGTGGGCAGTCACAGTGCTTCGTTTGCTGGTTTGGCAGAGAAAATATTCATTTTTCAAAGTGGTGCGAGAGTGTTAAGCTGTCTGACTCCCAGAAAAGTCAACATTAGTTGTGCTGTTAGATCTTTTTCCTGTTTTACAAAGTAACAATGAAGTGCAGTGGGTTCAACAGAACTTCAGAATTACTTTGATAAATCTGTCAGAGGAAAAAAATATTAAAATCTGTGTACTGTCTGTTTGCCTTTTTTTCTTGAAATATAAATTAATTATGACTATATAAAAACCTTTTACCATAGCTAATTAATCTGAATCTCCTCGTAAACTATGTGTCGACAGCACTGTATGTCTAATTATCTTTTTCACTTCAGAATTGTGCAGTTGAATAATGAAGAAAACATTACCTGATGAATTCTTTTATTTTATGATGATATCTCTAGAGACAGAAAAGACAGAGCAGCTTAAATGCCATCTTAAATTACATCTAGGCCTTGGCAAGCTTTCAGCTGGTTTTGATTTGCATGGAAACCATTTTTGTAAGACTCATATTCTCTGAAAAACAGAACTTAAAGATATAACTAGAATAAATTATCTATAGCTATTTAGGGCTCTATTAAATCTGGATGCTAGGCACCCTTTTCACATGCAGAATGCAATGGAACAGCTTTTAATACCCTGTCAACCTGTTCTGTGAAAAGTCGATTGGGCAGGGAAGGTTTGATTTGGCTGGTTTTATTAAAATATCCTTCCCCTCCTTATACCATCATGAACCACTCAGCCTAATTTAAACCAGGCAAATTCACCAATCTGTCTTGCATGTCTCTAGAAGCAGCTTTTATTTTTTAAAGTGATGACATCTACCCATAACTGTAGGCATGCAGGCTCAGGACAGTTATTCATACACTGCTGATAGGGGAATGTTCCCTATGTGATATACCAATATAGGGAGCAAATTCATGGATTATACACATCCATGCCTCTCATTTGGTTGCATCATCCTGCCTCAAAAAGTATCTAAGGATTTTGCCTAGGACACAGAGTGAAGGCCATATCAAACAAATTTTGAGTGTGCATCTTGTTAGTCAAGCTTTTAAGTTTGTTATGGTTTTATAATTTAGAATACGTCCACCTGCAGTACCACTATGGAATGCAAATAGCATCACATCACACAGGGGTTCATAAGAATGTTAGTACAATAAAATTATGATCTGATCTAGTCTTATTAATTATTTAGTTTAGAGCTTAATTAAATCTAATGCCTGAATTCAATGCTTGTTTACTGTTCTGGAGACCAGCTAAAACTAAGGAAGCTTCTTTAAGAGTGTACTGGTGAGAAAAAGGAAAGCAGTTATAAATATCTTAAAAGCAACTATTCATACCACTTCAATTAAAGACTTCAAAAATTTAGATTTTCTCTCTATTTCACCTGCTGTCCCTTCTGAAAGTACTGATCTAGATCGTGCTTTAAAAATAGGAGTGTCTTGTCTGAGGATTACACTTCCATCTGCCAATTTTTTTTTGTGGATCCAAGCAAGGTATTGGGAGAATTTGCTATAATAGAAAGCATTTTTTTTTCTTGCATTGCATAAGAGGAAAATAACCTTCAGACAAGACTAATTCTAGCTCTGAAATACTGACACTGACCACTATGTACCTTTGTGACAAGACTATAGAAACCTAATACAGAGCATCACGTAACTTGTACACATCTTAATAAGCAATCTGAAAATGCATACCTTAAATTCAGATTTAGAGCATGTTAGAGAGTCAGCTCGTCTGACCTCCATGGTTAATGAATTCCATAAGGAGAGAGCAAACACTAAAAATGCCCTCTAGCTCAATGTCTTCAGCCAAAAAGAACTAATCCAATTGACTGAGACCAAAGAAAACGATTGGGGATGTATGGTTCCAGAATGTCTCTGAGGTATTCAAAACCAAGTCAATTTAAGGACTTGTAAGTTAATAACTAGGACTTTACACTTAATCCTGTACTTTACAGGTAGCCAGAGAAGGTTTTTTACAACCAGGGTAATGTGATTTTCATGCATGGTGTCTGTCAAAATTTCAGCAGCTGAGTTCCAGACTAACCGAAGTTTCTCCATCAGTGCAATAGCAAGACCTACAAAATGCTGACATGGAATTGCATTAGCTGGTTCTAGAGTGGATTCAGGCATACAAATTTGTATTAGCAAGAGCAGATGCCATGGTTTTTCCTGTATATTTTAAAATAGGAAGAAATATATTACTAGAAAATGTGACAGCCTAAATTATCACTTGCACTTTTATCATGAAATCTCACCAACCAAATATATGGTTAAACACTGTATTTTGGATCTTTAAGCTTTAAAATCTGGGAGTCTGTATTAGAACAAATCCATTACATTTATTAGTACATATATGTTAGCTGTAGTAGACGTATTGATGGAGAGGGTGGGAAACAATTTCCTGACAGAAAAAAATAAATAAATAAATAAAAATGTTTATGATAAAGGATTGGGTTTTCCTTTTTATGTTCAACAAAGTTAAAGTGGTATTTCCAGACACCGGGTTCCTGGTTAGAATTGACTGAGTGAAGGATGCTGTTTTCCTCTTTAGTGGTTGTTGTTGTAATAATGAGCTGTTTGTACCTTAGCAGATGATAAATAGATACACAGACATTTAAGCACGAGGCCACCTGAGTTCTTCTTTATACTTGCCTTGGCAGATGAAACTTGCTTTTCAATAGCTATCCTCAGATATATTGCTGAAAGTTAAGATATGAGAATCAATCATAAGGGATGAAAGCACTGGGTATTTATAGGAGAAAGGGTTATTAAAAGAAGATCAGCAATGGTTTTACCAAGAATAAATCCTGTCAGACAGAATACGACCAAGTTCTTTGAAGGAATGACAAAAGAAATAAATGATGGGAACGTGGTGGACATAATTTATGTAGACTTCAGTCAGGGGTGTAGCCAGCAATTTGAAGTTTGTACACATCCTGGCTGATCCCTTGCCCCCCGCCTGCAATATCCCCATAATCTCCCACAGCAGACAGGCCATTGCGTATGATCACTAATGCAGCAGGCACACATAGATGTAGATTTGTATCAGAGCTATGCTTTCAGAGCCCAGAAAAAATGCTGGCCCCAGGAAAAAACAGATTGTATTTCGCACGTGCTGCTTAAACTGACAGCATTAGAAAACGTCTTCGGTAAGACAAAATCAGAAATACAGGTATCAGCATTATAATGGCGGAATAGCCTCAGTCAATTAGAAATGTATTTCTGTTGGACGTGGAGTAATATTTCTCCTGACATCTTTCCTCTGTTATTTGAATACTGAAAATTAAATCTTAACCTTGGGAATTTCTCTCTCTCTCTTTTTTTTTTTTTTTTTTTTTTGCCCCTGAGTTTTTAAGACTGTGAGAACTCTCCCTCTCTAGTTCCCATTTCCAGCACCAAGTCCATAGCATGATTCCCTCTTTCCCACCATTTTAGTCAAATTCAGATGCTTTCACTGTTTTGCAAGTATTGTTTATCCAGTGAGTCAAACAATCTTCTGTCACCCTTCATTCTGCTTTCTCTGAACAGATGTCTCATCCATAGATGTTAGACTATACAGTTGTTACCTACTTGTAACTTTTTCTAATTGCACCAGCAAAAAGTCTATTCTTTCTTCAATTTATCTCATACACTCTATGATATATTACAAGGTATTACTTTCTTCAATAATAACATGCCCCTGACCCATATTACTTCCATTGCCTCATTGCATTTAGTTAATTAGATATTATTATTCCACATTTACCTACATTCCCATTTCTTTCTCTTACAACTCTTCCCAATTCCTCTGCTTAACTTGCTCTTTTATTTATTATTTCATCATTTTTGTAATGTTGCAGCTAAGCTTGACTTAAATCTCTCGATTTGAAGAGCTATACACTTAACAATTTGAATTTTGTTCCAGATCTGAACTTTATGAGTGGGAAACCTTTCTACACTGGGATATTGAGTCTTGCAACTTTGCACCTGGATTTGTATAGTTCACCTTCATTCTGAATGACATTGTACTTAGGCACATGTTGTATCTTTACAAAATTACCTGTAATTGAAACAAAGAAGAGAATAAATTTCCTTTAAGCTTAGATATAGGTTTTCAAAATCTGAGCCAGATACTTTTCCTAGATCTTTACATCATCTCATGCAACTAAGATCTGCAACATGGAATATGATTGAATGTAAATGAATGTACAGAGTAGATTGTGTTGCTTTGGTAACACATAGTCCACAGAAGATCTAGTAATTTTGCCCTCAAGTGCCCAGATACATGCTTCTGACCCCAAAGGATCCTTATTCTTGTGTTTTTTCAGTAACATATTTTGAACTTAACATGGGACATACTTTACCTGCAAGACCTTGGACTGACTTTTATCACACTTTGCTTTTGGCTTACATCTAGAACTTTAATATTTGAAAAATAAATAAATAAATAAATAAATAAAAATAAAAGAACAACTTAAATTTTTCTCAAAGCACTTTGAAATATGAAAGATTAGAACATGAGGAAAAGTCTGTCATAAAAATAATTGCTTTTTCTTTGTGAGGTATCATATTTGTTTGTCTTGTCCCATTTCTACTAATGCTCACTGCTAGACAGCCAGGGAGATTTGTTCAAGTAAGCATGTAATCACGTCCTCTAAGAAGTGGTGAACCAGATTACCACAAGGCGTGCAAATGTTTGACAGATTATTGCTGTATGCTTCCATACAAGAGTCAGGCCGATCTGTTCTCTTTTTTTTTGTGCTATGTAGGTTCAAATAACTAGCTGCATTGTTATTTGTGTCTTATTATGTAGGCTTCCCTAAATGGCCATGTAGTGATATATGGTGGTCTCTCCACCTACGTTCAAGCATCAACATGTACTGAATGTTCACACTGAGTAGCAGCAGCTGGGATTTGTTGTACGTTCATCTTTCTACCAGTTCTATCCTTCAGGGTGTCATTATCAAAGTAGAACATACTTCTCAACCTCAAACAGTGTGAGTCTTGTGAAAAAAAAAAAAAAAAAAAAATCAAGCAGAGAGATATGTGAAATTCTCATTGAATTAATGGGTCTCTTTGATTTTTGCCCAGGAGAATACAAAAATAAAAAAAATTCTAAGCCAAAAAAAATCTGGCGTCTCCTGGGTAAAATGCGAGAGTTGAGAAGTATGACATAAGCATTAGTAGCCTTTGTGCCTCTTGATAGCTCTGCTGAATCTCCCAAGACTCTAAAAGTTGATTTGTCAGCTTAACATTAGCTTCAGCCTTAGCTGCAGCAGTAGCTGTTGTTTCACCTTTATCAGCAGAAATGGCACAGCTACTGGAGGGACTGATGTGGTAAATCTTTTTGTGACACCATTTTGTTTTTGCTACTATCTCTAATTGGCTTGCTTGTGCACTCTGCATCCGAAGCTAGATAGGCTGAAAGCTTCATCACACTTTAATTAGAAAAGAGCTATTTTAAAGTTACAGAGTTGACTAATTTTATTCATCAAGTCTCTAAGGGTCAAATTTTTAAACTGGACCACTTAAAAATGTCGTTGTTGATATTTTTTCACAGGCTGAATTTACAATACAACATTATAAGCATCATAATTTGACACATTCAAAGAAATTAATGTAAGTCCGGCACTACCAGCAAAACACCGTTTTTTTGTGTGTGTGTGTAAAAAGCTAGAGATGCTAGTTAAGACTTACTCTTACCTTTAATTCTGTCACAACTGCTTACATCTTCCATATATTTGATCACGTCTGGATGCCCAGAGTTGAGTAGCTAGATATATAGTTGCTCCAGTCGCTCTTTGGTATTATTCCATTTCCTTTTTTTTTTTTCTCATCACATTGACTGAAATAAAAATACCTGTTTGTAAGTTAGGGCTAGACATATATCTTAACACACTGTCTAAGTACGTACGGCCACGAGAGGATTGCAAGGCATGGCGAGGCATGACAAGGGCTGTGTTATAAGACAAGAGTAAAGCTGATGGTACTGAAGTTTCTAGACACACAGATCCTCATCTGTGAACTAGTGTGTGGAAGAGAACAAGGGGTAAAGATTAAGGAGATCACCTGAGATTAACTGTGCATTTTGGACAGTGCGATGTTGCAATACCCTTGCCCCATCCCGTGGGACTACAGGACAGGCACTGTTATCTTTCATCTGAAAATCACTTCCTGGTTATATTGTGTTAAGAAGCATCTCTTCCTACAGAAGGACCCAGTTGTTCATGTTCTTTCTCAAGCATGCAGTATTACAGCTTACACATTCCCCACAATATCCTCTATGCTTCTATGTGAAAAGTGATTTTCAGTTCATTCAAGCATATTGGAATTTTTAGTGTTTCTGATGCTGACTTAGGGGTCTCTGATGAAGACTGTTCATTTTGTATTTTGCTTGTTTTTCTGCCAAATAAAATCCATTTTGTCTATACAGTCTACCATTTCAGTCTGGGAGGAAATTCTGGCTTGGTATTCCAGGTAGGTAGCAGGGCACAAAGATCCATATCACAAGTGAAAAATAGAACTTGCTCAGGTATGCTGAATGTTTCCAGAAGCAGAGCCTTCTTGCAATTTTATCCTCTCAGGTACAATAATAAATGTAGCATAGACACTATAATCAAAAATGAACCTATCCAGCCATGTACCCCCAGTGCTGTTATAAGGTGGTAATAGTAGGAAACCACTGTTGACCTGCTCGAAACAGTGAGAGTTCTGTGATCTACCTGCAACAAGAGGAGGCAGCTCCTTATTAGTCCTTTTGTGTTTGTGTAGAACTGAAACATTAAATTGCCCTTTGATTTTAAAACCTTCAATTTGTTTGTTTCTCTGGTACAAAGAAACTTCTTAAGCAACAGTTAATATAATCTAATTTTCTTATTATGGTTTTAGATGCTATCGGTCACAGTATCTTTCTTGTATAAGGACAGAGAGTGGAGCAGGAAATCTATCCTCACTTAATAATCAACAGAGAGGGATTCACCTTGATTAAATGCAGAGTTTTGCCACATCATATATCCCATCTCTCTTTGTAAGGCTTAGTGTTAACAGAATCTGGGTCATCATGAGGTATTCAGCCAATTTGTATGACATTTGAGGCTTTTTTTTTTTTGTTTGGTTTGGTTTAAGGGTATGTATTCATCCTTTTTACAAACCTCTAATTTTTTTCAGTGTTTTTCCTCTCCTCCATTATTACCTTTCCCCTTCTCTTCCCAAATATGTAGCCCAGGAGAAAATATTCATAAAGTACAGTTGAAGCTGCATATTTACTATATCTTGTTATGCTAACATGTTTGTTGAGAAGAGAAGAGAAGAGAAGAGAAGAGAAGAGA
>CM021770.1:30524753-30671630 GCA_011076525.1 Nettapus auritus
AGAGAAGAGAAGAGAAGAGAAGAGAAGAGAAGAGAAGAGAAGAGAAGGAGATTTTCTGGATATATATATATATAAAATAGCATTTTGTCAAAAATTCTTACCTAGCTATAGTGAGATTCTTTCAGTCCTGGACAGACAGTAAGACATGAATCACAGAATGGTTTGTGTTGGAAGGGACTTCAACATATCCTATGTAAATCTATCCTCTTTCAGTTCAAAACCATTGCCCACTGTCCTGTCACTACAGGCCATGCTAAAAAGTCTTTCCCATCTTTCTTACAAGCTCCCTCTATATACTGAAAGGCTGCAATTAAATCTCCCTAGAGCTTTCTCTTCTCCTGGCTGAACAAGACTAAATTATTTTCCAGTGTCCTGTACATCTTTATGCTGCTGTGTACTGAAGATTCTAGTTTTCTCTTGAGCTCAGGCCTCTACCTGTGTGCACTTGTCCTATCATTTCCAGGAACTCACAAGTAACATTCAAGGATAGACTTCCAGGAAAGTTAGATTGGAGAATACTAAAACAGAATGTAGATTGCTGAATTAATATGCATGTGGTTATTTCAAATCTGAAAAGTGAGGAAAGTGATTCTGTTGGAAGAACTTTCGTTTACCTACCTTTTCGCTCTCCTAGCCCTAAGAGAGGTAAACTTATCAGTAACAGGATACTTCCACCTGCCAAAAAGCCAGCCGTAGTGAAAGCTTGGTTGATGCTCAAATGACAGTTCAACACAAAATGGGGTTATATGTACATTCCAAGCCTCTGAAATTTGTTTGACCAATCACAAAATGCAGGCTTCTGTTTTTCTTCTGCTAATCAGTGGGACTTTATGTGACAACTTCATCATTGGTTATGGGAGATAAGTAATGCTGAGTCATAGCAACATACTACTTAAAACTGGTTATCATTTGTGTACTGAATTTACCTCTGCAAATATATATACATATATATTTGGCTTGGGTTGGAAGAGGCCCTAAAGACCATCTAGTTCCAACCCCATGCCATGGCAGGGACACCTCCCACCAGACTGGGCTGCCCAAAGCCCCATCCAGCCTGGCCTTGAGCACTTCCAAGGATGGGGCATCCACAGCTTCTCTGGGCAGCCTGTGCCAGTGCCTCACCACCCTCAGAGTAAATAATTTCTTTCTAATATCAGATCTAAATCTATCCTCCTTTAGTTTAAACTGTTACCACTTTTCCTATCACTATGCTCCCTGATGAAAAGTCCCTCCCCAGTTTTCCTGTAGGCCATCTCTAGGTACTGGCAGGCCACCGTAAGGTCTCCCCAGAGCCCTGGTGCTCTTTTTATTTGACTCTACGAGATCCAGTTATAACAGGGAATTAAGGTGTCTAGAGGCTAGAAGAAAGTTACGGTCATTTTTCTGAGATCAAGGGCTGAGTAGATTGAATTGAAGTACAAATTATTTAGGTTGTTTTGGACAGTAATGGCAGATTCAAAAGTAGCTTCCTTTATTTTATGAATTCCTTAGGATCAAAAGATTCATGCAGATCAGAAGAGAGCCACACAAATTTCCACTGAGACCTAATGGCAAAGAATATAATTCAGTAATTAAGGCTGTATATTGCATTTCGAGTGTCTTGGATTCTATCTACTGTATGTCCTAATGGCTTCAAAGAATGAACCCAAATAATGAAAAGTAGTAAAACAAACTTTAGAAACCTACTGGTTTTTGAAAATCTAGGCCCTGGAGTCTTAAATTTGTTTTATAAATTTAGATGACAATTATTATCTTATAGTATAAAGAACAATGTGTATTTTGAGGTGCATGTTCTTCAAGGAACATAGCTCACTGTAGCCAACTCTCCCAGTTGGCTTGGGACTCCAGGCTTTTCTCATTTCTAAAACAAGAGTGGCTCAGGGCTCATGAAACTTCATTAGATGAGTAATGATAGGTAAATGGGCAGACATGCAGTAACACACTGCTGAGAAGCTATTGTCAAGGTACATTTACAGTTTTTCTATTGAGAAAAAGTGTGTATACCAAGTTTACTGAAAGAAAATTAAAAAATTTTAAATATTTATTATGCTAGACATTTATATTTTTCATATATATTTGATACGTTGTTATGTGTGTTTGTAGATATATTTACATTAATAAATATATCTTTATCTAGTACATATTTAATATTTGCGACATTGTCACTATATGCATTAAACAAACAATGAAGTTTCTGAATAATAAAATTAATAGACTATTTTAAAAAAGTCTTTAAAAAGCAGTAAGTCCCCTGTCTTGCACATCTTCCAGACACGTACGGTGCCCTGGGTTAAACTCATGTAGAGGGAGTTGAAACTTTCACCCTTGCATTTCTGAACAATATTTTGCATTTTTCCTTTCAAGTACAGCCCTTCTTACACACCCTGGAGAAATAATGTATATGAACTAAATTAAGAATTGGAAAAAATTGCTGTCTATCTTTAAAAAAAAAATAAAAAAAAATCTTGCTAATTAAATTTATTCTTTTAAATGTGAGCAAAAGCCTGAGCCAGAGCAAGAGCCTTTTGAATATCAACAGCACATCTTGAACTGGTTCTAATTTCCATTGAAATTATCATCTGGATGTATAGAAATACTTTGACTGAATCTGGTCAAGTACTGTTGCTGTGGTTTCCTATATTAGAACATTCCGTTCTTACTCTCCTTTCTTCCATGCAATGTAGTCCCTTCTATTTTGATGGAAGCTACATGATCAGAAAGCAATCCATATTGTGAGTGACATATGAAACACAGCTCTACATAATGTATTTGGATAACCATTGATATCTGAGTTTTAGAGATAATTCTTCACCAAAATTCTGTAACCTGAAAATAGATTCTTCTTCTACCTCATAAAAAACAAACGAACAAAAAAAATTAAAAAAAAAAAAAGAAAAAGATTTATTTTAAATTAAAATCAGATTTTTGTATGTTGGAAATACAACTGCATCTGCTTAAGATAGAAATATTGGCAATTTTTATCCATAAGCAAAATGCTAAAAAATATTTTTTCTCTTCCTGTCTTTTAGCTTTCTTTGAAGTCACAATATTAAACCTCCTTAAAAATATTTATGTGTATTTAGTTAACAAAAGCTCCTGTAAGTTGAATCCATGCTGGCAAAAGGTTCAGGTAAGCTCTCTATATAAGCTTACAGACAATTGTGTAAATCTTCAGCCATTAAAGAGAAAGGAGAAAAAAGCCATCCTCATTACACTGCTGTCATTTACTCTTCATCTCCTGTCCTCTTTAGCAGCATTAAGATGGGATGTAAATTTGCCAGTTAATGCTGTTAGAAAATGGATGGTTCAAGAAGGGCAGGAATTAGAGATCACTATTAGGTGCAGATAAGCTCCTTTTCCTCCGCAGTGGCGGCTGTTTAACATTCATGGGAAAATCATCATCAAACAGCGTTATCACAGCTCTGTTGATGGCTGAGGAACTTCATCACTATGATAATTTTTTTTTTTTTTTTTTTTTTTTTTTTTATAGCTGTGAGCCAAAAAGCTGCCTTTTATTTCTGCTGTCTATAACTGCGATAGAAGCTTGTTTGTATGGGTAGGGTATTGCAAACTCATAGCACTTCAGCCAGGTTTGATTTCTTTGTACCATCACTTTCCCCCTCAACCCATTGTGTATGTTGCACTAAACACTAATGCTGATAAAAAAAATCATAAAAAAAGAGTGCTCAAACAATCCTTCAAAGAATAACCGATATTTTTATGATCAGTAATTCAAAGTTTGACAAGTGATGCCATTCTGTAATGAAACTGTCATCCATTTTGCTGCAAGAAAAGGGTAGAGACTATAAAGGAAGCAGGCAGGGAAGAAGTGAATATCTAATGTCACATTAACCTGACCAGGAAATGGTTTAAGGATCATAACATAACTTTTTTTTTTTTTTTTTTTTCATTATCAGGTGAAGAGGTTCACAGCCTGTAATGTCTTTTATCACCTCCAACCCAAGAACAGAACTGTACTTTTCTGTATTTCCTCTAATCTCTTATAACTTAAAGATATTTTTTGGTCATTTGTAGTTATTTTGCCATATTTTGTCCCAGTTATTTACAGTGTCCAATTTTAAACCCATCAAATTTGCTTAAAGACTCATCTCTAAATGATATTTCTACCCCATGCTCAGCCATCTTCAAATGTATCTGAGATGCAGATCGTGGCCATTTTTTGCCTTGTACTTGGGAGGGGGGAAGATGCACAGTTCCAGACTGAATGCATTCTTCCAAGGGAGATAAGGTGCTATTCAAGAAATTTTTTTAATTTATTAAGGTTCTCAGCTCATGCTTCTTTGCAGCTTTGACCTCATTTTTTGTAGTTTATCTGTTCTAAATGACATTTCTCATTTTGAATATAGCTGGAAAACATTGTGCTAAACAGCAATTTTATAGCCTCCACAGCACCACCTGATAATTTTGATATTTCCACTTTGAATTCAGTATTGATTTGATTACTTAGGTAATTTACTTTTGACACAAGCTCATTCCTTGTCTTTTCCTGAGCAGGGACTTCCAATCATGCCATGTTGTGCTGAATTATGTTTGGAGTTTTGAGATAAGGACTTTTGTCTACTCGAGACTCAGCTTAGGCCACCAAACTCATTTCCCATAGGAGGAGAGTTTGAATCCAGTCAGGAACCTAAAGGTGAAAGGCTAGTGCTTTGTAATTTAAATATTACCATATAAACATAAGTTTGAGGCAGATACTGTGTAGTTAGAAGAATACTGGAGTTATTTTGAGTGGAATTTCAAGGAGCTCATCCCTAAAAGAGAAAGGGCCCCCAAAGTTGCCTGAGGCTGCTGACTTCCAAAGATCCCACTTGTCCCCAGGGCCCCCCTTGCTTTTGGGCCAGGCTCCTTCTCAGCCTGTCATCTTCAGGAAAGGTGCCAGGGGAGCTTCCTGGGCTGCCACACTGGCTCACCCCAGTGTCACTAGTGCGGGATTTAACGAGAGCACCAGAGAAGACTGGCCTTCCATTGCTGAGCTTCAAAACAAGGGAGCCCTCAAACATGGCACAAATGGGGGTCAGTCCCAAGCATTATTATATTCTTGCTTGATATCATAATTCTTCATGACGACAGAAGGATATAATAAAGATAAAAAGGCATATTATTCCAGATTACTACTAGGACAAGAAGCTTTTACTGCTATGGGAATCCAGCTAAGGCAACAGTGCTTTCTATGTAGTGAACTTAAACACTAGAGTTTCATTCTTCTTCAGAGGGGAAGTTTGTTTCTTCTTTGGAGTTTCTAAAAAGAATGATCTCTGTATTATTAAAATGATTTCCCAGGAACCATGACAGGCTTTTGAAACAACGAAAGAGTTGTGAGGTGTGGCTTAGTTTGATATGTGCTTGTTTAACAGGATAGTAAAAACTGTTATAGAGACATTGTTAGCACCAAGCAAGTTCTGTTTTGCATCTGTTCTGCCACCATTACATACTTCTCCTCCTTATTCATTGTTGTTCTAAGTAGATAGCCCCATTTAGTTTCATCAACAAGGATGGTAGAAGACTGAAATTTGTTATTTTCATGTTACTGAGCCAGGTGGATACTATCTTGAAGTAGCCATACAGTTTTCTTTCTGGAGAAAGCTTGTGTTACTGTAAAAATAACCTGTGGTATTGTTTAAAGGACAGGTGTTGTATCACCTTTTCCATACTCTGTGAAGTCTGTGAAGCAGCCAAATATATTGGGGTGTTTCAGGATCACTTCAAGTGATCTCCATGACCAATTTACATGTCCTGGGTTATATTCACTTTTTCCTGGGACATCATAGTTTCTTGTATGGTTCATTTTAAAATAACTTGACTGAAAAAAAAATAAAAAAATTAAATGCCTTGGGTTCACAAGAACAAAAGACAATGATTGTAATTTGCCTCTGCCCTTTAGCAAAGCAATCAGCAATTTTCTAGTATTTTACAGTCATCCATCTAGCTATCTATTCATCTTGTAATACCCTTATTTTTTCTTGGAAATATTCAAATTCGTTAACCTTTTATTAACTGGTAACCATTAAAATGCTTTCTTGTATTAATAATTAGGAAACTTGTCTCTATAAATCTTTGTGTGCTAATTCTACTTCTTTTTTTTTTTCTGTAGACAAAAATAGTTGAATTCTTGCCATTGCAAGATGAACTCCTTTGGCTTCCGCATTTGTAGGATGATGCATATTACCTGGTTTACAGTATAGCTAATACTAAGGTAATTGTAGATCCATTAATCTCCAGCAAAGCTGGCTCTTTCTTTGACACATTGGTCTCATGAAGAAGGGTAGTAGCTTTGTGGGAGTCCACAACTGAAATGAGAGACTGTTCAGCTTCCTTAGTCTGAACTAAACACTCTGTGTATCCCTGGTACATGAAGTATTTTTAAAAAGCACAGTTTATCATTCTATATTTTCTGAAGTATCATGCAAAGATATCTGATCAAACTCCACATGACCTATCTTAGATACTGGTAGCAACATGCCTACATCAACAGTGCTTTGCTGGTTAATTAGCCCTGGGCTAGCTCAGTGCTGCACTGTTGTGCAAACATAACCAACAGTCTTAGGCTTAACAACTTCAAAAATCTAGCACTTCTGTTTTGAAAATAAAGAGACGATTTGTGTGTCATTCATTTATTTGTCCCATACATACTACAAACACATTGACCAATCTTGAATAAGTCCTGAAAAACTGAAATGCAGATTCAGAAGTGGTCCAGATTGTGTCAGAAAAAGTGATTTAAGGACTGGACTTCTAGTTGTATAAACTATAAAACCAGGCACTGGTCAGATTTATGTAGAGGGCAGAACCACAAGGAGTTGGGGTTTGATGGCTGGTGTGAATATGGACCTCTCAGCATGGAACACAGCAGGACAAGTGCATAGATGCTAAATTCTCCCCAGAATTGGCATCTGAGCTCCAGGAAGGTGAACTTAGTAGAACTGGGACCAACTTCAATCCTAAATCATTAGTTGATTTTTTGATTCCCTGTGAAAGTTGCTGAGTCCATCAAGGCAGTTTTCTGGTGAAAATTTCCTAAGACATAGGCTCTCCTGAGTTGACGTTATCCAGTGAGGCTTATTTGGGGTTCCTGCATTGTCACAGAACTCTGAGACTCTTCTCACTCATTTTCCATGCTTAAACTCCCCTTTTTCCATTCTTAAACTCCATTCTTCATCAGAGGAGTTCACATTTGCTACTTTGGCAGCTAGAATCGATGATGCAGTGTGTGGCTTTGTATGGGTTTGTACACACTTCATTTATGCGTTAGGGCTAAAAGATGCAAATAGCTAACACATAGCTTTGCTCAGCTTTGCAGTGTAGTACTGCTAGCTGTCCTCAGTCACTGTGTTCTGCCCAGGCAAGGACTATGTGACATCATCTGTCACTGAATTCTGTATTTACTGGGATAACCAGAAACTAAGCAAATTTTGGACATTTATCTGTAACCTTTAATAATTTGCTATGCATATCCACTCATTCCTTTGTTAAATTATCAATATTCTGCAGTGCTACTGGTTTTAATAAGAAGCCTTTTCACTGGTTTTCTTTGTTCTAGTCATCTAATCTCCTAATGGAAGTTTCTAATTAAATTCCTACAGCCATTTTCAAACTGTGTTTTGAATAACAAAGTCAAGTCTTGCTACTGCTCTAAGTATATCTCTTCCCCTGGCATGGATGCCCTACCTTCCAAATATCTGTTAGGAAGTGATGCAGACCACTGTGTAGAAGTGTTGCCAAGAACCTATCTCAGTTGAACAAGAGGTATATAAATGGCACATTCCCCATACAGGAAATATTGCAGCAAGTTTGAGCAAAGTTTTCCAGGGTTTCACTCACAGTTTTAATAAACTTTGGACACACGAAGAAAGAATACTGTGTATTCATAGAGCAAGGAGCACTTTTCTGGTGGACCTGGTGCTCCACAGAATCTGAGAAACCAGGATCACTGGTGAAATCTGTTATTTTTCCATCCAAACCCCTCTGATCTCCATTTGAACTTTAGCCACTGGGAGCAGGTAAGGGTTGAATTACCGTAATTAGTATCTCATCTGCATTCAGCCACTGCTGAAACAGAAAGGAGAAAAAAAAAAAAAAAGTGAAAAGAAAATGAAATGTCGGAATCCGCTTATAAATATGATGTGTTAAAGACTCTGTCTAATTGATCCTTTTAATAATCCCAGTAAATATTGCAACTGGCATGTGCCATCATTTCCAGATGGACCAGCAATACAGAGAGAGATCTAGCCAGCAGAAGGCATTTCGCAGTGTACACACCTGCATGTGGTTCCCAGAAATTTCTGCACACAGCCCTGGTCATCCTCTGGCACGCAGCTGAGCATTCTTTGACTGCAGACTTGATGTGAAAACCTCAGCCAAAGCTGCCACTTTCTCCTCTTACTCTAAAGCACTGTTACATTCCTGCTTCTCCTGCACACCTGCAGAGGATATTGTTTTGGACAGAATAAGATGAGCACAGGTGGTCGCATAATGCATATTGCATCTAGATTTAACACCTGTTTCACATAGGGCTTAGGAGTTTAAATCTGTTCTATTCAAGTTTTTGGCACTTTGTTTTTCTACTTTTTTAGAAGCATTTTAATAAGTGGATAAAGAGTAGCAGCAGGTTTATTTAGAGGTGGTTCAAACTTGTCATCAGAGGCCTGCTCACAGAGGCACTGCATTTCAGAAGTGATGCCTCTTTTTGCAAAAGTATACATGCATAAATAAAAAGGTTCACACATTTTACAGACATATATCAATTCAGGGTTTTTATGTTGAGGATAATACCCAAGTCAGCCATGGCTGGTCCTATCTGACAATCACAAGGCCGTCTTGGGTTCCACGCAGAGTTGATTTTGGAGGTAAAACATGTGAACACAAAGGCCTTTCCCCAGTCTGCTGCATGACCAGCTAGGTGTAGTTAGGTAGAAATGCCTGACACCCAGAGCGTAGGCAGCATGGGCTTATGTTTTTGTGTCTCATGTACTGACTGATTCCAGATTTGCTACTCTTGACACTTTACTGGAAACATAGAACAACTTTTCTGTCAAAATTAAATCCCATGTAAAATGAGGAAAAGCCTTTGAGATTCAGTGATGTATGATAACCTTCTACGACCACTAGTTTGTGGTCACTACATTGTGAAACCAATGTTATTTTTTTGTTCCATTCAACTCTTGTCACTATCACCTGATACAAACTGATCTAAAACATTTTTTCTGAAGTTGGAATTTGTATTCCCTGGCCATTCTAAAATTAAAACTTTCAAAAAGTCATTTTATTTATTTATTTTAATTAAGGAGAGACAGAAAAGTTATCTGTTTTCCATTATGTGTGTGAATAATTTTCCTTACCTTTTTCCCAAATAAAAAGACCAGTTACCTCAGTGAAGGAAGCTCTCCTCTACAGAAAACTGAATGCCTCATAGGCTATGTAGATTTCAGGACAGACAGTACCTTTCCTGTAAACTTGAAGCTCAGATGACAGATGGAACCCAGATAAAGTGGGTGTGCTGATCACTGCAGGGAGATTAGACTGCAATTTGCTTCTTGTCTTCCAATAGCATTTGCTCCATTTTTGCCTTCACGTTTACCTGAGCCTTAAATACAGTCACTTGAGGCCTGAACTTACATGATCTTTATCTTTTCAAGTGCAATATTTCTGTTTAGCTGCATTTTAATTCTACACCTAACAAAATACCAGCCCTTCAGGGAAGGTGTGTCAACCTTTCTTCTCTGTTAAAATTCCCCACTGAGGCTTCTGTCCTGCACAGCACCCTACAGCATCTATGCTTTTAATTTTTCTATTTTCTTTTTTTTTTTTTTTTTTTGTATTTAACAATCTCAAGTGCCCCAAGTGTGTCTTGGAGGACCCCACTCTAAACACCATTTTGAGAAATAGATCTTCTTTCCCAAAGTATTGGGCCTCTTTCTAGTTAAGCCTTTTTCCCTTGAGAGACAGACAGGATTGGGTTTAGGGTCCTTTTTAAGGGGCCACATGCCCCAGGCATTGAAGGGGTAGGTTGACATTAGCTAGCCTGCACAAATATTTGCCTGCATCTTTGCCATTTTTAAATTCTGCCTCTCTTTTTTACTCTCCTTTGTCCCTGCCTGTCATGTTTCTTTCCTGGGTGTTGCTATTAATATGTAATCTTTCTACTCTATGTCCTATAATAAAATACATTTATGGTTCACTTTCTGAAAGACTCTTTACTAATAAACATAAATAACATTGCTAGTGCATAGGTGTGTCAGTATTATTCATATGAGGTGCCCACACATGCAAGGTAACACATTTTCCCTATAGACAAAGGCTCTTGCAGCTGGGCATTGCAAGGCTAGTGTACAGCTGACCTGGGGTTAAAGACTTCATTTGATCATTTCCTTATGTAAAGATTTGCCAGAGTGAAAGAAAAGGAGGTCAAAGTAGGGAAAATGAAAATCTGATTTTCCTTACTTTCATGTTGTCTTCACTGGGGTATTGTGAAATTCTGTTGGGTAGGAGATGATCTTGTCTTTTAGCCAGCGTAAATGTACTGGGTACTTGTGTTGTGTATGGCACCAAAATATTGATTGAAGTCATTAATAAATAAACCTGTTTTGGGATGCTATGTTTACTAGCATCTTTAAACAGGTTTCTGTAAATTTGAGTAAGTTAATGTTGAGGAGCTTGCACATTTTCTCTTTCATCTTGAATACAAAAGATTTCTTTTCAAACAGCCTTGCTTGCTTACAAGTGGAAGATATTCCCCACCTGTGGTGCTGAGACCTTACGCTCTAAGGAACATAGCAGAAATAACCTGTTTTAATACTCATGCAAGCTCTGTAGCACTCCACACAGCTCAAAACTTAAGCCTTTTTTTCAGTGGCGATTAATGAGAATAATGATGTAGAAATTAAAGTGGTAATGAGCTTTTAACATAACAGTAAACTAACAAACTTTATAGAAATTAGATTATAAAGGCAACAAAAAACATTTATGGGTCTCCAAACCTCTTTGGTGGTTTGGTACTCACCAAATATCCAAGCAGATAGAAGCCTTGGCTGGAATGAGCTAGATCGATTCATTTAATTTTGCATAAATATGTTAAAGCACTGAGGCACTCATGTTTCCATGAACCCCATGATCTGGTGCTCTTTTTATCAATAGCTTTGTTAATTTGGGATTAATAATTCAAATATATTCATTTTGGCTTGATTATTTTTCCTTTGTTTGCATGTGCTTATTATCTTTTAAAATGTACCAGTACAGAGTTATGTACAGGCAATTATTTAGGAACCCAGTAAACAGCAGGCATAGCTTACTTATACAGAAAATGTCTTTTGTATGTGACAAATTATACTTAGAACAATTTAGGTGAGATTAAACGTAATTTCTCCAAATTAAAAAATAGGTATGAGGTATATTATTTTGATCTTTTCCTGTCTCAATGAGTGCTAACGAGAGTAATAAAATTTAAAGAGAGAATGAAATGCATTTTTCTGAGTAACTTGGTTGTTTTCTTTAATGATTGTGTGACAATTTGCAAGTCTTACAAATACCCAAGTGTAACAATGAAGCTTCTCTCTGTGTCAAAGACACCTAAGAACATACAAGAGTTTGGTAGGCTTTTAAACTTGGTCTGATAAGCAATTCATGAATATTGTATCTAGAGAATGCTCCTGACTGTTAGCTGAGTTGATATGTTGAATCAATGTCCAGTTTTACGCATCTGAATTGAAAGTAAACTTCATTTGTTTGGGAAGAGGGAAGAAAGCATCATTCAGAAGAAGAGACTTAGACTTTGTTTTTGAAATAATTCTCTTTCTTTTAACATATACAGAACATTCATCTATTTGAAGTCTGGTTCCCAAATATAAGAGGTTTTATCTCAGAGGCAAGAAAAAAACATGGTAATTAAAACAAAATAAAAAAATAGAAATAAAAACATAAAAACTGAACAACCAGAACAAAATACATTTTAAACTGTTTCCAAGTGTTTAGAGTTGTTTGGGCGTAGGCGGTACCTACATTTGGGGTCTAATGGAGAGTCAAGGATATTTACAGGATATCTTTTCTTTTTCTCTGATTTTCTTTTATGAACATAATTTGTATCTACCTCATTAAACAAACGTATATTCTCACAAACATGTTCCTTTTGCATTTCATGGCTGTAGCTTATCACTGTTTATATTTGTTGTCTCACTAATTCATTGGCTTCTTACAAAGTTGGAAAAGTTAGAAAAAAAAATAAGTTGTGCTTTCATCAAACAACTTTGAAAAACTCAGTGGGAATTTTCAAAGGTGTTGGTACAAGAAAAATGCCCAATTCACATTACATGTCTAAGGGATCTGTGAGAGTATCTTTCCTATTCAGCTTTGAAAATCCTGCCTTGAAGAGTCAATCTTACAGTTCGGTGTAACAAAGAAGAAGAATGTCACCAATTACCATGTCCAAGGTTTGGATAGTACCTGTATCATCAGAGTGGCTGAGCACCCTGCAGAACAGGGTGGCTGTTAGAACAGGTCTCACAGAATCACTGGGTTCCTGAAGCCTCTAAGAGAAACACACTAACAGCAGAGCAGGATAATTTGTTCATAACCATTTGGATGAGTCTGATCACTTTCTGAATGTGGGGCTTTATTCTTCCTATCTAATACTACTGTGTTTATAAATAGCAATTTTTAAAAACGTGTTTACGTGAATGGCTCTATTGCCTGCTTACATATGCAGGCTATCTCTGTAACTCTTTTTGTGTGTGTGTGTGTGTGTGTGTGTATTTTTTGATATACCTAATGGGTAAAAGAAAGAAACCCTTATAAGAAAGCCTGTACTGCAAGCCGGCCTGTGAGGAGCTACTTGTGAGAATAAGGTTTTCAGGAAAGGAAGGGGGGAGGTAAAACTAACTCTTCCAAACGGGTTTACAAAAGAGATACAGTGCAACCATATTATCTAACAACCCTTTGCCTTTTCACTGAGGTAGACAGACATTAAGGTGCATTAGTCCTATCATTTGTATGTCTGTAAATATCAATAAAGTATGTTATTTGGTATTCACATTTACACAATGAAGGATGAGGACTATCCTTTTCAGGAAATTTCACGGAGCCATTCACAAACAAAAGCTCAGTAATTTAATCTTTCAAAAGCTCAATAATGCTAAGTTCAAAATTGCAGGTTTTAAACTAATGTACCTGATAAGTAATGATGACAGAATTTAAAAGGTCCATTATTTGGTAATCTAATATTCCCAATCCCAGTTATCTGTCAAAGAGAATACTCTCCCTTAAACAGCGCTAATGTGTTCACATCTACATTAATCTCTTAGGGAGAAAAGAAGCATTCTTTACAGGCTTTATCTGTTTCCAAATGTCTGACTCACAAGGAGCCATTTCGCACTGCTGATGAGGCTATGTAAATGACTCAAATGTCTTTGTATGATAGGTGCTAGTTCTTACGGATACACGCGATACCGCACTACCAAGAGCGCACTACTGGCGCTCCACAGCCAGCCAACCTTCAGTGTTCGTTCGCATGCTGCGCTTGGTGCCTTTGAATCCTCTGCTGCTTCTCCGCTCCAAAACAAACATTAATTAGTCTTAGTGGCTTGCTCCTCACCTGCTTTTCCTACAAGAAATGCTGCTTTTCCATACAGCACAACTCTATTCTCTTGTGGTGGCATGCTGCCACCACAAGAACCCCAAGGCCATGGTGTGACAAGTCCCCAAGGGGAAAGGAGGATATAGGAATCACACCTCTCCTTTCTGAGAAATTGCTGTAGGACAGTATGCAAGATAGAGGGTGGCATGGGAAAATGGATTCACTGCATGTTTTCCTTGTTCTTCTAGGCAAGGCTCCTTCCTGTCAGGTTACCTTGCCTAGAAATTTCTGAGCTCTTTAAATTTCATTACTAGAGGTTTGACCAATAAGCCTGAGTCTTGCCTCCACTGTAAATTATTCTCCATTCTATTTTTTTTATTTATTTTTTAATATGTGTGCAGTAGAATAAAGACAGTCACTATTTCAAGAATATTGTACCTTTTCCTAGCTTTTCAAATACTAGTCTAAGTGGAACATACATGAGTGCACACAGAGTTCTTCATGTTTCTTATCCCTTACTATGTCTTGACTTTAAGAACTTAGCAACAAACATCACAAAGTGATGATCCAGAAGGAAAGTTTTCTGAATCATTAGGTATATCAATATAAAAGCTTCATTTGCAATGCTGCCTAGAGCAGAAAAACAACACAATTTGTCTCTGGATTCTATGCAGCAACATGTAAATACACTTGGCACAGGGCTGTGGAAGAATTCTGGAGGTGGTGACTCAGAGTTTCTTGGGACAATTCAAAGAGAAGGATTAATGGTCAGTGTGGAGAAAATGTAGTTGTTTACAGTGTCTGCAGGCTATTGGTTTGGGAAAGTAGTTGAATGGAAATTGTTTTTAAAAAATCCTCTCCCGAGTCAGGAAAGACAGTCTAATGTTCACATGTGAAAACAGCACTGTTTAAAGAGTGAAAGGAAAGATCAAGTTTAGGGTATAGGAGCTGCTTGTGCTTAATGTAGTGAGTACTATGCATCAAGGAATGTATATTAAAAATGATTAAATCGTATATTAAAGTGTTTAAATTAATATGTCCCATTCAATATAATTACATGTTATGAATGCAGTGTCTTGGATATGATATACTTGCATATGTAAAACAAACAATTAATTAATTTCAATGTGTGCATTTGCAGCTTTTGGGATTTTTTTCCTCGTCCTTAGAGAAAGGGAAAGAAAATCTAAGGTTTTCAGAATAGCATAACCTTAGCAGAATGCCATTTAAAATATATCTCCGGGAAAGCTGAAAATTGTCTCTGGCTAGGTCACGCAGCTACTGAGATCAGTTCCCCAGTGGGACAGCAACTGATCCCTAAAAACAAACGGATGGCAATAGCTAGTCATACATAGTTCAAAATGAGATGCCATCATGTAACAGAGGCCATGTGATAGCACAGCATGTGTAACTCTTGTGGAAACATCCATCTTCTGCCTCTAAGTGCTTTCCCCAGATGTAATGCCTTGCCTGCCAGCCTCAGTATCTGCAGCAACTGAGTGTAGAAAAGGCACAAACAGAAACTTCAGAAATGTTTATTGACTCCCTAATAGCATTTTATTCCTCGTTTTACTGCATGGAAGCCCACAAGGAAAGCTGGTCTATTGCATCCCGTTTGGCACATGAGGATCCAGAAGACTGGCGCTGTATTTTGCTTGCAGCCATATCGATGCACTGTGATTGTCATTTTCATCAGTTGTCTGAGTGCTACGCACTATATCCACAATCAAATCCCATGTATGAGCTGCTGAATTAGGAACATAAGAAAAATATTTTTTTGTGTGCTTTTCTCTTGTACTTTGACCCTTCAAAAGCAGGGAGTGCTACACTCCCACTTGATTTGTAGCATTTGATTGCCACAGGTAAATTGATCGTTATCTATAAAAAGAGATCTTCTGCTAGCATGAAAACATCTTCTTAGGTAATGTTTACATTGCTAAATGTTGAAAAGCCTTTGTAATACCAGCAATTACAAGCAAATGTGTCAGATGTTAGGTACTTTCTATATTTCTAGGTAATTCTCTTTCAATTCATAACACTATCAAACAATGAATTTCTGCCTTTAATTACTTCTTTAATATCTCAGGTTTTCTTTTCTTTTATTGTTTCACTGCTCCTTTGGGTGATTTTAAAAGCTCTTTTTAATACATTTGTTTTGGTTCATATTGTGATTAAACATCCTTGCTTCAGTTTAGTTCAGCTATCCATGAACTCAGGCATGCAAGTGTTTTCATATTTTTAGCTGGCCTATCTGCTCTTCTAACAGATGACAGCCAGTATCCAAAACTCAGTTGAGGCCTGAGGCCGGCTTTAAAAAGTCTGGATTTCTTCTCAAGAGAAATAAGGCTTGTGGATTTCCGCCCTTCCTTTCTTTTTTCCTTTGAATTTGCTCTACAGGTCTTTAGCTCCAGCTAGTGGTTTACTCCAAAATGCAAATTTTGTCCAATGCTTTAAAAGAAAGCAGAAAGGTGGGGTTTACTTGTAATTCTTACAGTGTTCTAAACTGCACATGGAGAAGGAGAATTTTTCAGAGGCGTTAGTCCTTCCTGGCTAATTTTAAATTAACGCACACATTCTTTAAAGTGTAATAAATACACTCCTTTTTCACATTGCAAGTTCTCATGTTATCACATTGGGCCAAATTTTGCCCTCAAGTGTACACTAGCATAGCTCTTATGGACTTCAAAGGGAGCTGCATATTGTGTCTTAAACCAAAAAAAAAAAAAAAAAAAAAAAAAAAAAAAAATGTTTTATCAAATAAAATGTTTT
The DNA here is from genome assembly GCA_011076525.1 of Nettapus auritus. Classification (NCBI taxonomy): domain Eukaryota; kingdom Metazoa; phylum Chordata; class Aves; order Anseriformes; family Anatidae; genus Nettapus; species Nettapus auritus. The sequence goes on from CM021770.1 coordinate 30,541,105, forward strand.
ACCTTAGCTCCTACTTTGACTCTGCACCCTTCTTATTGAGTGTTGGTATAGCCTTTGTCCAATGCGCGAAAGCAAAACTAGAAAACATTAGTTTTTAAGTAGGGTCTGAGGTTTGCAACCTGAAATAGAGGTGACATGTTCCCAGTTATTTTAATAGGAAAACACTGTCCCTGTTCCTCAGAAGTAAAGCTTCAGCCTGAACCACTGTTATTGCTGAAATCGCTGGGAGCAGGATGCTCTGTATGTTCCATGATGCTTAATCTCATTTGTATATGTGTGTACGTATTCTTCCCTTGCGGAAAGATTATTTTGACAAAAATTGTGAAGCCACTGGAAAAATATTTTTCACTGACCCCTTTCATTTTTTCATTCAAAGGAGATTCTTGTGTTAAAACGAAGAATTATCTAGTCTTAGGAGGAATTATCTAAAACTGAGTAAGCGTTCAGGCAAGTAATCTGTGGTTGGATTCTGTCTATCTCAGGACTTCGTGGTGGATATGGACACCTTTAGGAGGCATGTGCTCAGGCTGGACACCTCTCAGAGCAGAAAGCCCTCCTGAGGAGTCAAATTATCCTGGGGAGGAGGATGAGAGAGAAGTCTTTGGAGCTTTCCCTTCAAAGAAGATGAGTAGCCCTGATGAAAAATATCTCAGATGAATTTGGGTTATTGTTCCATAGATGCAGCCATGTTTTTTGGTAATTCTGCAGTCACAGGCAGGTCTGAGGGACTCTGAATACTGGGACAGAGGTAAGCAGGTTATTTCCCTATGAGGAGGGAAGTAAGGCTTTCCAGTGTGCCTTATTTTACATATAGTACCCTAACCTTCAGCATATTGATTTTAAATGAAAAAAAAAAAAAAAAATGCAGCTTAAATTAATCGAAATCCATATCTCCATTTTTCTTCAGTATTCAGTCTAAAGTTTCACTTAAAATATTATTAAAACAAAAATAATGATACTCTTCTTTCCCTCACCCCCTACCCTCACCCCAAGAAGAGAAATGTATTTCCAATACTTTGTGGAATTAAAGCACATGAGCAGGCACAAATCAAGCTTTGTTGTGTGACTTTCAACATTGGCACCAGTACAGATATGGCTGCCTTGGCAGCACTAGAGGAAACCCATTTGAGTTCTACAATCCTCTTGTTTAAACCCAAAGACTCAAATGTCTGTTGTTTGTTCAAAGACTTTTATTGTTTCCATTTCATTACTTGGTGAACTGGATACTGGGACAGGTGTGTCTACAGTCTGTTCATATTGACTGTCCATCTGAGACACCAGATAACATGATAATGCATTCCTGGGTTTCACAAACTTTGTCACTTCTGCCATAAAACCCTGGCACCTAGTGTAAATAAGTATATCTGGAATATAGTAAATTCAATCCAGGTCTCTCTCAAAGGGCAGTAATCTGTTCCTGAAGGCCTAACCTTCCTCATCAGTCAGAAATTGTGCTAGTCCTACACTATTGATTCAATCCTTTCCTGAAGGAGAATAAAGCACCAGAGTACATTAAGGGATTTTATGTCAACATCTCAAATGTAGCTTTTGCCATACAGTCTGGAAACTAAACAACATATATATATATACTGGGCAATGCAGAGAATACATTCACATTTTCTGCCATGATACAGATACAGCTGCTGTCTCTCTGCTTTTTCTGTTTATATACCTATGCACAAACTCACATATGCACACAATTTATGCATGTGTATATATATTTATATAAAATGTATGCATCTGTATGCAGTCTTCAGCTAGTTGGTTGGATTCCTTATCTCTCAAAAACACTTTCATTTATTTACAATATAAATGTTCTGAGAGTGGCACAACAAGTAGAATTGGTAAGTGCTTCCCAAGATTCTGTTGTCAGTGAGTGCAAAGTTATACCAAGTCAAAAAAATAATATATTAGTGCTGTAATTTTCTACCCAGTACACCAAGAACACACTTGGGACCCATGCATAAGTCTATTGATCCACTAGGTCAGGGACCTTAAAATATTTGAAATTGTTCTTCAGAAAAATAAAATAATCCACACTTTTTTTGAATTACTGTGGTCTTTCAAAGTCCGTATAAAGTATTACGCAAGGAGACAAAGCTATTTTACCAGGCAGGCAGATATTCCAAATTACTGGTTCTTAACAAGCATGGTAATACATCAGTCAAAAGCAATAAATTTAAACTTAATGAAATCTCAATTTGCCTACAGTGCATTTCACTTTGACATTTTCTACATTGCCACGGTGCTTTGATAAAGTTTTTTAAAATGCAAAGAAAGTGTCTGTAAGGCTAAAGAGCAGACTTGGTGCCATTGTGCCCAATGGAACATTACAGTACTTAAGTTCCATCACTATATGCCCTGTGGCAGACTAAGCCTGAGTGCTAACATAGGTTCAGTTTTCATTATCATCATGTGATTATCCATTTTACTGCATTTAACTGATAATACAACTACCAGCTCACCTTAAAAGAATTAGCTTGGAGGTTTCATTGCTTTCCAAATGGAATTCATTTGACAAACAAATGACAATTAGCCCAGTCTCCCTGTTCTGTGTCAGGATGGTTTTTGATTGAACCTAGACCAATTTACAATTTTTAAATGAGTTTAGACATTTACATTTAAAATGTCTAGAGGAAATTAGCCTTGGGACATCTAACAGCCAAAATGCTTTTTGAAGTTGATTATTATTTGATCTAGTACCCTCTACCTGTACATTTTGTTCTGACTTCAAAGTTTTGGAATGAAAATGCCACCTACACCTCAAAGCGTAGGGAAAAACTTAAAAGCAGTTTTACTCATTATATTATGCAAAGAAACCTATATTTTAATATTCGTTTAATATGGTTAGTTAGCTTTAATGACACCAGTTTGACAGTGTCATAGTTTTCGAATATAAGACATTGATTGAAGTTTCCTGTACTTGCCAGGTTTTTTTTTTGTAGAACGAAAGAATATCTTTTGAAGGTGAGATTCATATGCCCCATACTACTGTTCTGCCACAGATAGAAATGTAATCATTTACAGATGAATGCATGTCTTTGTACAGAGTCAAAAGTATGTTGTCATTTCTATATTCTGTGTATCAAAATCTTTATTAATATTTGTATGCTTGCATACTAAATTTGTCCAGCTATATTTATGTTGGTCTTATAGTATGAGGGTCTCTTTGCAAAAAGAGGTTGTCAGCAATTCCATTACAAACATGCGGGCTCAGATAACACAGCCATGAAAATTGGGCTGAAATTAGGCACATGGTATCTCAGCCTTGAGGTACTTTGTGTCATACTATTTTTATTTTGTATTATTAATTTATGCATTTTTTTAAAGTTAGAAACCTCTACATTTGGCCAATGTAAAATTATGAGCATAGAAATAAAATATGTTGCTTTTCTGGGTTCCATGTCCTTAAAACTCCACTTGAAGCCTATAGGTGTCTTATGACTTTCAGAAATAGGTCTGTTTTATTTCAACAAAACCACTATTTGGCTTTCAAACAGTAATGATTGCTTGGGAAGTATTTTTTAAAGATGTTTCATACCTTTCTGATATATGTACTTTCTATGAGCATACAACGTTATCCACTAAGTATTCTCTTTTACCATGAATAAATATAATTCTGTTATAACCATTCCTACAAACCCTGTTCAACGGGGTTTTAGGAGTCCAGAGCCTGAAGTTGTGTCCAAACACACCTGGAAGCCAATGAGGTATGGAAATAGGCTCTTTTGGAAAAATAAATCTGAACAACAGCAACATTATTGTTTTCTAATCCCATTCTTTTGTTTGCTGAATCAAGGGGACCACATTTTCTGGAGGGAAACAGTCTTATGCCATCATTGACCACTTTGCCTGACTTTCAAGTAATGTCAGCTCCTATGGGTGTCCATACAAAGTTAATTGCCTGTGTTCAAAAAAAATCTGCTTTACTACAGAAACAGAATGCTGATTTCTGCCAGTCCTTGGCTAATACCCAGCTGGGCTCCACAGGTTAGGTGATTCTTCACCTTTGTCACCTAACAGAATAGATCCAGTAGACATAAATATCAGGCCACGTCCATACAAGCCTCGTCAGTGCTGATGATTTTGGAAAGAGCAAGATGATAAGTACAGTCTACTCTTACCTGCTTAGAGCAGTCTCGAGATAAGATGGTGGTGGTATCCCTTTCTCTGACAGCCATGGCAAAGTATCCTTCCTCCTTGCCATGAGGAAGATTTAGGAAAAAATTGGGCTTCTTTTTCCAGCTTTGGAGGCTTGTCACTTGTCTTGCTGTGTTTGTGTGTTCCCAGCATAAATAATGTAATTTTGTTTATGCTTTGGATAAAAAGCCAAAATGGCTACTCTACGTGGCCAAGTTTCCTTGGGGGGCTCAGTGATTAAAAAAACAAGTGCATGTATTTTAGGCAATTTGGTGATGAAGGATCTTTCTGGTCTTGAATCTTAGTCTTCTGTGACTTAGTCCTTGAGGAGCTCAAAATCTTTGTCTTGAAACCTTTCCTCACGTTAGGGATGAGGAAATGCAAATCTAAAGAATGACCTGGGAAGAATCCTTGGATAGACTGTGTCAGGCCTGCAATGACAGGGGCTTAAAAACGTGAGCAAATTTCAACAGATCCAGGTCTGTCTCAAAATGTATCATTACGATCAGTTCAAGGTGATGCTGCCACACTCTTTCAGAAATAGTTATTTATGTAAGGAAAAATATATATGTATATATTTTCTGTCTGCTGTACTGTAAAATATGTGCAAGTGAGATAAATATACTTCAGGTGTGCTTGGTAAGCAAACAAACACCCCAGGGCATGGAGGTCAGAGACCAGCTCTCCTGGGAAATTTTAACTATTAAATTCAAAGTCTGTAATTTTCTACAGTCTAAAAAGCACATCTTTAAAAGTAGATACCAAAATCTTCAAGTATGCGAGTGCGAGTCTCTAAAATCAGAGTGACTAATCCTTCCAGTATCACTATTTAGCAAAATACTGGTTTTGCATTCCAACTAAGAGAACATCAGTTGGATTTCTCAGTTGGGAAATGCTTTTGCTTGTAGTACATGCAGTGAATTCTCACAAACGTTAATAACTTCTCTTCAACTCAGAGGGCAGAGGTTGGAGATATTTAGATGTAAATTTGCTGCTGTCAAATACAAAGAAAGGGCAATATTTTTAGAGGCAAAGCTGGTGGAGACCCAAAGCATGCAGCAGTTATTGCCATGTTCGAAGTCACCCTTCTCCAACTCCCCGCACCACCCCAACCTCACATGAGAGCAGATGACCCTCACGTAGAGGGAGAGAGGGAAGGAATGGGATGACTTGGTATTTCTTGAAAATGTTGGAATTCATTTATTATTTATAAATTTCATTTTGTACATATTTTAAGGGACATTAAGAGATTAGTAGTCATGCAGTTTGTTCTGAGAATTAATGCTAATCCTCAACGATAGGTGAAGGGTAATTTCATTAGTTTTTATAAAGATTTGGAATAAAACTAACCATTCAGTCAACAGTTTGAAAGCAGACATCCAGTGCTGTGCTCTCTGCTATCTCAGCAGGCTCTGCCTCTCTCAGCAACATGTCAGCACAGACGGGCATATCGGCGGTAAGGGTGCATTCCTCAGACGTTGTTTTATGTAAAATAGGTGGGTCTGTCTTTCCTAAATATGTCATATGAAATCATTGTCTCTAGCATGACATATAGTAGTTCAGGAAGGGAAGCTAATCTAGGAAATAAAGGGATACAGACTATTGATGCCAAAATCAGCAATTACATTGTATGAGATCTCATGAATAATTCCTGAGCTGTGATTTAACATTAATCTGAGTGTTTAGTACAAAGCTGGGCCGACACCAATAAAATGCTGACTGATTTGTTTTAAAATAATGCTCCTTCAGGCTTCACTACACTGCTTTGAAATGACTGCTTTTAGGTAATACCTCAACCTTTTGTCTATAAAACACAGATAGATGTACTCACATGACTGCACTCTCAGACTCTGCTGTTATTTTTCCCCTTAATTTTGGGCTGAAACGTTTTCCGTGTGCAGTATTTAATACTAGCCATGATTTAGGCTGTGAGCTTCATAACCCAGAGCTTCCTGCCTCTCAGGGTAAACCTTCTCAAAACAGGACTGTGTTAATACTGGGTGGTGATATTTGCTAGGCATAGGTATTTCAAGTGCAAAGATGAGGAGACTATGTGGTGAAGAATACAACAAATTACTCAGCCAAACATCAGAAGAGTTCAGTGTGTTACAGTTGTTTCTGCATCATTAAATAATGCCTCTTTCCAATGAACATCACATGACAATAAATAAACAGCTGAATGAAACGGTGATGACCATCTGAAGAGACACAATGCATTTATTCACTCCCACCTGTGCCCAGGGAATGATGTGCTTATAAGCATCTCCCATCTCATCTTCTGCCTCTGTAACAATGTCTTTGCCACTTAATAATGGTAAAGCACTAACTGAACACATTCTTCTCATCCATTAGCATAGCATGTCTGTTCAATAGAAACCTTAAACCTGGATTGCTCACACATGCCTCCTATGTGCTCTCTTTTAGAAGTTAAGACAAAAGGTTGTTCTGTACAGAGCCAGAGCTGGCATTCAGGTGCTTGTTCTAGGTTCCTCTGACAGTGCCACAACAGCAGCATTTACCTCAGCATAGCCCATAACCCATGGAGGATGGATGACGCTGCAGCCAGGAGCTCATTTAAAGCCATTTCAGACATTCTGGCAGTACCCTGCAGTGACTAGAGAGTGGTCGTGTTGTATGAGGCTAGCCAGAAGAAACCACTGTTATGTGCCTTTCCTAAGCATTGCAGTGAAAAACTGTTTCTTCCAAATGCCCATTTCAAAACAGCAGTCACTTCGGGGCATGACAGCAATCTCAATAATAAGTGACACTAATTTACTCCTACCTTTTGCATACCTACATGCTGGCAAGTACAATCCATGCAGCAAAAGGAATTAAGCTCCATAGGAAGCATGTGTTCTACGTGGCTGTGCTGGATCATTCAAGAAACAATGGACTTAATGTGCAGATGTATGTCTGTATTAGGAAAACTATGCTAGGAATACATTAAAATGCCTGGGGAGATTGTTGAGTCTTCATTACTGAAGGTTTCTTTTCGAAGCAAGACAAGCAAAACCAGCATCTCTCTGATCTGGTTTCTGTTTCATTTCTGTGCAGTGATGAGCACTGCATCTCACAAGTTCCTCAATGTGGAGATCCTGATCACCAAATCAACCCTGGCACTATCAGCTCAGTAAATGCAGTGGAATTTGAGAATACCAGTGTTCTGACCTCATAGAATAGAGAATATTCTAGAAGCACTTCAATGAATGTTCTGACATTACAATATTTTATATTGTCTGACACTTAAAAAAATAACCCACTGTCAATGTTCAGCTGACTTTGGCTTGAACAAACCATAGAAAATATGAAAATTTTTACAAAGAGAAGGCTTTCCAACTAAAATACTCTTTCCAGTACCCTGCACCAGTAAGTCTGGGTGGATTGTCCAATTTTTTTCTTCTGATTCCAATTGTGCACAGGGATAAATAACAGCAAGGGAGGAGGATCTTAGTCTGAATACCTTGTTTCTTCTTCATGTGTTTGTTTATGGAACTGCCCAGACATGACTGAAGACCCTGGCGCCAACCATGTGTGGAGGTATTAATTCAGTCTCCCCATTCCTAATGTCAATTTTTGCGTACTACACACAGTGGTTTGCATTTCTATTGATATACTGACTTATTCTGGCCTGTCTGACCATAAAAGCAGGAGGGAAGAACAATAAAATGAAGCAGGAATATAAAATGATCTGCTAGATGCAGAGCCAGAAGACCGAGGGGCTCTCTGAATGGGAAGGACAGGAACCAATTCTGCTCAGCAGCTACTGAGTAAGGCAGAGGGTGGGTGCTGTACTGTGAGGAAGGAAGAAGGTCATGCCAGAAGGCAGCATCCTGCCTGGGAGAACGTTGGCTGCCTTCAGTTGTTTGTTTCACTGTTCCCTGTTCCTTCACTCTCTTCAAAGGAATTATGGAGTAACAGCTAAGGATAAAGCTCCAGCCCCAAGGAAAGATGATTTTTCTTGCTTTACTTCTTTGAAGCTTTATGTCCAGCTTTACAGCCTGGTGCTTCACCTCTTCCTTGCATGGAGTCTCCTTGACTGCGCGAGACTTCTGTAGGAATGAGCAGGGTGCTGCAGGGAGCTGACAGGTACAGGGTGCTCTGTTCTTGCACATCCCTTTTCCCTTTTCCACTTGGCCTGACTTGCTCAGAGGGCATCCTGCCCAAGAGGTGTTTCAGGGCTCTCAAGCACTGCAGTGTAGGATTTTCACCAAGCTGGATACTACACCAGCACTGACACATCTCCTTTCACAGCCACTTGCCAGTGTTTTTTATTGCCAAATAAGAGCTTGGAAGAAGATGGCTTAGTAGTGGGTACGTTCATGATATGGATGGATCTGAAGGCAATTATATTCTTGGGGATAATCCAACTGTGGGGCAGGGACCAGTGTTCATGATTGTTTTAAGGGCTTTTCATAGCTATTCACGGGAAAAGCTCTCAAGATTTCTTCTTCTCTCTCTCTCTGTCTCACATGAATCTTTGTTACTGTTATTATTCTTTTTTCCCCATTATTGACTCATAATTTTAAGCAGTCTCAGGACTACTCTAACTCTTCTCTCTTGATAAAATTTCATGGAGTTTTGTTATATTAGAAATGTCACAATAAAGTGTATCCTAAATACATCACCCATTACCAGTGGCAATCCCTGGCATTTGGGACTATCCCTGCACTAATAATTATACCATGCGATTCTCCCAGATATGCAAAGGCAAGCTGTCTAATCCAGGAGAGGTAAGAGAGAAGTATCTAGTTGTCAGTACTTAGACTTAAAACTCTTTATACAGTTGAAGTGTGTAGTTGAGAAAGAGATACTTGAATAAATGTAGCAACTGTTACCCAGGGAGAAGTTTATGCATTAAAATTAATGAACAAATGTTTGTTTGTAGTTTGCAAAATGAAAGAATATATGGTGTCAGAAGAGGTTTTATCTTCTGTATATATTTTTTTAAAAATTTAATAAAACCAAAACAAATAGCACTGGCTTATCCAAGGGAATATTGAAATCCATTAGGAATGCACTTGGAGTAATCTGATTCAACAAGTCGGTATATTTCTCTCAAAAACATAATGTCTGTACTACATTGTGTGAGATGAAGGTTAGATTACATTTCTTGCCAGTGCAATAATTCCCACATCATAAATTCTGATGAAATTATATCAATATATAAAGCAAATGGATGTCTGACCCACCATCGTTTTCTAGTTCTCAGATGCAGAAGCTGACATACAAGTAAATCCCCAGCTGCTTTGTGCAATACTATTACAACAGTGCCATTGCCTGGGAACTGTTATTAGCTATCTTGACCAGGAGCTGCTGTTAGAGTTTGTGGTTTCTGCTCTGAATATTAAACTTTGGCATACAAGAGTCCTCATTGTGGGGAGCACTTGGAAATGGTAATGTTAAATTGCTTTATATTTGCGGGGTTTGATTGCTTCAGATGATACAGGTCTAGCTGGTGGGCCTCTCTTACTGCTTGTATTTCCAGATTATAAATCATTCCTTTGACAGGGTATCTGCCATAACCAGTTCTCAGTTTTCGTACTGTCCTTCTTTATATTACAGCTGGCAACTACTTTTCTGGGCCATTCAGGTGCACAGCACTTATAAGAATAAAGGCAAAACTGAAGTTTTCATATGTATCTTACTATTTAGTTTAAATGTCATTAAGTATGTGAAACTAGGATATGGCATACAGGTTTGAAAAGAACTCAAGCTGTTTTCCCAGTAATATGATGTATTTTTATACCTGCTATGATCAAGCTACCATATTAATGGCTGAACTTGAAGGACCAAAGAGCGCTTAGAGTAAAACAAACCCAACTTATTATTAGCATCATTCTTGACATCATAAAAGCTTTTAACAGAATAAGAGCTTACAGTTTAACTTGCAGGTCAGCTTGGGGTAAAAAGTTTGGACAGTGTTTAAAGTCTGTGGCAGAAAGAGTTACAATCATTTAGGACATTTTCTTAAAACAGCATAATAATATTCTCAGAAATAAAGAGGAAAATCATTAGAGTTATTCTCCTCCAGTCCTTGAAGAATAGTGATGTTAAATTGGAAAAAAATAATCAAAAAGAAGTATTGTTCATGATCTTATAGTTAAAATTTAGTGTATAAACTATTAAATACAATTTCACAGTTTTTAATCGCTGTTAATGCAAAGTCTCGGTAACTCTCTGCTGTCTCATTATGCTTTTATTAGATTAAGACCTCAATGATGTTTCGCCCACCATCATATAAAAATGACTCAGAAGGTCTTTAAGAATATACATGAGGCTTTGAAACTTCACAAGGTTGACTTTACGTTTTTTTTTTTTTTTTTTTTTAATTTTTTCCCTCAAAAGTTTCATATTAACCTGTCATTTCAGACAATTTCTAGAAGTTCCTGAATACTGAATTACTGATTGTATCAGAAACCCTGATTGCTTTTCAGGAAGTCACAGTAGCAAAGATATAATAAATAGATAAATATTTTGGGTATAAAACAAACAAGAAATGTTAAACACAAAGCTTTCAATGTAAATTTTTTAAAGTGTTTTATTTTCAAACATTTTCAGTCAAAACTTCTGTTTTTAATGAAAAAAAAAGCTTCGGAGAATATTTTCCTTTTCAAAAATTGTGTATGAAATTACAAATACATTTTTATAAACAGAACTATTTTACAACAACAACAAAAAAATCTCTCTTTGGAAATTATATTGAAATTATTTTTCTATTAGAATTATTTACTTTCAAGGGAAATCTCACTATTATCAAATCACATTTTGAAGAAAATCAGATATTGATTAGCCTATAAAATAAAAGAGCAATGTTCTGTACTTGAAAATAATTGTTTACCTTCAAAGAAAGATTAAAATGCATTTGAAATGCATTTGGCCCTAAACCACTCAAATGCAAACACACCAGGAATCTGACATCAGAGATTTTTCACTGTGTGCTGATTTTGTGATGGAAAAAGCTAAGGGGGAAAATCATTAATCCGCACACCCCATAATTCATCACACAAACCCTGGTATGCTCTTCCCGAATCTCAGCAAAGATTTAAAAGTGAAATACTGTAGCAAAGTCTCATGTTACTAGGATTTATTGTTTTCCAAATACACTGCAGAGCATGGGCTAGAATGTCAAGAAGTTCAATTAGAAATCAGAGAAAGTAAAATACACCTGTTAGTTTGGAGGAAAAGCATATTTTGGCTTCACTTGGCTTTTCAGTGTGCTGGTCTCAGGGAATTCTGAAATTCCTGCCCGCTTTTTAATAGGCAATATTGACCCAAGACAAGTGAGCATTATATTGATATCAGAAAGCTCAAGCTGGTGCTGATTTTGACAACGTGATAAAGGGCCCACTAAGCATAACTGGTTCCTAGAGGAGGCAGGTTTTCTAATGTATTAGGGCTGTGCTTGTCTGTCTCCTACATCTGGGAGGCATATCTCAGTATGTCACCTACTTCTTTTCACAAAATAATATGTGCCCGAGCTTGCAACCATTACTGACTGGTATAAATATTAAAGTATATCTGATGCAGAACCGTGCAACAAATAAATGCCATTTGCTTCAATCCCAGGAGTGGTCAGCAAGGCCAATAGTTCATCCTGACACTGTACAGCAGGTCAGGATAATGTGCTAATAACTCCAGCAGCCTTCAGTACATGCTGGAGTCACCCAGTGCCGGTGCCATGAGACTTGTCCCTCCTGTTTGACTGCTGACACTTCGCACCAATCAGCAATGGCCAGGATGCAATGTGCCTTCATCCCAAGTGATGAAGATCTCCACACAGATCTCTATGCTGGTGTTGACACTCAAGTCACAGTCCAAGCCTTCTGTGCTGCAACTGATCCGGTCCATTCATCAGAAAAGTTGTTTCTGGGTCACACTTTTATTTGGGGGAAAGCTGGAGTTTACCTATCGGTATCTTCCACCCTAGAATTTACACTGCAGCATTACTAACAGCTGTAGACATTAACATTTTATGGTGTGAACATCATTATGTATCCTACAAGATGTGAATGCCATGCTGTAAAGGTGAAGGTTGCCTAATTCATGAAGGAGTAAGGGACTGTGGCAGTGTAGAGCTAAAATTACTTGTGGCAATTTCTTATCCAAAATGAGATTTTCACTGGACTCTGTGACCAGCTGCTGGCTTATTCCATCTCTGCTGAAGATGTTAACTGCACAGCTTGAGCCTGCCTTACATAAATGCTGCTTATTTTCCAAAAGCTCAGTATACAATTAACACTGTATAGCGGCAGTGAGGTAGACTTCACCGTTACAGAAAATTTTCTGAATCAGTTTCCACTGAGAGAGATTTATGCATATGGCTTGTATATCAGTGTGTTTTGGATCCATTCTGGATTCACAGACCAATTAAAAGGAATAAAAAGAGAGTGCCCAGGTTATCTCAACAGACAGAAATAATGGCACTGGATTTGATACTACAGCTAAGTGCTGCTGTAGCAGCTAACTCTCTGTTATCAATTGCCCCAAGAGCTTCTCAAGTAAAGATGATGTGGGCCTGGGAGAGGACAAATAAAGAATATGTGTAGCTCTGTTACATATGTATTGAAGACCTTAAAGTAAGTGGCTGGTGAAGAATCACAACCCAGTTGGCTAGGATGCATGAGATGTATGGATTTTCAAATTCATTACACACTTGTGAAAGCATTCTGTGCTCAAGTCACTGTCTTGACTTTGGCTTTTCCCATGTTGACAGGGACTATGATGCAAACAAATATTAAATTGCTTTGGAGTTCATAAACAGTTTCAACCAGTTTCTCATTACCAGTTTCTTCATCTGAAAACCAGAGCTACAGTGTTTGCTGAAACCAGTTCGTGACTTGGTATTTCTAACCTGAGGCTTCTCTCAAGGGCCTGATTTCTGGAGACACGGGCATTCAGCATTTTCTGTGTCCTGAAGCAGGACACCACCCAAATTACTTGTCACTGAACTGAAAAGGCTACTTATGCCTATTTTAAATTTATACAGTACTCTGGAGCTACATGCAAAAAAAGACAACCTGAATATTGAAGGCATTTGCCTTTCTTTGTAGGCTGTCACTGGAGATACATGTGACAGGAAGTAAAACACACCTGCTAAAAAGCCTTTAGAAATAGGAAATAGAAAATCTTATGCATTTTCCTTGTAATTGAGTTGTTCCATCCTGGCTCCAAGGCACTTTTTCCCCAGAGCTTTGCCCCTGCCATAACCTTATTTTGAGCACTCACTTTGGATCCCTGTATTGCTGCCTGTATTGCCAGTTCTGTCTAGGATGAGCTGTTGCCAGCTGAACGTGGAAGGTCTGCACTGGCTGTGGCTAGCTTTACAGGATATATTTTTATAAATGCATGGCATGCTGTTTTCCAGAGATCCCAGAGCTTTAGAGGAGCAGCAAATTTTGACCTCTGCATCTGCTTAAGCAGAAATAAAAGACGGTGTTTGTTCACAACAAATATAGGACATGAACACGTCCCTGTACCACATGACTTACAGTAATCTAATAATAAACCTTGTGGAAGATGTTAATATTGCAGGAATTTAATTTTGTTTATCTGGGGCAGAATATGCACTAATTGCCTATTTAATCATGTTTATAATTAAACTCGTTATAACAATGATTCACGTGTCGGCTTCTCTAATTACACAGGCAGGGCAGCATTATTTCCTCCTTACACTTCTCTCGTTTAGGCTGGAGATGCTCAGTGTCACTGACAACCCAGTACTGCACGTGAACTGCACGTGGGTGTTAAAGCTATTCTAGGAGGAAAACCCTGCTGTGACTGACCCCTGTATGGGCCACGGTGAGCTTCTGGCAGAGAACAGCAGAAAGGGGTCACGTTGAGAGGCCTGGCATTTCTGCACCAGGTGGATGTAGTTCAGTACTGAGTGCACTGGGTGTTGGAAAGATACCAGGACAGAATATTTTCTCTTGGAACAGGACAGAATATTTTCTCATTAGATGGAATTACAAGATTCACATCAAATAAGAGTTTGGGGCATTATTCTTTCACTGAGCACAAGAGGTTCACTTCTTGCAAGAGACAGGATGTAGTTTCTGGGGATATACACATGCATGTGTATATATAGCTACAGATACATAATTAGCATCCTGCAATATTACTTGTGTGTCAGTTAAAATTCTGCAAGATACACTAGGAAACCTTATTTTCAGCAGTCTAATGGTAGCAGGGTCATAAAAATTCACAGCAGGCTGAAAATATCTCAGCCCAGGAGCTAATTACTTTAAAACATTAATTTTTCTGGAAAAATCTTGTTTTTCCCTTGAGGCTATGAGTTAGAAAGTGTATCCTTGTTTAAGTCTCCACTCCCCCTTACCTCATCTGCTATAACTGAAATACAGCTCTGTTATTTAGTTAAAACAATTGCAGACAAATTGAATCTGTAATGACGATCAATTACTATTGGTATCTTGCGATGCTTTTAAATAATTAAGGTCTAGACTTTCCAAAGCAGCTCACACTGCATAGGAATTAGAGAGGAGGGTTTGAGAGGTCACACAAGGCTGCAAAACATGGAGCAATATCAATGCCTGGAGTGCCTTTTTTCTGTTGCCACCTAGAGAAGTTCTCCAGCCCTTGCTGAAGATCTAAGACCTTCTCCTGGGGACTGGATGAGCCCATCAATCAATGCTCAAAAATGCTTTTTTGGTCTGCAAAAGAGACATTTGTAGTTTAGGTCTTGCAAAAACATGGCTGCATAACTTCAAACTCAACAAGGAAAAGTTAGAGGTATGAATGACCCCTTTCCCCTGAAGAGTCACCTCAGTGACTTGCTCAGGAGCCACCTAGAGTCAAACCCAACAGCAGAGACTTGCTCAGCCCAGTCTTTGGGTGTTGAGTGGTCAGTGCTGGTGACATGATCCCGAGCATGCTACAGGAAGCTGTACTGGAAGGAAGGGTCCCAGTAACAGCCCTGCCAGGCTCTCAGCCCACCCCAGTGTGTTCTCCCCTCCTCAGGCTAATGAACTGCTCACTCATTAGGAAAGTTACTCTTGAACAAAAGTCAGAGATGATTGTTCAGAAAATGAGCTCCTCTTTTTCAGCACACTGAAATAAATATGCTCAAACTATGATAAAAGCAGCAGGAAGCAATACATGGAATAGTATCTTAAAAATCCCTCTCTGCTGTGAAACAGTGGTACCACTGAACTCAGCTACTCACACCCTGTTTGCCAGGACCAAGGCATCTTTTGTCTTGCATTTGGCCCAACAAAGTGTCATGCCCATTCTGCTATCTAGTGGCTATTCTTGTAAAATGCATCCAGTGCTGTACAGTCTGAAAAATATCCTTCTTTCCTCTCCTCCTTTATCATATAACTTGTTCAATTATATTGTCTTTTCTTCTCTCGATTCCTATCTACAACTATACTTGCCCAAAGCAGCTATTGTATAACCTGTGGGTCTTGGATTAAGTTCACTAGTCTAGTTGACCCTCATCCTGACCTTCACTTAATTAAATACAGGATTAAGCCCAGAAGTATGCAACTCAAATCTCAGGTTATAGCAGAGGGAGTTCAGCACACTGGCAAGGAGCTGACTGATGTTCATGAATGAGCTCACCTGGCCTTGTAAAACACCAGAAAGTGCATGATCCAGCCTGTTGCTTTTGGAAAGCAGAGCGGGTTTAACTCTTTCCTGGTGAACCTTTCTCTGTGTTTTCTCTGGTGTTATAGATCAGCGTAAATACACATCTAATTACAGAAATGAGGTGCATGAAACATTTCTCTATTGTGGAATCAAGAAAATGAGTATTCTTATTAAAAGTAGTAGTAGAAGAAGAAGAAGTAGAAGAAGTAGTAGTGTAGTGGCATGAATATCTTGGTAGCTAGTGCTAACATTTAATGATTTTGAATTGGGACCCTCAACCATTATCTATTTCCAGTGCCAATGTAGCTGGAAAATTAGTTCCTCAAAGATGTCTTCCAGAGCCTAAGTTATGTAAACCAGCAGCTTTTACTGTATTCATGAATTAGAGGGAAGAGAGGCAATGCGATGGTGCACTAACTCTTCAGGTGGTGCAAACCAAAGGAGGAAATGGGACAACCCTGACTTCCACCAGATCTTCTAATCTGAGGCAGGTGAAAACCACCTGTTAAATTTCATGGAGCAAATCTAAAACCTCATGTGTAATGGGGTTGATGCAGAAGTGGACCACTTCACATTTCACATCACATCATTGTCCATCCATACACGTAAATTATGAGAAAGAACATCCAGTTGTTCCTGATAAGGGACTTTCTTGAGAGTAGACTGCATATGGCATCAAATTTAATTGTGTTTTAAAGCACGGGCAGGAAATCACGTTGTTTTATAATAGCCAGAGCATGGGGTTGAAATCCAGGAACTGTTCAAAACAAATAAAAATAAAAATAAACAAAAAAATAAAAAAAAAAAAAAAAAAGCTTTGGGAAGAGCTATTGGACAAAAATGTGTTTAATGCACATTGTCCAATTCTCAGCTGCAGATTCTGTGAGTAAGGACCAGCTTACTTTCAATTTCAGGATTTCAGTTTTGTTTTGTTTTCTTTTGTGTTTTTTTTTGTTGTTGTTGTTGTTTGTTTGCTTGCTTTTTCCAGAGACAGTGTGAGGGGAACATTGAGCTTGTAAGTTATGAATTCACTGAAAAATTGTTCACTGTTTTTCTGAGGATCGTGCTACAATCTATTCACCCCTGAAACAAACCCAGTGGGACCAAACCCCTGGTGGTAGGCAGCATCTCTGAAGACGGCTCAGTGAATGTGTCAGTGTAAGAACAATTGCAAATACCTTATTTGGGGTGTCTTGTATCATCTCTATACTGTATATTGACATTTTATTGACTCTGTCTGCTCTACAAATGTCATGTCACAAAGGATGAAATGAGGAGTGGTACCAGGAAAACCAAGTAATCTGGCTGGGTCAGGGACTGAGCTCCCAGGAAACCCACAGGAGAAGTCTCAGTCTGAACTCTAGCAGGGAATTAGCATTTAGGTACTTCAGACTTTTAAATCCATTGCATTAGCTGAAGAGCATTTGTCTAAGATGTCCATTACTGGTGAGAAAGAGTTTGTTTGTTTTTAAAATCTGCTTTAAATCTAATGGGCTACTGAATCTCCCCAAACTCCATTTGACAGTATTATTTTTTCAGATTAATTTTTTTAAGAACAAAGAAGCTTGACACCCCATACAGTGTGGAATAAAACTTTGAAAATGAATAAAAAGCAACCCCGTGACTAATACATTCACTATGTGAAGGAGCAATGGCTTAGTGGATCTGCTATTTCATAGGCAAAAATGCAGAGATTGCCTCTTTTGTCAGTTCATAGATAAAATCCTATTCTTTGTAATCCCTGAAGAAACAAATCAAATAAGCTCTGGCTGAGCTAACCATTTTCAATCCATCAAAGCAATCAAATTCTGTTTACCTGAATCAGAATGATTTCTAAAATGTTATTAAAAAGTAAAATGGAGTTTAACTATTCCAAAAAACTGAAAATGATGTGCAAACACAAAAGGGATAAGATTTCAGTAATTATGTAGACACAAAGTCGGTGCCATCATTTGTACCACAATACAATGTAGCTATGGCATATAAAGATAAAGCTTCCTTTGTCTAACATTACTGCTGCAAGTGATGCATAAACATAATTAATGTAAGAAGTCTTCAAAGGGGCGAATATTCATTTTGTCAGTTAGTTTTATTGCTCTTTCAAGCAAACAAAGGTTTTATAATTTAATAAACCAATTAACTGATTATATATTTCACCCAAAATATTTGTATATCACACATTACTATCGTTTCACAAATCACCCTTGTTTTTCGTGAAGTAGAGCCAGCGTGTGGTGCTGCAGTTTAAGCCCTGCATTTAGTATTCATGTAGTTTGCCCACTATTTTGGAGTGAGCGCCTAAAGAAGCCAGTGCCTCACTGCATTCCCTAAATACAGTGGCAAGTTTCATACAAATTTTGTCCTGTGGTGGCTTTGAAATGAAATCATTATGTCATGATTCTGGAATTGATCTGCATGAAGAATTGTGTCACCTTCAGGGCAGGACTCAGTGCATTTTGCCACCCCTGTAGGATCGCTTTTCCTAGTCAGCAGCGGATCTTGGGGATGATTTCAGTTGCAGTGCACATCACTGCAATGTATCCCTCACTTGCTCAGTGACAGCTCATGGGGTTTCCCATTGTATGCATTATCATATATGGAAAAAACAAAAAACAAAACAAACAAACAAACAAAAAAAACACCTTGTAGAAATTCTTTCTAAGCTTGACATCTTAGAGAACCATTCAAAATTTGATGCAGCAATTTTTATATAATATAAACAAGGAAAAAAGTGCACCGAGAAAACAAAAACTGTCTCCAAATTATTATTATTATTGTCATTATTGTTATCATTATTATTATTGCCATTATTATCATAATTATTATCATCATTATTATTGTCATTATTAGTATTATTTTATATACAGATAGAGGCCTTTCAATTGAGATTGTACATTAATTCTGCAATTTAAAAATATCCTTGCTTCTCTAGTTGATGAGGACAAAACCTGCCTGTGACGATTGTGATTGCCCTTCAGTGTCCTGCCAAAATTTGCCTAAATTTGTCAAAGCTATAACACAAAAATTATGTCCCTTCTCAGTTTGAAGCAAAACCTCAACTGCTAGTTATTTCATTGGATAATAAGAGGCAGCATTCACAAGTGGTTAGGCATGAGACTGAGAGTGGGAACTCAGCCATCTGTTCCGAGCTCAGCCAGTGCCTTGGTGTCTCTGGGAAAAATGTCATCACATGTATGACTCCATTGCTCAGGCTAAATTTGGAATAATTACATTCCGGCATCATTTTAGAATCCTAGCGGCATTTGCGATGTGCTAACATGGCCAGTGAGGAGCAGAAAGGACTCATGCACCAGGTCTGTGTAAATGAGGTTGCTTGTTTGACCAAAGCATATTATACAGTCTCATGACACAGCTCAACTCTCAGCTCCGTGTAATGCTGAGCCAACCGATGACCTTCCAGGGAAATTCAGTGGGAGAAACATTTTATCAGTGGAGTTGTCCTAGAGGTACTTACTCAGCCACTCCTCTGGGAATTTGAAAGTTAATACTGAGTTTTACTTCCCAAACCTGGGAAGAAAACCAGAAATTTGGAAGCCTGCAAGGCATCTCTAGACCCTCTGGAAGGAAGTCAAACCCATCATTGCATCCATTTCTGCTCAAGTCTTCATTGTCTTTCACTATGACTGGAGAAATCAAGAAGCATTCAGCCCAACCACTTAGTTTTCTATCTGCTTCTGTGTGTGAGTTATTTTTTAAAGATATAAAAACTTTCTGCAGACACTGGTAGTAGGTATAAAACTGTTATAACCCCCCAATAAAATAAGAAAATACTGCTTTAAGCTTTGTCTTTGCAACGGCTAATCTTTTACATTTCACTTTCCCCATACAGCACAATGCTCACCTGCACTGATAAATACAAAGTAATGAGGGACATACCAAAATGTGCGGTTCTTTCCCTCTCATATACACATGCACATGCACATGCACGCACACACACACACACACACAAAATACTCAGAACATTAAAGAAAGCTGTTAAACTAATCTGGTGCATCTAAATGGGCAATATATATTGAATCCATGCTCCATTGATCATAATTATTGCGGTGCCCTTTATCAAGCAGCCATCTTAAACCATTATTTAGAGATCATTTTGCTTTCCATTACTGTCACTATATTGCAGAATTCACCAGGAATTGGTCGCCGTGCGATAGATGTGTGTGCAGCTGTATTAGCCTGGAATCTGCTCGTGTTATCCAACAATGTTTCTAAAATGAGAGACTTAGCAGTGCATTCACACAACTTTTGGACAACCTTTAACTTCTTTCTGAAGGGACAGATTATTCGCATAAGCTTTGTTTTCCGTGTACCTCCTTTCCACCTCAAATTCTTTGAATATTCTCCCTAAAATTAAATAGCCTTTATGTGACCATGCTTACTGACAAGCTCTTCTTGTCTTAAGGTGTAACTGAGAGGTATTAA
This sequence comes from Nettapus auritus, assembly GCA_011076525.1. Classification (NCBI taxonomy): domain Eukaryota; kingdom Metazoa; phylum Chordata; class Aves; order Anseriformes; family Anatidae; genus Nettapus; species Nettapus auritus. The sequence continues at coordinate 30,561,292 of CM021770.1, forward strand.
ATGGCTACACTGCCAGTTTTAGAGGGTGATTGAAATGACTCGCTAACCTTCACAAAGTCTTTATTACCCTCTGGGGTAAGTGAAAGGTGGAGAGAGAAGTATTTTGGCCCTCTGAAGCAATGCACCACACAGACAATATGGTAATTCCACAAAAGCCAGCGTGTAAATGTCTGGAACTGAATCCAAAGCACAGAATTCTCAAAAGTACTCAGAAAACACCTGGCTTGTTTGCCTTGTAAGAAGATTAGAGGAACACAGAGAGAAAGAGGAAAACATGGTTCTTAATAAGACCAGCATCATTTTAGACTGAATCCCTATCTCAAGCCTCTTGAAGTAATGCAACTGGCATGTGCTGCATGCTGTGATATTAATAGATGTATCAGGAACACAGGTGTTTAAGCGGATATTTGCCAGTTTAACCAGGTGTAAGGAGATTTTAATGTAGCCAAAAAGTAAGAGGATGGAAAAACAGAAGTTTCAGACACCCGTCATCAGTGTTAGACTATGAAATAATACTAAACGTGTTGGAGATAGCTAAGTCAGCTTTAATCTTCTGACTTATAGCTAGGTGCTCAGCATATTAAAAGTTCAGTTTGACTCTTGATCAGTTTTTTCCAGGCCTTAACATTTCAGTGTAGGAGTCCTTACGAATGGCCTTGATACTGGGGAGCCCTTTGTGTATCACAACCTGAATGACCTCTGGGAAAAATCACTTAACCTTTCACAGGCTTTCTCCTCCTATCTGTGAAATGAAGATAATAACACTTCCTAATCTCAGAAGTTGTGTGGCTTTAATTGATTATTAGCATTTGTATAATCATTTTGAACTCCAGAGAGCGCATACGCACTGCATGTGTAGCGTAACAGGTAAATATCTTGCTTAGCTGTGGAGACAGTCATTGGACTTTATCTCATTGGGGCTTAAGGTCAAAGGCATAGAGAAGGCACCAGAATCTGATAAGGGCTTAAGTGGTACAGGGGAACTGCTTATGTTCTGAAGAAGCCACCAGTATCACTTTCTCCTTGACTCTAATCCACTCTCAGATGCTGTGTCTGCTACTATCAGGCCAACATCTGTATCTGTCCCCATGCCTGAGGCAGAGAGTATATTGACTAAAGGCAAACCAAGTGAGGAAACACTCGGCATCTTCACAGGCAGTAGCAACTAGAAGTTTATTTAGTTCTTGTCTCTGTAAAACCTCTTTTAGCCTCCTTAACCCATCGGGAGTCCTAACAGTGGTGAAAGAAAGAGAAGGAATGAGACTATTTTGACTGGCCAAACTCCATTGTTTGGGGAGCAGGTCATCTGATTTTGGGTTCAGGCTGCTCATGGATATAGGCATGCCACCAAACTGCCAATAAAATTTCAGAGCTTCACTGCTGTCCAGCTGTGCTGGGTGCACAGCAGAGCAATGCCATTACTGGCAGCAGGACAGAGCTTCTTCTACTTGTGTAAGGTGTTAACAAGTATTTTTGTCCACAGAAGGCTCTATGACTGACAGACATCCCAAGAGCTGAAAAGTTTTCCAGGTTTACTGCTAATGAACTACTAAGGATAATATTGTGATGTCCAGGATGGGATGTGACTGACAGTTTGGGTCCAGTAGAACCGACTCCATGCCAATTTAGGTGTCAAATGCATTTGGTCCCTGCCTTCGTGTTTCTTTAAACTCCACCTGAAACTGCACTGTCTATAAATATATTACTCAGCTACAGTGGACTGGGAACTACTAAGCACTCATTAATGGCTGTACAGAATAAAGGAAATACAGTCTTCAGAACAGACCATTACCATGAAGGTTGCTGTCTCCTCAACAAGTTTAAAGTTAAGGGTTAATGGATATGGAAGAGTACCATTGATGGATCGTTGGTCTCCTCTGTTACGCTGCCTAGCTTTTAACACAAGACTTTGCACTGAACATATCATGAGGTTCATTGCCTTCCACCAGAATTGCTCCATAGGGACTGTTGATGCAGCATCCTTGGCTTTTTAGAACAAAATATGTCTTCTCCATATGGTCAGACATTATAGTTATAGTCCCATTCATTTCCTCAGTGAAGAACATGAAACATCGCTGCCTCACATCTTCCTCTAACCCCAAATCCCTTTTAATTCCTGTGAATAGATTGAGCCATTTGCTCTCTCCAGGTTATCCATGAATGCTGCTAGAAGCAGGCTCAAGACAATATATCTGCATTAGTTCATTAGTAGTTTTTAAACAGTGATGAGACTGTTAAATCCTATTTTAGAAAGGTGATGACTGATAAATCATATTGTTATGTCTCTCTACTAAGGAGTGTGAAGGTAACTCAGTCTATTAATTCATTTTCTCCCAATGCTTGTATGTTTTCCAGTTCTGACCTGAAGAATTTCATAGTGGCTGAATTAAATCGTGTGACTTACATCCAGATTGTGCACGAGTTGCCATTGGTATCTTTGGTCTGCAGATTTTGCTGACAGAATTTGATTTGGAGGGATACTTTGTGCAAACTGTCATTTTTGTCCACCATAATTACATATGCTGAGCCAGGAAACAGAATAAATTAATGTGAGGATTCCTCTGAGGCAGTGTGCCTGCTTATGCAGCGTAGTGCTACATTCAGTGGGTTATATCTCCTCAGGTCAGAATAAGTTCCGCTTGTTGCCAGTTTCCATTGCATATTGCATAACGCAGTTCCCACTTTTGCAATTTAAAACCTTTCTAGTTAATTTAAATGTAATTGTCTTTAACTATGTAAAATATGTTTGCCTTTCTTACTCTATCTTTAGAAAGATAATGTCCTTGAAAATACCAAGGACATAATTATCAAGGATAATGTCCTTGAAAATACCAAGGAAAAGACAAATCTTTTTCTACCCTGGTGTGAATCTACTGTACAGTTCTTGTAGAGTACAGTCGTAACTCTCCAGTGTGGCTTGATCTTTTCAAAACTGTTTTGCAAGCAAAATGATCTTGTCATTGACAGTGTTTCCTGTTTCCCTAAGTGCTCCTTGAAGTTCTTTCTTGTAGTCACATCCAGGTGCCCTGCATCTATAGAAGTATAAAAGTATAAGGATTGGTTTTTTTTTTTTTTGGTTGGTTGGTTTTGTTTGTTTGTTTGTTTTTGTGAACATCTGTCTTGACTCCTTAACCATTCTATAAGAAAAGAATAATCAGAATATTTTGGAGGGTAGAGGGCAATCTGAAAACTAGTCATGGATTTTGCAAAAATAACTCAAAAGCTTCCCTGGATTTTGGGCAGCCCGCCTTGATCGTGTTTCTTTAATCTTCTGTTAGGTTAACATTAAAATTCAAATTAAGTTCCTGATTCTACCCCAAGATTACTGTTTGTAGATTGCTGCTTATCAGGTTACATCAGCTACTGCTCTCCTCTGCCAAGCAGTAGATTCTACAAGGTGCAGCACTGATGGACGGGAACAGCCCCTTGAGGCTCAGCTCATGTGAGTCATTAAAGAAAGATTTATTTCTCCTTAACTTAAACAACAAAGAGGTTTCCCACATGCAATTTTAAAAGTGTTTACATTGAGGGCATTGACTGTTTGATTAAATAATTGAAGTCACATAATTAATACCATTAAGAACAATAAATGATTTCTTGAAAAGATACAAAAACTGATGTATTCTCAAACAAGTTACAAATGTAATGGGAAAAATAAATAAATAAATAAAAGGAATTGAATCAATATCACAGGTAAAGGAAAATAGTAAACAAAGTGAGTATACACTTTCCAGCAAATACATAGCTTGTATTTTTAAATTCTTCTCCAGAGCTAAGCTTTTTCTTCTCGTCAGAGTATAAGTCAATTATGCTGTAGCACAAAAAGAAATCTGCAGTATTTTACTGTCATTGTTGGTAATTTGTCCCTTAGGGTGTTAGTATTCATACATAATTGCATATTGTCTCTCCCTGTAACATTTTCTACTTTCTTTCTGTGTTAGAACAACATAAGAATTATTGCATCCATGGGTTTTAGCAAATTATCCAGCTAACTTGATTTACATTCTATTCACAAACAGAATTACAGAAGGGAAAAATACATTGGCTTTTGGTTTTTTTTTTGTTTTGTTTTGTTTTGTTTTTTTTCCTTAGCTATCTCTTGGACCTGAAAGATTAGAGTTTATTCTTTTTCTTTTTCTTTTTCTTTTTTTTTTTTTTTTTTTCATTTGTGTGTGTAAGCATTCCTTAAAAGTATAAACAAAAATAAGGAAACACAATTGTATATAATATTGAAATCACTAAGAGAAACTCTTTTGGAAAGACCAGATGCAGTCTGAAGACAAATGCATTATAACTTGCATAAGTGTTTGCAGTTGGTAAAATAATACTCATACCCATAATACTCATTACACAGGTAAAGGTGATATCTTGAATTTCTTTAAATCCTTGAAAGGAAAAAAAACTCCTCAAAGAATGAATAGACTTCTTCCTGTAAGTGCTGCAGGCTCTGGAGCGACCTGTTCACCATCACAAATCTTCTAAATATTGGAGATGACAGAAGCATCCCAAATTCCCATCTGCTTACATATGGATACTTTAGTGAATATGCTGTCCTAAGCTTTGGCAGATTTCTCATCTGGCCCAACTTCAGGACTGATAGAGCAGCCAGAAGCATTCTCAGGGTTGCTTGATCACAGTCCAGAGGCTTCCTTGGTTCCCTGACCAAGTCAGAGTGTCTAGAGGTGACACTTGCAGTCGCTATTAGCTAACAATAAGCAACTCTCTCCTAGTGAAATCTGCTGAAGATACTTAGGTTATTTGGGTCAGTAAAGATGCAGACTGGCTGTGAAAATCTGTAGAAGCTTATCACTTCGTAGCATGAAAATGGAAGCTGAAATTCAGTGTAGGTAAATGCAATATGATGATCATGGAAAAAGTACTTAATTTTGTGTATACTTAAGAGAAGTCTTGATTATCTACAAGCATGAGGACAGAGTGTTGGATTCATAATAAGCAGTTTTGTGGAAATATCAGATTAATGCCAGACAATAGTCAAAACAAATAGACAGCTTGATAATTGGAAACGAAATAGAGAACAACACAGGAAACAGTCATTTATACAATCCTGTATAAATTCAGGATGAAATCTTGAGAATGGTGCAAAGGTAGAGTCCCCTCATGCCAAGGGAAGTGTGTAGGCCTGGAGAAGGCAGGAGAAAGGTGACATGGATGGTCACATCTTAGCAATTGTTCCTACTTGAGCAGATGACGAATTCAGCCTGGAGAGGCATCAGATGAGAAGGAATATAATATCCTACAAGAAATAAGAACAGAAGGTTATCATTTTCTGTCCATTCTGACTTCAGGATATGCACTCAGAAAGACAGGTTTTGAACTAGAAAGATGCAAAGAGCTCCATCTTCATTAAATTCATGCAAAAGCTGTCTAAATATGCCACAAGATGCAATGAGTGCCAAAGATAGCTCTTTGGAGAAAAGTTGTCCTGCTCTTACTCTCTTTCCAGCCAGAGACAGGGCACTGGTTCTATTGTGTGACCATGTGTGGTCATGTATTCATCACCTCAGCACGTCTTCTGCCCATCCTGTAGCTGGAAGATCACCTGGGAACCTCAGGCAGCAGAGATTTTGGTGTGAACACAAACCCACTGACCCAGAACGAGTGGAGAGCTGTTTGGCACCATTTCTGCTGCTGAACTGACAGGCAGAGAAGAGAGGAGCCTGCCTGTAATTAACAAAGCAGCTTAGCTACTAATACCTCCGTAATGTCCCTCATATTTTAGATGAAAGGCTCAATCAGTAATTTGAAACGAGAACAAACAGACTGAAAGAGTGGCCACTGTGAGAAAAGGGAGTACACAAAAACAGCTGTTTATCAAAAAAAAAAAAAAAAAAAAAAAAAAAAGTGTTTTCTGGATGTGCTCACAGGCTGCTCTGTGTACAATGGAGACTGCTTTTGCAGCTGTTTTCCACATCCAAAGCAAGTGAATGGCAGTGTAGTGCAAGTCCTGCACAGCAGCTCCCAAAGCAGCTCCGACAGGGCTTCACTGCAAACACCAGGAAAAATAAATGAATGAGTGAATGAATGAATGAATGAATAAATAAATAAAGTGGCAGATTTTTAGAGTTTTCATCTGCATTTCTCAGCAAAATTAATAAAAAGACACAATTCTTTTCTGGGGAAATAATATATACATATTTTCAGCTGGGAATTGTACTGAAAACAATGTTTTTGACAAGCAGAAACATCCAAAACTCAAAGGGGGAAATATTTTGTTCAGATGAAGGGGATGTGAGCATGCCCACATGTTTTCATGCATCAGAGACACCTATGTACTTTTGGAGGTAATACATCAATCTCCGAATAACAGTACAGTACAGTAACTGTGAATCCCACCCTACGGCTACTTTTGGACGTAGTTAACCCATAGCTAAACCAGAAAACAGTTTTACCTGATGTAGAAAAGCAGTGAATCTGGGTCTGACAGATAATTACTTCCCAGATATTCATCCAGAAAGGTGTGTTTTTTCTTCTTTTTTTTTATTTATTTTTTTTTTTTTTAAGATTTTTTTTCCTCCATTTTGAAATCCCGATGATGAATTTTTCTCCATTTCTATTCTCTCTGATAGAGTTCATATTTTCATGGCTTAGTGGCTGTTTGTATTCATTGCCCATCAAGCATGATCTGTGTTTACTTTGCTCTCCTCCTTCTCCATCCCTCACATCCCTCATGAATAACAAAACCAGAGGAAGAGGCTGAATGTATCTGGAATCATTCAGGTAGCAGATGAACTTCGAGTGTTGACTTTTTCACCCTCACAGGCATTGTCCATTTACTTTCTTCTTATATCCCTGCTCTAATTTGTACAAAGCTACTTGTGATTAGCTGACATTTACAAACATGTATTGATTTTTTTATTATTTTATAAAGAGTTCAAACAAATAGTGGTAGTCAATTCTAGCAGTAATCCCCCAAGAGGCAGGGAAAGATACAGTCAAAGCTACACAAGCTATAGGCTGTGCACAGTGCATTAGGGAGTAAAATTTCAGGTGCCTGTGCATCCTTTCACAATAATACTTTTTGCGTGTAGTAAGGCTGGTAAATACAAATGTCAAGAGAACATTTTCAGTGAGTCATATTTGAAATGACTCAAAGTCACATAAAAAGCAGCACAGTCATTCATTAAGTGCTGTCAGGTGTCAAAGGATTTCTCCGAGCTTATGCACCTTTTGAGAAAAAGAGTTCTGTCTAAATCATACTCACCACAAAATGCCAAGGGCGGAAACAGAACAGTCAATTTAGTGCCTTAGCTCAAAAACAAGGAAGATGCCTGCTGGGGCCCCCCGACCTGATTCATGGCTATTCAGGGACATAAGGGAATGCCAAAATGGATTCTGCTGCACTGCACGGTGAGTGGAGGTACTGGATCATTTCAGCCAGGAGATGAAAACCCTGGGGCTAGGCAGACTTCAATGCAGAAAAGTTCTATGAGGAATAGCCAGGGCAGTCAATACGGGTGTTTGTATAAAACACTTTGCTTTGCTCTTGAGGTAGGGCAAGGTTTCTTTCTCCACATATATCAAGTTTTTCCTTGCTTGCCAGTGAGTATTGATGAGCAGTCCCTGAAGCAGAGGGGTGAGATGTCAGCTTGGTCAACTTCTTTGCAGCCAAACTCACTTTATTGAAATGGGGAGTTTGACTAAATGAATGATTCAGAAGAAAAACATTATATTTTATTTAAAGATGCCCACACCTATGTTTTAATGCAAATAACAGCTTCAAACAGCTCTGCTAGTACTACTGGCAGTACATTAACCTGGACGTTTTTGGAGTCTATAGCAAGGTACTAACAGGAAGCAAGGATTGTCCCATGTTTCTCTAAAACTCTGCATGGCGATCTGTCAGTGTAATGGCCCTGGGCTGAGATTCCAGCCAGCTGGCAAAGGCAAATATTTCATTATTCCTAGTCTTTACCTGCCAACCTCATCCGAAAGCTTGATAAATTAAGTGCATTGACGTAATATAGGGGTTTCTAATATAATGTAATGTCCTGTGAATATAGGAGCAGAACACTTGCAAATGATTTCAAGAATCTTCCAAATAAAATCAAACTGCCATCAGATAGTCTTCACTGATGTGTTATACGCTGTTATTAGCCAGAGGCCAACAGTCCTGTGGTATTTAGAATCCTCTGGCATTTTGGTGACCTTTTATAAGGCATAAGGCATCAAACAATTTATTTCATGGCCGTCTCGTTGTATCCACGAAAAAATGTTAGTCAAAAACAGGTGTCCTGATCTGAGCCCTGTATTGCATTTCAAAACCCATTGAGCAGAAGCTAATTTCAACAATTTGCATGAGAGCCTTTTGCTATCACTTCTATCATAGTATCAGTGTCAGCTCAATTTTCAGAGCAGCTGTAGCTCAAACAGTGACCTGCTGCCTATTACAGTAGTGTAATGAAGTGCAATGGACTAGTAATTATTCTGCATTACCGTAGATCAAGTAACATGCAGCCCTCAGTTATCACAATGGAATCCCAGTTCTTGCTCAAAATGAGAAAACTGACCATGAAGTTGATTTAAGGGTGTCATCAAAAATTACTTTCAGAGCCTGGAAATGTACTACTTATTTCCCAGATAGCATCTGACATTGCTGTGCAAATGTCCCAGAGTCGCTGCATACTTGAATAAACTAGTTTCAAATAACTAAAAGAAAAGTTGTATCTGAGAGGCAGGAGTAAATTGAGATGGGATGTTCTTATAATTTCTAGTAATGAAATTTCATTAGGCAAATGATTTCAATGTCTACTTTCTAACACCGTCTGTGAAACGTCCTAACAACTTATTCAGGAGATCATATGGATTTTTTTTCTGTTGCTGCATTTGTAATATTGAACATTATGAATCTGTCTTGAAAGCGTGGCAAACCACTCTCTACCTGCCTGTACAATAATGACTCCAGCCTGTACAGATCATATTCCTTCCAAAGAATAAGCCAAGATTATCATCAGCTCTATGTTAAGATCTACTCCTTCCCCAAGCCCTCTTGACACAACTGTCTCAAAGCCTGCATTTAACCCTGTCCTTTAGAGGAAGGGAGCCTTGAAGAAAAGAAGAAATCTCATAAGAAATCTGGATTTTCTGGATAGAGAAGTGGAAGGGAGTTTGTGGGCTGTACACTTTTATTTTGCAATTTGTTCTTAGCTAGCCAGTAGGCACTTAGCAAAGTTGTGTGCTGCTGATAGAAGCAAAGACTGCTATTTTTGAAGCAAAGTTTTAAAAAAAATAATAATAATCAATTCTCGTGTCACCATCAGTATCTGCCACAAAATTTTAGCTCTTCCCTACCAGAGGTAATAGGACATTAAGATATATGGAACAAGCAGACTAGAAAGTTTAACTGTCAAAAGCAGTAACACTGTGTCAGAGGTAAAATTAAATTAAGGTCTAAAAGGATGAAATAATCCCTGCAGAGCAATTTGTAAGAAATTGAGTTGGTTAGGGTGGCTTTATTATTATTATTATCACCATCATCATCATTATTATTATTTTATTTTTAAGTAAGCAGGGTGCCCTCCCGCTTCTGAGGGATTCTGAAACCTGAGCTCATGGTCTTGTATCCCAGTGCTGTCCTTCCCTGATCCAGCTCATCCTGATCAAGGAAGCCATAAAGTGATGGCAGCTCTGGGGTGAACCCAAGGGGAAGCCAGCTCTCAGGACAGCTTTAAAGCATCCGTCTTTGTGTTTGTCCATGGGCTCCTGAGCTGAACAGCCCCACTCTATCACCTCAAAGCAGCCAGGCTCACTGCAACAGCTACCATGGGTACTTGCAAATAATAATGGAGATAAATACTAGGCAGTGCTAGAAAAACAAGTGAATGTAAGGTAGCAGATTCTCAGGAGTTTTCTTTCTCCTTTTGTATTCATCTTCTATAAATGATCACAGTCAGAATGAAAAGATTTTAAAGCAGAATTTAAATAAATAGTAGACTTTAAAAAGATATCTCAATGGTACCTCACAAAGCAATTGAAATGTGGGGCATATTTCTACATTTTTAAAATCTGGAACCTAATTTTAAATGTGACAAAACTAGATGTGACAAAACTTCAGTCAGAGGCACATCAATATGACAAGAGCGATGCTGCCAACCAAAAGAATTTGCATAGCGAGATTTGACTATTTGCAGTAAATAACCCAGTAAGGAGCCACAAAGAGCTGATTCTAACAACTGTTGCAAAACTAGTCAATAATAATAATCAGATCAGCTAACTTTATATTTTGCAGATTAAAAAAAAAAAAAAAAAAATTATCACAAAGTTTTTTGCAAAGACACATTCACCGCTTAATATGTATTATTCACTGGCACTAAATTATGATTCTAAATCACAAGGGTAACAAGGTGTTTTCCTATATAAGATTTAGCTAAACCTCTGGAGTTTTTAATCTGTTTTCCTAACAAAGTTTACTCAGAAACATTGGCTCTGTTCTGACTGTCAGGAGACCTCAAGTCTCTCTGTGTAAATTGAAAGAGGCTCCCCATGCTGGCTCATGTTTTTATTATGGGAATCACAATAAATGCGATAATTTTAGTGAAGAGTATGTTTGCTGTTGCATCAAATTCTAATTTTGCATCCTCGGCATCCACAGAATATGAATGAAGAACATCAATCTAACTTTGAGGCTGGCCACCCAACACAGGAATGGTCTTACCAGGTCCCCAGCAGAAATGGGACAAATTGCACTGGGTGGTATTCAGAGGCTCATATGAAGAGAAACGTCTGAAACTTCTGCCTTCATGTCTTCACCAACTGCTCTCTAAATATAAAAGCTGGAGGCCCAAATTTGACATTCTGATTTTATTTGCATTGCAAAATTTCACCAGTAATGCTTGTGAAAATGAGACAATTCTCTTCAGCATCATGCCCACACTGACTTGGCTGAATGATTTAGTGGCTGTAAGGATAAAACTAAGGTTTATGTCATTTTATGACTCTGTGCAGTACAAAGTACAAATAATTCAATTAATCACACATCTATATAATATTAGGAGAGAGCATTAGAAAATGTAGAGATGCGTTGTCCCTTTTTTTTTTTTTTTTTTTTTGTCAATCTCTGTGGTTCTATTGACTTGAATCTGCTAATTCCTATCTGCCAAAAATTTGGCTCATGAACAAGATGTATTTAAAATGGAAAAATATTTAAAATGCAAATCTCTGATGCAAACAGCCAGAGCTTTATCAGGATGATAAATACAATAAAATAAAAATGAATATATTTTTCCAATAAAATTCAGCTCCCAATAGTTGAGAATTTTCTATTGGAAAGTTTTTGTTTCAATGAAGATATGTAATTTCCACAGGGGGAAAAAAAATAAAAAATAACTACTCCATTTGGCTTGAAAAACATTTTAAATCACTTAGTGATTTATTTTCCCTAGAGTGCTGGAGTGAAGGACCTCTGGCACCCACAACACTGGTGTTCACAGCCACTCACCACCACTATGTGTCCCAATGCATCAGTTTTGCACAGAGGTGGAAATAAGGAAAATAGCAGTTGCTCATCACCCCACTGTATAAACCTACACAAGACACCATTGTCCTGATTCCCAAGAGGACTGGAAGCCAATACATTGATTTTTTCCTGGCCTGGTCTGATACTACATCAGGGGATCAGAAGACTTGGGGTCAATGTAGAAGTTGTGGCCTGGTTACGAGGTCTGGGCTGTAGGGAAAAACAGATCCCAGCTACAACTCCATCAAGGCAGTGCCTGGCTCCTGTACACTTCAAGGAAATACATTTTGGATGCAGGACATTTGGGTTGATTTATCAGTGATTGAAGGAAAAAAAAAATCAAAATTGCTGAAAGTTTCATTCTCTTAGAAGAACATCCAAAGGAATGTTTGTCATTTCCTAACTGGAAATAATGTGAAGTTTCCATCCCACTCAAAAAATAAATAAATAAATAAATAAAATAAATAAATAAATAAAAACCTGAATCTCCCTTTTTAATCCTATTTTAAGTGGAAAGAAAGGCCGAAATGTCAGCATTTCTCCTGGGATAGAAATGCCATACTTGCTATGGTCTGTAAACAATTTTGAATAGGAAACTGTTTCAATGGAGATCACATCCTCAAAATGATTTATGGCTTACTGTAGTATTAAGCATCAAATTAAGTGGCTGTAAGGATCTTTTTTTTTTTTTTTTTAACCTGAAGAGTACATGCCTTTAACACACAGGGCTCTAAACTAGCAGAAGGTGAGAGAGATCAATATAACATAATAGAATAGCAGAACAAAACAGCTGATAAACACTAAATTAGCTCCTAAAAACTGTAAAGATTAGATGTGACACTGACCACTTCTTTCCTCTGAGTGAGAAAATTGGCTACAACCTGGCTGCGGTGTCACTCTCCCTCCTCTCTGTTGCACATTCCCCTCTAGTGGCTAGTAAAAGATTTATGGGATGAATTTCCTCCGAGAACTAGAACCACTTTTGCAAAAGGAAATCAAGGGGAATTAAGCATGGAAAGACTTCGCACAACCTAGGCAGGGGGTCTTTACATCACACAGTGACAAAACACCTTTGGCGCGCTGCAGGAAAAGATCAAATCATGCTTTTGGCCAGAGCCACGCTGATTACATCTAGAAATCAAAGACTAGCTTTATGGTGGCTGTTATTTTGCTTTCATGTTTTGTACGTGTGTGTGTCCGTGTGTGTGTGTACATCCATGCTTGCTGAGGTGCCCTGGGTGTCAGCTCCACCTGTGTCTCCTGGATTTGGGGATCGGGATCTGGAGTATGTTTGTTCTGCTTCTGAGTGAAATTGCAGTATGCTTGCTCTAAGCACACTCTGTTCTTTTGCTGTTTGCTGTGGTGCACCTGCCCAAAGCAGGGGAAGAAGAAGATGGAGGAAGACGTCCCAAGCACGCTGTGCTGTATGGCTGGCTGTCCACATGATGAAGAGTCCATCAGGCGCTGGGGGATCCTTCAGGTATCACTGCTCCTTTTGGAAAGGACACCAGCACCTCAATTAGACCTAAACTTTGAACTCTAACATACAGGAACCATGTGTGGGCAACCTGCCCTTGGTGGCCCTGCAGGAGCATGGTGGTCAGACCAGACAAGCTCTGGAGTTTCTTCCCCTTTGTGAGCAAGGCTGTAGGGCAATAACCCGTATTGAAATGCCTTAAGCTTATCAACCTTTCCTGTAAAAAATAAAATGTTATAAATGATGCTATAACGGCTGTTAATATGGGACTTGCAGTGTTTTGCCACCAGCAGCCCGAACATATGTTACGTGGCAAGCCAGGTTTCAGCAATTCCTCTCACAGTGCAGGGAGCGAACCAGGCTCATCAGGAGGCGAGTGTGTCCCTGCCACCTTCTGACTGTGTTTTCAAACAACATTTGGGAACGATTTGTGCTGCATTATGCTTTCGGTACCATCTGCTCATCATCATAAGTATAAATGAAGTGATAATGAAGAAAATGTTCTAAGCAGCTAACAAGATGATTACACTATAATAACATAATTTTGGCATAATTTGGATCTTCAACGATCTACAAACACTTCATTTCAAAATCTAAAGGTCTGGAGCTTTGTTGGAGCTACACAGAAATCTCTTCTGGCTTTTAATGCCAGGGAAGGAACAAAACTGGTCATGCAACGTGTCAGAAGCCCTGCTTCACCTGTCTGCTGACTCACACTTTCTCCTGCATGGCATCTGCTCTGCTGCAGATTGCTGATTCATTTCCATGCCCAATCACCTGCATTTTGGAAATTTTTATTCTCAGAGCAGGACCTGGAATCTCCCCAGGGCAGGAACCATCATTTTCCTGCCAGAAGGTTCCACCTGATCTAATCTTTTCTTAGGGAAAAACAACAGGAGCTGTCCTTACAACTTCTATTAAGACCCTCCAGTTTTGTTTTGTTTTTATTTTATTTTATTTTTAAATGGAGAGTAAATGGAACGTTTAGAGAAAACCCAAAGTAGGGGTGATTTTGCATTGAATTCAGTGAAGTTTCAGAAAAAAAGAAATAAAATAAATTTAAAAACTGCATTTAAAAAAAAAAAAAAAAAAAAACAGTTTTTCTCTTTTTATTTCAAAATGGCAATTTATGTAGAAAAATAAATCTAATTTCTTTAAAGACAAGGAGTGAAATGTATCTTTCATCTTTTTTGGAGGGGGAGATGGGGTCAAACAGAAGTGTCTCAGTTCAACCACCTAACGAAGAACTTCGTTTTCCCTGAAGTCTGGCCCAGAATGACACAAGTTTGTATCATTCCCCAGGGTTTTTCTTTTTGGTTGCTAGTGTTTTTTCAAGAGGAAACAGCCTGGCCATCCTCACTAGGTCCTGCAGTGATGTGGTTTGGGACTGCTTCCAAGAGCCCTGTTTTTCCAAGCAGGGCTGTTGAGACAAGTTTGAAATTTCCTCAGCAATGCAGAGCCTTCCCTAGCTGTCCACTCCTTTGGACCCCACAGCTGGATGCTTCCTATGTACTCCACATTTTGATATATCTTGGGGCCATGAAGGTGCTCACACCGAGTGGACCTCCCATGTCAGAGAGATGATTAGAAGAAAATGCTGGATGAGGCATTTTGAGCTGCTTGAAACTTTTGGATAGAACTGAAAGCAGTTGATGGTTGGTTTTAATTTTTTTATTTGTTTTGTGTGGTTTATTTTTTGAAATTGTCAGAAATTGAGTGGACTGCTTGGATCTCTCCTATGATTTATCTTTTTCCATAATGAACCCCTGCAGACCGTTCCACCAAGCCTTGCCTGCTCCAACACAGTGGTGTGGCAGCGATGCAAATGTGCTCTACAATTTCTAGGCTAACAGTGTAAAACCCAAAACCATTTCTAGAAACTCTTGAGCTTATTTCTTAAGTGACAGAATTTCCACGTCACCCAAGGAGAAACATGGTCCAAATATATGCCTTCTTTTGGGGATATTTTTTTATTCTTGGATCGTCTTTTCCATAGTGAAAATTTGCTTGACATCTTGCTGCCAGTCTGACACAGCACCTCACTAGAAGGATGAATGATGTTTCTTGAACAGGTAGCACAGCAGGAAATCTGCCATCCAAGCCAACCTGCCATCCAGTTAGACTCAGCTCTTGCTGTGACCAGAGTTACAAAGAGTAACAAGAAAGAGGAAGCACAAAGATTCATATGATGTTATTTTTCTTTCTTGTATTTTCATATTTATATGTCTTTTCAAAATGAATATGCAAAAAAGAAAGAAAGCTCCCCCACAAAAAGATGCGGAGCTGAATGGTACTTGTGCAGTTAAGTGACTGCAGTTGCCCTGAGGACTGACACGCAATGGACGTGCCTCATGGAACAGCTACTGCTGCTCCAGGTGCTTAAAACCCAGCAATAACAGGTTGACATGGAAATCATCCTTTATTGTTTTCACCATACAAGTGAATCAATCAATGGATCTGCAGGAGTACTCATGATTCTTGGTTATGTCGTGGATTTGGGGGCTGCTGGAAACAAATTAATCCCCTTTTTTAAACAAAAGTATTTCAGAAGATTGCCAGAATCTGCTCTAGGACCAGAATGGCACCAAAGCTACACCATGCCCAGCATACAAGCTGGGTCAGAAAGTGCAAAAAGACAAAAAGAACACAATATTAAACATAAATAAATTTTAAAAAATAGACCAAATCTGAGGAAAGCCTTTCAGAGCAATGCTTGAGATTTCCATGTGGAGGCAGAGGGTCAAAGACCAGCAACTTCGCCAAAAAGGAATGGCATGAAGAAGTACCAGCAGGTACTCCTCAGTGATTTAACGAGACAGAGAAGTAAATTAATAAGGACCTGCAAGCTGCAAGAACTCTGTAAAAACAAAGCAAAACAAACAAGCTGCTGCTGGTGTTGTACAAATATCTTTTCTGATTTATTTTTAATTGTGAGAAGGGAAAGAGGGGGAGAGAGGGACTAACAGCCCTTGCCAAGTGTTCAGTGATTCTCATATACCTGATTCCCAGCTGCATCTAGCTCATTATCACTCCTGTGAGCATAACACTTCTCTGCAAATGCTCCAGCCACTTAGATTTTTGAAGAGGGTTTTTCAACAAGGATGGAATGTGATAAATGCAATTTAAACAAGCCACTTAATCAACTTATTTATATTAGATAATGATATAAGCTGAGGGAGTGAGCCTTCTCACAGAAACCCACAGGAAACCTCTCTGGAAAAGAAAATGCCCCGAGATCCCTTCATGTGCAGACACCCCCAAAGCATTTCTTTGCTGGGTGATGGGTCTGTGTCACCCCATTAGGATTTATAAGTTTCTGAGAAGTTCCTCTCCAGGAAATGTGGTGTGTGTGTCCCACTCCTTCCACCACACCCCTGAATATGCCTTGAGCGATGGAGGATATGGAACAACACTGCACTACTGCAGCTTACCCCATCCAAAATGCCAGTGGGCTGCAGGAAAATGTTGAAGGAAGGAATCTGTGTGGGCAGAGCTACTAAAAGCATCAGTGAATAAAGCTAGCTTTTAAAATTACATTTTCAGATTGTAAATAGGAGATGATCCGCACATTAGGTGAGGAATAGCAAAATAGAGGCAGAATTATTTTTTTTCTGTTCATTTTACTTAATCTGAGAATTTAAGTTTATCCTCATTTCAGAGAAGCTTGTGGAATCCCTAATTTGAGATAAGGTCTGAGCAGGGATCAGAGACCCCAAGCAGAGAAGAGGACTGATAGAAGTTTAAGCTGACAGAAGTTTAAAGAGAAACAAATGGGCTTTGCCTCTCTGAGAATGTAAGCAAAGACCACAGCTCTGGAGGGAAAACAGGACAAAGTCAGAGAGAAACGATTCATAAACCACAGACTCAACTTCTCCACTTCAGAAAAGGCAAAGGTGAAACTACAAGAGGATACAAGGAGAAACTGGAGTGATTTTTGAAGAGGCCTCCTGAAGGTTTACAGTCCCAAATCCACCAAATTTGTGAAGCCTTTTTGTCTGTGTAAAAAAATAAATAAATAAAAATAAAAATAAAAATTAAGGCATATTAAGGCATTGTAATAACTGTAAGTATCCAGAGATAAACAAAATACACATCATTTACATGGAAAAGAGGGATTTATAGGAAAGGTTAAAGAGACATCTGTACATGGTGCCTGAGCATGAATGGAGCACTTTTTCTTGTCAACCAAACACCAGTGCACACGTCCATTGGAGACCAGAGGTTGCATAAAAATTTTGAAGATTAAAATTAGTGCTGCTGCAGACAGGAATGTAGACCTTTGCTGGAGTCACTGGGGAATGTGTGAGCTAGATATGGAAAGAAGATGTCTTTCAACAGCAGGATCCTCCAGGATGTGCAATAGAACAGGACGTGACAAATAAAACCCATGAGCTCCTTTGAAGATTCGCAAGACAAAGGAGACCAGTTCAGCCTGATTGCGACCTTTTGATATGCCTGATGTATGGTCATTTCTTTATATTTCCGCTAAAATATGGAGAGGTAAATGAAATTAGACTCATATGAGATTTGGGGTGAAAAATATGACTTCCTGCAGCATTGTGACTAAGAATAATATTAAAGTTAACTTTAAGCAGTCTAGGAAAAGTACAGACCACATACACAGACCCTCTGTCTCCATCCCAAGGGGCTTCTCTCGAAGGCGTGTTGAGCAAGCTGTTGTTCCACCAAGGACACTTCAGTGCTGCAGCTCAGGTTTCTCCTGAGTAGCTGTGGCGGCACGGCACTGGAAGCAGCACTCGCTCCTCCTTCCCTGGAGACCTGTTGCACTTCGCCCTGTGAGCATGGCTCACACATTACCCATGTCCTACCTCCTTGATGGCACCCAGGACTGGCCCTAAATGCAGACTTTCAGAGTCGCCACCTTTGTCTTATCCTTGCTTAGCATTTGCATTTATATAACAGCAACAGCTGTCAGCCACTGATGGCAGGATCCCAAGTCTCAACCAGGTCTTTGGTTTCAGAGCTACATGCACACTTGCCATATGGACAATCCTGTAGCAACGTCTCTGAGACTATCTTGGGCTGAAGCTGGAAGTTCATATGGAAATATTTTTGTGTGTGTGTGTGTGAGCTGGTTTTGCCAAACGTCCTGTTTTAATTATTCATCTCTCCTTATGAATAAATGAAAAGGAGAAACATCAAAAGTCGCCAAATACTCTGTGCTGGTCACAAACACTGAAGGTTTCTTTTTAATGTGCAATCAGAAAGTTGGATTAAGATTCACTCCTTTGATATGCAGCTGATTATTTTTTATATATATAAAAAAGAGAGAAATTCCTGTTTCCTGCAATTAACTGTATTTTTTTTGAAGTGCAACAGGCATAGAGAAATCACATATCTGTGGTGACTCCTTTCAAAGAAAACAATTAGCATCCATATCAAAAAGCTAATTCAGAGAAATTAAAGAACACATACATCAGTAAAATATAATATTTCCTCTTTAGCACATCTCATTGTGTACAATGTGTCACTGTAAAATTGTTAGGCTTGGAGATAATGAAGAGTGACAGTTGAAGGGTTCAGGGCTTCATATAAGACTTTTGGGTATGTAAAGATTTTAATTGCACATAATTATGAATGTGGAAGTGGAACGATTTAATTTTTTAGCTTTCATGCTATTAGAAGGCTAATAGAACCAATATCAAACTGAGTTAGTTACAGCAGAATTACTAGAAGAAGCTATTTTTTTCATTCAGCAATTTAAATTAAATCAAAACAACAACAAAAAAAATTAAAATAGCGCATATGTTTCTCTCTTCTTTTACATTTATATAGTGGTAGCAAGATAAGTGGTGTAAGCCATTAACAGAGATGAAGCAAATAGTTCTAATAAGCTTAGGGTATCCTGGAGCAGTGGGAATGGTCAGCGAGGACCACAGAAGGAAAGGAACCGCTGTGACTGGTAGGGTTACGGTAATAAAGAGGTCAGTTAGGTTTTAGAGGTACTGTTGTTTTAGGCAGCTCTCTGTTTCTGCTGTAAATAAACATATCCTCTCCCTCTCCCCATCTTAGATACACTATAGGCATTCCAAGAGGAGGAATGAGCTCCTTTTCCTGGGTCTGTGTGGTTTGTGACCACTGAAAACACACAACTAGCAGAGACAAAGCATGTCCAGTAGCTGGCAGGGTTTGTGAACAGTGCCTCACTTCAAACCCTCTGGGAGGGAATTGTTTTCTTCGTGCTGGCAATGGCAGAAGGGACCATGGCAGGGATTGTCCTCACCCAGCAGCCTGGGTGACCTAAGCACCAGGACAACTTCCAGGAAAGCACTGGGTGGGGTACAACAAGATTTCCACCATACCCTATTTCTGCAGGGTTCAGACCTTCCCCAGCAATCCCAGTCCCCGGTCTCTCCCTGTCTCTTGGTAGCACCTCAGTTTCAGTTTGCCCTCCTCACTCCTGCTGGGTACCCTCCTCTTGTGTATCTCTGCCTCTGTGGGGCATTTCCCTTCACCTGCCCCAAATTCAGAAACCTCACAACCCTGCAGCTACACAAACGCTCGGGCTGGGGGAGGCTGGATTTTCCATCCAAGTGCCTGCTTGCTCCATGCAGCTGTAACAGCACAGGGGACAGAGGGCAGGAAGAACAGAGATCAGCAGAGAGGAGTGAGAGGAAATAGCGTCCAGACACTCAACATTTTCCTTATCCATAACCAGGTGTTTCAGTTTTGGAGTGCTTTTACATTCCCCGTATCATTCCTTGCAAAAGAAAGAGAAAATGAATTTCTATCTGCCGCTAAAACCTTATTTAAGTCCATCTTTCAGCAGCAATTAGACGTCTGTTGATGTTAGGATCTCTTTGCAGATCTTGGACCTTTTCAATTAATTTTAATCAGGTTCATTAGCACTTTTTTAATGTGTAAGAAATGGGCAAATACATAACTGAAGAGCCACTTACCTTTTAATGAAGGTAACAAATATGCAATTAAAAAAGCTCCATCTTTCAGCAACTTTGCATTAAATTAACTTGTTTTGTCATTATTGTGCCTGCAGAATGTCACTTGCTGTGGGGTTTTGACATAAAATTCTCTATCATTGGCAGAATTAGCAAGTAACATTAAGAACTAGGAAATGACAATTAGTTCACAATTGAGGTGGGATATACAATGTGTTAATTACGGAGGGACCAAACTTCATGCAATTAAAATTTAACATCAAGATACGAATAATGTATTATTAGGTATCTGAGTATTTAATGAAGTTGCAAAATGATTACAAAATTTTATAAATTAATTCTAAAGTTCCCTGACTATTCTTTGAATTTTTTGTGCCTTGGGACTTGTAATGGGAGTCAGTTGTTGGCAAATAGTACAATAACACAAACATCTGAAATACAATAGGAAGATTTGGGTTTTATTAATCATATGTGTACCTGCAAAGTTGTTTATTAAATGTCTCACTGCTAAAATATGTTATACTGATGTTTCTTCACCAAGATCTTAATTTCAAAGCTGCATTTGGCATACAGCTCCCATGTCCAGCAGTTTATTGCCTGTGGATCAATAAATTGTTGGAAGTTCGCTCTTTATTGAAAACTCACTCTAAGTCTCCTTAAAATCAATGGGCATCCTCCCAAGCAGGCCACACTCTGTCCTTGCCACATCCAGGTAAATACAGAGCACACGCAAACATGCAGCTGGCTGCTGGCTGTAGCGGGACTTGGATCACGTCCATAACACTGCAGGAGACTTGATTGTGAGGCTGCAGGTGGAGGGTGGAGAAGTCATGAAGTTAGACTAGCAAGTCATCACTTCTCTGTGAGCAGCCAGCCCCGTATCATCCCGATAAACTAAACAGTAAAACAATAGGTCCTCAAGAGGGACCATTTTTCCCCACATATTTTAGGGCTATTGTGACTTCCCGAGTCAGCTACAATTGACGTCTATCTGCTGAGGACAGGGAAAGCTACCTAGGCAGCCTCTTGGATGCCATCAGGAAGAACAGAAAGCGTTGTGTGGAAGGTCAGAGCAACATCTGACTGAACAGGGCAGAGGAGGGGCTCACGCAGACCTGGACTGGGATTCCTCTTCCCCATCCTCACCCTGATGGATGAACAGCTCCCATGCAGACAAGAAGCCTCCTCTCTGGCCACAGCACAAAACAGGTTGCACTGGTTTCTTGCCTTTAAGAAATAATTTTTAAGGGACCTAACACCGAAAAACATGCATTGTCCCCCAAGCCACTGACATAGGATGGTCCCACTATCCACCATTAGGACACCAATCTCCTGAGAAGCCCAGGGGTGAGGGACACAAATCTCTGCTCCACACCTGCATTTCAACAGCTTCGGCAAGATTAAGCATTTCTGCTGGAAAATCTTCCTATTTCATCACTCCTTTGCAAGATTCAACAGCAAATTTCAGAGCAGCCTTGCTGGGGTTTGCTCTTGGATAGGAGCCCCAATTTTTGCCACACTCTGGTGAAAGCAATGTGCTGTGCTTGTGACTCGGTGCCGCAGACACTTGCACAGCATTCCCAGCACGAGTGGATTTCGCAGCTGCTCCGCTGGCTGGATGATCCCGCAGCAGTGAAACCTTCAAAAACTTGCAGCAACAGGAGGTCCTTAAACGAAAGCTGCGGCCTATATTATTTATTTTCCCTAGCATAATAAATGAAAAATATTAACCAAAGATGTTGAGAATAGACTCGCAGTGTTTTTAGTGAGCCATGTTGTCTCAGGACCGGGTCCACTGCTGCACAGGCAAAAGAGGGACGGTCACAGTGGCACTGGGGTGTGATGGAGAGCCAGGTGTCCGTGTCACCTACCCCACTGCCATGGCTCAACCAGGCTCCGGTGCAGGCTGGGGTGCAACTTGCTGTACCTGCGCTGAAAGCAACGCAGCGTGCAGCGCTGATTCTACATGCAGCCCACAAACAAGGCTCTGTGTAAACTATCTTATTTATTTCACTATCCTTCCCCCACTCACCAGGCAAATTATCACATGTGTATTCAGTTTCAATAAGATAAAAAATTGCCTAATAAAATATTTACTCAGCCTTTGTCCCTGCAAGTGTAAACTCATGTAATTACAGAGTACTCCAGAACCTGTGGCTATAAATTGCTAGAAATACAATCCTCAGCACATTGACAGAATAAGGCTCCCACTTACTGTGAAAATGGGAAGCTAGTCCAAGCCAAGCTGTTAGATTAACTTAATATGCTTCAACTCATGCTCCTTCCCTCTCTTCAGTCTTCAGGGAAGGATGCTTATCTCCTCGCACTGCCTGGTGATGGCTGTCATTATCTGGCTGTCATAGGCTGGAAAAGCGATGATTCCACCTTTCTCACGGAAATCAGTGTCTCACAACCCAATATTGGCTCTTGTCACTGCTTACCACAGGGGCAGTGGGCAGCAGCGCCTGTGATGTGCCATCAGCAGAAATAGGCACACAGCAGAGAGGTAAAGGGACTTAGGACGCTGAGAGAGGCACAAACTGGGCAGCACCAGGGACGAATGGTGGGAACCTCTGTGGAGGAGAAGGGGAGAGAAGAAGAGACAGAAGGGAGAAGCCGGGCTGTGTTTCAGACAGCCAGGTGCCAAATGGCAGCTCTCATTTTAAGCTTCAGGACTCTGAGTGTACCTGAGGTAACGCGGAACTACGTTTAATAATGCAACGTGTACAGATGCACTCAGAAAATTCAAAGTATGCTGGTAACAAGGCGGCTTTGATTACCTCAGCTACTAATAAGTTGCCAGTGGATATTTAAGCACTCTAGGCTGATCTTCTTTGAGCAGCCTTCCTCGGGAAATACTGTCAGCAGAAACGTGGTGTGACAAAGCTGCTATTTCCAGGAAAACATTCCGGAGACTACAGGGGTGAACCTTGACAGGGAGGGGGAAACCTCTGCCTGAGGAGGAAGGCAGAAGACAAACAGTTAGCAATAATCTGCTCATTAGATGGGCAGATGAGAAGAGAAGCTATTATTTCTTATTTTAAATAATGTTTACATTGGGGCTTCAGTGCAGAGGGATCAGTGGAGAAGGGAGCACAAAGAATAACAATATCTTTTGTACCTGTCACTTTAATATATGCCTGCTCCCACTTTGGCACAGCACCAGAGTTTTTGAAACACGGTAGCTTAGAGCAGTAGGGAGTATATTTTGAAGGAACTTTTAATTAAGTCTGCCCTTGGGCTCCAGAGCAGAGAAAGGTGGGGGCTCTGGTGGTTGTTTTTAAAGGGTTCCTCTATAAAGGCATTTTTTTTCCCAGGCTATCACAGGGCTAGAATTGAAGAAGAAAAAAAAAGAAAGAAAGAAAAAAATAATAAAAACAGGTAACCTCTCCAGCTCAGTGGGTAATCTAACCCACCTGCCCCTGAAAAAGAACAGTTTCATAGGCTTTTTACTTCCCAAACTAATTAGTTGAAAAAACCACTGCTTGGACACAAACCAGGTATCAACATTGCTATTCAGCATTGTCACTACAAACCACAGGAGTAGGCAAGCAGACAATAGGGGAAAGTAGTGAGCAAAGAAGGAAAATGTCTTTTACTGCCTGCCCTGTAAAGAGCTGAGGTGACCCCAGGCTCCCCTTTGAAAACCAGAGAAATCTTCCTTAGGAAAAGTCTTTTTTTTTTTTTTTTTTTTTTTAAGCTTGATAGAGCACCACAAAACACAGGCTTTACTTAGCTGGTAATTTTATTTTATTTTATTTTATTTTATTTTATTTTATTTTATTTTATTTTATTTTATTTTATTTTCATCTGAAAGCATTCTGTTGAAGAAAAATCCCTAGCAAGATCTGCTGCAAGCTTTTCTAGGAGGTGACCCAGTTGGAAAGGATATAAGGGAGAAATTTCTTTAGTTAAAAGAAACACCCAAGTTTCACAATGATTGTGTTTATGAAAATGAGTCTGTAATATCAGTCCAGGCATTCGTGTGAATCACTGTGTCAGCCTCTGAGTTTAATCTCAGAAGCCAATTCACCTTGTGACTCTTCAGTGCCACTTTTGCAATGGTGTACGTTAACAAGAAGCACATCCAGTGATGCTCAGACACAAAGCCCTGCCTGAAATGAAGTCAGGCTGAGATGAGTGCTTACACCTTTAGTGCTGGAGCTTTTG
Organism: Nettapus auritus; assembly: GCA_011076525.1. NCBI lineage: Eukaryota > Metazoa > Chordata > Aves > Anseriformes > Anatidae > Nettapus > Nettapus auritus. The sequence goes on from CM021770.1 coordinate 30,585,329, forward strand.
CATTTCCAGCACACAAAGATGACCAAGGATTAACACTTGGCCATTATGGTTTGCAGTGCCTGCAGGCAGAGTCCTTCTGGGGAAGCAGAGACCTTCCAGAGTTAGTTGGCTGTGCTAAAACAAGCTTCCTTCTCATGTTTGGCAAGTGCTGGCCTGGAAAATTGTGGGAAACACTCCAGGGGCGGTGGGTGGCCAGGCTGAACCATGGGGGCCAACATACAGCCTTGCCATAAGGTTGAACATGGGAACCAGGACTTCCTACCCCGCCCAGCTTAGTCCAGCATCACTTATGTCACCATGGGATGTTTTGCTTTGAATCTCCAACTTGTTTCAAGTTCTGGTGTTTGAACAAAGGGAAAAAAAAAAAAAGAAAAAAGTATGTGCTTCAGCCTTAGACCTCCTTCATCCATTTCTCCCTCACTTTCTCTCCACTTCAGCGCCAGAACACAGCTCCCTCATTTGTAACTTCATTCCAAACAGGCTCTAATCAGGCCTGCTTCTTGCCTTGCCTGCTCCACACCATCCTGCACTGCCTGGCTCCCTGTCCTGACAAAAGTGCATCACGCTATGAGAGGTCTTCCCATCACCAGTTGCCCATCTGAGGGGATTTTGCTGTCTTTTTCCTAGCAGAGGGGAATAGGAGGGTGGAAAGCACTGTTTCTGACGACATAAGACAGTTTCCAGGCTGGCAAAGCAGGGTTGCATTCCTGAGAGCAAATTCAGTCTCAATCTGCAAAAGCAGAGTGGATCTGCAGTTTCCTATGGTTTGACAGTTCTATCCCCACAACATCCTGCTCCGGATTATGTCTCTGTTAGGACCAGTGCTTCACCAGCACAGGAAGGGGCCAGGGCCCTGGGCAGTCATGCAGAGATGGATACTGCCCCATGCATCCATTCCACAACTATTTACTCTAAACAAAAACTGCAGAGTCCAAAATAAGAGTGTGAAGGGTAGATTTTCTTACTGCTTCTGCCCACCCTTAATAAAAAGCAAACATCCCCTTTGGGTAGTAATACTAAGGAAGTAATTTTCAAAAAAGTCAAGTTGGAAGTCACTGAAGCAGCATGAACTTTCTGACTGTCAGATGCCACCCCGTGGCTCAGAAACCCCTCTCCCAGCCCAGCCAGAGGAGAGGTCTCCACTCAGCGCCATGGTGGAGCTGGGCCCAGGAGGGCCACGTACTCCTGTGCAAACTGTGCTGGCTCTCACCCAGCGCTCTTTAATACACACAAAACATGGATGCAGAGATGCTTGGGTGTAATTATACACAACGTATAGGGCCATTAACCATATGGGAGCAGTTGGGTCCCTTTGATCCTTCTCGCCCGTAAAGCTGGGCTCAAGAGGTCTGGCGTGGAAAGAGGGGCAGTGGGGGGGCACATGCTGCCGCCTGCCCCTTTCAGCAAAGGCCAGGGCTGTGCCTGTATTTTCTCATTTCTCATGCATGTTTGGGAACAAGCTCTCCCCACGCAGCTGGAGGCGAGCGGGGGAGTGCTGCTGGTGTCATCTCCGGATGGCTCGGGGCCTCCTTGAGGTGCTCTGGGCTGGGCTCGAGCCAGACTGCACCTCCAGGCCTCTTCAGGGGCAGGCCCTGCACCTTGGAGCAAGCAGGGCAGAAAGCTGCCGTGGAGAAACCTCCGTGGTGATCAAGGCCCTGCTCCTTGCTGTCACCCACCCTGCTGCCCTTCCTGATGGCCGACTGTTTCATTTGTGTCGGGGTTGGTGGCACTGATCCCTGTACTCATGGGGCAGGGATGGGAGGCAGCTGCAACAGAGTGGAATGGGACTTTACATTTTACTGTGGCTTCCACCATTCCCTGACTGAAACTATTCTATAACCTACCAGTATTTCATAGATGCAGTTATTTCTTTTATTTTCTATTTTGCTTTTTTGCTTTTGGGAAGGAAAAAAAAAAAAAAAAGTCCCTTCACAGAGGCAGCAAGAAATGTAGCTCTATTTTACATGGTCTGTTAGGGTTCGCCAGCCCACGTTTTATTTCTCTGTCAGCTGCTGCGCTGTGAGCAACCTAGACCAGATCACTTGGCTGTTCTGCCTCAGTTTCTTCTTTTCTCTTTCCTGTCCCATACTATAAATCCCTATATGAAAAAACCTCTATAAATCTGTCTTCTAGCTGGTTAGCTTATATGTACAGAACAAGGAGGGAGAGATCAGGGCTGGAGCAACAGTAGGGAAGAAGCCCTGCTAACAGGAGGATTAAACCAATATATCAGCAATGTTTCCAAAGGCAAGGGGGGTTGCTCACCCACTAACCCCAAGCCTGAATGCAAGCCGAGCCTCTGGCAGTTCACAGCTTGGCTTGCCAAAACAAAGGACCTGCTCAAGAAGAGATGGGCCTCTGGCAGCCCCAGTGCTTCTGCCCGGCCCCACCAGGCTGTGCCCACAAACCTTCATGGGTATAAAGGAGATTTCACACTTGGGCCCATACTAGTGAACCCTACTGGAGCCATTTATTCCATCCTCCTATTGCTAAAATGTGAGAAGCAATAGCACCCTGCCTGTAGTTAGCGGTTTTAACCTGCCTCATACATATGCATTACTGTCAATAAATTGCTATTTCATAGCAGGTACTTGTAAACTCTTCCCATGCATCCTATGAGAATGACATGGAGTTTGATTTAAACTTTTCCCCTGTTTCTCAATCTTTTTTTCAGGCTATTTGAGCCACAAAAATGGCCAACAGACACAGCTGGAAAACACACTGCAGCACAAAGAAAAAATAATAAGGGTTGGGAGGAGAATTTTTCCCATCTACAGAACTGTAATTGGGCCTTGTATTTATTTATTTATTTTTTTAAGCTCAGCTGGGATATGAACTCCTTAATGTTGGTTTGACTTATGGGAAAGGGAGGGCATTAGCATATTTATAAAAATTTACCTTGTTCTGAAACTGTAGACATGCTTCACCTTTTAATTTCATGATTAGTGTCATTTCATCATAGGGGAAAAGCCACTTTTTCTATCCAGCGGCACAAAACGAATACAAATCAAACACATGCTTTCTGGAATTATTCACACAATGTTTTCAAAAATCGACATAGTTCAATAGTTGAGCAATAAATTTTCTTACTAATGAGACACTAAAAAATGTTTTTGATGTTACGCCCAGGGAGAACTAGTTATTGCAGATTTATAGGCAATCTGTGCAAAGACTGTCCTTTGCTTCCAATGAGTTTCTAATTTTGATTTGATGATATCCAGCTGCAGAGATTTGGCCATGATATTATATAACTTGTGATATCACATATCTACAGTATTTTCTTCACTCTCAATGACTGGCCTTTTCGTACATGAGCTGGACTGTAACAGCCTTTATTTTCCCTGTGCAGACAGCCACTTTGTGCTCTCCTGATGGACCTTTCCATGAAGCATACACAGTTTCAGTAGGTGTCTTGCATAACTCTCTGAAATACATGAGGAAAACAAATTTTGCTGAAAACACAGCTTTTCTTTTCAGCTCTTTTTGCACTCTCTTTGCTCCAGGAGATGTAGATTAGAGTAGGTGGCAGTGTGTGCAGTGATGCACCAAAGGGCTTTTAGACAGCGTTTTGTTCTTCCCTTTGTTCCAAGCACCTCTTCCAGCAGGAGCCCAGAGCTGAGCCTGTCAGACTCGTTCCACACAGGGCCAGGCACCACATCAAGGGATGGAGTTGCTGCAATCTGCCCTGCACACAGGAAGGTTTCAGGGCAGCTGTCGAGTCCTGCCTTCAGCCTGGTGGTGGCTGGGATGGCCACCTAGGCCTATGTCTGTAGCTTTCGTAACAGCATCCATACGTGAGTCCCCAAAATGCAGGCTGTGTGAAGGTAGCCTCTTCTGCCACCATTTTAAACAACAAAAAACCCAAAGGGGAGGGTTTCTCAATTTGGGCAGGGAGTATTTTCTTCTCTTAGGAAAGGCAGAGCGGCGCATTCCCTGAAGGTAGCCACCACAGGCCCAGTGCAGGAATCGATTCCTGTGACTGCACTGGGATCCCGCTGAAGACGAGTGCAGATCTTCCCTGGGGACATCTTTAATCTGAAACAAACCGAGCGGTGCCGGTATTGATACTGCTGGCAGGCCCCCTTCCATCGGAAATGAGGGAATGTGGTATCTCTCAGAGGGTAATAACAAGGCTCCTTGCCTGGATACAAGAACGATGAGTGCTTCAGAAGTGCTGATGATTAAGGCCCGTGTTTAGGACGCTCGGAAAAAGTGGTCTCCAAAACGAAACAGCCATCAGCCAGTTTGCTCCACCGCTCGCCTGCCTTCCACCCACATGGCTGCCTTGTGGGCAGCCTGCAGACAGGCTCTGCGAGCGCGTCTGGCAGCCGGCTCGCGCGCCATGTGTGCCTCAACACGCAGGGGCCGCCTGCGCTGCAGCGTGTGCTCCAGCGCAGCCGCGCCGTGCCTCACAGGCTCGCCGCCCGCACCCGGCGCGGCCTGGCCCTTTGGGCCATCCTCAGCCAACAGCACGTCTGCATCTACTCTCCACAGATGAGGAGAGCCGCTTCTTTTTCCTTGAGTTCTGCTTTATTTATTTATTTGTTTTAGTTTTTTTTGGAGGAAGCCTGCAGCCTCGGTGAGCTGCGAGTAACTGGAGAGCTTGGCTTCTGGCAGAAGACAATAAGATGGTGGTGTGCAAAGCTAAGCGACTGCAAACAAAATCTGCAGAGCTATTTTTGGTCAAGTAAACATTTCTAGATTCCAGAAAATGACGAGGTGGCCACCCTAAATTGTATTAAATTAACTGATAACTCACGGACTCGTAAGTCAGCTATTCTTCTAAGGGGCTGCTGGGAGCACACCCTTAGCAAGGACTACAGATGTCTTCGGCAGGGACTCCGCCACAAATCAGGCAGAGCCATCCTCTCCCGTTCCTTGCATGTCATGCATATGCATAATTCCATATAAATCATGGGTCTGAGCAACATAGAAGCACTACAGAAAGTTAAAAGTTCACAGAAGCATATTCAGAATGACATCTTATTCTCAGCTTTCAGTAAGTGCATTATACAGTGAAGAGCTGCCATTCATTTTTTACTCATAACCCAGGCTTTTGGTCCCCTCCTCCTCATACGCACCTTCTAGTCACATTTATAAATCCAAATTCACCACTAATACAAATGATTTCAATAGCACTTCACAAACATACACAGAAAATGCAGCCAGATGTCTTACTTGCATTTCAGGAAGGCAAAGAAGTGTCAGAATTAAATGTGGATTGCTGTGATGTTGCCAAAAATAGTTTCTGCACTCACTCTGTGTCTGTGAAGATGGATCTCAAGGCCAAACACAGAAATTAGCTTCCATATCAACATTTTACTGTCACTTTCATCGCCACGCCAATAGATTAGTTAAAATAACATCGTTTACTGGCATGGAGTGTTATTGCAAACAGATGTCATTGTTAGGATAAAGACAAGTTCTACTATTTCATCCAGGAACTTATTCATGGAAATTTTGATTTTTCTCATTGAAAATACTAACATTTTTTTCTGTTATTGAATCTTCCACTCTCCAAAAACACTTCAGGGAGTGTTTTCTCCTCTCATCCCCCACCCCTTACAATAAAGCAGAAATCAGCATTTTGCTTGTCAATGCAAAAATTGGGTGGATATTTCCAGTTAAATGTTTTCCTCCAGTGAAAGACAAATGTTAATTGGAAAAATATCCATGAACAACTCTAATTTCCTGTGTATCTTTCATAATTCTATCTAATTGCATACTGCTTCCTTCAGCTCTTCTCTGTCTGGAGTTGAATAATATATTCATATTTTTCCATAAGCCTTGTCACTGAGCTGCCTTCTCTGTGTTATTCAAATAAAACTGGACATACTATATATAATGATCAGGTTTTGCTGCCCTTCTGTATTATGAAGGGAATATGTATGGATAATGGATACACAATTTACTGCATTCACTAGAAATGAATATTGAATCAAAAAATCATTTAGGTTGGAAAAGAGCTCTAAGATCATTGAGTCCAACCATTAACCTAGCACTGCCAAGTCTACAAATCACTATAACAGATTGGCCACCAGAATACAGCAGCTCAGAAGGGATGAAGTAATAGTGCACCCTGCAGAAGTCTGTAATCCTTGTCCCATTGGAATGAGCGGCAGCACTCCTACTGACTTCAGTGAGTCTAGGATTTCATCCTAAGAATTTAATAATACTGCAATTTCAAGGAAGTTCAAGCAGAAATGCATGCTCACTGGCATAGTATAAGGCTCACAGTCTTACACAAACAAAAGCCTCTGCATTTAAGTGAAAGAATTTTTGAGTGCCTACATTTTATTTATTTAATCTACTTACAACATATTAAATATTAAACACAACACCGTAATAGATTATATGTACTGCTGAGAAATAACTGTAAAAATCACCCAATACGCAAAAAATGCAGTAGTGACAAATTGGTATTCTTTTTTGTTCTACTCCAGAAAAGACAGCAAGAAATAAGGTCATGTTTAGCAACAACTTTCATGTAATAGGTTGACTCATTTCTGCTCTCTGGTTCTATTTATTTCATATACTGCACCTAGTGGTTTGTATGTAACTCCTACATGAAAGCTGCGAAGTGTTCTTGAGGTCTAGTGCTGTGATGGAAGCTCTTGGCATTTCACCAAAGCCCTAGACTCTACTCCTACTTGGTTTGATGGAAAATTTCCTTTAGAGTTCAGTAATGGAGGATCGGACACAAAAATCAAAATCCTTTGGGGAAAAATAAATAAACAAACAAACAAAAATAACTATTGGAATCAATTTTAAAAGTCCAGCAACTCGGTCTTTAACATACTCTCTGAGAGTACTGGAGAATTGACACTGGCAATAAAAGACATATTTTAATATAAACGTAAATGTTCAGCTAAGGGAAAATGGGAAGAGTTTGTACGAACAGCCCCAGAGCACACACTAAGTCGGCCTGACTGCTGGAAATTCCTTAGCTGAGCCTGGAGGACACACAAAAATCAGAGTGGCAGTGGGGAGCCAGGCCTGCAGAAGTGTGCTGCTGGAGCACATAGGCACCCTGGCACCCTGCTGAACCCGAGAACATGAGTGCCTCTCACTGTAAATGCCCCAGAATATCAGCAGCTTCACTGACCCTGACCCTCTCCGTGGGTCTTTTTTTTAGGGTCTTGCCATAATGTGGTCTTGCCATAGCACTGCAGCTGTCCATTAAGTCTTGGACAGTTATCCTATAGCCTATATCCTATAGTTATATAGGATAGCTATGCTATCCTATATCCCTATATCCTGACTCACAGCTTTCTGCTGAGTTGCCTTAATGGGTAAAAATCTTTACCCTACATCTACTGTAAATGCCTACAGGGAGCATGCTATGTCTCACCAGGCTGAGCTGAGAAAAGAGCAAGACTTAGTTAGAGAAACTCTAGCTGGAATTTCAATCTTCTGCATTTGCCTTGACTGTAATTATGTTTCAGAATAATTTCTGTGTCAATCTTCTGCTTCCAAATATAAATGTCACTTCTCTTACCCAGGTTCAAAACAAACTGTCAGTTTGAAATAGCTTCTAACACGCTAATAATGAAATACCATTTTACCCCCACTGAGAATAAAATGCTAGCGCTAATCATACCATTCTAAAGGGCTTATAAATCAATAAACTGAGAGGCAATGAATGAACAAAATGCTGATTGAAATCACAAGCACATCAAGTATCTGCAGATAATCAGTCACATATTTAAAAAAAAAAAAAAAAGTGAAAGAAAAAAAAGAAAAAAATAGTTTTCCCTAAACATGTGGATACACACAGTGCCTAGATTTTATTCTCACTACGTGGCTTGATTACCTCACCAAGGTAAGTGAAAGCACAATTGAATGCTGGAAAAATTAGGGCAGTAGATCCCGTTGTGATGTGGCATTCATTACCCAGAGTGGTACAACTTCATAATAAACTGTCACCGGTGGCTGGGATTTTTCCTGTGTGTATTTTCTCTGTTCACTGCTTGGATATTGCCCTGCATCTTTTGATCTTGAGCAGTTCTGGTGTGGGTGCTGGGGACGAGGGCTATGTCCAGTGGCCAACACCGTGGCCACAAGCTAATCCTAATGCCTCTCTGGGGCTGTTCCCATCACACATCTCAGATTCAGCTGCCCACTAACCCAGCCCCAGCACACCCCACAGCATCGAGAGCTTGGGGGTACAACTCTCCCCTCCCATCCAACGTGTCCTCCAGGGTTTCCTATTGCTTCTCTCCCTGAAGCATGTGCTTTGTGGCTCTTGGCCATGCACAGGCTTCGGTAAGCAGCCCCAGGCAGGTAGCTACCTCTGGTATCTTGTATAACATAATTGCTTGGAGTTGGCAGCCCTGTTATGGTTCTTAGCTGAGCTGAATGCACAATACAATTGGAAAGTTCCTCCCTGGGTGAGTCATGTTCTTCCCCAACCCATAGAGACTGAGAGGCCTTTGTAAATACAGTGCTGCCAAAAGCTTCTCTCAAACATGTTATTGCCTTTAATGAGTGGTTCACACAACGACTTACAGAATTGCCACCCCACCTGGGGTTGTCTGCAAAGCTCCAGTATACCAAGTGCTGACAAGAATTTCAGCTTCTAAGGCTCCCAGTAGCGTTGACACCATGGAGGTATCTAAATGCCTTAGCTCAGGCCCAGCAGCCCTGGCAACACCAGCCAGAGTTTGCAGGTGTAAGGCCCTCCTTGGGAAACCCTCCTGCAGGAAGAAAGAAACAGGCAGCTGAGGGCTGCCAAGTCACGGCTGTGCTCCCTGTGCCTGTCACCCGAAGGAAATTCCCCATCTATAACTGATAGGATCGCATCTGTCCCTATAAGCCTTTGGCCTCAAGCCCCAAGGAATTCTTGTGGGGCACTGCTACAGCTTGTAGCTCACCTAGGCAGCAAACCCCACCCCTACCATCACTGGCAGGGAGCCTATGAGAAATCCCTAATGCCTGGGAAAGGGCACACGTATTTTTAACAAAATCTAGAAATCTTCTTGTTCTAAAAGTGAAGGCTGGCACTGGATGCCAGAGACAATGTTAAATACAAACCACTAACAGCCCAGCTTCTCTGTCTGATGTAAACTGGTGACGCCAAATAGATTTCAGTAATTTCCTGTGTGAGGCTGAGAATGTTTCTTATTTACAGTCAACTCCAAATTATTTCCTCATATACTTTATTGAATCTTCCTTAAAGATAGATTTTGTAACCCTCACTAAATCTACTTCAAGAGAAAATTTTGTGTAATGCGTCAAGAGTCCTCTATAACTTCTTACAGTGAATCTTGATGCAACACAATAAATACAATACAATAGAAATGCAGATGCTGGGGATTTATGGCAGAGCTTTTAATTAGAGATCTAAGAATAAATGAGGATGGGATTTCCTTCCTAGACAATTGTAAATTCAGGTAATGGATATTACAGCTCTCTCTTTTTTTTTTTTTTTTTTTTTTTTTTTTTTTTTTTTTTTTTTTTTTTCCAAAACTTCATGTCACTGTAAACTGTTTCTATGTACTGTCTTTAGAGACTTATAGAGTCTTATAGAGTCATTATTCAGTAATGGACACATTTTAATAAATTTGCTTTTCCGAGTAGATAAATGGATTAATTGATAGAGGATCATGAAAAGCTTTGCAAATGTGTGTTGATGAACTTGTTAATAAAACATCAGGCAAAATACTTTATTCACAGGAGATGGGTGGGCTCAGCTCTTGTTAGTATTTAACAACGTAAAATTGTTCTTTTGAAGAAGCAGTGAAGCATCACGATCTTCAAGTGATTTGGGGTAAGAACATCCTTTAACAAAATCCTCTGCAGAAATACAGCACGTTGGTGATTTTAAATCACCACTTGTTTAAATCATCAGCTAACGCTTTCTAGCAATTTCCACCTGTTGGATGCAGCGAGCCTGAGTACCAAAACTGTGTAGCAGTAAATGCAGCCATCAGTGTTAGGGGATTCTGGCACAAATCTTCAAAAAGCATTCAGAAGCCTAACTACTGCTGGAATCCAGAAGAAATTCAGCCTGGTGCCTAGGAGCTGGGTATTCAGTAACTCCAAGAAGCTGTGCCATGGAGCTTTATAAATTCTGCCTCCAGACACACCAAAGCTCATGAAGCTCCAGCCTGGTGCTCTGTGGCTGGATGCTAGAGCTCAGCCCTTGTTCATCACCATCGCTTTCAGTCCCTGGTGGTTCTAATTCCTTGTATTTAACTGGGATCACAACAGAAAATTGTGCAGTAGGTGTGTGTTTGCATGCACACCTTCAACAGGGGGTCCAGAGGCCATCAAAGAGAGCAAGGGCAGCCTAAGTTATTCATCACCATCGTAATACTAAGAAGATTAGATTATTTAGTTGTTTTATGCTGAGAATCAGAAAAATTGGCCATTACCTTGAAAATAACCTTGCAGAGTTTCTCCTACACTCTTCACAACCATCCCACGCTGTCACATGCCTGTCTCTGAGATCTTGGGGACAGCCAGCAAATATGTTTACATGTTGCAATAAATTGTCCCAAATATTGTTTTCCACTGAAGTTTCAGCCGCTTCAGAGTTCTTATGCACATGTGCTTGTGCAGCCCTCAGTAGGGCTTTTGCAAGCGTGCAGGGTACATGTGGCAGCTCCACGTAAGCACAAAAAGAGGCCAAGACCACAAAACTGCAGTGTCTTTTATGATGCAGTGATTTTTTTTTATTATTATTATTTTTTTTTCCTGTTTTCACATGCACGACAACTGAGTATTCTAGCCTTGTGGATATTCTCTTGCCGATGACGATATTGTACTGGTTTTGTTTTGTACTGAATTGTTTTCTTAAATCTCTATCATGTTATGCTGCCGCTCTATGTCACAAGTAGGATCAAACAGCAAAGGAAGGTTTTAGAAAGGTCTATAACACTTTGATGAGAACGAACCCTGGTATTTGTAAGGTTAAAGGTGCCCCTGCTTTGACTGGTTCCCAGCAGAAGGCTGCCTGCCATTTTCTGGGGCTATTTTGGCCCCTGGAGTTCAGCTCTGGCTATGACAGCATCACGATTTTGGTAAGTCCGATTGTCTTAGAGCCTCATCATTGCTCTGGTGAGAGCCAGAGCAGGAAAGACCACTCTGACCTTCATCCATCTTTATCCAACTCCTATTTTAAAGCATGTATTCCTGCAGTTGCATTCCCAGGAGCTTGACAGGGAGCAGCCACACACGGACCCTTGTATCCCAGCCATTTTTTGGCACCAGCCAGTTAAAGCCATTGGCTTGCAGAGCAGGGCACAAGCCAGGGCTGTATGTACCTTGGCGCCAGCTCCTTGCTGGATCAGGGAAGGTGCCTGTGGGACCACCCAACACTGAGGGCAGCCACCAGGAATCAAGGAGCCCCCAGGGAGGAAGGTGGGATGGAGCAGGCAGCAAGTGGCACTAGTGCTCACAGGTTGGGGAGGGCTGAGCAAACAGCCAGATGTTTGTGGGAAATGCTCCAGCACTGCAGACAGAGTCTGGGGGGAGTAATAATCCCCTGCCTTTGAGATATAGGGCATTAGATAGGTAGATGTCATAGTGGCATGTTGCTAGAATTTCCATCAGCTACACTTAAAGCACTCAAATGTTAGGAAATGTCAAGTTTTAAGCTACTGGGAGAGCCTTATCTCTACCCTTTTGTGTGTTTGTGTTGCACAGGGTAAAGCACTGCTCTGTAAAATTCAGAGACACGGCTCCCTGCAGAAATATAAGTTAATTGGGTCACTAATTCAAACTTTTCATATTCATCTAATGTCCCTTCAATAAGTTATTTAACACCTGGTTAATCATTGTCCACTTCTGACAGTCAGAACATTCTGCCTACAAATTTTGGAGCTCTACTTCAAAGAATGGGAAAAAAAAAAAAAAAAAAAAAAAAAAAAAAAAAAAAAAAAAAGTGAAGTAACCAGCTTAAAATAACATTTCTTTGTAGAATGGAGCATTCACTCTCTCTCGCTCTCTCTCCTGACCAGGGAGCACCTTATGAAAGTGAGAGGTGAATAAAGCCCGGCTTTGGTGGAGTTGCTCCATTCTGAAGCTTCCACTGACATCTGCTGGAGACAGAATTTAAATGCTAGCCATTTCTTGGTTGATCATTTTAAATTGGGTATAAAATATATTACTCTCCCATTTAATTAATGAAGCACACTGTATGCCTGTAACAGTAAAATCTGGACAGAATCAACAAAGCACGTCTGCTTTCCTTTCTGAGTTTATGCAAGTTGTCATGGCAGAACCGCCCAGCGTGGCCCGTGGCACGGTGCAGCACGGAAACTCAACCCAAAGGATTGTGTGCTGCTGCATTTCACAGTATGATAGGGGGAAATAAATACCCTAAAACACAGGCATAGTCCTAGAGTATGAAAGTTAGAAAAAGGGTAACAGTATTAATAGGAGATTTATGTTGGTGTAACACCATCCTGCTCTTCTTGGACATGATACAGAGTGAGCCACTGGTGGACCTAAGCTGCTCCTTGAATTTCAAATTGTAATGCTAATATATTTGTAATAACTCAGACAGACCTGAGATGTATGTAGCTAAAAATGCCTTTATCACAGTTAGCTCACCATGTCTAGCTCGTAACACTGGATTTCAACTAAAGCCACAAACTTCTAAAAACACTAGAGGTCCATACACTATTTCCCTCAACACAAGTATTTTCTAAAATCAGTAAAAGTAAAGATTAGGTGCCCCAAAAAAAAAAAAAATCTACTTTTTTTTTATACTTGTTAGATTTTTCATGTTCGTTTGACACTTTCATTACTACCCTGCTAATGTCACGTTTAAGCTCAATGGGTAGAGGTTAGGCGAAGTCCCTCTATTTATTACCAGAAGGTGGCAGTGAAAGAGCACCCAATGCTTGGCAAGCCTGGTCTGCGAGCTCAGGTGCCATTTAACATCCCGGGCAGAAATAAGGAATACTTTACATGCGGGAACAGCAGACAGCTGCAGTTTAAGGTATTTTAAGAGGCATCTTCTGTCTATGATACCCAAAGTGTGGCCCCATAGTTAGTAAGACGCGAATGTGTAAGGTAATGTGTTCACTGTAAGACAAAAGGAAGAAAAACTCTTCTCAAAGTGTTATTGCAAAAGACTAAATTTCAAGATGGCTTTAATCATTTTAATTACTCAAAAAAAGTAATTAAATTTGAAAGTCTGAATATCAGGCCCACTTCGACTGCCTGAAAACCTAAAGGATCCTCTCAGTAAGCCAAGGTCTCAGAGTTTACCCATCATCATGTATTACATCTGTATCTGCTAATGAGCCTGTGCCCCCTTCTCCTTGCCTTTATTGGAAATAAGGAAATATAAGGAAATATTTCCTTATTCCTTTATTGCTATTTTAGCATTAATTTAAAATATGTTACCAGGAATAACAGTAGTATCCTGCAAGCTGCTGCAGGTGGAGGCACCTGCTTGAGTCTGGTTTTAATCCATCAAAATGGAACTGGCACCTTGCTCACTCATCTGTTTTGTATTTTGGTGATTAAAGAAATAAAGCTTGAAAAGATCTTACTCAAAAAAAGTGTGCTTGTGGGAAGGGGATTTGTCTGCAGTCAAAAGGTAAAGTGATCTCTGCAAAACATTCTGCAAAAGAGAGAAAACCAGTAGAAAAACTGACTGGGACGAGATGGCAACTTTCTGCCTTATTTCTTTTCTTAAATGAAACTTCACTGATATCCATGGACAATCCAGGGCTCTCCAGGCTTCTTGAAACCAGTGACTGGTCTGGCCCACCCTGAAGAAACTGGGGCTGCCAGGAGGGGCAACCTGCTGGTATGGCACGGACGCCTGCCTTCCCCTGGGGAGCCCCAGGACTGTCCCCGCATCTGGGGGCTCAACGGATGGAGTAAGGGTTCAGATTTGCTCACAGATATGGTGAATGGTGAATGCAAGATACAAGTAATACCAGGGCTAGCAGGAAACTACTATAAATATACATGGAGAGAGAGTGAAAGAGACCAAGCAAAGTGTTTATTCAGTAGCAAATGAAAAATCATCAGCACAAAAAGCCAAGAAGGCCAGAATAATCGATGTCTTATTTTGCCTTTCCAAGTGCAGACAATGGCTGAAGTAAGCAGCAGCAGCAACAGAGCACTAGGATCTCCCCAGAGAAGTGCACAAGAAGACATCAGTGCACTTAAGGAAATCCAAGGGTTTCGTGCTGCCTGAGACTGATGGATTTATTCCAGGAACCCAAAGAAGAAGATGACAGAAGTAATGTCAGAACCACTTGTGGTTGTCTGAGGGAAGTCAGGGAGTGTAAATAAGCATCAGAAGACTGGGAAAGGGCAAATGTATTCAGTTTCTAAGAAAGGAAGAAAAAGACTAATCAGGGATTTGTATATCAGTCAGCTTACCTTCAAATGCCAGAAAAACCCTGGAATGAATAAAATCTTTGTGAACACATGAAAGAAAACAAGGAAATGAGTAAGAGTCAAAATGGATTTGTCAACTGCAAATCCTCTCAGAGCAAACTCATTTCTTTTTCTGAATGGGTTGAAGGTCTGGATAGAGAGAAAACAATAAATGTCATCTAAAATCACAGAATGGACTTTGATACCTTCACTAAAGACCTTCTAATTCAAAAGGTAGAAGAATGCATTCTACATGAAATGCTGATATAGTACAGGTCAAACATGCTGAATGAACATGCTGAGCTAAGCAAAACATCAGTGGCTCATGGTCAAAATAAAAGAATGTAATTAATGGGCTCCTCTGACAACTATCATGGAGTTGGCTGGATTAAAAATGCTTTTATTAATGACCTGGTAGGTACAATAGGGAGCTATACTGCTATAGCTCTAGGAAAAAAAAAAGAAAAAGCTATGAGGAAATGTAAGTATATTAAGAACAGGCCTAGATACTTAAATGAGCTAGTCAAACTCTAGAAGTTATATGAAGACAAACACTGGAGGACCCTTATAGAACCAAGCAGAAATACGTGCAGTAGGTGGAAGTGATAAGCTGCAAAAATAAGAGATGCAGAACAAATAGAAACTCCAGGAATCCAAGATTGTAGGAAATCATGAGTAGAACATGAGCCAATGCTTTCCCATGGTGTTGCAAAATGAAGGTAATCATCACTGCAGACCAATACTGTTCTCTGAACAAAATTCATGATGTTTGCATATAATGAAGAGACATTCACACAGCACAACACTCAAACATGCATTTGAGCCGTTGTACAATGATCCATTTCCTCACATCATGTACTTTCACAGAGCAATTAAGCAAAATTGCTCATGTTCTGTGAGAACGAACCTTGCTGGAAGGGGCTGCACTAAAGGAAGAAACTACCTTCCCTAATGGCACTAACTTGTTTCCCAAAGGCTGAAATTGCTAAATGACCATCTGTGATTAAAAGGCTTGACACATTAAAAAAAAAAACAAAACAAATAAAAAAAAAAGTTTTCCATCAACTGGCCAGTACTGAACCTTTGCTCTGAGCTGCACATGAAGCTAATGCAATAGCCATTGATTTGGCACTTTTGTAGCACATCCATACAAAAGCAAAACCTTCTGCCATAGATTGTGAGCAACCTTCACTGACAATATTTCTGATTTTTAACACTGTTTTCTCTTATTCTAGCTGTCTTGTTCTTGCCCTGTCTGCTAGACAGGAAGGACAAATATCAGAAGAGGAAGTGGGAGGTCGATCTAGCTACAATGCTAAACACTTGAGCTCTTCAATATTTTCCCTTCTGTTCCAATCCTCAGGAGCTCCTGTGATCTAGAAGCCAGACAGCTGACATGGTCACTCCTTGCTGCAGCCATGGAAGTAAAAGCTCCAGCTCCCAGGCTCCTTTTACCTTAACAGCAGCTCTGACCTTTACAAAGAACAGATCCTAGGTTCCAGACTGCATGTATAAACACTTGTTTATATGGTGTGATAAATCAAAGGCAGAAATAGCCTACAGGGTTCCTTGCTACACTGCACACTGTGAACAAATCATTTACTTTCTGGGGAACCATTAATTAGTATTGATTTGTCTTCTTGCTCAGACAACTCACAGGCATATGGATAGAAGGCTGCGTGCCAGCTTGTACAGCATCCAGAGCCTGTTATCCTGCAGCTTTCTACACAGGTTGGAAAGATTTGCAAACGGAAGACATACAATATAGTCTGAAGTTCAGGTGATCTTCAAATCACCTGTTTTAAGTTGCTGGAGAAAGGGAATAGATGAGGAGAGGGGATTAACAAAACAGTGAGGATCAAATCTGAAGCCCATGAGAAGATTCAGGTCCCAGCCCAGTACCAAAGAGTAGGACATCCCTGTGAATTCACATGCTGCGAGGCTAAAACCTGAAAGTTACCACTGTACAGCCCCAGCTTGTGGGGATAACCTGAAAGAAAGTCTACCACTAAATCTGGCTACACAGGGAACATGTTGCCACAGCTACACCTATCCTTCTGCCAAGGAAAAGGAAACCAGACTGAAAAGCAGTTTTGTATTTTGGTAGGTAAATGTTGTCTCAGCAACCCTGACTGAGAACATCATTTCTCCTTCCTGGAGACTTTCTCTAATGCCATGCTGAGATGTTGAAAGGCCAAGTGTCCACAAATCCCCACATTCTGGGGTAACCTGCCTCCCCTGGTGCCAGGAGTGTGACCGTGTGGAAGGCAGGCTGGTGGCCAGGCTTCTGCAACAGAGGCTCAGCCCTTGCTAGCTGGAAATGAGGGCAGGTGAAGCAACTAGGGCAGCTTTGAGCAGAGAGGTAGCACTGATAATGCACCTCAGACCAGGCTTGAATAACCATTACACCATGTTTAATTGAGCCAGCTAGCTCTCCAGCTCCCCAAACAGTGCCAGGAGCCATATGAGCAGACACAGTGCCAGAGCCTGCTGGCAGCACACAAAAGCCCCATGTCACCACCAGCGAGTGTATGATATTGCCACA
This sequence comes from Nettapus auritus, assembly GCA_011076525.1. NCBI lineage: Eukaryota > Metazoa > Chordata > Aves > Anseriformes > Anatidae > Nettapus > Nettapus auritus. The sequence goes on from CM021770.1 coordinate 30,602,223, forward strand.
GAGCAGGTTGTACCCAGGAAGACCCAGAGTCCAGCAGTCTCTGGCTTTTCACTGGAGGAAGCACAAAGAAGAGGGCTAGGGTTGAACCGAGCTCCTACTGATCACTGGCACAAAGTCCAGAGAAAAAGCCAGTGTTAGGTGGGAACAAGTCTGGCTTTGTACTGATTGCACCGATCCATCATGCTCCTTCCTCCAGACAGCCCCAGGATCGAGAGGCACATAAAAAATTGGCTGTCAGTACCTCTTGTACAAAGAGACAGTGGTTATAATTAGAAGATCAAGTTTCTTAGAAAGACTATAACAGCTTAGGGACAATATTTTACTACTCCAGCAGAACCAGGAGGCCTAAAATGAAGTGGAACTCCAGTTCTTTCATTGCTGCCTCTTCCCCTACCCCAGTCTTTTTTTTATAAATTTTTGCTCTCTCTTTTCAATATCTATTTCTTTAACAGATTAGGAGGGCTCTTTCTATTTCAATAGGCTTCTCCACAATTATTAGAGGGTTATTCTAATCACCCTTTTGCATATGTGGATTCTACTTGACTTCCTATAATAGCATCTGCTAATAATGCAATCCTGTAAAACTTGTTGTTTGGTAGCTAGAACTCTACCAAATACTCTCATGCAATCCAGCCTCTAGCAACACTGTCAGCATTTCGTGGGGGGTCTCTGGGTGCCTATTCAAAGGCTTCTGGGTGGGACAGGTGCTGGAGGGCCAGCTGATGGTGGTGGGAGGATGCCGTGTTCTTCAGGAGGAGGAGTTCTCTGAGGGAAGAGGGTGTTAGGTTGCTGAGAGTAGGGAAAGCAGCATTTGTTTCTCTAATTTAGAAAGAATTAAGGAGAAAACAGCTGACTAACAGGTTCCAAGGAGACAAAGAGTAACTTATGACACCTCAGTGAATAAAGATCTAGCTATTTTATTCAACGAAAAAATGCTGAATATTGAAATTTTGAAGAGAAGCTGGTATTAGTTCCTTGGACAGCTGGAGCTTGATCTACTGGATGGTTCTGATTTAGAGTACTTGTTTCAGCTCTGGTTAAGGTGATAATTATTTATACCAACGTTCTGCTTCACGGCTCTTGCCTCATGGATACTTGACAGTCCTACATCTGTCATAGGAGGAGATATCACTGACCTTGGGCTCTTCCATTTGTTAAAAACTGAAAGATGTGCATGGATTTGGGCATTATGTTGCTGCATCCTGAGGGATTCTCATCTTCTGTAGAAAATAATAATAATAATAATAATCTGTTCAGGAATATTATAGAACAGGGAACTAATAGGATGGAAGCTCACTTGTATACTACTTCTAAGAGTGTAGAGCAGGAGAAGGGAAAGGTAAGAACCCTTTGAAAATACTTGTTCACTCAAATCTGAAATTAAGACTGCTGCTGAATTCAGTGGAGCTGGGACCATGTTTCTGGGGTACCTGGGAGTAGCCCACAGTGAGACCACAGGTTCCCTGTGCAATTGAGGCGTAATTTGTATTTTCTCCTCTTATGTTCAGAAAGATCTATCCAAGTATCCTTCAGAAGGAGCTATTCAAAACCTGTCACATCACAGTGCTTAAATGCTATGAATCACATAGGTGTTGTATGTTCCTATCAGGCTTCTCTCTGCTTTTCAAACGTGATACAGCTTTCAGTGACAGCTTATCCTACCCTGCTGCTTATGCTGAACTAAATGAAACTGTTACTCTGTGGCGGATCCTCATATGGCTAATTAGCACTTAGTGGCAAATACACGTGGGGTTGAGATTCAGTGAATAATAGGTATCTGTTGGATACTTCTCCATTAGAAATCAAAGTATTTCTGATAGCCAGACCCTATGTTGTTGTGAGTAATGTCTTCCTTGCTGTGTTTCAGCAGTTACTAGCATGTTAGTTGGGTGATTAAAAGCGGCAGTATCTAGCTCAGAAAGACAGAATATTTTCTAAAAGAGTATTGCTCTCCCTGGAAACATCACTGCTCTCGAGCTGCCAAAACCAATTGCAGAAGGCAGAAATTCCAGGTCACAGGAGTTACAGTTTCACAGAAAACACCTCTAGCTGTGTGAAGATTAAACAGCCTACTTCAAAGCTTCCAACACTCTTCAGCCATTTCTTTTGGTTTTAAAAAGGTTTAGTTGTTGTAAATAGGGCATTAGCAAGAGCTTCTATTTACATGACTCGGTGTTTTCTATCCTTTGGTTATGCTGTGAATGTTAAATTAAAATCTTGTATATAGGCACCTCAAAGCTCATTTTGAAACTGTTATCTACAGCAGAAAATCATGGAGGTTTGGCTGAGGCTCTGGGCTGCAACAAATAAGAGGCAATGTAGACAGAGTAATCCCTGCTCAAACCTTTATTTCCTGAATAACTTAGGCTTTCTGCAATAAAAGGAGAAATCAAACTGGCGATCTATGTGTCAAACATCTGCAATTTAGGGCAATTTGGAGGGCTTGCTAGATTTTTAAATACATGACTTGCAAGGCTTAATGTAGCTCTAGACCACTTCTACCCATCTCCTCTGGTCTCAATATTTGAATGTGAATAGCTTCAGATTTAGAAAACTGTACTGACATTTTCTCTTTAGTCTCTATTCACTGCTGTCAAAAATGTTAAGGTTTTTCTTGTACCAGCTTGGCCTTCTCACCTTCCACCCCTGGCATCAAACACTTCATGTTAGAACTGGGAGCAAAAATGCTTGCCTAATTATCTCTAGTTCCAGTACAGCTAAGACTGCAAATTAGGCTGTGTTTGTTGAACATTATATTGCAGATTCAGCTGGTCCAGCTAATTCATTTTACCACAAAAAATCCAACGCTTTTTCTTCTTGCCCTCAAATCTTCTGTGCTTTTCTGATCACTCAGCAAACCCATAATGGTCTAAAAAGCTACCAAATATTTCACTTGTATATACCTTCTTCAGCTATGGGCAAACATTAAAACATTTTCTGCCTCTCCTGAAAGTGTCCTAATGCCCAGGAATTAAGGCACTTTAAGAACTATATTGATCCATTAATGTTGACCCATTCTTTTAACACTTCTTGTTTTGTTTTACTTGATAATAAATTTCACAAGTATAGACAAGCTGTTTAACCTAGGGCTGCTAGTTACTTTGTCATTTCTGTTTAAATTCTCTTTCAAAGAATCAAAATCTGATTTAGACTTCTCAAGACTTTTTGGGTCAATACGTAGGAGCATCCACAGCATCCCAGGCACTGTCTGTACACTGCACTGGGAGAAGACCTCACCCAAAATGTTGAAAGCTAATGTGCAGAACAAGTTGCTCTCTGAGCTGAACTAGCTGACAGCTGCCACCGAGGATGCGGAGTGAAGATGTGACTTTAAATCTTGCATCTATGAGTAGGTGCTTCATACTGGGCTGCATACTGCCTCTGCATGAGAATGAATAGCCTGGAACTCAAGAACCTTTTCTCAAAAGATGCAGGGGGAGAACGTAAATTGTCTCAGTAAGCTACTGAAGGACAACTTTTGAATACATAACCACGTTTATCCAATAATTTAATGTCTCCTGTATGTGGGCAGTCTGGCTTTTAATCCCACTTCTGAAGTTTGAGCTGCCTTTTATGTTCTCACCTTATCCCTAATCAGCATCATTAAAACATTTTAAACTGCTTCATGGGAAAACATGTTTCTTGATTTAGCAATTCGGGAACAATTTTACTAACTATGAGAATATGCAGATCTTGTCAGATGCTATGCAACTTTTTTCTTTTTTTTTTTTTTCTTTTTTTTTTTTTTTTTTGGTAAAAAGGGGTTTGGAACAGTGCTTTCCACAATGCCTTAAAAACTGATAAATCTGCCTTTTCTGAACTACAGCAAAACATGGCTCTTCAAAAGACTTTGTTGGTGATGTTGCTAGAACCTGGCTTGGCTGTCGATGCTTTGCATCTCATCTGTCCTCAGTTTGTGGCAACCTTCCAAGAGGAGGCACTATCAAAATGATTTACAATTAGCTGTGACTGACAACAATTGCAAGGGTTGTACAAAAAGCTTTTACAAATAAACATTATTTTATATAACAGCTGCGAATACATGTTTTAATGGAGAAGTGATTCACACTGACAATAGCATTGACTTTGCTAAGATTAAACAGGTCTGCCATATGCTGTGTCTAGTGCTTCAGATGGTTTCACATTTATTTATTTTTTTTTAAAGTTATGCGTATTAACAACAGATGTTGAATTTTAAAAGGATCCAGTAATTGAGGAGAAATCATTCCAAAGTTGAGTGTTGAAGGCTTTTTTTCTGAATGATCCGAAATAATTTGTACACTGTGACTCAGGAAACAATTCCTGATTGGTGATATAGATCATGAATAGCTCTTGCACGTAGTATTTTTATTATGTTCATCTTAGTTCTGCCAGAGTTGTGCAGTTCCCACAGGTGCCATTGCTGAGGAGTGTGTTGGTTGATCCTCAGCCTCAGAACTTCAGGCCCAATGTTTCAGCCGGTTTCATAAAAGGCCCTTCCTCAGGTGTGCCCTCACACAGCTCAGCTGTCTCCGAGCCATATGCAAATGGTTCTAGTGTTGTGCATGCACCTGACTTGCCTCTGTTCAAGCTTGCTGTATCACTGAGGGATGTGAGGAGAAGGTGAAGGACCACATTCCCAAGAAGGCTTGAGCGGTTCCTCCTCCATTCATACAGAAACACAGCCTGTGGGTGGTCACAGATTCAGCCTTTGAATGGCTACTCTTCAAGTGCAAAAATACTCTTTTTTTTTTTTCTTACCCTGACTCCACAAGCCCAAGAAAGGCTTGTTGTAGAGTGCAGTGCATCACAGTCCCAAATGCAGCTGGATACATGAACTGGACATGCAAGGAGCATTATAAACCCATGACAGTGCATCACAGCTGTCCTCTAGAGTTCACCTGCCTCAGGGTGGGTGTGATGGGGTGGTGTGCCCAGGTTCCTGTAGTTGATAAGGGGTTCCCCCCCCTTGCAGGACTGGTCCTCACCACCACACACATCACTGGGATCTCACAGCTCCCAGAGCTAAAACCCCTCCTGCTGCTGTGAGCCACAGGCTGCCTTTCTAGCAAGCTGTCTGGAGACCAACAACTGCAATCAGCACGGAGGGAAATCTCACTGCTCCTTTGGAAGGCACCAAGCTGCTCTCTGCAGCACTGCCAGCTGCTGAAGCAGCATCTCCAGCAGCTAATGGAAATGTAGAAATTGTAGGAAATATTGATGTAGGAATTAAAGCCATCTCCTCCCACTCTTTTGTATGTTTCCTGCAGAGAAGGACAAAAAAATAAAAATAAAAGAAATTACTACTTAATGGTGTTAATTAATGTATACAAGATGCAAAGAATGCAAAGCCCAGTCAGCTGCAGATAGCTGTGATCCTAAATTGGTTTCCAGTGGGCTCCAGACACAAAGCAGTGCATGTTTTATTATTTATATCAATTACTAGCATAATTAACTTAGTTTGATAAACCAGGTGGGAGAAAGTTAAAGTAGACGACAATGGGCAAGAAAACAACAATGGGCAAGTCAACTCTGTCAGCTCTTTGGTGAATAGAGCCAAAAGAGGCACAACTCAAAGGGAGATAAGGGAGATATAAAATATGTTTGAGTTTTATGCCCTTGACCTCTCACTTTTTGGATAATTCATCAGTGCTTTTTTTTGAGGAAAAAGGAAAAAATAATAAAAAAAAATATGGTGTGCTGAAGGTAAAAATTCTTATTATATTCCTTCATGAAGAATTGTCCAAGACATCAATCTCACAGGCTTTACTTCCTGCACATAGTTTCCTTCTCTGCCCCCTTCTTGCCTGGTGGGCAGATTGATGGATGCTCTGCACAGTTCTGTCCAATTTGGCATTTTATCCCAGCTGCAGGTGAACAGTTTTCAGCTTTTATCTGCACTGTGTATAGTCTAGGACTTCTAATTATAGCTCACAATTTCCACCTCAACAAGCAAGATTCACTCAATTAAAACTGCACAGAGCACCTGGTGTTCAGCTGGTATAAAAAATAGCAGCCTTCCCCAGTCTCTCTAGGTGGGAGGCAATCGTCGTGCTCCTGTGAGGAACAGCCTTACGGCAGGATCTGCCTCTGTCCATCCCAGGTAATCTGCCATTGCCCAAATATAATGCCTTCATTTGATACAATTATAGATCTCTCCCTTTTCTTCACCCAGCTACAAGGAATGAACTTAAATCAATGCATCACATGAACCATTTATTCTGTGGAATCTGCTCTGGAGGTCTGGGAGAGATGAGCTCCAGTTGACCCTAACTGAGGTTTGATTGACTACTCTTTTGCTTTTGCTGCTTGGTTTCACATTTAGTGTCCTTAGTTCTGACAACCTGATGTGTTTTTTTGTTTGTTTGTTTTTAATTTCTGCTCAAATATTGATTTGCATTTTTGTGTTGTTCCTAAGTGCCTTTTAATACCAAACTTACGTTCGGCCATAGGGAGTAACTTGTGACTGATCAAACATTTCTATGTCCGCAGTCACTGGAAATACATTTGCCTGAATGATGCCCTATAAGTCCCTCCAACACTTATGCAGAATAACTTCAAATGGTGAAGTTGCCACTCCTGCTAGCTTAATCTCTGCTCCCCGTTCTAAATGTAGACATCTCACCCTCTCCCACTTCTCTCCATCATCTCCTTTTGTATCTCCATCATCTCCATATTTAAGATATGCAGAATCTTCTGAGAGGCCTGGCCCCAATTAAATCTCCCTGTTGATTTTAACATTAAGAGTGGTCCTAAATGGGACTCCATTGCCAAAGTCCAAAACTCACCATGCACTGATAACTCACTTGCTGGCCAATGCATTTGAGATCTACCTGAAAACATCACCTGCTCAAACTCTCTTAATACATGGAAACAATTTGAATGAAAACCCAGCAGACAGGGCACATAGAACACCCTGCTCACCTCATGGAGCACTGTAGTGGGTTTACGTGGCAAGGCTTTGGTAGCACCTCAGCTCAGATGCAAACCTGGCTCCATCCCTGCACTGTGAAAGTCCTTGGATTTGAACATAAACAAGAAACAACTAAAACCCTTGCAGGGAAAGTTAATAGGCTCACCAAGTTTAGAACTGCACTACTTTATAAAATCAAAGCATGTAATGATTTTTAAATTGTAATTAAAAATTATAGCACCAAAAATACTGTAGAGATGAGCCCTGGTCCCTCAGAGAAGCACAGCATTTCCCCAGAGAGGGGTGGAGATTAGAAAACACATTTCACATGAAGGCTTTTAATATAATTATTTGCATAACTGGATTAAAGAAGTGCACCAATGTGCCTCTAAATCTTATTATTGTTTATTACTCTGGATATCAGAGAAAAGAGTAATTACATTTAGCAGAGATTGCTGGGGCTAGGTTCAGAAGAAGAGCTGCGCAAGAGCAGCAGTGCCTCGGTCCCCTGCCAGTCTGTGGGATGGGACATGACGGGATGGGATGGGATGGGATGGGATGGGATGGGGTGCCCAGCCTCATGCTCCCAGCCAGACCTCCCCTGGGCCACATGTGGGGAAAGCCTGCCAAAATGGCTTTGTGGCACCCCAGGACTGAGGGGGCAATCACTGTGGTGGCAACAGGACTTCTGAGAGAGAAGGAGTCCCAGTACCCAATACCAAGACAATTTTGGGGTGTATTTGCATCACCTACTCCTGCAGGTGACAGTCTAAATGCAGTGTTAGCAGCAAAACCCCAAGTGCAGATGCAAGCCTTAGCAGATTGAAGTTGTGGGCACGTTACAGCTGTGCTAACAAGAGGGTGCCCACAGTGCTGGGCGCTCCTGAGCCCCACCTCGAGATGCTGCCCTTAGTGCTGCTGTGACCGCAGCTCTAGAGACTGGTGGTAGAGAGATTCCCCTAGCACTTCCATCACTCTGGGAACAAGATATGCATGGAACAACAGCTCGTTTCTGTCCTAAGAGGGAAAAAAAAAAAAAAAAAAAAAAAAAAAAAAGGCAGAGAAATCTAAGCTTGTTTGCTTCCTACAGCTCTTTGCAGCAGCCATCTGCAGGCACTACCACACAAGAGAACATTAATAACCAAACAGCAGTGCCTGCAAATGAGGGTAAAAACATGGTGTGTAGGAAAGAAATGGTGCCAGGCCTGCTGTGGTTAACAAGAGTCTTTCTAGTTACTCCACTGGGCTTTGGATCACTCTGTATTAAAGTGCCGTCTGTATTTAGTGCATGGGGTTGTAAACATTATGGGCCATCTCAATGCTAATTAGCCTTTACAAATTGACAAATTAAGAGCTTGAAGTAGCACAGTTCCCTAGAAGAAAAATCTCTAAAACTCAGGATTTTGTTGCTAGTTCCAGCTACTTTCATCAGTGTTGTTTCAGTGCTTGCTCTTGATGCTCTGCTCTCTGCTCTGTTCTAAAGAGCCCTGAAACAGAAGCTGAAAAGCTTATAAAATCTGCTTGGTTTGTTTGGAAGGTTTTTTGCCTTTTCAAAATCTCCAGTTATTTCAAATATTGAGCTTGATAGAAAACAATTTCCTAAAATTTAGTGAAAGCATCTTTCAAAAAGCCATTCAAATTTAAATCAAGATAAGCAAGGCAGTTATGCTTAATCACAGAGTGAAAGCAAGCAATGTCCACTTTAAAAAGATTTCCTTGATTTAATGTCTCTGTAATGAGCTTCTAATTCAACCCCTCATTACAACAGAACAGCTTGAAATTCTAAGGAAAACTGTGAGATTTGTAGAGGGATTTCAAATGTGTTTGCAATGCTGTTCCCAGTGTGTGTATAAAGCATCTGTGTATTTTTTTAACCAGATTAGCTTACTGAATGTTGATGAGCAAAATGATACTCACTGTTTCACAGCAGGAGTACATTCAGAAAATAGAGAGGCCATAAGCTCTTTCTTCCTTCTCTCCCTGGCCAATTTGCACTGCCTTACAGCATGTACATCTCTGGCCTGGCCAGGTGCAGTAGGATGAACGGGGCTGAAAATGCCCCCAGAAAGAAGCTGCTGCTTCTCTGGCTGATCTCGGATGAATATCATACAGCTTATCATGTCATCAAATGTTCTGACTGGAAGAAACCTCTTTAGCTCAAATGTCTGCTGTCAGAACATTTTCCTCTACATTTATCTATTACCTATTTTCAGATCAGACAGAGGGGGAAGAGACTAGAAGTCATTAGGTTGATTATAGCTTTTACCTCCCTCATTCTATCGAAAGGTGAATGCCAAAGGAAAGTGTTTCTTCCCAAAAACTCCTCCAAAAGAGAGCACTTGCCACCCCACACTTGACAGCCTTTCTTTTACTGGTCACGCAGTGCTCACACACAGCTCAATGGCAGCAGCACTGACCACGCGCTGTCTCCTGGCACACCCAGAAGTGCTCTTGAAAGCAGTATCAAAGTCTCTGTCCATCTCTGGAGATCAAAGCTGATGGCAGCATTACCACACATCAAGATCGACTCCTGAAGGAACGAGCAGAAAGCTTTTTGGCACTGACAAGACTATGATGAACTCCACTCCATCGGCTGGAATCATGGTCACCTGGCTGAAGGGTCAGCGAGTTGGAGCTGGGTGAGACAATGGTGAGAGCACCATCCAATGTCCCTGTTGGTGGCCGTCTGTAGGGTGGTGGCATGTCTTAGTGTTCTGCTTGGAGGAGTTTCCACCACACACTGTGTTTCCAGCTCATGTCACTACACACTGTGCTGCAGGATCCAAAACACACTAGCTTTGGGATCACATGACGATGACGGGTTCAAAAAGCGTAAAGCGAAGATTTCTGCCCAGTGCAGCTGCCTGTAGAAAGCAGAGCAGCGGGGCTGCCAAGGCTGCTATTCCCTCTGCTCGGCCAGCAGTGAGAAGAAAACAGCAGTGAGGAAGAGAACGGTGCCATGCAGACACAGCACACCCCTCTGATGGCTGCAGAGACCTCATCCACATGTGGCTCACCAGGCTCACAAGCCAGCCTGTCATCCTGTGCAGAGGTATTCGAGAAGGTGTGAGTGAGCTGATGCCATTGTCCCACACATCACTGACACTGTCGGAAGGAGAAAGCCCTGCACAGGTAGGGTGAAGCTCGAAGCAGCCCCAGCACCTCACTTCCTGCCTGCAGCTGAGCCAGCTCTGCAGGAGGGGCACTTCAGACAGCCTGAGGCTGTTCTTCATCATGGCCCTAATGGAGGGGGATTACAGGATTATTTCCAGCCCTCTACCCTGCATTGTGTGCTAGGGACTGGACTCCAGGTAGATGCACAGATTTAATTTTTACTCAGCCCAAAGCATTTCCTCCCTGAGGTATCTAGGTATTTTATTCATCCTTGTTTCTCCCTGTCCCCAGATCTACGCTGCCAGCAACATCTAAAACAGATAGGAAGGATCCTTGTAGTTTACATAAGATCTTTCTGCACTAAGAACTCCTTGGCCTTTAACTCCTGTCATAGAGATGAGACATTTGGGGGACTTGACCTCTGCCTTTCCTTCTCCAGTGGGGATTTAGGTGCTGGAGAAGCTACCTGGGGGACTCCTGTTATGACTGAGGCCTGAGGACAAACATCGGGAACCAGGACTGATTAAAAGTGGAAAAGACTTACAGCTTTACTGCACAAAGGAAGTCCACTCACACCAGCTCTCATGTTTACAGCACCACGCTGGCCATAATGCAGTTTGTCGTGGGTCCAATTTTCTTCTTTCTCCAGGCAAACATTTTCTTCAGCTCCCCCCTGAAGCTGTCATGGAGCCAGGCATAGAGAAAGGCATTGGTACAAGCAGACATCATTGCAAACCAGTGGCAGAGCAACTGGATGAAATTGAAGTACTGCTTGTCAATTAAGCTGATGTCTATGTCCTTGATCATGTTGAAGATGTGCAGAGGCAGCCAGCAGATTCCAAAGGCTGCCACCACTAAGACAAGCAAGCGAAAAGTCTTTCTCCTCCTTGCTCGGTCCCATTCAGCCTGGCCCTGTGTGACGTTGCCTGGGACCACACGGTTTTTCAGCTTGACTGAGATCCTCAGGTAGGACAGGGAGATGACAGCCAAGGGCAGCACATAGGTGATGATGAGAGTGCTGTAGGCATAAGCCAAGCGGTCTCTTTTCATGTGGAACCAAAACTCCTCGCAGATGGAGAAGTCCAGCTCTGGGAATTCTGCGTGGTAAGTGTGGACCAGGGCTGGGGCAGCCAAGGTGCAGCTCAGCAGCCAAATGGCAGCCAGGATGTAAGCACAAATAGGGATGGTGAGCCTCCTCCGGAAGGGGTGTACCATGGCGTAGTACCTATCCACAGCTATGACAGTCAAGGTGAAGACAGACACAAACACAGTGACAGGCTGCATCAGGAAAACAAAGTAGCACATGAAACGCCCGTACACCCATCCTCTGGGCTCAAAGGCATATGCAAGTGTCAGGGGCACGCAGGTTGCACACATGAGCATGTCAGAGAAAGCCAGATTGCCCACCAGAAAGTTGGTCACATTGTGCATTTTTTTTGTTTTGCAGATGACATAAATGAGAAGATAATTCCCAATGACACCGACAAAAACCACTAGGGAGTAGCAGGGGATGATGAGTGGCTTGAAGGACTGAACAAACTGGAGCCCTGAGAATAAATTGCTGGCATTGCTATGAATTGCAGAGAGGAAGCTTTGGGAGGTTAAATTGTCCGAATTCATCATTTCCCTCCTTTTGTCGTCTGCCGTCAGCTGAGTGAAGTAGTTACCACTGCACTACTCTTGCATTCAATCAGTCTGGATAATGAATGGATTACTGGCTGTCCAGAGGTTGCCACATGGGTAGTAAACAAGCATCTGTAAAAGCAAAAGGTGAAGTTGTAATCCTCGAGAGGCAGCTTTCAGCAATTCCTAGGAAAAATCAAATACAGCCAATTTCCATTAAAGTCCTCCTGTATTTACTATTAAATCTAGGTTTTGACAGCATGCCACTTAATAAACATTTAATGCAGGGAGTACTTACTGCTGTGTTTTTTTAATCCCATATGATTTTCCTGTGGATGCCAAGAAGTGCCCTAGATGTCTGGCTTCTGCAAATCCAGGAGCGTGTGTGTGTGTCAGAGAGAGAGAGAGAGAATATATGAGTGAGAAAGAGGGTGATGCGCATTTACAAGCTAAGTGGAGATCAGTGTTTTTAAACAGTCTTCACTACTAGGTCATGACAGATTTGTGTATAAGCTTTTATCCCTATTGGCTGCCCTGGGTATTACGTTGCTCTTTGCGTGTGTCTTACTGATAGTAATTAGTTCTTGAATATCCTTTCAAGAATTCCCTTCCTTTTCCAATGCATTTGTAATTGCCCCTCTCAGCAGAAAATCAATTTACATTCATCAACACAAACCTGAACAGTGTCTAATCCTACATCCACTTTGTCACAATCCTCAGAGTGTCCAAAACAGCTACCTGTGAATTTGCTGCTATAATGTGACCGTAAAATGGAATTTTAATAACATGCTGAAGCCAAATAAATGTTTATACCACTAGAGGGACTCAGCTACGTACCTGGTGAATGAAGTGATGGCTAGAAAGGTGCACGTAGCACAAAGGATCTTCTTTCCTGATGCTGGTAAAATGTTTGCTCAGTCATTGTGAGTATTTTCAGTGGGGTTTACATATATTTAACAGTAAAAAACATACAAAGATCTCAAAGGAAATAATAGCATCCAAATAGCTTACCTGTAAGGGCTCACCTGCAGTGAATTACAGAAAATGGTTTCCAACATTGCAGCTGCCCAAATTTATTTGGGGTGTGCAGAGAGACTCACCCTCAAATATATTTGAAGTGCACAAAGAACTCACATTGAAGAAGACATTAACATCAGATTCTTACTTGTTGCCCTAGTTCTCCTTTAACTTCCCACCATTTTAACCACTTTGGACCTCTGATGTTGAAAAAAAATCAGAAAAACTCTACAGCATCTATTTACACCAGATAGAGATACTTTTTTTTTTTCTTTTTTTTTTCTTTTCTTTTTTTTTTTTTTTAAGGAACACAGGAACAGTCTAACAGCTTCTTAATTCAAAGCAGAGAACATTGCAAGGCACTCTGGGGATTTAGACACAACTTTAATGGGCAGTTTATGTCCTAATCTCAGATTACTCTAAGAAAATATAGAACTGCTATTTCCTATAAGGCTATCCATCTCTTGATTTGATGGAACTGTGAATGACAAAAAACTAAAATCAAAACAAATTTCAAATTTCAAAATTTGTAATTCTTTCCTTAATTTTAAAACATGAGTTAATCTTCTGTAGCCTTTGTTCAGACCCAAGCCATTCTCCCACAAATACACATGATGGATGCATTTCAAACCTAGTAAGTGCTGATTTTGTGCTACTACATTTATGGTTAGATTATGCTATGGACGGGAATATGGCCATACTTCCAGCCCGAGGGAAGAGCAAGAGTGTAACTGAGGTGCTCAGAAGTCCCATCCTTCACTTTATGGACATAGTAATCTAGCCATGACCCATACAAAAAATGGGATGTTTTATCCATTCCTCTTCAGAGTCCAATTGCAGATATCTGAGCTGGCGGGGACCCAGAGGAATATAGCACCCGTTTTTCTCTATATACCCTAACCCAGAACAGCAGAGAGACCTGAGGATAGTGATTTTTCACCACCCCACGCAACCATTATATTTGCTTGTAAGCAGAATGCCACAGAAGTATTTCCAAACACTCATAAATACAATTGGTTCACTTACTGTGGGAGAAAACTGATATAAATCCTACTGAGGTCAAGGTGAACCTTTTAACTGATTTCAATGGGCTTTGGCCCCAGTCTCTAGTATAAAAGGGAAAAATGAACAGGGAGTATTTGTAAACAACCTGCATACTGCCCACATCCTATTGGAATTTTAATGCTTATGCTAGGAAAGAAGTCTCTCAATAATATCAGTGCCCATATAATATTTGAAAATCACATTTTTAACTAAGCAATCTTCCTGTTTCATTCTGAAAAGCTGTAGAGTAGATCCAATGAATATCCTTATTATATTCCTACATGAAAAAGGTTTATGCTTTGCTATATGAGAATAAAAATCAAACAAAGTATCATCTAAAGTAGCTCCCAAGGTCACCTTGATGTTGAAGTCACAGAAACTTGTACACAAGCTTAGAAGTTCTTTTATTTCAAGCTGTATCAAGCAGTTTTCCTGCATTTTCTCTAATCTTTACAAGTATTTTCTTCACTTCTGAAGCCAGTAAATGGTACACTTTCTGTCTGAATGTTCCCACCCTGTTTCTGTTACTGATTTTCTACTTGATTTTGCTTCAGGCAGAAAATTTCTTCAGTTCATCTGTATTCTAAAGCCAAGAGATGGAAAGAGAATATGTACTTGGGTCTTGAATAGAAAAAGTATTTTAGCATTTTAGCCCAAATAAATCCTCTTTTTTCCTTTTAAAATTGCAAATATTAATCTTGTCTGAAATTTCCAAGATTAGATGACAAAGTCCTTCGTGAACTGAGCATAAGTCTATTTCACGCATAGAATCTTCTTATTTAAATAGAAAAGGTCACAGAAACTGCATTAGTGTCTTATTAGAACTGTTTTGACATTCCAAGTGTAAAAGGGTGTCACACATAGGAATGCTGATTAGCGTCTAATTGAAACCCCCATCTTCCTTGCATCAGTGTAAAATGTGATATTTAGAGCCAGACCAGAACTTCTCAGAAACATTTCACAGCTGAGCTTTCCTAATCTCTTATGCTAACCTGTCCAGCTCTGCAGACACTGTGAGCAGAAACATTGCTAGCTTCTCTGTGACTTTCATAAAGTGGTAAACCTCTTAAAGCAATATCTGTAGCAGTTCTTCTCCATTTCAACTTGCATAACTCACATGATGTGGTGGCATATGAGGAACTGTCAGCTATACCAGAAGAAATTAAAAGTCTCCTAAGAACTGTGAGGTAGGCAAAGACTAGCAACATTGATGAAGGAATTGTGCCAGAAGTCTGCAACCATTCATGCTCCTCAATAACTTTGCTTGGCATTCGCCAGACCTGGGAGTTCTTTTCATTTTATTATGTTAGCACAAAAGGCAGGCTAGCACCACCAAGTTTGGAACCAAAGGTGATATGGAGGATGACTGTAATATTATACAGAGAAACTCTGAAAACTCACAGGTGAATGGAAGGAAGACAGTTTGATAACATTACAGAGGAAAAACTTATAAAAGTAAGAATCAGGGTCACCATTTTCACCATGGCTTAGGATGGAGTAAATTCTACTGCAGGCTTCTACAAAGGAGCAGGCAATCAATTTGAAAGTGCAAGGACAAAAATTACAATTTTGAGACAGACTACAGGGTGAATTTTCCTCTAGTTTGCAGCAATCTCTGGACAATTTTCCTGCTCCTTCTTCTATTCACCAGAGCAGAATTATGTTGCATTACTTAGAAACATGGAGGAGAATGGTAAACTCCAGGGCAAGTAAAGAGGGTTTTAAGATAAGGAACAATATGGATGTAAGAATAAATTCGCCATGAACAAATTTAGGATGGAAAGTAGAACACTTCTAAGTGGGAGGGCAACAAATTGCCCTTTGGAACCACTGGCTTTGGGAACAATTGGTGTACTATGGGGAATAAAACACCTGCTTTTAATAAAAAGCTTGATCCATTAATCACATGCATGCTGTATAATTGTTTGCACAGGAACTAGGTTTCATGAGATTCCTTTCCAGCACACGTCTATACAGTTTTAGACTTTGGACTTCACGCACTCCTACTTGAAAATAACACCACTAACAGTATTCCCATTCATAATGTCAAAAAGATAAAATTAAAATTTATACACAAGCACATATATATGGACATAAAGATTAAATACTAAAACACTTCTAGTGTTGATTTTTTTATATATTTTTTTTTTAATGGTTGTTTGATGAGAAGATTTGTGCACTAGTGCCTGTGCAGCTCAACTAGAACAGCACTTGAACATTTGCCAGATGAACTTTCACTGTTACTGATCTTGGCACCTGTTCAGAGCAGCCGATCTACAAAGTAAGGAGAAGGGCAGGGTCAGCAGATTCACTCTAGAGAAACATTTCAGCCCCAAGGTATTTCAGTCAGTGCAGTCGTTGACTCTTGTTTCTCTGTTCTTGCCTCGGAAAAAACCTACTGAAATAAAGACTTATCCTGTTAGCATCCTTACTACAGTAAGAGACGCAACACTAGAAAATAAATGGTACAAAATTTTTAGAGCTTATCCATTTATAACTACAGTTTTAGGCAATAGTTCTGACATATCATGGTAAAGTCTGCCTACATTTTATTTACAGCTAAATCAAGACTAACCTGGGAAAAGTCATGTGAATGTCTTTGATCTAAATGCTTAAAGGTCTCAGTTACAAGGCAGGATTAAACTGGAAATGTATGGAGGTAGATTTGCATATCCATTGGAATCTACAAAGGACCCAGCATTGTATCCTCAGACAAACTAGCATTTCTCCTCTTCTCACAAGCCCTGAAAGGACATAGAGTGCAATACCAGCACATACCCCAGGCTAGAACAGACTGTGGGAATTAGCTCCCAGAAACATCTGCAGACTGAACACTGAACCCTGGGGAAACTTAGTGTAAGAAATGTTCCTTGCAGGTGTAAACAGCCAGGAGCCAGGGGCACTAAATGTCCCCAGGCACAAGTGTGCAGTTGGGTCCTGGTGGAGCAGAGGGCTACCAAGAAAACCAACAGCTCAGGCCTGGTGCTCAGCAGCACCATGGACAGAACCCACGTTGCACCGCACCACACCGCTGCTCGGCCTCAGAGCACTCTGTCCCCACTGTGTGACAAAGAAGATCTGCCCACAGAGCAGCTGAAAACACTCAGAAAATCCCCTTGCATCTAGGAGTTCTCTTGCTACATGTGAAATGTACGTTGCCAACAAAAACTCTCTGTGAAAGCTGTGAAAAATGGACAGGCCAAACTTCATAGAATCATAGACTGGTTTAGGTTGGAAGGGACCTTATAGATAGTCTGACCCCTCTGCCATGAGCAGGGACACCTCCCACTAGACCAGGTTGCTCAAAGCCCTACTCAGTCTGGCCTTGAACACCTCCAGGGATGGGGCATCCACAGTTTCTCTGGGCAGCCTTTGCCAGTGCCTCACCACCCTCATAGTCAAGAATTTCTTTCTAGCGTCTAATTTACATCTATCTTCTTACCTTCTTTTAGTTTAAAGCCATTATCCCTTGCCCTATCAGAAATAAATAATAATAATAATAAAATATTATATAGAAAATAAAAGACGCTTTAAAAAAAAAAAAAAAAAAAAAAAAAAAAAAAGCCAAAGATGGAGAAAGCACTGCGTACTTCTTGAGGTATCCCAAAGTGGCCATCTACCCTGATTATGAATAATGAGCAGAAACAGAAGACATAAACTCTTATCAGATGTTCTGTAGTAACCATATCACTGTAAGTAAACTTGGTGTTTTCATGGGGTAGTGAGTTCAATTAATATTTGTCAAACAGAACTGGAATAAAACCCAGAGAACTAACACAATTCCACCTGTTTTTAGTTGTTCATATAAAGTAATAAAATCCAACTTCCATTTAATTAACTATCCCACTAACAACAATCTGCCCTGGAGCTTCGAAAGCTCTTAAGACTAGAGGTGTGTCTGGAGGACTGTCATCTAGTTTGATTATAGTTTATATAATAACACTCTACAGAGATAAGAACACTATTTGGAAATGCATTGCTTTGTTCATTCATGCAAACTCAAGTATGAAGAAAAGGGGGAAAAGAGAGATTGGACTTTAATAACCTACATAGTCAAGAGTAATAAATAAATAAATAAGGACTCTTCTAATGAAGCCTTCTTTATGTTTCCAGAACAGTCCCATTTACAGTGAAGAGGTGATATTTCAGAATAAAAGAAAAGGAAAATAGAACATTTTCCAGCATATTGACAGGCTGGTTTATGGCCACCTCCCCTCCAAATGTACAGATCTGTGTTTGTTACCAGGACAGTTTTTTTTCACTGTGTATGTGAATGTGTGTGCATTGTATCCATTTTTGATATGCTTCAGTATCTGCTTATTTTCTCTGTTGCACTCAGCAATCATTGAAGACATCCATTGTTAGATTAAGCAAAATATGAAGCAAAAGGAAGGGATCAATATGGAGGAAATTAGAGGAATATAGAAGGTGAATATTCATTTCCAGGGTCTCCTGCTGCCATGACTTACCAACACACATCACTCCTATTTCTTATACTTTCATCCTATTCTGACACATGTAGCACTGGTTATAAATGGCTATATTTCTGACTTGAGATGCTCTTCTCATGAAAATCAATTTGAATTATGCTGCAGATCTCAATATCGCCTGGATTTTCCCTTCCCTTTTCTTTAACATGTTTGCTTTAGAATATTTCTCTCTAGCTGT
This sequence comes from Nettapus auritus, assembly GCA_011076525.1. Lineage (NCBI taxonomy): Eukaryota > Metazoa > Chordata > Aves > Anseriformes > Anatidae > Nettapus > Nettapus auritus. Next base: position 30,620,581 of record CM021770.1, read on the forward strand.
TACCCTTTCCTCATCTTTTTGTCAAATACAAGTTTGAAATCAGTCTGTCAGACTTCCTTTACTGCAAGTCTTTTCAGCCCATTTCTCTCATCCTTGACTTTAGATACTCTTCCACTATGTAGTGAAACTTACCAAACAAAAATCCAGCCTCGTCTGTAGAGTTCCTCAGTTCATGATAGTCAGCCCTATTATTGCTTGTGGATACATGAGCAGTACACATCCATTACCTTACTGCCATCAGATTAACAGTTTTGTCTCCAAGTATCTTTCCTCTAATATTCCACTTCAAAAATTGTTTTGCTCGTTTTATGACTGCATTTGTGTCTGGAGATTTGTTTTTATGGGCTTTGTCAAGTACACAAACAGAAGAAAAAGTCACAATTTAGCTCTAATTTTATCAACGCTTGTTTTCAACTGAATCCATTGAATGAATTAACATCAATTAGAACACTTGAATATGCAATGTCTGCAATAAATATCTATCCCAGAATTTATCCATTCTTCCACAGACATTTTTCTTCAACAGAATAAACCTATTTTACTTAGCAAGTATTTCTAAGTGTCTGATGTCCATGGTGAGTGGTTTCAAGTTTAGATGCAACCACCATCTGACAGTGGCAAATGATAGCAAATGGTTTTTTTCTATGGCTTCTCCTTTGTTGTAACTGCTATGCTCTGTGATATGCTACTTTAGGCTCAGTTTCTGCTGTTTCATTATGTGGCTGACCACGACTACTTTATGAGTGTTGATTTCATATTCATTAACAAAATCATGTGGCCACCTTAACCTTGAATTTTATGTTCTGTAGACTTTGGTAAACCCTTGCAATAGATCACTGTCACTTCAAAATAACTAATAGATCAAGTTTCATTCCTAGCAGTTATGAATCATAAGATCCATTTCCTCACTAGAGTAGAATGACAAAGCTCAACAGGAGTAAACTGATATAAGCTATGTTGGACTCATGTAACATAATTGGTCTAGTAGGACTCCAGGTGTTCAGAGATACTTGCAGTGAGGATTACTTACTGAATAAGATAAGATCTTTCCAAACAGAAGACAACTTAATCACTGCAAACTTAACAAACCAAGATTCTCACAGTATTTCATACACAATAATGAATGTCTTTCTGACAGCAAGTGAAGATCACTGTCATCTCCCACACCAGAAAGGGTGAAGCTGAGGCTGGATAATTTTTACCTTGTAGCAGCACAGATTATTGATGGCAGAACTGACAAGGGAATATAGATCTGTTGATATCCTACCTAGGCAAATCACTTTTCCCTATTATTATATTAGGTGTCATCACTCAGAGGAACAAGAAGGTAAGACAAGAATTTCTAATTAACCATTCTCCCCTTCCCTTATTTTTTTCCAGCATTGCAAAAGCTTAGATTCAAGCAGACAAAATCAAAATACACAACCCTAGGCAACAAATTACTTCAAAGCTTTTTCTAAAGATGCCCACATGACTGTATTTTCAAAAAATCCAAAGCTGTATCCTACATCAGTAATGGTTCCTATTTTTATTTTTAATAGGCAAAAGAAGCTTTTAAGCCTGGTTAGGATTTTACTTATCAAAAACATTATACAACATTTTTGTTAATAGAAAATGAAGAGGAAAAAGCACTGAACTCTCACTGCACAGTAAGACTCTCTAAGCATTAAAATAGCCATGAAGCCAAATCCCCTCCTCTTCAGTAGCTGGGAGAGAACTAGGACTCCTCAAAAATTGAACAGAAAACATTGTTGATATTGAGTGATTAAGTGATATGTATATGTAGAAATTCAGAGGAAATGGAGTAGGTACATTAATTTAGGCTATTCTTTTTTATTATTTCCCACTACATATTTTAATTTAAAAAAGACTTATGAGCACTTCTAGAATATTCTGATGGTATTTTAGGAAATGCTATTAAAACCTGAAATAAAGGATGAGGCTTGATGCCATATTGAAAGAAGTGAAATATTTGGAGGTGTTGTGGGATGACACCGGCAATGACATACAGTTTTTGATGCAAGGCTGTGGGGGTCACAACCTTCAGAAAAAAAAAAAAAAAAAAAAAAAGATTAAAGACTCCTCTTTAACCAGAACATGAGACAAAAGAAAAAATTTCCTTATAGCACCCCATTCTTGTTCTGGATTGCGTCAATTAGCCACAACAGACAGGGATCTGTGCTGAAAGAAAGCTGCAGACATGTAATCACATCATGCGGACCAAAGGCAGGCAGAGGCCATAAACAGTGTAATGTGGGTCCCTAGAGCTGCAGCTCCCCTTTCACCCACCCCTCTCAGCTCATACTCCCAAGCAAGACAAAGACCTTCTATCTCCTCAGGTAGCACCATACGAACAACAGGAGATTTGCCCTTTATATTTTTCCAGAGCTGGAAAAATGTAAAGGGCAAAAATGGTGACCTCCATCCCACCTGGATGGAGGTCACCCCTGAATGAAGTCCTACAAGGAAAAGAGATTCCAAAGCTTCTGCACCACTGCAATCCAGAGGCAGAGAGAAGTGGTGGGCCAACAGACCAGTGATGAGGCCATCTATTTCTACATTATGCACTTCTTGTTTTTCAGGATAGAGTTTGTAAAGCCTCAGTCCTTGGTCTTGTCTATAGTGAAAACTAAAAGCTTTGAAATTATTCCATTTTCCTCTAGTTCTTCTGAAGTAAGTGTTATGCCACTGAATAGCAGTGAAGTCAATGGCTTTAGAAATGTGCTTCAAATAACTCCACTTGTATACTCAGGAAAAAGGAGCTATGAATCTGAAGCCAGAACACCTAGGGTCTTTTCCTAGGTCAATGAACATTTGCATCTAGGACTTGAGTTCCTACTTTAACACTAAAAATAAATAAATAAATTAATTAATTAAAAAAAAAAAAATGTACAATAACATGGGATGATGAAAATATCCCCTCATCCTGGCTTTAAATACTCAGGATTATGATTTCACATAACCTTTGAACCAAACCTACATAGCCCTGGCTGGGTTCACACCTCACTTCAGGACGGGAAATTTTAACAAACTGCAATGAAACCTCAATAGCTGAAAGCCAGACAAAAGCATCTTTTAATTGTCAAGTTAGCTGGAGGGAAGAGCTGGAACTGCTTTCAGTCTGGAAAGAAGGGGAAATCATTAAAGGAAATCATCCCCCTTTCTTTTTCCAAGTAATTAGAAGAACCATCTGTATGTTCATTCCACTACAGTTAAGGGTGCAGATTAGCATTTCAGAGAGATTTGAGTTCAACCAGCATACTTTGATGCGTTAACATGAATGATGCTAAAATTTCTAAGGCTCTCAATGTTATACAAGTTTAAAAGGGTACACATGTCACTTTCCAGTCACTCTTTTTAAGCGACTATTCAGTGGAGCCAAATTTACATTCAGATAATTTTCTTTTTATCTCTGAAATCATATTAAAAAGAGGTATATATGTTCCCATTAAAATAAATATAGTACTTACATGATGCCCAGCTATAGCCGTATGTATCTATACTGCCAGACTATGCACCACACATTGCCATAATAACATCAAAATTGTACAAAAGGCTTATAAAAGCCCAGATATAAACAAGTTGAATAAACATTGCAGTTATGAATGTTTTTACCCAACAGGAAAAAGAATTCCTAAAATATTTCTTCTGAGATTTACAAGTGCATAACAAAATTTAGGGCGCAAAATCATAAATAATTAAAACACATTGAAAAAGGAAAATGAAAACAGAAAAGTTCTACGGACTTAGTTTCACATATATAAAATAAACATTCTCTAGTGTGGGACCACCTCTGATTAATCTGGAAATAAACCTTTCCCACTATTAGTTCTCTGAGTACTATAGAAATCTGCATTTGACCTGAGGCAGAATGGAAATTATAAGATAATATAATAGACCCTACAGATCTCATAAATAAAAGACCATGGGACGTCTAAATCCTTCAATACAGACTTCTCTCCATGATTGAAATTAACTCATATGGATAAGCAAAGCTGAATTCAGTTTCCCTAAGATCCTTTGTGACTGTCCAATTCTCTTAATATACTTGTTCAAGTCATTAGACACAGTTCTGCCCATCTATTTACCAATAAATGGTAAACTTCAGCTCCAGCAAGGCTAAAATTGCCCTTCCTGAACCCAAGTCTGTCCTCATAAGCCATCATTATTACTAATCATCCTCTAACTTTCACATGAAAATGCATGTCCCTGGAAAGAGAGCTTTAAAGTGATGATCACAACTTTAAACCAACACAGTGAAAAAAAAAAAAAAAAAAAAAAAAAAAATCCCCTGAGAGAAAATAAGCTGCTAAATCATGATGCTCTAGAGCTAGGGAGCTGGGCACTACCACTAGCAGTTCTCAGCATTTCCTATAGGCTTCAGTGTTCAGGAAAAAAAAAAAAAAAAAAAAAAAAAAGAAAAGTGGGCTAAAGTGCAGTAGTTTCTCATGGTCTGCTCAGTTAGCAAATGTTCAGGACAGGGACTGGTCATTCACCTGTCCACTTAACACACCCCGCCTGGTGAGGAACTTGTGCTCTGCTGAGAGAAACACCTCATCCTCTGGGTCTGATTCCAAGTAGGGACCTAACTGTGTCACTGCCAGGTGGTATGCCTCTTCTTGTGGTGCATGTCTGGTGGGACCTCATGTGACCCTCCATCATCTGTGAGAGTGTCCTCTTCTGGACCAATTTTCAAGAAACTATGGTGACAGCCAGCTGTGCTATTTTGTTCAAATAATCATAAAAGCAAAATAATATATATAAAGAAAGAAGGTATGCAAAGAGAAGTCAAAAAATGAATTTAATCTGATTAAAACACGAAAGAATTTAGTATTTTTCTCCACCTTTGGACACGGTCCAAGGAGATACTGAGTTACTCAAATCTGGAATTTTTTATCTGGAACATTTTGAGGAGGAAAATGCTGCGCCTTAATTTGCAAAAGAGGAATAAAAACATGAAGTAGCAAATCTACTTGCTCAACAGTAAAAAGAAATAGACAGATAGATCTTAAACTCCTGCAACATTTGTTGGGTAAATGAAAACAGAATTTGGAGGATGCGTGTCCAAATGGCAGTGGTTCAACCTTTGAAGAATGACAAGGGAGGAAAAAAGTAATATATTTTGCTGAATTAATTTTGCAGAAGAGCTAATGTCATGGTGTCATCTCAACACCATGTTCAGGAGTTTGTCCTTGATTTCTACAGGGCAAGAGTTTTACCAAGACAGTGTTAAAATGATGTGTCTAATGTACTCTAGTGATTAATTCAATTTAAATTTAATGTCACCACGTGCCATACTGATCTGATTGAGTTTGAACACACACATCCAAGACAAAATGGTAATCTGTAATGCCCTCTCAGCATTCACATTTCATAATGAGAGAATTTCCTGCTAAAATAGATTCTCAATTAATACTGCATGATAGTCTGTGGCAGAGGTAGGTATTCACAAGGACTAAATTTAGCCTAGTGAGATATAACTCCTTGGGCTTCCTGTGAGGTCAGTGGAACACGAGACTAAGAGGTGTGTTAAAAAAGAGCTAAGCTCATCTTCTGGAACACTGACAGGATAAATCTCTCTTTTCTTCACCTTGCCTCTTTCTCCTTCCCATTCCCATTCCTTTATGAGGAGCCAGGGGGATTAGCCTTCTGGATATCACCCCAGTCCTTTTCTTCTCACTCAAACCTTAGTGCTGTAAGAGTATCCTTCTATAATACATTAAATAAGGATGAAGTCTTCAAAACTCGAAGTTCATTCTGTACCAACATTTCTGGTATCCTTAAAAATGAGATTAAAAGGCATTCACTCCAATTCAGGGGTGTCCAAAGCACTGATCAAACTATCATTCCCATTCTCATTCACTGGGAAACATGGTGCTTGTTGCTTTTTAACACTGGGAAACACAGTCAGTACCCACATATGGCACAGGAGCTTCCAGTGAACAACTAGCAACTTTCAAGTGTCCTAACCTGGCAATCCAAGCTCAAGCTCAAGTCATCAGTGGTTAGAGCTCAGCATTTTCTGAACATCATTTAATTTGTATGAGATTTCAGTACTCAGATTTACCAATCCCTTATACAAGTGACACCCAAGGAACTTATGTGTAGTTTCACAATTAAGAAAATCTTAATACCCGTGTGTGAAAATATGAGATTTTTCTGTTATGTCTGGTTTTTGGTGTCTTTTTTTTTTGTTTGTTTAATCGTTTATTTTTTTTATTTTATTTTATTCTGTTAATCTTAAACTGTTTAAGAGTTATTACTCAGACACTCTGTAACTTACTTTTTGCTATATAGTGCAGAACTTCAACATCAAAAGGACCTAGATGAATGGATCTGAATGAGCAGAGTAAAATAATTTAGTATAGCTACAGTGCTTGCCCACATAAAATACCCCATTACTGAGGGAGCAGTTTCCCTTTTGTCACAATTTTTTCTGAAGTTAATGCTGCTTAACTGCAATGAATCACAGTAGATGGTGTTTCCCATTATCAGGACAGCATACATAGTTTATAATTCATAATCAGGGAATTTTTTAGCCACTTGAAATGCTCATTGCACTTGGAGTTACTCTATTTTCTGCCTTGTAAAGCACAAGTTGCCTACATCCAGTCTAGCTAATTGGTTGCTATACACGGCCCTATTTCACATGACTGAAATTACACACTGCTCAAAGGCTACAGAAATGCTGCAGAAGCAGTGAGGAAGAAACAAGATAGCAAAGAGAGGACAGAAGTTGTGACTGGCTGAAAAACATGTTTCATGTTCAAAGGACATAGAGGAGACAATCGCAAGAATTTGCTCTTTTTTTGAAGGTGAAACAGAGAAAAAGCTCTGAGAGCCTGAAATGAAAAGAAAAAAAAAAAAAAAAAAAAAAAAAAAGGATATCTGCACATCTTTATCATGGAAAAAATGCACATCCAAGCTGTTGGAGATATTTGTATGCATCAGCTTATCCAAGATCAGACACATCCATAAACTGAAGAAAGAGATCTGGAAAGCTCAGCTGGAAGTATACATTTGGTGTAATGTGGCGGACAAAAGAAGCCACATAGGTTCCCCTACAGTTCACTACATCAGCCTGAGAGCACCTTCCAAGCCATATATCATGGGCATGGCTTTGCTGCTACATAGCCACCTTCAGCCTTAAGAAGATAGCTGGAAATGGCTTACACCAGCTGTAAAAATGAGTGTAGTTCTGTGGTTCCCAGTGTCTAGATGTGTGTTAAGCAGTCTACTGGAGAGTCTAAAATTACTAAGCTGGAAGGACAAGATATTAACTCCAGCAGCCGAAGGAATCATCTTGCTGTAAGATTTGTGTGGGGAGACTCATGCTGCTTGGCAAGGTATTATTAACCCTGGGTGGAGAAAATGAGTTGTCTGCATTGTACCTGCACATAATGAGGCATTTGGAGTCCTAATAAGTCATCAGACTTTCTTTCACTGACGACCACACAAAAAACCTAGGGTCCTTATTATCACAGCTATCTAACAGGTTGCTCCATAAAATGCAGAACACAAGCCTGGATCCATATAGACACATATCTTATATTTCCCATACCACTGTAGCTGTCCCACACTCATGCCATTTATGACCTGCTCACACATTGCTCTCGGTTCCCCATCATAGTCACCATCTGGTGAGGAGTGACTAGCACTGGGAATATCTAGTCATGAAGCTAGTCCTAAGAATTAAAAAAAAAAAAAAAAAAAAAAAAAAAAAAAAAAAGGTGAAGAACTAAATTTATTGCTGGACTCATTTGTTAGCCAGATGTTTTTCAGGTTTTCTAATTCAAAAACAATATAATCTTTCAGGAACCCCCTCCCACTCAACACACATATGTACTGTGCTATCACAGCAAATAAATTTTACAACTCAATAAAAGTTTGGTGTTGAAAGCTTAGCCTTTCTGCCTAACATGAAACATAATTATTTTGTGCAGAAGTTATCTACATATACACAGTTATCTACAAAATATCTATGTATTTTGAAAAGAAAAATACAAGTTCTTAGACAAAGAAGTAAAGGATGGCAATGAGGCACAATGATATGTGAAAAAAAAGGGTCTTTTAAAGGTCTTTCAGAAGGAACATGATGGATCATGCAGTTAATGGAATTTATGTTACTATATAAGAATTATACATCTTTGATACTTCCATAGAGTTTGAGCTCAAGCCTCACTAGAAACTTGATCTAGGGATGTAAATAAGATCCAAAAGGTACTAGTATGGAAGGACAAGATATATATTCCCATAACATGAGGTGAAAGGGGCTACAAAATGAGCTGTGGAAAAGTAACTACGAGTTCAACACTAACAAAACCTTTCTGCTCATTGACCTTGAGTACTTTTTGTGACTTTTTGAGTCACGAGCTACGTCCATGATAAAATGAATTGAAATTGCATAATAGAAGAATGGTAGCACCGGGTCAAACTATCTAACCCAGTCACTTACCATTGTTAGTATCTCTTGGAAGAAGGAAAAGGGGAGGAGAATCAGTATACATTCTTCCCTACGATGGCTTTCCAGCAGTTAACATTTTAGGTTTATTTAAGTCAGCAGTTAAATCCACATAAACATGTCCCATAGGCTTTTCTTCCACAATTTTTTCTAATTAATTGTTTTCTGATCTCAATCCACCACACATCCAAAATATCTGCCAAAATAATGTGTCACATTTTAAATATGTAGCTCTGTTTTTTAAGCCTATTTCTTGACAACTTTATGAGTTGCTTCCTAGTTTCTGCTTCCTCAAGCTCTACCACATAGTTTGCTTCCTACAATAATCCCATAAAGTTGTCAGTCAGGCAATAGGCTTAAAACCCAAAGCTATGTAATTAAAATATGGCACATTTTTGGCAGAAATTGTGTCTGACTGCCTGACATATTTAACTTATGGAACAAGCAAAAAATGTATTTAGTACTGCTGGAAACACAGATCGAAATACAAAACAAGAGACTATATACTACCGGATACTACTACTTCTGCATAATTAGAAAAAAAATACTGTTAGGCCTTTAATACTAAAAGTGATCAACATAGCAGATATTACATGAAACAGAGATATCTTATTGTTAAAATTTAATACGTTTTTGTCTTCCATCCCTGCTTCTGCAATTCTTTCCTGTCTTCATTAGTTAATTATTTCTGCCTGGAGCAGTAAGCTTAAGATGCTTAAGAAACAACCAGAAAATCAGTAACTCAAGAGACCCTCAGAAGCTTTGATCACTTGTTCGCTTATTTTAACCTACAAATATTTCCTTTTTTCTCTTTGTAAACACTTCTTATAAATTCCCACAGGAGAGTCTCAAATGTTGTTTTTGAGGTCCTTTCAGGTGAATTTCTTGTAAACATCTCCAATCTCATGTTACTCTAGAGAGATCTCTACAGGAGCTGGCTGCCATGGAATAAACACATTAACCAGCTACTCAGGGCTTATCAAAATGATTAAGCACCTTTAGTAATAAACCCAAAGATGTGAATAAGCTCAGCAATTTTGGCTTCTAATTTCAACCCCTCAACAAAACCTGGTATAAGGCAGCCATGAAACCAAGATGAGCTGGACAAAGTTATTTGCCAATATTAGCACTGCAATAATTTACCACAAGCCTCATTCAAAATCAACAAGTTTTTACTTCTCCATACAACAATCACTTCTCATTTCTCCATCGGTAATTTAATTAATTCATAATTTAATAGCTAAGAATATCTTGTATATATTAGCCATCTTAGCAAGATAAGCACCTTAGTCTCAGATGAAAAGAAATTGAATAGTTTTTAAAATTATGCATACTTTATCTGTAATCAATATTGATTTGGTTTGCATAGTTATTGCTGATAGCTATAAACACTACTAGAAAGAAATACAAGGTGTTGTTGTTGTTTTTTTTTTTTTTTTTTTTTTTTTTTAATAATTCTTCCTTCTCCTAGTAAGAAACCACTTCATTGACCTCTTAATTCAATTTATGTTTGAATGAGATTCATGTATTTCCCAGCAGAGTCACTGATTTCAGGTTAGGCAATTTATTGGAATTTGAACTCCCTTGTAATTTAAAGCCATTCATAAAAGCTCTTTCATTTTCTTATTTATTGGATGACCGGAAAGTCAATATTGCAACAATGAATTTCCCAACTTAAACTGCTTCCAGAATAATAATCACACTGTAAAAGCCTGAATATAACTGTTTTAAAACATGGTAGTGGCAGTAACAAACAAATATGGGGGTATATTCCACTACATTTATGTTAGGGAGACTTTGCTTCAGCCTCAAGAGTGTAAAGGGTATTTTAAACAGCATGCTTAGAAGCACTTACCCCAGAAAATATTAATCACAGAATCTTTTATTTTTAAGTATTATAAGTACAAGGATTTAATAGTATTTTATTCTGAAGATGATCAAGAGTGGAGATTTTGCTAGCAAAATTGACATTCCAGGTCTAAACCTACCAAAACAGTAGATGTCTTTTGAAAAATGTGCACCTTGACAAAGGTCACATATTCCCATCCTTCCATCACTGTCCTTGGAAAGGAATTCAGCTGACTAAGCTCTCAAGTCCTGGATCTTCCAAATATCAGCTTCCTGTTCAGTCTCAGTCCCCTTTTGGTTCACAGCAAGGACAGCCAAGGAGTGCTGGTGACTGCCTGACAAGCACATGGATTCCTTCCTTCAACACCTGCCAGTACTGGGCACATACTGCACCCCACAGAACCTGAAGCATCTTTTCATCTTCTGCCTTTATGGTCATGCCCAGGTTCAAATTTTTACATGCCTGTGTTCAGCTAACTAGCCAAGAAGTGGCAGTGTCAAGGCTGCTTTTACCCTTTGATGAGTTTATTTGCTTTGCTTTGAAATGCAGAACTCCTTTAAACAGCAGAGCCAGCTGATGTAGATCCCAGTTCCTCTCTTTGCCTCCTACCAAGGACTTGCTCTGCCCCTCAGCTCTGCTGCTGAAAGCCTTTGGGCGGCTGCCTGCAAGCTGGACAGGGGAACTGATCTGACTTAAAAATAACCCAGCAAAAAGCACAATGATTAATAGCCATGGCTGGTTCACAGGCTGTTTCCAAAACACAGTGTCTGTGACTCAGTAGTTCCATGGGCCATATGGGGACAGACCATTGTGCTGACACAGCTCTCCATGCCTGATAATGGCATAAAACCTGCAGGCACTTGGAAAGCAGCATGAGGGTGGTGCCCACAATTCTAATAAAGATCCCCTCTGAACCAAAAGCCAGAAGACTACATTAATACCAGTAATTCCTAGGAAAATCTTATTTGACCATATCATGTGCCCAGGTCACCCCGAGATGTCCTTATGGTTGTCACTAGAGAGAGCCATTCATATATCCTTAACCTTTTCTGCACAAATATCCTGTTGTTACCCATAGATCCAGGTAATTTTTGCCATTTCTCACATGCACACATATTTTTTCAGTAAGCAGCAGCCAGATCTGAGTCATCCTCAGAAATTATCTAATTATCTTTTTTTTTTTTTTTTCCCCCCACAAAGCAATAATTGGTACAAAATTCCAGCCCAGTTACTCACCATCTCATAACAACCTTTCCACCCCACACATTGGGTGCAGCGGGGAAGATGAGGTCTGTGTCAAGAATCAGAGGGCTGGACAAAACCTCCAAATTTTCCATTTTAACACTCATTACCCTGAAATCTGGCTCCACACACCTGTTTGTTGTATAGGCATAAAATATGGTCTTAAAATCTTCCCAAAGAAAGCAATCAGCATAATACAGGCAATACAGTACTGCCATGCCTACAAGTGAACCAAAATGTTCTGACTATAGATAACTAAGAAAGAAAAAATCCTCTTTTTGTTTTTGTGTGTGACATGATCATTTCTACTGCTTCTTTCTCTGACTCTCTTCCAGCTTATCTGCACCCAGAAATAAGTGTACCCTTTAACAGAGTTTTTCAGACCCTTTCATCAGACAACATACCTTCCTGTTTCTTCCAGTGAAAGATATTCAAAGTATTAGCTAGAGCAGGGCTGTGCAGGACACAAGTACTGTCTGTAACTGCACAGTGAGTATGTAGCCATGCAGAATTACTTTCCTCCCCCTGGTATTGTGCTGTGCTCAGCACCAAAAGGACTCTGCACCCACCATCATTCATGCCGTGTCCTATTAAGCTCTGCAGATTCACAGCTTGTAGAGACTCAGCACAGAGCAGATGTCAAGGGCCACGTAGCAGTGTGCCATGGAAGAAGTGTGCCTGGCAAGCTGGGAATCTGATTTAACAGTGTACTGCTCTGGACAATCAATAGGAATCCTTTGAAGAGTTGGATCTGAAGATTCACTGATTAAACTGGAAGATTTTCTTTGATACTTTCCCCATTAGACAGTCATCACTTTTTCTTTTAAACCTCATTTGCTCTGTGTAACAATTAGGTATAATAGGTATAATTAGGTATTAACAGGATATTCATTTTTTACAAAAAGATGACTAAGTATTTAAAGTGTTCTTCACTAAAATTCCTATAAATAAATATAGAAATATAGAGACTGACTTACAGTAAAAAGCATTTGCATTTTTTTAAATAGAGTTCTATTGACTTCTATACAAAGTAAGGAACATGGAGAACACTGAAAGGAAAATTATGCTTTCATCTACACAAATTATTGGAAAGTAGTTAGACAAGGTGATTGTTATGCAAATGTAGATTTGCAATCACAAGTCTTGGGAGTATTTTCTAAGAAAGCACTTTTACTCTGTTTCTAACACATCGTATCTTCCCCCTTCCAGCAACCTTTTATACAGACTTTTTGAATCAACCCCATGCATTTGTCTTAAAAGAAATATTTGCAGTTGTGAACATTTACACACAAATACTTTTTATATTTTTCATTAATTACACATTTGGCTCATGAAAGAATCTCTGTTCATATCTTTAAGCTTTTGTGAAACATTTAATCTACTGGCACTTGGCATATGGATTAAAAAACACAATATACACAAAACCAAGTATTGTAGAAGGCAAGCTCAGCAACAGATGGCACATATCTGAGAAAGTAAAAGATTATCACACCACCTAAAGGGAGAGACTTGTTTGGTTGTTTTTATAAAATTTGCAGATCTCACAAGAGACAGGTTAACAACAAAAGAGCAGCAACAGGGATGCAATCACAGAGCGAAACAACATCATGTATCACAGAGGGACAGAAAAACAGATACCCCTGCACACATGCCTACATTTCTACAGCACTGGATAGGAGTGTAGGGGTCACAGATACTATATTATCCCTCATCAAATGCACCTTGTGCATCAGCTTCTTCCTGCGACAAGTAAGTAGTGGTTGGAGGAAGCTGACCCTACAGTGAAGAAAGTGTTGTCTCACGCTCACATTTTAAGTAAGGCTGTGTTCACGTGTAGTTAGTACAGAGCACCTAAAGAAGGTGACTGTAGCTTTGAGCTGCTAGAGTGCAAACTTGAGCCCTGGATGTAAAAGCAGAGGAATGTCACCCAGAGGAAAATTTTGATGGCAAATGATCCAGCCTCGTTAGAAACAGAGCTGAAGCCCAGTTTAGGGACTGCTCTCGTGGGCCTTACTAAAGATCAGCTCTGACACATTTCCATCCCTGCCCTGAATTTCTGCATGGCCCCTCTACTCACATGTGAAATGCTCCATTTATTGAAGCAAGTAGCTAGCTCCCAGGGAAGCCTACCCCTCCCAGAGTACCCATTTCTCTCAAAGGACAGACCCAGCAAAGTCTGTTTGCATACGGATTTTGGCTGTGCCCACCTCACTGCTGCCAGTTATAGCACCATGGCTGGATGCTTCTTGCTTACTTTGCTATTTGCTCTGTCTCCATTTCTCAGTATCCTTGTGAAAGGGCAGTGCTAGAAAAAACAAATACTCAGGCTGTTTTTCCTAGACTGCACTGTTCTCATGAAAGACCCAGAGGAGCTCAATATAAATTCATCCAAGTGGAGGTTAAAAGGTGAAGCAGTTCCAATCCATACAGACATGAAGAGGACATCTAATAATGCAAGGATTATTAATCTGCCAAGGGCACAACAAGAGCTGGAGGCCAAAGACTGTGGCTGGATAGATTCATGTTAAAAATAAGGCACAAAACATTAGCTACAAATTTAATTGGACATTTTCTGAGAATATGGACTCTCTGTTGCTTGAAATCTGTCTTAATATTTTAAGATTTAAGGGTTGATTGTCTTTCTAAATGCTATTCTACTGCCTGCATAGGATTTACATGCTTGACTGAATGATTGAATTTGCCTGTGTTGTATACGGCATTTGATTAGACAAAGAAAGCTCCCTTTGTTCCTGAAGACAAGATATTCCTCAGGAAGTAAGAGCAGTATATACAGATCTATGCATTAAGAGTTAAACCCCACACTCATGTGTGTTGTATGTCCTTTCTTTGCCTGGGATTTGATTGTGTACCTTGCTAAGGATTTTGAATTTTATTTAAAGCTATCAGCAAGGATGTTCATGAACCACAGGCTACATCCCTTGGTCACAAGCGTGATTTCAGATCAAATTTGGAGCAATAAATAGGCGTGAGTTTTTATTGATATGTGATGAGGAAGGCTCAGAAATGAAATTAAATTACAGGGACAGCAGCCAAGCATTTCCTAAACAAAAGAGCAGTACTGGGACAAGTATTGACACATTTAAAATCTACTCAGAAGCAATTTAAGAATATGGTGTGTGTTCATTTTACTAGCTCAAAGTGTGCTTCACTCCTTGTGCTATTTTAATGGGGCAGCAATGCACAGAATTAAGGCACATTTCCCTCACCACACTGTCTCATCTCTGCGTACCTCCACTTCTCCATCTGTACATCTTCTCAGCAAAGAGGTTACCACACAGCAGAGGGACTGAGCAGTTTTATTTTAAGGTTAGGAAAGGCAAGAATTCTACTTCTATATAAGCCTGCTCCCACATCCACAGGTAAAAGTTATTATGGGTTATAGCAGATGTGTGTCTGCCCCATAGTTTTATTGATTTTTTCTGCTATTTGTGCAAAATACCTGAAATAAATATGAAATCTTTGCAGGCTGGGTTAGTTTTTTGTTTCATTCTCTTTTAGTAACAGTTGTAAAAAATATATTATATACATATATATATATATGGTGTTTTTCCTATCATCTGTTGGATTTATTTATTACATGCCATGATAGAGAAGATGGACCTGTTTGAAGTCCTTAAATGGATCCATAACAAGCAAAAACCTCCTTAAAAAATATGTGCAACTTTTTATTATTATTACAAGATTGGACTCTTGTAATATTTATTATTAATATTCCAAAGGAATCCAAAAAAATTTTGTTTTGCATACAGGCACCAAAATTACTGTGCCTTGCTTCAAAGCACTCAGCTACCATCCTCTCTACTTTTGATGTCCCCGTCAGTTTTGTTGTGCTGGTTGTGTCTTTTCTTTGTCTTCAGCAGTTGGTACAAGAGAACTCTGCAGTGCCTGGTGTGACACACAGGGTGCCATGGACCTCGTTTGCAAACTTATCAAACCTCTGTGGAGTTGTTTTGTGTGCTTCTCTTGGGAAGTCCCTCACAGTGTGACACATTCCCCTGTAAGCTGCCTTCATATTGTGCGTATTATATACACGACCACAGGGAATGCAGATAGCTATTAGCAACCCACCACTTGCACAAATCATGCTTTTGGGAGATTGATATTCTCAGGACTAATATTCGCTAGGTGTGTAGCTTTTGGCACCATCCTTCGAAACAAAGCAAACTGGGCATGAGTCAAGCACAAAGAACCTAACGAGCTTCTCACACAGGGGGATGCTTCTGACATAGTTTCAACCAATTTTCAATGTATTTTGTAGGTGTAAAGAACAGTGCCAGAGCACTAAAGCCCTTTGAGCCCATAAAGCTGGTGCTCTCAAGTGCTTGTTCAAATCCACCCCCTCCTATCCCGCAGGCACAGCCCTTCACTTTTCTGCTTTGCCAATTACCTGCCTCTTTGCAGTTCATGTTAACAGAATTGCAGCTTAATACACTGTCAGGTAGGATGACTGTTCTGGCTTGCTGGATGAATAATGGATTTTTCAGGTTGAGGGAAGAATTATGAAATATTATGAAATGATTCTAAAAATCTAGGATAAGCGTAAGAAAAGAGGGGTTTGACTGGAGTAAAACAAGCAAACCAAACCAAACCAAACCAAGGAAAAATTTTGTTCTAAAAATTTTGTTCTGGGCGATACTTTGCCCATTTGGGGCTACTCCACATTTTCTTCAATCATCAAAATATACTTCATCAATATGGAAAGTCAAAGTTTCTTTTTTTTTTGGGGGGGGGGGGGAGGGGGAATTATATGAAAACAAAATATTTGGGCAATTCTGTAGTGAAGTTTTTTCAAAATATGGAAAAGAGACATGTTTTTAATCTTCCTTCCTTCCTTTTTTTTCCCCATCCAGCAGAATATATTTCCTAAATTCCACTCAAATTTGCAACTTCTGTCCTCCCCTTATTCTTGAGAAACCCTTCAGCCTTGCAGTGACTTTGCTACTCAAAAAACACACACACACCCCTCAGCCTTTTGCTAGACACTTAAGCACCCAGCCTGCTCTGGGTTCTCATCCCCACTGCAGGTAGGGTCTGAGAACCTTTCAATATCTTCCCTCTGCTGCTCTCCCCCACACCAGCAGCTCACTCCAGGACTGATGAGCCTTTCAGAAGTAAAGGTAAAAGGTATTAATGGCACCATTTTTCTAGCTTACTTGCATTTCAGGATGTTGTTCATAGCATCGAAGAAGTGTTGGTGGAAAAGACCTTTAAAGGTCACCTACCAACAACATCCCAAGAAACTCAGGACACATCCATTCAGCATTGTTGTTTTGTTTGTTTGTTTTGTTTTAAATGAAGGCTTGAAAACCTCCAAGGATTTCACAAATTCTCTGAACAACCCATCCCAGCTCTGCCCCCTTCTCATGAAAATATTTTTCTACCTCCCAGTCTGTGCCTTCTAAGCAGCAGTTTGTGCCTGTGATTGTACAGAGTTCGATCCACAGCGGATTTAACTGCCTGAGTCATCTAACTGCAACTTTCAGTATTCCAACTTGGAAAGACTTACATTGCACAGCAGTGATTATTGTTCAAAGCTGAAACAGCAGCCACAGGATCAGGATCTCTTCATCAGTGAGGCAGCCCAGCCTGTAGCCTGGGTGCTCTCCTGATCGAGCTTGAACCCTTCTTTAGCAGTGGTTTCCAACCATGTTTTTTAAGATGGTTGCAAGGAACAAAGGATAAAGGTGGAGAACCTTTGGCTTTTCCTGTTCTTTTCCTCCCTACTGTTACTTCAGTATTGTGAAGGATATTTCATAAAGGATATTTCTAATATCAGGAAAGAGATGATGGAGGAAAGCAGCTCCTGCAGCCCAGAACTTGTAAGTATTTTGTTGGGCATAAACTTCGAGGCAAAAAACTGTTTGCCCTCATGGCTACACCTGCCAACATCCACTCTTAAAATGTCAGCCATCAGCTTCAAAGCATGCTCTGTGTCCATCTGTATAGATAGATCTACTGGACCTGAGTAAATCATGTGACCACGGGAGTCAGCACACTGATTTTAGTGCTCTGAGTTCATGTCCCTCCATTAACTTTAAATTTCCCTGGTGTTGTCATGCCTACAGGGCCAAAGCACCATTCAGATAATGACTCTGCTCCTCCGTGCAACACCTCCTCCATCCTGTTTACAACCAAAGCGCTTGGCCAGCCACCACCCGACAAAGGTTCATGGGCATCAGCAGAGCAGGGGCGAGATCCTCCCCTCTCGGCTCCAGCTTAGCGCCCTCACGCCGTGTGCCGAGCCCTCGGATGGCTGCCGGTGAGCACAGTCCTCCCATCACAAACACTCAAACAGGCGGCTACATGCCTTTGAAGGGCACCATGCCAAGCGAGACGGAGAAATGCCATATAATGACCCACATAAATACTGCTCTTCTCATTCCAGGAGCACGGCGAGCCCTGAAATTAAATAGATTCACGCTGCCATGGCTGCTGCTTGCTGCCGAGACCTCTCCTGCGGGATTATGGCAGTGGTGGCGATGCTGTGGGACACTGCCTTCGGTGTGAAGGGGTAGATGTGAGTGGTAGAGCACATCTGTCCTCTCATCTGTGACAGATACTCTTCTTTTACAAAGGAGACGGAAAACAGACTCGCATCTGAGCCTATCTGCCAGTGACACAGCAAGGAACCGAGTGTTCTTAGCCAGGGGCTGAGATTGCTAGATAAATAAAGAGAGCTTGTTTGCATTTGTCATCAGACAATGCCAAAAATACGGGCTCTCGCCTAAAACTTAATTTTAATACATAGTATTTGTAGTCTGTGAACATTTCTGTTCTGACCAAGAGATGAAAGCCACACAAATCTGAAATATTCTGTCAGGATATCCCAACAGGCTACACCCTGGTAATTTGAATTTAGGAAACAGGACTTGAAGGGAAATCCTAAGGCACTGCCTCCAGCCGACAGAGCCACCCTGTGGTGTATAATCCCTTAAATAGATTCAGAGACACATTAAGAGCATGTTGTCTGTACAGGTACCTCCTGGGCCAGGACCTGAGGGCCTGCTCTAAATCCAGCTGCTGCAAGAGAAGCCTCTTCCACTTGAAATTAAATTGGGCCCAGTGATAGCTTGATACCATAGACCTGCCATCCAGCAGAAGGAAAGTCTAGGACCCAAAATTATGAGTACATTTTGGTAGACTCTATCCTGTCTTCACCTTAGTTAAATAAGGGAAACCACTTTCCAGCTCCTTGTGCTGCAATGCCAGTGAGGAGGCTAGGGGTGCCCAAGGAGCTGGGAGGGGATACAGCCAGGACAGCTGGCCCAGAAAGGCCAAAGGGATGCCCCATACCTTAAGGCATTGTGATGAACAATAACTATAGGACAGGGTTGGGGGACAGGGCTCAGGGACTGTCTGTGCATCAGTCTGTGGGTGGTGAGCAATTGCATTGTGCACCACTTGCTTTGTATATTCTTTTCTCATTATCGTTGTCGTTATTTTCCCCTTCCTTTTCTGTCCTATTAAACTGTCTTCTTTCTCAGCCCACAAGTTTTTAACCTTTATTTTTCAATTCTCTTCCCCATCCCTCTTGGGTGGGGAGAATGAGTGAACAGATGTGTGGTGCTTATCTGTCTGCTGGGATAAACCAAAAGCGCTGGTTTTCTGCTCCTCCTCCTGTGTTTCTTCCACTCTTCAAATGTGTACATTTTCTGTTCTGATAGCTAACCGCAGGGTTAAATAGAAACTCAGCCAAAATCAAGTCTGTCTCCTGCAGAATCGCATTCTCATTGGCAAATAGCCTGTGATATAATGATCTTATAACAAAGTAGACAAATAATATACTGAATTTGGGAAGAGTTATTTTGTCAATATTTGGCTGGTATGGCAAGATTTCAGAGTAAAAAAAAAAAAAAAAAAAAAAAAAAAAAAAAACTGTTAAAAGTGAATTATCCTTCATTGTTTCAGTTCCAGTTCAATTCCATAAATGAGTTGCAAAGAGACACCTGGGTCCATCCCATCACCTGGATTTCTAATCTGAATGACAATTAGAAAATAAATCCCCAAGGTAATTTAAAAGCTGGTTAGAATATCCTGGAGTTTTCCAAGATGATGACTGAAATAAGTGCAGTGGAGAAGCTGCTCATCAGAAAAATTCTAACAGCTGGATATATCTTGCTTTTGAATATATATCAGCCCTATTGGCCTTTGCCAGATAGACTGCAAAGGATAAGCAGAGGATGTTTTAAAATGTGCTTGTTTCCACTGGCAACCAATGGAACAAAAGGATAATCAATTCAAGAGATGAAAAGAGGGAGAGAAAAGTCAAGCAACAAAACGTAATAATTCTCATCAACTGCTATGAATTTACTGTTTCATAGCTTAATTTTGGCAAGGGCTGTGATTTTTTCATATTTTCATCAGATGGGATCTTATTTCCAAACACACAAAACTTAAATCTAGACTCCAATCTTTTCATTTTGATGCTGATTTCAGAGTGGGGCCATTTTAACTTAATTTCCCCCTTAACTGCAAATAATCAAAATAACTTTTTCAGCCTAAAATGTCATCTGCATTTCTCGTTAATAAATCTTGATACATGAATCATCTGTATTTTTAATGCTCTTGCCAAAAGGACATAAAAACATTATACTCAAATTGGAAACTCCATGAAGCCAGATGACATTTGCAAAGAACGCCTTGTCAGAATAGTTTTCCACCTAACCTTTAATAAGTTTATTTTCCATATATTTATTACTGTCAATACAAGAACATCGTGTCCTAGAATAAAATATTTATGGCCTTTCTATGTCTTTGTTGCCTAGGTCTCCAGGTTCAAAGAACTATTCAGAGGCTTTTAAACTGTTCACCATGTCATTCCTGTCAAGTAGTACTTTTGTGGGCTATCTGTCCTTTTTCTGGGGAAGTTTTTCCTTGAAACCTAAAGAGTTTTCTAAAATGCATTTAGTAAAGCATTTATTAATACACATATTTGTAGTACTATTGCATTTTCTTAATAACAGTGTGATTTCAAGTGGCTTGAAAT
Source organism: Nettapus auritus (assembly GCA_011076525.1). Taxonomy (NCBI): domain Eukaryota; kingdom Metazoa; phylum Chordata; class Aves; order Anseriformes; family Anatidae; genus Nettapus; species Nettapus auritus. The sequence continues at coordinate 30,641,140 of CM021770.1, forward strand.
GGCACCACAGGCTATATCCAGCTTACAGAGCTTATGTTCCTGAGGCTTGATTTGATTTTTTTTCCTTTCTTTCTTTCTTAATAGCTCTCAATATTTGTGTACCTTATTCAGAATCCTCAGCTTCCAGCTCAGCCAGCACCTAAGCCTTTTTTTCTCCCCTGAGTGCTGCTTTCCTGTTTATTTTTCACCATCTAGTATGTACCTTATGTTCTTTGTGAATTTTGATTATTCATTGCTGAATAGTTTTGTGTGCATTGGTGTTCTCCTTTTGGTACCTGCAATGTGTCCTGACACCTTCATGTCACAGCCTTGGCCACCCTGCCCTTACAGAAGCAGGCAGTGGTTTTAGAAAGAGGTATCTCTCCTGAGGTTATTTTGTTGTCAGTGCCCAGGGAGTATGTTAGCAGAAACATGGGAAGAAGGCAAGATTCTTGAACATACCTCCTGGTTTTGTTTTACTCATTTCCCTCTAATTTTGCCTGTTCTTTTCCTAAGCTTTATTATTTCTGTTTCCTTCCACAGTTCCTTTTAAGCTGATTCCCGGATGCACATTTCATGTATAGTCTAACAGCATATTTTTTTTTATCTCTCAGGGGAAAGAACACAAAGCAAACAAGAGCAGAAAACACCTGCTCTTTGATGAGAAAAAAGCCTGTGTGATGTTTTCCAAGCCGCCACCTTGTGATGAGATTTCACTACCTGGGAATTTGACATGATAGCCTAAAGTGAGAATAGGATGTACGTTGCCAACCCACACTGTTCTCAGGGCCTGTAAACCAGTTCCAGTTTCTCTTTGAAACAGATCCGTTGTTTCAAGTGTTTGTCAATATTCATAGCCTTTTCTCAGGAGTTGCACAATTTCTCAAATTTAATGAGGAGGCTGGAAAGTTGGTAAACAAGTTGAGGAAGATATAAGATAATAGGGAAAAGGTCAGACAGAATAAGGATTGCACTGCAGCAAGGACCAGCATGAAGACATCCTTTGTGATTTATTCAGTACACAATGAACCACTCCAGGTTTCTGCACTCTCAGAGCAGATAGCAATTCTCCACAGGACTGAAGGTGAGAGGTGACATTGGTACACGTGAAAGGCAGGTCAGGAAAACATTAATTATATTGCAAAGTACTGGTAAAAAAAAATATTTTTTAAAACATTCATTGCTGATAAGAGAGAAAGAACAGGAGATCAAAGTTCAAGAAAATTTTAATTACTGTTTTGTTCACTGTGTTCTATCAAATACATGCTAACAAGAAACTTGTTTCACCACATTGGAGAATGGCCACAGCCATGCATGGGGTCTGGAAAAAGAGCGAAAGAATTAAAACCCATCAACATAGCCTCAGAAAATTTACTGTTTGTGAAGACCTAGAGTTAAACCAGGAGATAAACCATGTCAAAGAATTATTTAACAATCACAGCAAACCAATTTAATGCATTTTTCTGACTGCATGACAAGCCTTAAAGATAGGCAGGAGCAAAAACTATCACCCATTTCAGGAGGACTTTTTGCTCTTGTATGAACAAACTAACAAACATGCTCTCTCTAGATCAAAACATTATGAGAAAGGTGCAAAATCCTTCTCAGACACAGACAGCAATACTCACTGTCAAACATGCTCATCCTTTATAGTAAGATTTGGAGGAGAGGGATCTTGCCCCATCCAATACTTCTAGCGTGGACCTGGATAATAGATGAGAAAGGATGCCTATTAAAATACATTCAACAACCATCTGGAGCTGGCTTCAGGCATGTTCAAGGGTAAGGCTGGAATACAAAAAGATCTTGTCAGACTGGAGAAGTGATCTGAGAAAAATAGCATGTGATATAAAAGTGGTAAATATGAAGCATTATGCTTGAGAAGGGACAGCCTGAAGCATGGGCATGGAGTGTAGAACTACACAGATCATGGAGACAGTCACCTCCAACACCTGACCACAAGAGAAAACCAGCTGGCAAAGAGACAAGCTCCAGATAACTCACTCCTTACTTTACATGGATCCCTGTGTCCTCTGAAATGCTTCCTCTTTCAATGTCAAGCCGCTGTATTTTGACAGAAATTCCCTAAGGAATATACTCACTGGCCATGCCAGCCTTGGCACCAGTGGTCCAATGCTGTAGAAAGCACCTGGAAATGAGTGTGAAATCAGCAACTTCTGTGGCTTACAGGTTCAGTCAGAGGAACCATAAGTGTAATGTCCTATGTTAACTGGCCTCCCCAGTGGTAAGGGACATCTTCCTATAAATGCCCACCACCTACCCTGTGATCACCAAGACAAGTGGTGCTATTTCAGACCCCTTAAAAGCAAAGTGCTGCTAATCACCCCCCCCCCCCCCCGCACCTGCACACAAGAACACGCATTTCAATACAGGAAAGTCATTATTCTTCCCCAATTCTCCACACATCAGAATTCAAGGCTTTCTTTCCTTTAAGGGTCTTGCTATTTCCAAAGCTAATCTACCAACAAAGAACACACTTCAGGCAACAATTCAGATCTAAATGAAATATGGTTCCCTTTATCTGTTTTATTTTCATCTGATCCAATTTTCACTTTCTTATCTGTTATTCCAGTGGGCCATTACTTGCTGTACATTCAGAAGCTGAAAGCATGTTTTTATTATCACAGATCAGAGTTAGAAAATCTTTTCAATCCTTAACCATCCCTTCTTTTCCATCCCCCCCAACACCTACTCAATGATTCATCATGCAATCTAAGAGTTTTTCACATCTTTGTTTTCCTTACCAAGTGAAAAAATATCTCAGTTTAGAGGTTGTTTAAGTACTGAGAATAGAGATAAGGATTTTGTGTAGATCCTCTAATATATTCCATTCACCAGGGAAAGCAAGATGGAGATATCTTATGGCTTGGTTAATACAGACCTGCTGGCTATTTTTAAAAGATTTCAGTACTGAGTCCTGCAGGCAAACCCTCTATTTAACTCCAGTGGCATACTGGGGTGCTCTGAGCAGACAGACACAAAGACAAGCCAGTTGTTTTATACTTGCAAAGTACCACTTGTGGAGAATCATCAATTTATGACTGGAACTGACCTTCAAAGTCTGGGCTGGATCCATGATCCAGCATTTGTCCCTGTAAGGACTCTAAAGAGTCTCTTGATACACATGAGTTAACGAGAAAATGCAAATATGTAAACAACTGGTTGAAGAACCTTGCACTGGGATCTTCCACTGAAATGTGATGGGTTGAAGGATGAATCAGATAAAAGAATGCATGATCAGATCACAAAAATTTCAATCCAGTAAACTGTGGTCTAACAGTTCCTTTTCAGTTTCTCGGATGTCCTTGCTGTACCAGTTTTATTACTCTGCCGTGAAATGTCCTTCAGTGCTAGCCTGTACGTTTAGGTATTGATTTCCAAAGTGCTATTTGCAATTCTCTTTTCTATACCATCAGTTAATTTTTCCACTCTCAAGTGTCCTCAGGTTGGTAATTTCCTTTCAGGAACTACCTAAGACCTTCGTGATCAGCAAAGCTATGCCCCAGCATATACCTTGCCCACCTCTCCAGAGCAGGGTGTGCACCATCCCCTGCATGGGCAGGAGGCAGTGCTGCTCACCGCCAGCTCTGTCCTGGAGCGTGCCTGAGAAATGGTGGGCAAAACGAAGGGTGGTGAATATCTATCTCCTCTCCCAACCAGAGTCAGAGATATTTCAGGACTGTTAGGTCACTGCAGTTTGATGCAGACCAAACTAGTCCAAAGGTGAAAAGGTGTTAGAGCTTGGATCTCAAGAGACAGAACTGAGACATGCAAGTTCATGTATCAGCACTATGCTGCTATAGGTTTCTAGCTATTTCCCACTTCTCTAATACTTATTAATATTTCATTCTGTGGAAGAACAACTAATACTAATTTTATATGATTAAACTATTGATCAATGGGGGACAACTATGATTCATTCAATACTTGGCTGCAGATCAGATAAAAAACATTGTTCTGAGTCTATCCTAAAGAACAAAACTGAAAGATAGAAGTAGATTGCTAGAGAGAAAAATCGCAACAGTCCTCTGGTTTTTCCTCCTTTCCAGTCTCATTACAACAGAAATTACAAATGTTTTTATTATCCTGTCTTCAGCAGATGAGCATCTTGACAGTGAACCATAAAGTCATGTTGTTTTTATGAAATTCAGACAATTGTGATAATAAAAATATATGATTGTAAAAAGGAAGAAAAAACTTTTGGGAGAAGATTGATTGTTATATACTATATAAGCCTCAACAGATTGCTTCCTGAGTCACTAAGCCAAGATTTAGCAGATCAGGAGGCCAATCTCCACAAAGTATTTTATGGCTTTGTGTTTTGGAGCAACTGCAAACCATAAACCAGATCTGCTGTTGTTCTCATGTGTTGACATTCAACCATTCCTATTGCTAACTCTGGTAGATAAGTTTCTCAAGGACTTGAAATCACTGTGGCTTCTGCAAGCTCTTTAGATTATCAAATAAAAATACTATTTAGATGCTATTTAGATTTTCATTACAATATTTAGTAGGGTATTTTCATGGAAATTTTCATGACTTGATCATTCTAAAGACCATATCAAATAGGGTATCATACACTGGTCTGGAGATGAACTGTGTGACTGGAGGAGGTTAGGGATTTTCCATCTCAATCTTCAGGAGCATTGCTGCACAATTATTCTTGGTTTTCCTTGCACTGTATAATATTTCGACAAGACAGCAGTGTGCATATTGAAAGATAAATATGCCAGGGAATGTTTTAGAGTTATAATAATTTAACGCAAGCTGTTTTCATTATCCTCTGATGAGAATTTTTAAAAAGTCAATTCCGAACATAATGAAAGGCATTCTTTTCTTTCATGTCAATGACTTTTAAAATGTGTCTTGCAGTGGTGTATAGAAACATTTTTTAATGGCTTTTAAGTAAAGAGCCAAATATTGTGCAATATGATATTGAATTTCAGTAATTAATTATGTGCTGCCAAAGTTCAGCTATATAGCCTGTGGTTTTTCTGAAATGTTAGCAGTTGTTTCAGCTAGTCTTCATAGCTCTGTTTCAAAGACCATCGAAATTGATCACAATTTCTCCACTGATTTCAAGTGATCTTGACCCTAAATACTCAATGCTAAGGACATTAATAAAACAAAAAAAAAAAAAAAAAAAAAAGCTAAGACCAAGATTCTAGTCTTATTCACAGAAGAAGAGAAGTGAGATCTCTGGAATATGGCATTTATTAAAGTGTCAGCATCCAAGCTCTGATTTTGCACATATTAAAAAAAAAAATGTCTACTAGACTTTAGTGTCTGATTAGTGTGTATTAGAAGAACAGAAATAATTCAGAATTCCAGATGTTACACAGAATATTCATTTTTCTTCAAGAAGGAACTTTTTTTCTGTCAGTAGGCCCAAGTAGAATATGCTATAACAACACAAAACAGAAACAAACAAACAAAACCTGAAAACTGAACAGATTCATAACATCTAAGGCTACAATACATGCTAATGTTCCTGTTGCTAAGGCTAAAATATATGATCAGTCAGACAGAGCTCCAAACATTCTTACTTTCATGATCAAGTATCAATGAATAGGTCATCCACTGAAGCATTTGAAAATTTGAGAAATTTAGCCCATATTAATCAATAGGAATTTCCCCTACCATATGTGTTATCCACAGTGTATCATGCACGGGTGTCAAAAAGACAACCATACTTAAATTTAATTCTTCATACAGCATGTGTGTACTATGCTTAGCCCTTTCATATGTCTGTAAATTCTATGTGACTGGAGTCCAATAAAAATTGTCTTCCACCTGTATGCCTTATGCAACATGTATTTCTTCCCTGGCAAGTTCCACACATAGATCTGATAGAACTTCCTGTCAAGCTGAATTGCCAAACATGAAATATTGCATGACCTCTTAGTAAATGTCCTCCTGAAATATTCCTCAGGAAATTTTGAAAAGCCGAGATAGGGCCAGAATCTGAAGGCAAGGGAGTTATTCAGGGCTTATTAATATCACTTCACATGCTCTTAGATTTAGACATAAAAGTTTAAACCAATCTTATCCTTATAGCAGGTTTTCTTATTATTTTGGTGTGATGACTGAAGCAAACTGTTAATATATGAAACCTTCTTAAGTCTACCACATAAGGTAAAAATAGGATTTCCTCTCTGGCAATCTTTTTATTAAATGCTCAGAATAAACCATGGGCCCCAAAGGAATAATAAAACCAATTTATCCGTGAGCGGTCATTAGAATGCACTCTGGAATACCAGTTGGGCACTGAAAATTATTTCAGCAGGCTATTCGCTCTTCTTCTTGAGATGTGCTGCACACTCACTCTCGTTTCTGAGAAATTTCAATCCACTCCAATGAAATTTTATGCCATCTTCAGTGGCCAGAAGCACCAAAACAGCCAGAGTAAAAGAAATAAAAATCTTCTCGACTGATATCTACCTTCACATCAGACAGCACAAAGCAGCCAACTGTGTTTCGATTACGTACATGTCACTAATGCCTTTCTCAAGTCAACGTGGGACACACTGCTAAAACAATAAGCTTACTCTGTGTTGTAACGTTCCTAAAAGGAATGGGTTTTAACCATAAATCTTGGCTGGTCTGCCTGAGGAATATCAGGGCATACAAAAGGAGGGGACCCTGAACCTTCCCAGTTCTGAGTGCCTGAAGCTGTGTGTCAGGGACGCTGCAAGTGATGTACCCTGCCTTTGCTCCCCTGAAGAAGCAAACCCCGAATGGCCAGGAATTGGATCCTTTTCTCTCTCCTGTCTTCCTAAACTATGATGCAGCCCGTGCAGGGATACAGAGCAGATGTCCCCAGGCAGCCACAGGGAAAGACACCCTTCTCCTAGAGGTGCTTACCAGATTCACAGGTGGCCAGAAGTCCTCACTGCCCATATCTGCACAATTATTTTCATTTTTATTTTTCCATTAGGCCTTGTGGCAGCAAGAGAGAAGGAGAGCCAGGACAGCCCTGATGGGGTGCTGTTACTACCCACAGAATTCAGCTGGAGAGCAGTGAGTGTTGCTCCACCAGCACGTTGCCCTCATACATGCAAAGATTGCTGCTCTGGTAATAGAAAATTTTTCTGTTTTACATCAGAGATCTTGGTTACTAAAAGAAAATCATTTGTTTCTAAGGACTGCAGATAACTTCCTAACAGCAGGCCAGAATGAGGTGATTTAAGCTAATCTCCTTTTCTTTGCACATAATCATTTCCTGCCTCACAGAACTGCAGACACTAACATCTCAGAGCTGGCAAATGTGATTACCTAAGGGCTGTATGATATAAGGATTAAAAAGCTGATGCTATATGGCAACAAGGGACCAATCCAGATGTCTAAACATAGGCTCCTAAGCATGTATGAGACACTTTAGAGTGTTTAGGACGTTCAAATGAGGCTGGAAGATAGGATGCAAGACCAAGGATGTCCCACACCTTCTTGGAGCTATAGTTGGGTGCCAAGAAAGATACACAAAAGGGTATTAGATCCCTGTATTTAGGCAACTAAATCAAGACTTAGTTGACAAAGTATTTTTAAAAATCTGCCTTATAAGAGACCTAAAGAAACACTGTTGTCAACAGGAAAATCATTAAATAGAAGTGTTTATAGTCAGCACTTCCAGTAGTGAACTGGAAATATAAATTAACATGAATATCAATTACTGATGTGAAAAAGCCAGGCACACAAAGTGCTCACAATCATATTACAAATTGAGTTTATTCAAACAAATAAACAAACAAACAAAAAAGTACTAGGAATTCTTATGGGTGTTAAATATATGTTGAAAGTATTTTTTTCAAGCAGTGACAGGACCTGTGACAGGAAACTAAAGCCAGACAAAATTATAGGAAAGGAAAACAAAAAGAGTAAATTCATTGTGAATACTCAAGACCATTCCAAATGCTCAGGGGTCTCCATTCCTTCTGATCCTCTTAGCAAGCTGTGATGTGCCTTCCTGAAATATACACTTCAGCTCAAAATGAAAGCTGTACTTCAGCTGAGCCCAGGATGTAGGGTCCAGCATAGCAATTGCTACTGAAATTTAATGGCCCATGGCAAACTGCAAGATAAATGGTCTCTTCTGGCTTTAAATACTGCATCATTGGACACCAAGGGGGAGCAGCGTACTCTCACCATTCATTTAGAGGTGTTCACAAATTCTGGGATGGCTGAGTCAAATAAGTCTCAAAAAACAGAGGCTGGGATTTGTCATCTACAACTGCAGTTATCTAATCTTAGTAAGTTATCAAGTCTTCCTGTAATCAATGTAAGAAAGCTGATGATTCATTTCCAGCTGCAGTAAGTGTAGGCACCCTTTGTGGTGTTTTCTCTCTACGTCTCACTTTCCATAATGGGAACTTGGGCTAAGATTAGACACCTACCTTCTATGTTGCTAAACTAGGTGTGATTTTTCAATTACTGCTGACCCAAATCATTCTCAGCTGTTTCATATCCAGCAGCTCCAGAAATACACATCCTCCTCACTTTCCTGCCATTCTGATAACGGTTCACTTGCCAGAAACATTGTCCAGAGTGTCAGCACTTACCAAGTTTTACCCAACAGAACTTGCTAGTTAACGGGAGAGGTACATTTTCATATCATTGGTTGGAAAGAGGAGAACCAAAATTCTAGTTTAAATAATATTAATAATAAAACAAATCATAAGTACAATTCCCATTTAAAAAAGTAAAGAGTAAACAGGAAAGATGCATGAATGAAGTAAGAAAGTCCCAAATACTTTTAAATAAAATAAGTATTATCTTTTTCTACCAAAATTCAGCATCAAAAATAAGTCACTCCAAATTTTTACCACTCTTCATAGTACTGAATTTCATTCTAAATTGTACTTTTTAGATTTAGAGCTGCCATGGTTCAGTTTTGGAAAAAAAAACACTCATACAAGAAATGAACAATGATCTGGCATGAATGACAGTTAGGAAACTGCAAGTCTTAGAGGATATGGTGTCAAATATTTAACAAATTCTGAAGTTGAGACACAAAGGACAGGCACATGCACACAAAACTATTCTTATGTTCCATAAAAATCCCAGTATCGATCAAAGAATTTTATTTCCCTTGCCTTCATTTGTTCATGCAATATTTCTGCAAACAGCCATTCATGAGTATCCAGACACCTAAAAGTAAGTAAAGTGATCATCACAAACAGAAAGCCCAACAAAAATGATCTCTGGACTTCTCTGGACCAGAGGATTGTGTGTTGTTTTTGCTGTCCTTGGCTGTATTTCAGAACTGTAGAATTGCAGATGTTTTCACTTTTGCTTCTTTTCCCTGAACTCTGAAGGAAAATAATGTCTAATCAAAATTTTCTCCGGGCATCTTTTAAACAGTCATTTTAAGAGAGAACAAAAAGAGTTTAATTTAAAAATATATATTACTTTGTTTCTCTGTGGGAATTGAACCTTGGCTTCTCAACACTTCTACTCTTACATCCAAAAAAGCAACTGGTTTACCTGGAACAACCCACAGTCAAAGGAAGGTGATCCAGTCCTGGAATACCAGAAAAAAAAAAAAAAAAAAAAAAAAAAAAAAAAAAAAAAAAAAAATAGAATAAGGAAAGACCAGAAAAATTACCACACCTATATTATCATTAATAATTTAAAAATCTGAATTTAAAGAACACCAGAGCAGTTATTTTTGAGCTGAAAAAAAACCCAAACCAACACTCCTAATAACTGAAGGTGAATTCTGTCCCTGGAAATTAGACTATGGTGAACTACAGCAGAATACACACCAGGAGCTGTCTCTTCTGCTAGATTTTCTCTTCCAACAGTTTTTCATGACACAAGGCAAGAACCTTAGCGATGTCTCTTGTTTCACTTGAGACAGAGTGCAAGATACCCTGGTTTGGAAAGCCACTGCTGTATACTTTAAAGAAAGGCCAAACCCTTATTCAAATGAGCAACCTTGTGTAAAAGACATGCTAATTCACTTTTAATTGAAGTGTTGACATTAAATATAGACTATGAATTACAGTAAGAGATATCAAAACAATCTAGTCCAAACTGCAGGATCCCTACATTGTGATTAGCATGCACTGCTGTGTGACTCAGGAACTTACACACAGCTCATGAAGCTGTCTGCCCGTAAGGAATGCTAGTAGCTAAATGAATCCTGCTTGGGAGAAAAACTATGTGCAGCTCATGTTTCATTCCATTTTCTCTAACTTCTCTTCTATGGGAGTAAAATCTCCCTCATCTCACCTACAATAGATACTGTTAAGAAGTGCAGGCCCATTGGCACTTGAGAGGAATTCCCAGAGCAAGAGGGGAATTTAGAGAAAGGGAAAGCTCTTTTTCCTGTAGGAAAAGCTGAGGGAAAGGAAGCTGACCATAGAAAGAAGGGGATTCCTGGAGTCTGCGGAGGTCATGCAGACGATGGGTGATCTACAATGTCTTGGAGGACTGTGACTAGTAGTCAAAAATTTTCAGAATGATAAGTGTGCTTGAGCAAGAAAAGCACTTCATTTTATGGTTTTGTCTAAGCCAGGGAAGTTTGGATTTTGAACACTTTGCAAAAGGCTCAGGTGCTCAATGTTTCTACTGCACAGACCCCTGATGAACACAGGGTTCAAGCTCTGAGACTGAGTGCTTAAGTTTCAAAGGTCTCTCCCAAGAGCAGGGTTAGTCCTTGTTTGGAAGATGAAGGTCAGCTGGACCAGAAGATGCTGCTTACTGGAAGAGACATAAGAAGCTATACTTGTGAGGAGGTGCTGCTGAAAGGCTGGCAAACTATAAAAGATTGGTCTCAGCTGTGCAGGGAGAATTGAACATCTATACTGTTATATTGAACTTCTGGATGAGAACTTCCCCTTCCCTTACTACTAATCTTACCCATGCCTTTTACAAGAACATGACCATGACTTTGAGAGCAGGAGGGACATCCTGCAATTGGTAGTGCTTCCTGGATTGATTAAACATCAAGACACCTTAAAAAGTAACACAGTTTTAAAAATACATGGTATATACTACACCTGGGGTTTGGGGGATTGAATTGTCTCACCAGCACGCCTCGAAACATATAAAACACATTAAGACTGTTAACCTCTATGTCTGCTGCCGGATGTGTTTAAACTGCAGTTGTGGATCAGGCAGTCAGTCAATCTGAGAGATCAAAGCTGCCAAGGGAACGACATAAATCTGTAAAATAATCCTTCTTCAGGTTAGAGTTTATCAATTTCAGGTTTGCCTGAACTAAGCCTAGCCTCTCGCATCATCTGACAGCTCTCTACAGAATGTGCAGCCTCAGAATACCAAGACCACAAATAACTCATTCCAAAATCAATTGAAATCTACATATTTGAGCCAAACATGTACTCTCCCCCAAACTGGGAAGGGAAGGGATTAGCCATTGCTTATGCCAGGAGTTTGCCTTGCATTGAAGATGATAGCACAAGTCCAAGAAATGATGTCTGGTGCAGCACCAGCCACATGGAAGTTCACTGTCAACTCTATTGATATTCACTCAAGGGAATAATTCATGTCAAAGTCCAGTGACCTGAGATGCAGAAAATAAAACAAGAAAGAAAGTTTGCCCTTCAGCTTGTGTACACATTCATAACTCCTGCATCATTTCCTTCTCCATATTGGGGATGCATTTTTAAGTTGACATTTGCAGCATATTCAAATTAGTATGGTATATCGTAGCTAGGTTATTATAGATTTTTGAATGGGAATATGGATGGATCATTAACAAAAACAGCACAAGCATTACCATTATGGGAGATCATTAGAAACCATCCAGGGTGGGATAAGTACCTTTACACAGAAAGCAACAGCTTTCCAAAATAGCATTCCAGATTCTGGGGGGAAGGTAAGGGCTTACACAACAAACAGCTTTTCTAATACCAGCCTCAAGAGTCTTGAGGGGTTACTGTTGTTGTGCAATTGATTCCCAAATCCGTCACTTGACAGTAGTTCATGAGAAATGCATTATATTGCATTTTCCATCTTTAGGGTACCCGTGCTGTGGTCAAAATTATATATATATATATAACTCCCTCCTTCAAACCTGAATTTCATAAAATCCTATGCCCGATGACACCAGCATTTAGCAGATTTTATTTTGTAATTAATTGCTCTATTTGTGGCCTATAGCTGGTAGAATTGCAGCTTTGGGGGTAGGGGATAGGTTGGATCTATTTTAAATATCAGCCAACATTCAGTAATACTCTTTATTTTATTTGAATTGACAGGGTAATTTGTCTATTTCTACTTTTAAATCATACTTACCAGTCTTTACCTACCTAATGCAGGATTTGGAGCTTGTTTGCTGCCTAAGTAAATCTGAGAAGCTCCAGGAGGTCTACAATCAAGCCCCCACAGCACTGGGCACAGCTGAGGAACACTGCTTTATGCAGATGATTTCAAGCATCATTCTGATATATTATATAATACAGTCTGGCAGGAGTGCAGAAATTAAATCAACAAGAAAAATCACTCAGACTTAAGTAGATTCTTCTAGTTAAGCCAATACATAAAAGATGTCCTAGATGTGGACTTCTATGCACAATTTGAATCTTTTACATTGAAGAAACATTAAAATTCATTAGAACACATTTATCTTTAGTGTTTTTATACACTGTAATAGCTACAGATAAACAGCAATAATGACTGAACATTTTATAACAGCATCCAAACCACATAGAACTTTATAAAGGAGCAATATAATCAGATCAGATTAATATCTGCAGCTTCAGTTCTGCACTTCATACCCCTCCCAGAACACAAACTTGAGCTTAAAGGGAGTGAATGTTTGTTTGGGACATCCTAGGAACTGATTTTCAGTACGCTGAAAATCCACGTGTTTCACTATCATCTGCAGGGTGCACAATTCCTTGCAAAATTTACCCTTTAGTGTCTCTGCTAGTGCCCCCCCACACACACACCAATTTCCACTTGGCAATGGAGCCATCACCAAATTTAGAAGTGCAGGAAAAAAAAAAAAAAAAAAAAAGTAAGAATCTGGAAAAGTAGAGTCTCTGGCATATTCAGTGCCCCCTTTCTCCAATTTTTCATCCATTCATCCATTATCTTCTTTATCCCACTGCCCAAAGGAGGGAGACTACAAAAATAAATTGCCAGTCAATATCTCTGTATGACTTCTGCAATAGCAAAGAGGCTACAGTCAGTAGGGGCTGCACCTCACCAATGATTTTGTGGCCGCACACGAGAGTGCTTGTGTTTCTGGAGATGCAGCTTCTTAGCTACAAGATGAAGCATTGTCTCCTCACCATCGTTCACAATTCAGTTGTGTTACTGAACAAGGACTGGGTTGCTAAGTTCTTTTTGCTTGTTTCTTTAGCTGAACTCTCTTTGCCTCAAATTCCCTCCCACTATAAATCTCACCAACCTTTCCCGCCCAGCAGGATAATATCCCAGACTCCCAGCTTTCTGATTCCATCCTGCACTTCAAGATGAAAGCCTTTGAACTGGGCTTCTCTCAATGCTGGTTCTGCAGTCAGCTCCACAAGAAAAGTTCGTGCAGCCTAGAACTAACTGAAAATCTGCTGAAAGCCAAAATAGATTAACAAATTAATTGGTTTGATTGCTACTTGATTTGCTGCAGATTGTTTTGACACAAAAAGTCAATCCCTCAGGCTACTTGTTACACCTTTTTTAATGCTGTAGGAAAGGACTCCCAAAAGCACCTCAGTGGTTATCTCTAACAGTTCCATGGGCAGGATAAGCTTAGACACTTCAAAAATCATCTAATAAAATACTGTTGATGGGGAATTGTCTCTGTTGAGAGCATGTATTCTGACTTTCTAGGAGTATATATTGAAATGGGAAGGGTAAGGGAGAATGGAATTGAAAGAAGATAATGAAGAATTATTTATTTCAAAAGCATATGAAATTGATTTTTATGTGCACAGGATACAAAGAACTATACAAATGCCAGAACAAAGCATGCTCTTTCATTCTGCTGTGAATGGGATATGCTAGAGCTATTGACCATTAAATAAGCCCAAGAAGCATATTGAAACACCTAAAGGAACAATTTAGAAACAGTTTAGGCACTTTCCTGTTAAATCATATCAACAATAGAAACCCTGTCATGTTTACAGCTCCCCAAATCATTCCTTACATATGATAATAGCAGTTAACATTGTCATTTTCATTAAAAGCTCTAATCCTCCCAACAGGAACACGTCTAAGAAAATACAGCAGGGATCGCACTCCAACCTTATGAGAACTGAATGTTTTCCCCTGTAAAATGATAAACTGGTGCCATATTAAAGCTTGTTCTTGCATGTGTTCCATACTCAAAGGTCCATAGCTCATCTTCAGAAATGGGATTTTATGGCAGATTCAGTTTACTAACAAGATAAACAAAATGATCCATGAAACTTTTCCCCCTCAGAGAACATTTTTCTGAATTCTTTTTTGCTGAAAGATTTTTCATCCAGAAATTTCCAATAATTTTCCATCATTAAAAATAATAACCTTCCAAATTTATCAAAAAGTTTCAATTAATTTGAAATCTGCTTTCAGATTACTTTCTGCTAGAAACTGTCACATTTTATCAAATCTGTGAGTTACCCATTAAAGAGAAAACCTGGTTTCCAACCTGTTCTATTAAGCAGCCCTTTTCTGCAGAGTATAGTTGAGTCCATACACCTACATGTTTCTGGTAGGTCCAAATTTGTCAGTGCAGTAGATCACAACAGTTACTACAAGCATCAGTCATATCTGCTAGCTGGAGCACAGCCTTCTACAACATGTTGCACTATTTGTCAGACCTCGAGAACTCCCTTAACATTCACAAAATCTAGTTGGCAGCTATATATTATTAAAACTAAAAATAAAATAATAATAATAAGAAAAAGAAGATTAAAAATCACATTGACACACATACAAGGGGAAGGACCATAAACCTCATCAGCTGTTAAACACATTGTCTTCCTAAGTGATTGGCAGCAGCTAACACTGACATTTTTGCCTTGCAAAAGGAGAGATATTCATGGAAATAAATACTGAATAGCTGACCCAGCACAATGATCACTTGCTATTTGTAAGCAGCAATCACTGTCTTCCTTGTTCTATGTAAAGAGGCCTGGAATATTTTTGGATATCTTTATATATATATAATATTCAAATTAAGCAGTCAAAATATCTTCCAGGTATTGATATGCACCTAACAGTTCATAGATATAACTCACTTGCATTTCTGAGCATCAGCAAGCCAAGAAAACTCTCAAGGGACGTAATTAACAGTCGGGAGCATCTCAGGTGGTAACAGCAGAGATCAGCAACTCTCGCTAAGAATGATGATAATAGTAATAGCTTTGCAATGAACTTCTCTATCTGCAGAGAACAAAGGACAACCAGCAACATATATTTTTGCTACTTCAAAAATAAGGATGTGCAAACACTACTGATGCTGTGAGACTGGTTTCTTCACAAAACCATGCAGAGAAGAAGCAAGGAGAAAGTGCAGTCCTCATCTCTGAAGTGAAGTTTTCACAGAGTAACAGTTCAGTGGGGTCATTGCACCATTTTCTGTATTCCATCCCCAGACAGCTCCTTGAATTTGGGTTGGTCCAAGCTAAAAAGGTTCTGTTGACACTTTCTGATCATCTCCAGCCCCCAGATGCCTGTCCCTGTTCCCTTAGGTGCCCTGGGCAACTAACAGACTGGGACAGCTCAACCATCTCAGCTGGTCATACCCAACAAACTCTTTTGACCAGCCCAGGAGAGGTGTCATGTTCATCTGGCTGCCATCACCAGAGGTCGGTGGACTGTCACTACTTCTCGGGGCCCCCACGAGTGTTTCATGCTGATGGACTTCTGCTGGGAGACAACTGAAGGCTTGGGTCTCTCTTTCACTCATTTTACAGGAGAAATTCAGGATTTAGACTAACCAAGTGTAGGAACTGTGATTTCACGACTCTCATAGCACTTTACTTGAGCAGCCACAAGTCCTGTAACATCACAGCAGATCAAAAACATGCCTAAGACTGTCTCTGGCTTATTAGCATGAAGTTCCTGCAGAGCCCATGCATGCTGCAGCACTCTGTGTAAGAGTAAACACTGACTATTCTGAGAACAAAAGGAAGCTAATGGAGATGCTTATTTTCTCTCAATTAAGCAATAAAATGTTCTTCTGTTTGCATTACATTTTGTTATGTACATTTTGTACATGAGCACCATCAGTAATTTGACTAATTTTTTTATGATATAACCAAAGGGAGTTACTGTGTTATTTTGTACTGCTATCATTTTCCTCACAGGAATTAATCATATTCCTTTACGGACACCAAGACACATTTTTTGCTTGGTAGCAGGCAAGAACTGCTGTTTTCTGAATGCTAAAAAGCAGAGAGCTGGCTGTGGAACTATGTGGCTATGTAAATAAATATGGTGCTTTCCATCTTTAGAGGACACTCAAGAGACATGCATGGCACTCACAAAACATTTCAAGATGTGGTAATTATCTGTTTTTCAGTTTGTTTACCTCAAGTTAAAAATCCACTAAGATCTGCAAACCCTGTAAGTGAGGCTGAAATTAATTCAAATGACTGATTTAATGTCATTTAGAAATGCTTCTTTCTAAAATCACTAACAACTTAAATTCATAACTATTAAAGAAAAGCAAACAAAATGTAGTGTTGTTGTTTTGTTGGCTTTTTTTTTTTTTTTTCCTTAAATCCCAAGAGTCCTCAGAGAGTGTGTATGAAATTTTCCACCAAATTTGTGAAAGCCAAATAACAGTGCACAAATGCAAATATCTTTCATTAAGCAACAGGTAGCATTACCTGAAGCTGAGGCAGTGGTCACATCATGGAGACTTCGGAGCATCCGTCAGCCTGAATGTGGGCCTGACTTCTCCTGGAAAAACTGGCATTGCTACTCCCAAGGAAAGGGGACCAGCCCTCCAGAAGTCAGCACAGCAGCAGCAAACTTCTTCCCACAAATTTCTTAGTTTTGTTGTTTTGCAGTAAAACTGTTGAATAAAATATTTAAGGGAAAAATACCTTATAATAATAATGGAAAATTAAGTATGATAACATTAATAATCACATGCCGCTATGTAATAAATGTGCTTAGCATATAGCCTGGGATTTCTGAAGAAGACTATCACCCACAGGCATGCAGCTCTTCTGTCTTTGATCAGCTTGCCTAGAGGGTTTAAAGTGGATAGATCAGTTTCTCAATCACATGGTTTTTAGTAAACATTTTTAAAATAGAAATTAAACCTAAAATAAATGCAAACCAAAGTATGTTTATGAGATAATCTAAATGATCTTTTTTTTCTCTTACAACAATATCCACAACTCCATCACTACCAGAAGTGCAAAGCTACCTTCCTTTATTGAGCAAGTACAAGGGGTGACCACCACAGTGCTTCTTGGCACATTCAGAAGGATGCATGATATACCCATGAGCACACATCAGTCTCTGAGCCCAAGAGCCAAGGAAGCAATTACCCAGTCCTGTTCAAAGTCAAGGAGCACAAACAAATCCATCAGAATGATGGATTCCTTCCTTTGCATTTCCACTTGTACCTTCAAGGAAGAATATGATGAGACAAAAAATGTTGTAGTCTCTAGCTTACGAATGCACTGCTGTCCTACAGAGGACATCCATTCTATAGAAAATGATATGATTGCAAGCAATTCGTTCACCTTCAGCACCCTGAATAGCTGCTTTCTGGCTGTTGAGAGACGAGAGCACAGGAGTTAGAAGTACCACTTTGCTTTCTGATCTATCAGTCTTGCTTGATCCGGTACTTATGGGGACTCCTAGAAATGAAGTCTGCAACAGCGAACACTGTACAAGAAGATACCTATTTTTACCTTCATACTTTTAAAAACCAAGACACATTTATGGAAAGAGGCAGTAGAAATTATCGGAGAAATCCAGAGATTAGCATTTGGGCCTAGGAAATCCAGACTTGGAGAAGTAGCTAGGAAACACTTCAGCAGGACTGTTATACCTTTGTGTTCAGAGTGACCCTAGTAATAGGGAAGGTCACTGGATGCATCTGACTGCAGTATAATGTTTCTATTTTATGCCTTGTTGGTACAGACAGCGCTCACTGACAGGGTAATAACACTCAGCCAGGAAAAACAATGTCTGAGCATTGGCAGGTGCAACAGAAGAGCTACTGAAGTTTGAAACCAGTGCCTCATTCAATCATTAGAGCCCCAAGAGAGCTCTGAATTTATAAGCTTCTGTTTTCATGAGTCTGTTAATTAAAATTAAGATCACATAGTTTGGAAATTGCGCTGTAATAAACAGATCAGGAGTTATTACATGGTATCTAATTTGCAGCTACATAACTGCCAAAATGGTGGAAGTTTAACTCTGACCAAAGGGAATGCATTCTCTTTGCAGTCCTCGTCTGTAAGGCACAACACGGTGCTCCTCGTCTCCTCTCTCTCCAGCCAAAAGACAAATGTAAGCCCTGCAATAGTGTGTGTTGTCAGAGCTGTGTGCACAGCACAGACACCACTTGAGGATCTGACCTTTACCTCTTCATTCAGCAGGCTTTCCCGTATCACAGCACAGTAACAACCGATCCTGGTCAGGCCAATTTACAGGATTTGCTAAATCATTAACAGACAAAAGTATCCTTAGGTCCAGGCTTAGCAGCACAAGCTCCTCTTTCTCCTATTAGTCAGAATTTTCTATAGCTAGGCTTTCCTCACATTTCATGATATTTTTTTTTTATTTTAAAATTAATCCAGTGGGTGTAATGAAAATAATTGAATAGCATATGTCTTCATTCAGCCATGCCATTTGGTTGACAAGAAACAAACATTGATCTCTATAGAAAGAGATCTCTGTGCCTCCTCCAGCACAGAGACAGTAACTGAATAAAAAGCCTTGACAACGATGTCCTTTGTGCATATCAAGATGGGAATCCACAAATAGGACTCAGTATCACGGCATATTGTTCAGAAGCTATTACAGAGTAAAAAATCAGAAGCGGAAACTCTGTGGACTCTCCTCAAATTAAGGGTGGACATCTAAACAATCCCAGCAAGTCTGCCAGGAAGCCAGGTTGTAATACATGGCATCCCACTGCCTCTTTTCACTTCCACCTCAACTAAAGCTGCAGGTTCATTTAATTATCTAAGTGAATAATTTAATGATAAATTCCACTCCATATCTGACAGCTGAGCAATTCAAGAGACTTTTAATAGGGAATAATAAAACAGACATTTTTTAAATTCACTTTGGTTCCATCCCATCTTTAATTAAGTCAGTTCTGGAAAGCTTCAAGTCATAAAGGTCACTGAAAGACATTGGCAAATTAATCAATTAGCATTAAAGTCTTTAAACAAATAAGCAAAGAAACAAACAAACAAAAAAAAGTCCAATTTTGATATATGCACTAAAGTAACGTTACAGAAAATTGCATGTCTTTACCAAAATATCACTGTATGTTAGTTTGAATGTAAAAAAATACTTATGGTTAATTGCAAAATAAATACCTTTTTTTAAAAAAAAAAAAAAAAAAAAAAAAAATGCACTTCCAATATATTTCCTTTAGCCACAGTAAAATAATGTTATTCTCCAAATAATGATTAAAATTTGACAAATAATTAATTTTGCAGATCTTCAGATGAACTTTGGAAAATGGTTTGTCTCTACATAAATCAAAGTTGAGACTTTTCTATTCAAGCTGTCACTGAGACAATCAAACAAGAGCAGTCCACTTGGAGTCAGCCTACAAAATTGTTTGACTTGAAAGGTCATTTTAATCTGTTACTAACATTTGCTATTGGATCAATTTTTAAATAAGGGAAGCAGTTTGGAAAAAAAAAAAAAAATATCAAAGTTTCCAATAAAAAGAGAGTCAGTGCTTCCAAATAAGGAAGCAAGTAAGGAAGAGGTTATTTCTTCTCCTCAGCTGAAACAATTCACTAACCTTTCTCTGAATTCACAGCTCACATCCATTTTCTTGGATCGGTTCACTCTGTTGAAAACTTCACCCAGGCTTAGCTGGAACCCCTTTCAAGGAGTTTTCTCACCAGTTGTCTAACAGCATGGCTTGAGCACCATCCAAATTGAATGGACCCAATGAGTTTGGCTATAGATGTCCACTAAAACGCAACACGCTTCTCATTTGATAATGGTACGCTGGGGTTTGTCCAAGCGTCGCCTGGGACATTCCCTGCAGCAGGGGTGAGGGAACTGAAGGCAGAAGGAAAAGCCAAGAGCCACGGGGCTCTAACCTGTCCACAACCCTCAGACTTGTCTCCACTGGTGATCTTTGCAGCCGTAAGAAACCAGTGGAGTCTCCTGCAGCCCTTAATCAGGCTATAAATGCATTAGGCTGCCGACTGCTCGGAGGTTGCTACAGAGATAGTCTAGCAGGGGTACTGCTGCCTGTCGATACTTTATGTGATGACAAGTGCTTGTAAAAATAAATGCACATATTTGGAATGATTTTGCAAATACGTATGGAAAATATAGACTGCAACTGCTCTCATGGAATAGGACTGCACTTGACAAATATCTTCTGGAATTGTATTTTTGGCCTAAATTGATTAGTACTGAAATTTATTATCTTCTTAGTCCAGACTGGAGAGGAACGGAGCTGAGGTCCCTTGGGGAAATGAACTTGTCATCCCCAATCATCTCCTCTGCCAAGAACAAGACAGAGAGCAGGCCTCAGACCAAATGCAGCTGCATGGCCACCTAAGGACCAGTTTGCGCCTGAGTGCCGGCCCGACGCTCCGCGGTGCTCCTCTTTCCCCATGAAGCAGGCTTCCAGCAGCTCGACAAGCCCCGGCTAGTTTCCTGCTGCCATGAAAATTGACTCCACATCCACAAGACTGATGAAAATGTATTCTGTCCTTGTGGCACCCTGAGGTCGAAGAAGGTCATTTACAAATAGTGATGAAAAATATAAAAAATAAAGCAAACCTTGCACTGAATTTGCGTAAGTTTGGGACCTGGGGATTTTCAGCTTGTTCCATGAAGCAATGTTCCTTGTAAATTCCTGTTCAGACAAGATCCCTCGTCGTCAGTGACATCCAAAAGCTGCACAGGATTAAAAGCAGAATAGTAGCTGGAAAGCTGTGTTACTCATCAGCATTCTCTGATGGTCTGGCTATTTCCAAATCACAAGCCTTATCTGCCTCCCCAGCAGGAGCCAGTTGCAGCAAGCTGTGGGCTGTTTGTCTGCCTCGAGTAGTATATCTGCCTTCCTCTCCTGAGCAGGGACATGCTGAGGTAGAGCAAGGAGGGCGTGCACAGGTCCACCCCATGCCTACAGAGCTGCTGCCACCACACAGGCGTGTTTCTCTCTGATGCCACAAGGACAATCTCATGGATACAAGTGCGCTGTATGACAAGTAACAAGACACAAGAGGAAGAGGTGGCAGAGGATTCTTCCTTCAGCTCCAGGCAGGAGGTGGTCTCTCCAAGCTATTGGCTTGGTCCTCGCACAGGAGGAGAGGATGCTCGTGGTGCAGGCATAACCATGGGGTTCCTCTATGCACACCAACTGTGTAAGAGCTCCGAGGGGTGGGGAGCACCGTTCTCCCACACCCCATGGCCCCAGGGAGGAATTTTTCCTCCTTGAGCTCCCCGCAGCTCAGTGCCACCATCAGGTGCTCCCAGCACGGGCACAGCACCCACAGATAAGCACTGTGGTGGGGCAGTATAAGATTGTCCACCTGCACAGCAGAGGGAAAACCTTGGTGATTATTCATGCACCACTGCACCACCTAATTTGTATAGACTTGTCATGGCTGTAGGGTTAAATCAGGGAAAACAGCTCTTTGCATACAAAGTTCCCTAGGTTGTGTGTGCAAGCAAGAGAGAGCACCCGGAGCAGTCAAGCAATGGGACAAACCTTAATCCACACAGCCACCATGTAAGAATCTGTCCAGGTACCTCCATGGGTACATCTCATGCAGTATGGTGAGTCAGGTGCTGCCTGTTCAGCCCAGCATGCAGTTCATTGAAAATGAAGAAGGAATGAGTGACTAAAATGAGTTGCAAAACCAAAGAATAAGCCTGCACAAATGTTTCTCATTGTGAGATTAACAGAAATACCAAGTTTGTCTTTCTGCTTTCCCCAAAAGTCTAAAAAAAAATCATTTCTGCTAAAAACTGTGTCCTTTGGTGTGCTTCTATTTAAATAAGACTAGTTATCCCAGTGTGTACGTATCGCATACATTTGTGTAAAGTGCTTAACCCCCAAGTGAGCTATTTTTGCCAGATTTGTGAGCTTGGCCTGTCACCTCAGAAGCAGGGAGCAGCTCAGCACCCAATGTCTCCCTGCTTGAGAACATCCCCCCTTGCACGTGAAGGGCAATGTGAAAGTCAAATCCCTGCTTGGATCTGACACCTCAGGAGCCCTCCAGTTCCTCTTGGCATCCCTTGCTGGTGAGAAACATGTGATATTGATATTGGGCTGCTCTTTGATTTCTGAAGTGTGACATTCATTTGGCTCAAAGGGATGTTTTCACATTAACAGCAACTGGGTAGATTATCTGCCCAAGTACAAAGCCCAGGCTCACAGAACATGGGGGCTAGCTGGGGGCCTGGCTGGCAGCGTGGTTGCATTCCCAGCCCGGCAAGCAGCACTTCCCGTGCATGCTCTCTGCAGCTCCTCCAGAGCTTGCCGGAGCTGTCTGGGCACGCTGCCAGAGCTAGGTGGTAGAAGGGAGAGACGCCAGCAGACACAGTCATTGCCCATCTGTTTTCCCCTTGTAGCTTATGCTAGATGCCTCGAAGGAAAACATAAGGCAAGCAGCCATCAGACTTGACATCCTTTCTGCTTCTCCTCACCCCCACTGTCCCTTCTTTTGTCTCCCTGAGAATTACCCCCTCTCTTCAAGGAATCCCGTCTAAAATGGGGGTGAATAAATCCACTCCCCCGGCAGAGCCAAGGACATGCCGGCTTTGGGCCCTTTCCCATCCCCTGCTAAAGCCACTGACCCCACACAGACAGAAACTCCTCAAGGCAGGAGACAGATCTTTGCCCAGGGCACAGGTCTCTTTACATCTACCCCATTCCCAGCACAGGTGTCACACCATTACTGACTTCATTCCTCAAGCTGTTCACTTAGAAGTCCATTTTACCCAAGCTGGACTTCACCAGCACCCCCGTCCTTGTTTTGTGTGCACACAGACTGGGTGCTGCCAGCTTAACCACCTGCACAACCTCTCCTCCCCTCAGCACAGCCTTTATTCCCAGAGGAGGCAGCCAGCAGCAACAGGCTGAGATCATACTTGTCTCCTCCACCTTCAGACATCATCAGCATCAACACTGGTACCAGGAAAGTCATCTGAAAGCATCACTAGGCTGATGCAGTACCTGCCTTGGACACCTCACCTGTGTGGCACAGCTCAACAGCCACAGCAGTCAGGGTTTCTAAAGGGATTTCACTACATGTACCTATACGTGCCATTATGCTTTAAAGTTTGTGAAAGGAGTGTCACGGGATTTTCTTTTCCACTAGAGCAATTCCTTCTGGAGCTACTTTTCTTCTGCAGGTTTTGTGGGCAGAACAAAAATCAGCCACAGGTGATTTCTGCCTGACCTGGCTTTGGCCCACTGCAATGAGAGGATCTTTTTCTAAAGAAGTGTTTAAAAGCATGAAAGGCTGAAGTGCAAAACATATTTGGTAAAAGATTAATATTTCTTAAAAATGAGATCCTTTGAAGAGTTTTGGCTACGGAGAAACCAGCACTTCTCAGCAGCTTGTTCCAGTGGTTTCTACCTTATAAAGAAACCTTTCCTAATTTCTCTAGCTTCACTTCTCACCAGCCTCTCTTACCACCACTGTTGCTGCATAAAAGAACCCCGTTAACACCAGGAATCATCTCCATGAAGGCACTGACATGCTCTAATCAAGTATCCCTGTAGTATTTACAGTAGCTGAACAAGAATGCCGGCTTGGCTCTCTTACTGCCAGGCTGTTTTTGTGCCTGTGCTGATTTTCTGCTCTCTGCTCTTCTTCACTTTAAGCCCACAGACAGCAGAACCATCCCCACTGGCCTCAGCAGCCCCATGCACAGGCACCAAACCCCCGGCAACCACAGCTGCTCAGCCACCCAGGCTGGCCCAGCTGGTTTGCCAATAGTTTGCTTCATGATTACCAAGGGGAATAGGAAAGACTCCATCAAAAAAATAAGCCTTGTATGAAAGATTCCTGTTCATTTGAGCACATTACACTTTGCAATTCCTAAAACCCTATCCAAATTTTAAAATAAAAATTCCATAGAAAATAGTGTCATGAGCTTTTAAAACATTGCACTGCCAAACTCTTTGCCTTCCACAGAGCAGGAAAACATTTCTAGTTCTCCTGTTCCTTCACCCTTTCCCTTTTTTGCATACTCACCGGGGAGGAGGGAAGAACCTGTGTGATCCTGTTTATACACAATTACAAATTTTAAAAAAGTTTTAAGCTTCCAAAACAAAATGCTAACTTCTAAAAGCTAATATTTGCAGAAGTCAAAATACCCCCACTTATATAATACCATGCTTGCAAACCAAGCTGGACTGCAAGATGTGAGCTAGTAGAAGCTGTATTCCTACCATTAATGCTGTGTCTTTTAGGTAACAGACTTCTGATGAGCTGCCCACACATGCACAATTCTTTAGGTTTACATGGTGATTATTTTTTTTTAATTAAGCGCGCCTCATCTTCAACAACTTTCAGAAGAATGATCAGACAAATACTACTGATAGTCAAGAAGGATAAAGTCTCAACAAGGACATGAGGACTGATAATGTGTAAAACCTAATGTAATTTTCTAAGGGCATTAAAGAGACCATTTAAGGTAATAAAACATACCCTTTATATATATATACATATATATATAAAAGTATGCACAAATGACAATCAGTAACTCTCTTAATGACATCAGTAAATGCCTTAATCCATCTGTTCAAAGCTCCTGCAGTTATCAGTCATTACAAGTTCTCATTGCCCTTTCCTCTTTCTAACCTGCCATGCCAGAAGCATCCCCACTACCAACCTGCAAAATTCTCCTGTATTCAGAACGTGACCAAGACCTGGGTATGAGAGCTGCCTATTTAGCAGTCACAGAGCAAGACTGTGAGTATTCATCAATGCTGAATCAACCACCTCAGAGCACTTCCAGTGATAAATTCAGCCCCACAGCTTCTGTGCAAGATAGTAAAAGTTATTGTTTTCCACTTTAGTAGATGCACAGAGATGTGAAAAGTCAGCACATGCCATTCACATAGCAACAGGTATATCTAAGGACTCCTGACCCCAGTTCATGGCTCAAACAGCTATGCTACTCTCCTGTGCAGGAAGAAATGTGTTGCTTGGAGAGCTGTTGCAGTCAAATTGCTGGAAAACCGGAAAAGTTTAGGAGTATTTATTTTGGTGAACTGCATCCCTGAACAGTGTAACATGCCAGAATGCAAATATGCTTCTTCCAAACAACAAGTGGATTATTTTATGAACTTAGGACCATGATAAAAGTGTGGCTTGCAGTGTGTGTTGTTTGCAGAGCATAAAAAAAAAGGATGCACGCACTCAGGCACCAGTTCAGTGCTTTGTCTGGGATTCCAGGAGTCTCCCTCTGCACAAAAACACTTGCAGATAAAAACAAACCCACAGGTTTTCCTGAAGCACGTCCTGGACAGTGTTGACTCATGCGTGATTTTAAATGCTTTTACCTTGGCTGCAGCAACAAGCCCAAGGGCATGGACAAAGGTGTGACAGCAGAGACCTGGAGGAAATTAATAAGTACAAAGGAACTGCACACAGCACAAAATCTAAATATGAGAGAGACAATGGAAATGACCCATCCCAGACAGCCCGGAAGGTGAGTTCCCACCATCAAAAGGCATCCTTAATCTCTTAATGCATTAAGCAGATTCAGCAGTCATTGCAACTGTCTAAGCATTTAAAGGTTAATTGCAACCAAGATCTTTCAACATACTGATGCTAGAGCATAAAGGTTTCAGGAAATGAAACAACCATATTTAAGTAGCTAATATCACAGATTTGTGTCTCCCAGAGCTTTGTCCAGTGTCTAGCACTGACTCTTCTGTCTGTTTGTTTGTTGTTTTCTTTTGTTTTTTTTTCTCTGGGACTCCAAACAATGCACTTTGCTGTCAGGCTGAAGGTTTGAAAATCCAACAGATCATTTCTGCTGGGCCTAATTATTAAATCCAGAACTAGATGTGGAAAAGTGTACCCACATCTTTAAAATGCTTGGATGAATAATAGCACCCCAGATACACATATCTGAGTTCCCTTTCCTGTGGCTACACTTTTAAGTGTTTTTCTTTTGCTTCCCCTGCAGACTATTACAGACACGGTCTTGCAGTGACCCACAGAGGGGCACACTATTAAAAGCTAGGCTGTTGGGGTGTCACATCTTTCTAAGGTAGACAGGAGGCTGGTTTGGTTACTTGCAATAGACTTTATCACCCTGTACCCTTTTGTTTCCGTCTGCTAGGGCTGGGTGCTGACGAAGTTCTCACCCAAGATTAAGATAACCAGTAAAGACGTAGAAAACTGGTTGTGACATGAGAAATCTCTTGTTGTGACAGATAAGAGTGCAAGAACCTGACAAGCATTTTGTGGTCAAGTGGTCCAGTCTTTCTCCAATCAAGCAGCTTCCTTCAAAACCAAGAACATTTTATTAGCAAAAAGAGATATCCAAAAGTGGACAGACATAGCTACAAGATCCTAGCCAAGCACGCAGGACAATATGGGCTAAGTGCCCAGTTTTTCCCCCTCTGTCTTTACACAAAGGCCAAGCAGACGTAAGATCAGATCTTTGCTAATTCAAAAGAGTAGAAAAACAAAAATGTGAGTGAAGGAGAAACAAAGCAGCATTGCTATCCTATAAAAAGCGTAACTGTTGGTTCAGCGACATGAGATCTCTGCTCTCTTTTCAAAAGGAAATGTGAAAGCAGAGCTAGTGTCATACCAAGAACACCTTTATATACAAAGCAAGTCAGGAAATAAGCTGGATTTCCTTAGGAATATTCACAGCTCAGAACCTCTCCTCCGACATCCAGCCTGCCAGTGCTTTAGGAGTCCAGATATTTCAAAAGGCTCTAAAGCCCGGTTATCATGGTAACAGCTAAGTGCATTGTTCACATTTCACATTGTGGGGGAAGAAACTAAACAGACAAGACCTTTTGCATTACTGAATAACTGAGAAACCAGCTCTTGCATCTGCCTTTTCAGATAGGGATTTCTAACTGCTTTGTACACTTTTGCATTACTGCTGTTTTCAGGGAGCAGGTTAAGACCAAGAAGTGAAGGTACAAATGCACATTTGCAACATATTCCCATAACAGAAGCCAGATGATCTCCTCCAGGTCTGGTAGGAGCCCAGATCTGCCCTGCACACAGACCACCCAGATGGAACAAAACCCAAGTACTGCTTTTTTTTTCTTCGTATAAGGAGTTTTGGTCAATTTGTTGTCCCCAGGGGGGAGAACATTTACTTAGTCTCAACGTCGTGTCTCATTATCAAGGCTGCTAAGTGAAATATTGGACCTTTCAACTTTAGATCCAGCAGGACCAGCTGCAAAGGATAACGCCGATAAATGACCAGTAGGAAGAGTTCTCAGCCTCTAAAGGTCACAAAGTTATGCAAAGGCAATGCCAATAACTATGTGGACTGATAAAAGTTGCAGAATCTTTAAATCTAGGAAGCAGCAATTGGCTCTTACATTTAGCATTTGATTTGTCACTCGCTTAACACAGAAAAGACATCATTCCTCCAATTAACATGGCAAGCAAAGAACCAGGGATTAATATCAAGTATTTGAATGCTCTATTATCCTGTGCTAACAACCCTCCTCAAGTCAGAATTGGCTCCAGGCACCTTGGGCACTCGAGAGCACTTCTTCAGAGCCACAGAGATATCAAGATCAAACCCAGGAAATTAGCTTTCATCTGTAACACATTAGCAATGCAAAAATTTATGACTGCAACTAAGCCTGTAAAATAAACTCAATTCCTTTTCACTAGCATTCAGAAAGTGATTAGGGCAGCATTGTGGAGCAACAGACTGGTGGGAGCCCATTTGAGCTCAGTTTTACTGGTGCAGATGTTCACACTCTAAGAAGGTAGAGCACTTAAATTTAAGGGTATCTAACTGAAAAGACACCTGTGGTGAAATCAGCCTAAGTCCAAATGGAAGAGGACTGGGTTTTATGCTGCTGCTTGAAGAATGGGCGACATCTGGTGCACGTTCATTCAGCATCGCTGGGAATAGTTTGCTGGGGGAACGGGAGGGCCCTGTGGTGCGGAGGCCCTGCCCCAAGCAGGGGTGTGTGCACGCAGGTGTAGACAGAACTAAATCGCGAAATGGAGCCCTTTCTCTGCACAGATCCATCCCTGGAGGCTCCCTGAGCTCAGCTGTGGGAAGTGATGGCCAGCCGCTGTTGGAGCTGGGAGGCCTCCTGGGGCCTACAAAGACAGGCTTGTCTCTGCCACCACAAACAGCACGGCTCCTTGGGCTAGCAAGGTCAGCTTAAAAGCTCATCTCCACAAGGAGATCAATAAAACTTCACATATCTTCCCCTGACAGAAACAAGAGCAAAAGCACCGGCCTGTGACAGAGAGGAGAGACTCTCCTTCAGGAAAGCACTCTACTGTTGCAGTGCTACCTTCTCGGCTCAGCACCTCATGCAGCACAGAAAGTAGGCAGCAGTAAGGTCATTTGGAAATTCAATTCTAAAAGGGATACTACACAGCTAACGTTTTCCAGCCTTGGGAGGACAGAATTGAGTTGTTTGTTCAGAATGAAGCATGTCTGGCTAATGTAAAGTTTGCTTGTAATTGGCCCCAATGAACAATAAAGTTGCAAACTCATTTCACCAGTGCCTGAACGTGCAGAAAGCAATCTGCCACAGGACATTTTATAGGAAGTGCTGTGCTCCAGCATCATGCAGCCTGGTGCAGTGTGAATCACAGCCCATTTAACAGTGACATTGATGGTAAGCTGCTCCAGAGAAGGAGAGGCAGCTTTGCCCATTACATACCAGCCAACATCATTAGGGTCAATTACCCCATTAGTGCTGAAACAGACCACAGATTCCTTACATGTGAGCAGAGAGCTTCAATCCTCTCCAAGTATCACTTTCAACTAGCAATCACAAAACAGGCACATGGAGATATTCAGCTACTTACAAACAGCACTGAGCACCTAGCAGAATTGGGTCCTTAATTAGGATTTAATAAGCAGCTAATTGTAATGGCAGTGGTCTCATTAGCTTGATGCCTCATTACTGTGAACACATATCAAGTTGAGAAAGCCAGTCAGCCTTGCAAGTGTCTCCAAACAATGCAACTGGAGTTGATTAAAGCAAGCACTGCTTTTCTGGCAGCTACTAATGAAAAGCAATTTCATAGCCAATGGGAAACTAACAGTAATTTGTGTCACTCTTTTTAAGAACGTCTTTAGTAAGAAGCATGGGACCAGGAAGTTTGTTAATACTAAACAAATGCTAAAAATGGAGAGGAAGAATTCATAGTCAGCGCTACAAAATCAGGAACACTGGACTGGAGCGATGTTTGCACCAAAGACAGTGAATGGAAATTACTAACAACTGTTAATTGTAAAACCTCTAAAGCAAACCAATGCATTTCTGAATTATGAAGAACTTATCGGCCTTTGGTTACCTGTTATGTCTATTTAAGTTGTAAGTTCCAGTATAAATTTGGGTACTGCCTCATAGGAGCTGAAATCATGCTCAGTTTTGACTGCAGTGTTCAACTTGCCTTTGATCAAACAAAAAAATCTGTCTACTGATTCTCATCTGCCTCCATTTGTAAATGATCATAGCTACAGGTCCAAAATCAAGTTGTGCATTTATTAAGAATAGTATTTATTACTATGTGTTTCATATATCTTTTTTCTTGTGATTACAGAATTTTAGAGAAAAAGACAGAGTGCTCCTTCAGCAAAATTAATAATCAATTAATTATTTCTGAATGCAAATCAAGAAGGTGTAGCCTCTATGCTCTGCTGTTCCCCTGCTTTCAATCAAGAATGTGAAGCTTACTGAGGCTAGGAGTCTGCAGTTAGCCATTGTACATCACCTTTGCACCACACGGAAGCAATGTGAGAGCTGGTAAAACAAACTCAAAAGAAATCGCTTATTAAAGAATAAATATTCTGGTCTTGATCTCCATGTATCAAAGTTTCTGCAAGTCATATGTGACAAGTCTTGTACAGAAGGGAGTTTAAACATTTTGAAGTTGATAGTGATATGGAAGATTACCAATCTTTGTGCGTGTGTGTTTGTTGAAAAGACGCCTGCAAAACAATTTTTTTCCCAGACTGCCCTTCAGATGAAAAATACAGTGACCTACCACAGAGAGCGCACCATGCTGATACCGTTGTGAATCACTTTAAGCTGGTGCAGGCAGCATTTGCAGCGTAGCAGCAAGCAGCTACACCCCATGTGGACCATCACAGCTCTCGGTTAGCAACTGTTATGAAAAGAAACAATGCTCACAGCCACCAAAGCCAGAAAAATCCCT
>CM021770.1:30671730-30764254 GCA_011076525.1 Nettapus auritus
TTTTTTTTTTTTTTTTTTTTTTTTTTTTTTTTCTGGGCTGTTTCTTTATTGATTTAGATCCCTGAACTTGCTCATCCTGAGATCAAAAAAACAAAGCATCGATATCTTCACTTGGAGCATCAGTTGTGTGCTTACAGAGTCCATGGTGAACAAAGAGCACCACTCAAAGATGTTAACACACACAAAGAGGTTCTAAAGGACAGCCCAGCACCATTACAAGACAGCAAACACAGATTTCACTCAGCCAGTTAATACAAAACAAGAACAAAGAGCCATGATGATAGGAGGTCCAGCTGCCTGCTATTGATTTTATACCACAGGTTGCTGAAATCCAATGACAAAGTCTTTGTGAAAGGCTCAGTCAGCTTCAGAGAGCTCATTTCACACCAAAGTGCTGTGGCAAGCACAAGATTTGGGGCTGACCCAGGGATTTCTCCCAGCAGGCTGTCCGTGTGAGCTGCCCCACACCTGCACTGCCAGGCAGGCTGCAAGAACAGCGGGAGCCCCAGCAGGCCCCACTCTCAGTTCTCCTGCGCTTTATCCAGGAAAGTGCTCATTGTCCAGGAGCTGAGTGGGACAGGAGGTCAGTGGATGGTGCTTTTCTCCAGCTACAGAACAAGAGGTTACACTTGCCTGGCCCACGAGCTGACCAGGAGCATGCAGTGTGCCCATCAGACAGCCCCAGCCTCTCGTAGCCCTGTCCACACGTAGCAACATTTTACCAGTGAAAATTACACCCGATCCTCCTCATCTCCAAGGCTGCACAGAACAAGGATGGAGAAGCTCATAGGGCTTCATGCCTCCTGCTGTCAGGTAACTAGTTTTGATTGCATTGCTGCGAAGCCTCCAGGCAGCAGCCAGATCTGCTGGGCAGCACTGGAGCGGGAAGAGGAACGGAGGCAGGTCAGGATCTGTTCAGCTGGCAGCGGTTGTCACCTCTGCTTCCCTTCTTGAGCAGAAACACAGAGAAAACAGGATCTGAGAAAGGCAATTCCAGTAAGGGAACACGCTGCACTGAACACAGCTAGCTGTGCTATGCAACCGCTCTCTGGAAGGAAAGAACTACCTAATTACCAAAAGTGCCATTTCTGGAGACTGAGCAGCACCAGTCCCGGCTGTGTATGCTGCAGGATTTAGGAGCAATCTACATCAAAACACTGCTGTGCGTCAGGGAGCAGAGAGTCCAAACCAGACAATGTGGTTGACAACAAGACGGAGGAAATCAAAGACAAAGACTTTTAGCTTGTAAATTATTTAATGAGGCAAGGAGAGACAGGATTTATCATCATCTGTGCAGCATCATCTAAGGGGAAAAAGAGCTGGGAGGACTGAACTAGAGCAATAGACAGACAGGTGCCCTGGTCTGTGAAATATCCAAAACAGAAATGAGAAAAAAAAAATAAAATAAAATAATGGGCTCTTCATAGGTGAGGAATGGAGGCTTAGCATGGCTATATGACATTTTTAAAGTTAAGTACCTCAGTACTTGGAAAAGCATCGAGAGTACTGGACAGAAGAGGGCTAAAAATATCTGATACCAAGCTCAGGAGCATTTCCATATGTGGCTGATATTTCCAAAGTTGAAGCAGGTACCTAAGTGATCAGCTACAGCTGAGGTAGAGCAAGAAGTTAAATATAAGTTTCCAAAATCACTGGCATCCTCCCTCTCACTCCCCCCATACCCTATACTGTAATTGCTCTCCAAAAATTACATTCAAATCTCCATAGTCAGTACAGATACAATGGTACAGAGTGTGCAGAACTCTTAAATCCCCAAGCTCTCTCAATGGCCACAGAGATGGAGAACAGCAGGTAAGCAATCATTGCAAAAACAGGGTATTTGCCTTATTCTGGAAATATTTGTGGACTTGTTGTTGTGCAAGAGACTGTCATGCTAGCAATCTGTGTGAGGAAAAGCAAAGCTAGATGTTTTTTTAAACTTATAATTTTGTTGTAAATGTGAGTGCTGAATACTTTTTTAAGATTGTTCATAAATTGCATTACTCTAGCATTAACATGAATTTTGATGTTAGTGACTAATTGTACTTTATGGAGCTCTAAGAAATACACCAAACAAAATCTGATTTTAGCAGAGAAAAAGATCTTGCAGCTGGAACAAAAAGTCTCTCTCCCTCATGCCAAAGCCATAAAATTATTTCACAGAAGTCAGTGGGGATTTTCCCACAAAGGTATGCATTTCCTGATAGTGAAGGTAACAACCAGCTGTAGATCTTGATGGCTCACAATGACCACAAGCAATTTTTGTTAGTAAATTGTGCAGCCACCCCCTGCAACAGTCCCTCCAGCAGGAGCAAAGACATGGGGGGCATGCAGGGACCAGGGACATCTTCCAGCCAGACCTGTGACTGCAGGAGCCCAGAGTCACTTTGAGGGGTAGGATGCTGTGCCCACCCAATTAATAGCTTCAGCCTTTTTGGGTACTTTGTCACCGTACTTGCAGAGATGGGGCGGGGAAGGGACAAGCGATGGTTATGTTCAATCTTGGAATACTAATCACAGTACTTCAGCAGCAGGAGGGAGGGCATAAGAACATAACAGAGGAGGAGACCTATGGAGGAGAAGAAAGGAGCTTCCAGGCACAAGCTTCACCCTCTGGAGATGGGGTTCAAATGCCCACCTGCCAGCAGAAATCCTTCATGAGCCCACTAAGTCAGGAGCGCCTGCCTCCCCCAGGAGATCTATCACCTCCCAGGTTAAGGGACGTGCTGTGAAGAAAATTACCTGAAATGCTGAGAACTACAGGAACATCTTAGGGACAATGTGCCATTTATTTTGGGCAAGACAAGACACTCAATACAAGCTCCTGCTCTCAAAAAGCAGCTTTGTGAAGCAGCTACTGAAGTGATCTGTAACACCCACAGCCGGAACAGAGCTCCATTTCCCCACATTATGCCGATTTTCAGCAGCAAACTGAACCCAAGTCAGCTCTGTTACCATTTCTTGTTCGTGATCTGCCATGAACTCTCTGAGGTCAACAACTCCAGAAGAGCCCAGTGTCTTGCCTACTGTATTGTCTAACCAGTTTCTGTATGTCTGGGCCCTTTGTTTAAGCCACAGCCTCACACAACATCCCCATTTGGCTTGTGCATAATTTAGGGAACAGATGAATGCCATTTCCGTTGTTACACAAGAGTGGATGTAGCCACGTGTCTGAGCACTTGCTGAACAAACACCCCTGGTCAAAGCCACAGCCTTCAGTATTTCACAGAGAAACTCCTGCTGGGGTCAACAGAGGCAGAACTTCCATTGGTCTTCATAACACTGGCATCAGCCACCTTGTGCCCTACCTTGTCTTTACAGCTGCTGCTTCAATTTGTGGTGTGGGTTTTGTTTGCAGCTCTATGATTTAAAAATCCTGAACTATATTTTCTTATTAAATGCAGACAAGAAAAGTGTTAGTCTGCAGTGAAACAACCCTCTCACAGTGAAGTAACTGCTGGCACCACCCTATGGCTAGGTACATGCAACCCCTTTTTGAGCACAGAGCTGTCCCCAAGGAACCCCTCTTAATATCACCTGGTTTGTAACAGAACAGCCAACACTGCTACCAAAGGCTGATTACTGAAATTTACTATTTCATATCTTCAGCTTCTAGGAATTCTCCACAAAATGGGAATAAGCCTTTCCAACAGCTCTGACTCAGAGTGATAGGCAGAAGTGACAGGTTTGGACAGCTTGAGAATAAAAGCAAAGAGAACACACCTGCAAACAGCATCAACTTCATGCATACTGACATAGACTATAAAAAGGTGAGAGCAGAAGAGAACTGTAAATCATACGAGTGATCAGGAGTAAATCAGGAGTACTTGATTAGCAGCATATTAACACCTACAGAAGAACAGACTAGAATTGCTGGTAGAAATTTTAAACATATTTAAATTAATTCCCCTGTTCCTGAGGAAGCCATTATGTTGACACTGGTGGTACCTAACATTTCGATCTGTTTTGGAACATCAAGCTACCAGCACTTTAATCTTTTCTGCAACATGACTATTAAGGAAAATTAAAATGCAGCTCTCTTGATTGCCAGTACATCATCCACACAGAAGTGGGAGCAATCAAACCTAATTTGGCAACTGCAACCTCACCCAGGGTAATTAACACAAGCACGGTTATTAAGCCTAGAGGAATTCAGGTCATGCTATTTTGCTTTAGAAAGAGGCAGAAACCTTCTATTTTCACCACTGTCCTTCCTTGACTGAGTATTCCCATCCTGCTGGAGCAGCCCACTTGCAAGCACGTTAGCCACACAGGGAGCCTAGCAGGGAAGTCGGGGGATACGAAGGAATTCAGCATCTGCAAATCAGAAGACTCTGGAGAGCTGAAATAGAGACTTGGCATTTAACATTAAGTGGAAAACTACAAGTTTCAATACAGGCGTTGCTTTGGAGAAGCTAAAGGATGCTGAAATTGTGCCTATGAAGGTACACAACTTTTGCAGAATCTTAGCATACAATCAAAGACAAGTTCTTCTGAACAAAGTGCTGCCTCCTCTCTGTTCATGAGTTGTCATATTCTACATGACCTGGCAGTTTTATTATTAGTTCTCTGTCATTCCAAAATTGCTCAAATATTAGTATCATTAGTATCAGTTCATTAGCCTTAATTTGACTGATATAAAACTGAAGTCAAAATGGCTCAATTAAAAGCAGCCAGATCTGCTTTTTTTTCCCCTCTGTATAGGTAGCTCATGGAAGAAATAAAGAGAAGAATTTAATAATTGCTAAAGCATTTGCTTTTGTATGACACAAGAGGAATTCACCAGATTAAACTAAGCTTGAAATAAGTCATTCTGAGAATGCACACCAACCCAAAGCTAAATTAGCTCCAGTGGGAACTAACTTCACAAGCATTATCTTTCAGGATGCTTTTAAAAATCAATAAAGCTCTTGAAATACTTTAAATACAACCAAAGATTTGCTGCAAAGTAGCTAAATCTACTTAAGAGTGGAGGTTTGTTCAGTCCTGGGGATTGCTAAATGGAAACCTAAGCATCATTTGGTGGTACAAATAATAATGTCCTCTGTTGCCCAGTGCTCACCTCCAGCCTACTTACATCACTTCAGTAAATCCAGGGACAAAGGATAATCTTTTCTTTCCCTGTCTGTTAGGCAAAGCAAGCCGTAGCCTCAAAGGTTAGCAATGGGGCACACGCACATCCTTCATTACACCTTTAATTAAAAACATAGCATCGGGGCCTTGGTACCCCTGATCATGCAGCCCTCCCAGGGCTGTCCTGGGATGCTTGGAGCAGCCGTGCCCATTTCTTGGAGGTTTTGGAAACAAAGCCACAATTCTGATTTCTTACAGAAGAGCCCAGAGATGACATGCTTTGGCTAATATGCCTCAAAGACAGCTCCTGAAGTGTAGGTGAAAAATTGTTCTGCAGCAACAACTGCAGATGTTAAACCTCAGCCACAGCAGCCAAGTTGCTGCTCAACTGCTCTGCGTCTGCTTCGCCCATTTTGGATCTTAAGAGGCAAGTAGATGCTTTGAAGATGAGTAGTTGTGCTGGCAAGCTGACAAGAGGTCTTGGTAAATTGTAAGCTGCTTGCTGTCCTGTAATGGCAGATCCTGAAGTGGCAGATGATCAGTTTGTCCGACCTCAGAGGATTCGCAGCAAATAGTAAGTGCACTTTCCACTGCAGAAACACTTTGCTAAATAAAATGAATATTCTCTTGCTAAAAGTTTTTTTTGTTTTGTTTACTTTTACCCAAGGAAATCAACTTGGCAATTCCCACTTCATCATCAGGATCCGAGTGTGATATCACAAATTCCTGCTTGAAGTTGTCATCTGTGATGTCACAGTTTGGACCCTTGAGTCTCTCCAGCAACACCTACGTGCTAAAACAGGGAGCTCTAAAGCGTGAATGATGAAGGCTCATTTGTGTTTTCATAGCATGGATACATGCATTCACCCGGCAATACAATAGGGCAGATTATTCAGCAAGCATGTGGCAAGTGAGAACCTCTGGTAGTGATCTCCACAAGGTGCTCAGTGAGTTCCCATACCAAAAGCTCTTTTAAAGAAAAAATATATAATAATAATGAATAAATAATAAATAAATAAATAAATAAAATGAGGTCTTTGGACTAGAACAAAAGCTCTAAGAAGCATTGGTTCCATATGTACTGGTTATCAAGATAAGGCAAATGTTATGCCAGAGAATTATAATAAAGAATTTTTATACCAAACCATGAATTAGGTGAGGGATTTATATCAACAATTGTGGGTGCAGTTTTTCAATTCATGACACATCCCCTGAGGGAGATAGGGAACAGAAGCATGCAGGAAGGATCTCATTTTAATTCAGGGGTGTTTCTTTCCTGCATATCTGTATTTGGTAAGTACAGTGCTCTCTGAAGCAGAAGATTGGAGCCATAACCAGAAAGCACTTGAACATGCTTGTAGAAGTTGTAACTGAGGGAACAAATAGGCTAATTAGTTTATTTATATTATAAGCAGATAATCACCAGGCATGATGCATTTCTGCACTTGGATGAAATTCTGCCTAGCATTCAGTGGAACAGACTAAAATGTGGTCAGCACAAAAGCACAGCAGGAGCTGTGGGCATTACCAAGATACAACAGTGAACCCCCTTGGGATGACGATAGATACACACTCTTTCCATTACATAATTTAAAGGGAACTTCAAGGCAACTGCAGGCATTCAGCAGTCAAATCCCTGTACCTTGCAACGTTGACTATGCAAGGAACTGGGAACAGCAGGTGCCTACTCAAGACTAAACAAAATTAATCTAAGATGAAGAACCAAGCAGGCCTGTTTTCCTGCTGCTCTTGCAGGAAGGACTGGTCCTGCCTGTCAAGTTCTGCTCCCAGCTCCTTTGATGAGAAAGGTTCAAGTATCAGCAGGCCACGGCTGGCAACACAGAGCCAAAATGGAAATCTTGAAGTATGCACACTTACTTACTTCAGAGTCATGATGTGCTTCTATGGGACAGTGACATGAACCTAATAAGATACACCACGTCACCTCGTCAGCAGCAAACTCATGGCTCTGCATATCTTGTATTTTGAAGACTCGCTCTCGTCCTGGCACGGGGTAACATCTGCCCATCCCGGGATGGACGTTTACAGATTGCTCTCTGTACAAAACCATTCAACTTGCTGACAGATGGCAGCCAACAAGGAACTTACCTGCTGCCCACAAGAGGAACTGGCAATAACCCAGGTAATCTCGGAAAGTTTGTCTTAAGGAATGATTAGCTGAAACACAACACTAAAGAGACAGTAAGTGCTTTTATTAAATTTGTTTTGATGCCATCATTAGGAGACTCAACTTTCCTGTTCTGTGCTAATTAGACCAGCTGGCAGAAGCGCAGAAAGAGGAACATCAATCAAGGGCATCTGGAGCACCTCAGGAACATACAGAGACAGCCAGAAGGGATTTCTGAGTGCTCATTGCCTACGAAGTTTTGGAATCCCCTTCAACCAGTCATTCAAGTTAGGTCAAGACACACGGATTTAATCCTTCCAGCCCCTCTAGCAAAGTGCAAAGTACTTTGTAAAAAAGTACTTTGTCAGGGAGCTTTCAACTGAGGCCAAATCAGCAGGTTTGTCTCGCATGCAGGAACACCAACCTCCTGCACCTCCTGACAGATGCTGAGACTTCCCCTCACACATTAATCTGCTCCCCATCCAAAGGCAGCATATTTAACTACTTAAAAAAATAATAATAATTTACATCCTCCATCCAACCTTTTTCTGTAACCATTGGTACAAAAAAATAATAATAATAATTAAAAAAAAAAAAAAACTTGTATCATACCAACTTGTGGTATAAAAAGTAATGTCCTACTGGACAACATACCTTCCTCTGTGCTGTAATTACTAAGAAAATGACACCTTCCAAAGCCTACCCTGGTACACACCTTCCACAATTGCCATTTTATCCAAAGTTTACAAGCCTACTAAAAAGATCATATATCCAAGATGAAATCCAGAATTCAAAGGCTGCAGTGCTACAAGCACAGCACCCTCAATGCGACAGTCTTGCACCAAGTTACAGTGCAGACCTGCAAGTGAGATCAGTGACAGACACCTATATCCCTTCTGTGAAGAACATTCTCCTCTACCACCTAGTGAATATTTCAAGGTAAATCTATGGAAGGCAAATCCCTGACTCTGCCTACAGTCTCCGCTATCTTACCTAACGATAAAAGATTCAGCAGGACTCAGAGCATTTCCTTTCACAAAAGGCATACTAGGTATGGACTGGGATCAGAGATTGTGCTGAGAAGCACATGATGTCCCATGATGGGACACGACTACTTGCTGTAGTGCTGACCTGATCTGCGTGTATCTGTCTGGCACAGCCACTCCACCCTCCCTGCTCGCATTTGGCCAAAGGCAGAGTAGGGACAGCTGTGCCTCATGGCAGCATGGCATCAAGTCTGCTCCTGCCTCTTCGTGACTGTTTTATTCGTAAGAGCACCTTCTTAGCTCTCCAAGTTTAGAAAAGTACTGGAGCACCACAGTTAAGATCTCAAAGAATCAGAATAGCCCAAGTTGGAAGGGACCCACAAAGACCATCGAGTCCAACTCCTGGCTGCACCCAGGACCACCCAAAAATCAGACATGTCTGAGAGTGTTGTCCAAATGCTTCTTGAACTCCAGCAGGCTCAGTGCTGTGACCACTGCCCTGGGGAGTCTGTCCCAGTGCCCGACCACCCTCTGGGTGAAGAAACTTTTCCTGCTCCAGCTGCAGCTCCATGCCGTTCCCTCGGGTCCTTTCACTGTCACCCTTTCCTTGGGGTTGTCATATGCATAGAAAAACACTGATCTACCACTCAGAACTTGGGTCGGTGTTTTTGTTTTTGTTTTTCTTTGGTTGGTTGGTTGGGATTTGTTTTAAAACATGTAGAAAGGAAATGATCACGTCAGGGAAAAATTAAAAGGCATGAATGGGACTGAGCAAAGAAAAGGAGTCAAACTTTTGCTTGAATGCAGTCAGTTCACAAACACTCAACTGCAAGATGGTGTCAAGGAAATCCAACTGTAGAAGAGCTGAGCACTTATCTGCATGGACCATTCTTATTTGTGTCAAAGACCATCTTGCCCATATATTGACAATATCCTACCACACAGTGGTCAGCAGTGGGAACTTAAGTACTACAACTTTCAAAATCAACAACTGAAATTCGTCTAAAAATAGTTTAATGTAGCAAGTTTGGCTATAGAACCAGTGCAACATAAAGAGGACACCCATTGTATAACCAACTTTACTGCTTAATCTTAACAGAGTAAGCTACAGATGCAACGGATTTACCACAAGTTATTTGGTTAAATTAAATACTGCAGTTAGGATCATGCTGTTCATAATTGTGGCTTTACAGTACCAATGCTTAAGTTGGCTGAGTTAGTTTTACTGTAAAATGCAAGTTTACAGAGAAACAAATAATTTAGTATAGTATGTTGTATTCCTTTTCATGCTCTGTCACAATGATAAAGTCTTAGACAAACAATATTTCAGCATTACGTGAATAATGCCAAAACATACAGAAATTTTAATGCCAGATTTACAACATAATACAGTGCTTAACAAACAGATTTCTTGTGTATGTTGGCCAAGTGAGAATGCTACACAGGACTGAGAAGCATCCAAACGCTACTCGTAGTGCGTACGAAGTGAACACGCCACCAGGAATGCTTTACCTTCTGAAGGAATTGTTGTCCTAGAAGTTTGTGTCCCGAGCACAACGCAACACAAAATTAACGTAAAGCCCCTGCCTCAGCCATGAAGCAAGAGCACTCACTGTATGATACTTACAAACTTAAACCAGTAAAACACTTTAAAAACAGGAAGAAGAGTTGCAATCTCTTGACAATGACGACAGAACTTGATTACTGTACTATGCGAACGGCCGTGAAGCTGTAAACAAACTTTAACCAATTTTGGTTAATGCATCTACTCTTAACCCAAGAACATTGTCATTTCAGCACAGAGTGGTTTTTAAAGCTAAGGACGCTACCAGAGGTTTTATTTTTGTTTAAAGCCAAAGCTGATAAAAATCTGGAAGCCAGCAGATCATTTTCTGTTCCCTACTAGCGTTCATCAACCTCATCAACTTCTCTCCACTGTGTACTGCAGGAAAATTTTTCAAAACACCTGTTTCTGTCTAATGCTGCAACTGAAGTAGCTGGTAGCAAAGCTGAAACAAATGCTCTGAGCACTTGGAAATTCCTACTCAGAGTGGTTTGCTTTTCTACTGTTAGGTATGGGGTTAGACTGCTGGCATTGTTCTACATGGAAAACAAGACATTAACGTATCCATTTTTACTTTTAAAAGAAAAACTTCCTCAAAATTAAATCAGAAAGAAATATATGGGTAAATCAGACTGGGATCTCAATCAGACTGTCAAATCTCAACAATGTCCTTTTCCTTCTCTTTTTTTCCTCCAAATTAAATGCATTGCCAGAGTAGTTGGTGTGAAACTCATGGAATTAAACTCATTTACATGAAGTCTGGTTACAAAGCAAAAAGAAAATGAAACTTTGTCCCTGCCGCTTCTGTTTTTTTATTAATATTTTTCCTGCATTTTGTAACGTAACACATGCAAGCATAAAGGGGTTTCTGGTGTCTGTGTTGTGTTCCCCCCCCCCCCAACAGGCTTAAGAGTTGTGCAAGACAAAACTGAATAAACTTTTGCTTCATTTCAGAAAGTCTTTATATTACCAACTTATTTCTTTTCATAACTAAAGATGATAAAAATAAATCCATACTAATAGAAAAACAGTCAAACTGCTCTTTCAAGTACATTTCTCCCCTCATAAAGGAATTGCATTAGCCATATACGGATTAAAACCCACGTCACAATCATTAGCATTCAGACCTTAGGTCCAGATCTCCCAGCAGTGGACTCAGCTGGATTTCCAGCTGAGTTTACACAAGCCTGGAAGCAGGAGGCTGATAGGTACACGTGCACGCATAACACCACTCTCGAACTCCCTGATTCTGACTACATCCACTATCACACCCCCATCGTGTCCCTGAAGCAGGAGAAGTGGCGCAGGAGCCACAAAGTGATCTCGGACAGGTGCCATCATTCACTGATCAGGTGCAAAGCTGGTTTCTGCCGACAGAGATGCACTTTGCAGACCTACTAGACTGGAGAATTTTGTCCACAATCCACCCTAAAAAAATTTAGCCTTGGCAGCTAATGTTTCTACATAACACAGCATAAAATACAATTTAGTATTTCCTTTAGTCTCGAATTCACATCTCAAACTGTTGCAATTATGGAAGCCAATGAAAAGTTATAGATGGGTTTTACAAGAGTTGGTCCCAGCATTAGACACTAATACATATGAAAAATGAAAAGGGACAAACTTCCAAGCCACTATTAGTGATGGTAATAGGTTCAACTTTTCTTCCCTCCTTCTTAAATTCACCACCTACCGATACAAGAGAAAAGTGCAACTTTGCAGCATGTTCGTTCACATCAAGTTTTTCCTCCAGAACACATTTTGCAGTAACAAAGTACGGTCTATAAAGTTGCAAAGTGCACAAGCTGAAGGCACAGAGTACAAACACATAGGAAAACAGAGTTCAACAAGTAACAAATAAAGAAAAAAGAAAAACCTGGAATTTAAAACTCCCTGACAGAAGATACATTTATATGGGACCAACTCTTAAAAGGTGACAATTTTTACACTAATGAACAAATACTGCAAAATAATGAAACTTTATTCTTATTATTTAAGAAAAAGATCCAGAAAATACCTTGAAGTTTAAAAACTAATACACTGACGTGTTAACTAGTTTTAAGAACGTCCTTAATATTAAGAAAAGAGTGCAAAAAAGGTTCTTCCATTCTAACGCTTTTGGAAGCTGCTGATTTCGGCTGCCCATTCCCACTTTGAAAGGATTATTTTTCAAGGTGCATTCCTCACAATAATCGCAGAGCATGAACTTGTTGAGAGACTAGACCAAGGAAACATGTCTTTCAAAGTCATCCCAATTATAGCAGCAACTGACATTATATCATATAAAGAAGAAAGTCCAAAACTCTTCTTTGAGGCATAGTTCGTGTCAGAGCTTGAGTATCAGCAGTTGCCAAAGGAGGTTCCAGTTACCTCCTGTGCTCCTCCAGTGTCTGTTCTGGCTAGGAATAGAAGCTGATCCAGTATATTCACTATCTGTACCCCCTGGAGCTTGCACAAGTTGATGAGCCATCTGAAATACAAAGAAGTTCAAGATATTCTCTCATTACAAATCCACCCTACATCCTTTGCCCCCCTTACCCAAACAATCCTAAAAACAGCATTGCCTGCAAAACACTAACAGTGTAGCCTGAAGATGATATACCAAGTAAACAGCCATTCATTCATTTCAGGTTATAACAAGTATTCGCAATAGAGACGTATGACCTTTATGGCAGGAGATAAAACAAATATACTCTGCAGAAAGGACAGGAAGAAACTTGGTGGAAAGTGTACAATAAAATGAAGTTAACAGCACCAGAACAGATACCATTATCCAAACCTGAAGGCTATTTAAGGACAAGCAATCAAATGCTGGAGGCCACACAGCCAGCTAGCTGCATGCAGAGGTGCAGCACCCAAGATCTCGCCACCCCCAGGAACCCAGAGGTCTGCCCTGCTCAAGCTGGGGGGGACTGCAATACACTGGAGGGCAGGGTTAGAAGCCACATTCAGTGCATGGCTAGGCCACATTCTTCCCTTGATTTCATCTTACTACTCCAAGAATACTCCACAGCACTGCATCTTTCTTGTTACAGCTGAGCACAGGTTTCCTTGAGATGCTTGATTTTGGGCAAGACTTTCCTCGACTGTTGGGCAAGACAGTCACAGTCCTCACTGAAGCCAAGAAATAAACCTACAACTACCACTTCTAAGCTACAAAACCTATTATTCTAGCATAAAAGGAAACTAGATTTGTTACAGAGTACAAGCAGCACAGTTCAAAGCGAATACTTAGTAGAGAAACACGCAGAGAAACATCCTCTCTTCTTCCTTTTTGGGAAGAACTATAACCAGAGCTGGTACAATATCAGAGTAGATACTTACTGTAAGTTAACTCTTCTCCAGCTCTCTTGCGTGACTGGTCACCTCTAGGAAAGAGGAAGGAGAGAGAGATGTTCACTCGAAAAAAGGAAAATGGTAACAAAATACCTCAGCACAACCATCAACTT
This sequence comes from Nettapus auritus, assembly GCA_011076525.1. Lineage (NCBI taxonomy): Eukaryota > Metazoa > Chordata > Aves > Anseriformes > Anatidae > Nettapus > Nettapus auritus. Next base: position 30,684,931 of record CM021770.1, read on the forward strand.
CTTCTGGACTTTTAGAAACAAAAAGGAAACACGGTAGCAATAATACATGACTGCAGCTTTCTCAATTTACTGAGCAGGAATACTAGTTAATTTTATTTACTTAATTAGTAAAGTCTGAAAGTTCATCTTTATAGAACGGTATTTTTACAAAATGAAGATGAGAAAGTACTCGTACACACTGTGGTCTTGTCATGCATAAAGTTGTTTTGTTTAGTTCTGTAAGTGGAGAAATTTGTATTATATTTAAAATTCTGTGTCTATCAGCCTAAAACAGTAAGATATGCCTGAAAACCCAACAGTCAGACTTTAAGCAAGTCCAAGCTGACAGCATTCCCTCTCCAAGCAGAATATTTCAATAACCAGACTTGTATAAGCACATGTTGACAGCATTCCTCCTGTAAACCCAAAGCAAAATTCCAATTCATTTGGGAAAAAAGAACATCACCCCTTTTATTCTTAAGCACACAAGCTCTTAAGGCTGGAAAATCTTGCTCCTTCACAAGTTTCTTATGATGACAGATGTACTGTTGAAACTGTTGTATAAAGAAGAGAGGCTCTGATATATTTTCATCACAGTAGTTATAATTTCACATTTATCTGCTGGAAACTGGTTGAAATTGGGGATTCTAATAATACAAAGTGTTCTTCCTCTAAAACCACTCTTCAGGTGATAGACCTGCTGTGTGTGCCTTGATTAAGGTCTTTCACAGGAGAAATACCACTGGGTGACTGGCTTGCGTTCCCATTTTTTTGCAGCAATCGTTTATAATAGTGCTGATCAGCTGACTATTTCAACTGGAGCCTGACAGGCCATTAATGCTGAAGACACCTCACTGTGCTGTATTCCTCATGGTTATTGTTGTAGGAAGTGCTGCAGCGAAGACATCACCATTTTTTGACACAGTTATGGAAGAGTGAATGATATTTCTTGCTAACCCAAAAGAGTACAAAGGAGCATGCCAAGTCTGTTAAAAACAACCCTTTTATACATATGTACATATAAATCTATATGTAGAAATATAACCTTATCATTTATAACCTTTCAGAATTGTTCTGTATTTCTGAACATGGAGAGAGGCTTATTACATCTTGAAATACACTTCAAGGCAAAATGCATTTCAAATATCACTGCAAAATGCCACACAAAAAATATATTAACTGTACTTCAATTTTAACTTGTACTGATGACAGACTGTACTTTAACTCTTTAAACACCCTCCAGGCTTACAAAAATGCACCAACTCCCTGAACAATACAGCTACATACAGAATATTGTGCAAAAACATGTTCACCACAGACTAAATGCAGTCAGCTATTCTACCGCAATGTCGTATTTTGCATTGTTTATTTAATAAATTGAAAGCAAGCCACATAGAAAGAGCAGTTGCACCACTGGGGTGGGCCAGTTTTCCAAACCTACAAGCCACATCAACACTCTTCACATGGCCAATAACTGGAAGGTCACATTCTGTAGAAAGCCAAAAGGACAGGAACTCAGAACTCACACTCTGCAAACAACATGTGACACAGAAACCTTTACTTAGTTCTTCCCTGTATCACCATCCTCAAGCATTAATCTCTTCTTTGTCCCCACCTACTGTACATGACACAAGGCAGAAACAGTTTCCTGTGGATTTGCAATGATTCCAGTGCTACACAATTACTTTCCTGCATAAAACATGAGTTACTTAACTACTTCTGAGGATTCCTCCAAGTCTCTTAAGAGGACAGCATCCAAGAGACATCTAGCATTAGCAATATTCAGTACTATTCCTACCACCTTTCCTATCCTCTCACACTGTATCTGTCCCACAGTACGAGACAAAGAACTTTCCAGTCAAGCTGACAAGCCCGTCTTAATTACAAGTACACAGGGAAAAGATGTTTTTGAGACTGATCATTTTTTATATGAACTGATCATTTTGATATGAACTGTTACTACTTGAAACTCCATTTTTAATTCTCAATAAAACGGTGAAATGCAGTTGTGAATAGAATTGTCATCTAAAGAATTAAAAAGGTTGAAAATTAGACAAAATTAAAATACCCCTTTTTTGTTTTGTTCTTTGCATTTTGCTCCTTTGTCAGCATTACACATCTACTCAGTTTCAAACCATCTCAAACTTCTACTTCCTGGGCCAAATGCACTGCATTCCACAGCTCTCATGTCTTTGTTTTCAATGTCTTATCTCGCGCACATCCATTCAAAAAAACTTCTCTCAATAAAAAGCCAGTAAACAAAAGCAGTTTTCTCTCTTCTACCTTATAAAGAATGCACCAACAACGCTATTTTTATTTGGGTCAGTAGTGCAGTTCAGAAGCTCACTGATTCACTACGCTTTGAAGAGAGAGAGCCTGAAATGACCTTAGCAGAAAACTACAGAAGAGTATGAAATTCAGGACTACATCTAACAGGAGACATACCCACATCAAGTAGGTGTTCAGACTACAAGACCAGGTTCTCAGTGTTCCACACTTAAAGTAAATAAGTTGTATGGTTTTCACAGAGAAACAAAACTATCAGGAAATGATCATGATAGCCTCCCTGGCCTGATCTTGGTTTGTCAGACTACTGCCAAAGCAGTACACCGCTGTGGTAAATGTGCTCTGCTCTCACCAAGCCAGGCTGATGAAAGAGCACACAGTAGCTGGCACAGCCCACGCTGAACAAGACAGGTAAGGAAATTTTTCTGCTGTCTCTTAGTGTTTGTCTCCCAGTTCAAAGCTCAGTCAGAAGAGAGATTCTCATTTAAAATAAATACCTGGCCAGTATAAATAGCTCTGAAGGTAGAACAAGAAATCATCAACTTAATAACATTTGGAAACATCATTAAAAAAGCTCAGAAAATAAATGGCCAATGTAAAAGGCTGAATGAGACCTTGATCGTGCATTAGAAATGCAATCAAAGCACAAGGAAGCATGAACTGTTAAGTAATCTGTTTCATAAAAATATTTTAAGATTTCTGATCTTCTGACTTTTGGTTCCATCTGCAGGGTTAGTAGTGCTCAAAACATGCAAAATTAGACCATATTTTAGATATTGAGCTTTTATTTTTACTATTTCAGCACTGACCATCACAATTGCTACAGAAGACTGTTAATTATTAATAATTATTATTACCTAGCAAATCCATTCTGCATAAGTTCTCTTTGAAGTTTCTGGTCTTGAGCAGCATATTCTTGAAGCTCAGATTCCACTGCAGGGGGTAGAATGTTTGGGATGAATTTAGAAAATAAAGCTGGTGCCATCTGTACCCATTCTGTAAGAAGAAAAAAACAACAAAAAAAACATGTGGAAGGAGATAATTTGTGAAAATTTTGCTGTTTGGAAAAAAATAGTAGCAAATTTATTATGTACCTTTGTTCTATTTTAGATAACTTCTGCTATTTTGAATTAAAAAAACAACAGGTCTTAAAGCAGAACAAATATTCAGAATGTTAAACTCAGATATTTACATGTATATAAAGGAACTTCTTTGTGTCATCAACCTCACTATCAAACTGAAATTCACTTCTTGCTGCGTCTCTCCAGGCCTGCTGAAACTTTGGATGCTTGCAGAGATGCGTTGCAGAGGCAAACTCACCTTGAAAAATAGATTATTTGCAGCATTTTACTCTGGGAAGGAGATTCTCAGAACTTGTACCACTTCTCCCTGAGCCTTACCTTCTAAGAAGCACAGTAATAACACCACACAACCCTGCTTCTCTATCCCCCACTTCAGATGAATTGATGCAATACTTTCACTGATCTTCCATAGCTTTGATGAACACTTGTTAATATTCATCATATAATTTTAACTTGTATGGATTCAGCTTCAGGATAGCAAATGTGATTTAATTTCACTACAACAAACATTGCCTTACAGAAGCAAGACGCGTTTACCTTAAAGCCTCTTCAAGGGAGATAAGAAACACGGAAGACTGAACAAAGGATGAAAACAGGGTTTATAGCAACTGTGTTAGAAGTTCAGAGAAAAAGTACATACTCTTCAAATATTTCTAAACCTAAATTTTCCAGAGGTTGTAGCAGTGATCTTAAACTGCATCTTTACCTGGTAAAAAAGGAGTACTTTATGTTCACTAAGGCACACTGCAAGTTTTTATCCAATTCCCACACATGGTTGCTTGGTTGATGCCAAGCTTCAAGAGTCTATCATCAGCAAACTCACAAAGTAATGATTACTGGTGTATAGGTGGATTAAACAATAACAACAAAAAAATGCACTAACCTCCCTCATCATGACAGCAGTGCTTGATAACAAAATAACCATGCAGACTTGAAACAGCACTTTTCATCTTATACAATACAGTTAAAAAATAAAAATAAAATCCTTAACAACTCCTTGAACAGCTGTGTTCCTAAACAAAAAGGAAAAATTACAGAGCAATTCCTGAAGAGATGATTGTGCATGTCTCTATAGGCCTGCTGAGAGGGGTTGCTTTGCGCAACTGAATTCAGCTGAGAGAGAAGACTTGCTAAGAGTGGGTGAATATCTCCATTTCCATTACCCTTTTTGTTCTTCATAGAATGGTATGGATGGGAACTTAAAGATCATCTAGTTCAAGGCTCCCTGCCATGGGCAGGGATGTCACCCACTAGATCAGGTTGCCCAGGGCCCCATCCAACCTGGCCGGGGATGAGACATCCACAGCTTCTCTAGACAACCCGTTCCAGTGCCTCACCACCCTCAGAGTAAAGAATTTCTTCCTAATATCTAGTCTAAATCTACCTTCCTTCAGCTTAAAGCTGTTACCACTTGTCCTATCACTGCACCCCCTAACAAGCTCTCCTGTAGGACCCTTTAGGTACTGCCAGGCCACTGTAAGGTCTCCCTGGAGCCTTCTCTTCTGCAGGCTGAACAACCACAACTCTCATCCTGGCTTCACAGGAGAGGTGCCCCAGCCCTTTGATAATCTTTCTCAGAGGCTGAAGAATTTAAGGAGCAGGTAATTAGAGTAAATGTGTACCTGTTTAAGCAATAAAGTCAATTACCTGGGTCTTCCTACCCAGCTGTTGAAAGCAGATTTCACAAGTTGTTGGAACAACCTTTACACTCAAAGACCTTACAGACACAAGGCAACTATTCAAAATCTGATTAGGCCCATAACACCAAATCAAACTAGTATCTGCCTGTGAAGTAAACAAGCAAGACAGGGATCATCTGAAGTGGGTTAGACCACCACCTATAACAATAAGTGCAATACAACACAACCGCATGGGACTGCTTTCAAAAGAAACCATGCTTTCATAATTACATGTATACCCTTCCTTTGTTTGACATTGAATGGTTTATGAAAATGAAAGAAATACCATGACAAAAATATACTATTTTTGTTAATTTTGTTGGGAAAAATAACCTTGCTTAGTAAAAGTGATTTATCCATGCATTTTGGAAATGCATTCCTGTGTTGCATAAATGCTAAAGATTGCTCTACAAAAAAGAGGTTTTTCCATCCCCTTTTCTATTTCTATAAATGGGGACTCCAAAACAAAAATAGACTAAAGCTGGGACACTGCAGTACTAAAAACAAAACAAAAAAATAGAAAGAAAGGGAAGGAGATTTAATTTGCGCTAGCTTTTTTTGATTTTTTTTTAAAGGTGCAGAAAAGTAAGAGAAACATTTTGATTCTGAAGTTTCAGATGACGACCAAACCATTTCCTTTCCAATTCCCAGAGGCAGATAGGGATTGACAGCAAGACTGCAGTACATCATTAGAGAATGAAAAATCATTTCAACATTGCTGGAACGATACATCTTACTTTTACAAGCTAAACTGCCATTTCAGCATGGAAATCAAATTCACAGCAAGCTTCAGGTACCGTTTATTTACAGATATTTTGAATATTTCCTGTGTTGCTAAACTACCAATGTAGGCTAGAGCCCTGCTCTGTTCTCCAAGTATTACAGAATGAAGGATTTCTGTACAAAATTGATTAAAATCTGCAAAACATCTTTGCTGTCAATAGAACTGTTGCACAAGACACCCATGATGGATGTTCAGGAGTTAAATTAAGCTCTTGCATGAAATAATATCAGCCAAATAATGACTTCACAGAAGAAACTGTCATCCATCTTACATCAAAGATCTGGCCTGTTGAAGGAGCAGCTCTCAACAACCCTTACCATTTCAATATATCAGCTTCTAAACTTTTGCCATAATTGACCCATTTTGAAGCCCGCGTTATATCTACAGAGCACAAGAAATAGGTCTTCCCATTATCTTCAGAACAGAGGATTTTTGTTGTTGTTTCCCCAACACTGCCCACCACAAGTGATTTCAGTACCCACGTGGTTCGTTATCATGCCACCTCATGCAGGTCAGAGATGGGCAGCAAGAATTGGGACCCCTTTACGTAGTACTACTAAGCACCACAATGGACAGAATACACCATATTTGCACGTTAAATATACATTAGATAATTAGCAGCTGCATTCATATTTAGTGAAACATGTACGAACAACAGTATTGACAAACATTTTCTATTTTTACCTGGTCTTAGTGTATACAGGCCTTTCACAATGTTTGCCATGGTTGACGGAGTTATTTGAAACGGTGTTGACTGAGCTTCCAAAAGTAAAGCTGAAATAAAATTAAGGGAAGTGTCATTAGCCATCTTTCTAATAAATACTAGGGTCTTACTCATAAAAAATACAGTAATTGTGCTTTTTGTTGTTGTTATCAGATGTCCTCAGAGGAAAGAGCCAGGTATCCGATTGACAACTTAATTCTCCATTGTAATAAAAACAATCACCTTCATATAGAAGTATTCTGTTCATATAAAGTAAGGAATGAAAAAATAAGTTACTTCACATTTTCACCTTTTCAGAGAGATAGCAGGAGCTGTGAGGAAAAACCAAGCAAGCAACAGCTTTAAGTATTCAAATACAGAACAGAAGTAAACATTTTATTTTTAGAAGCACTCTTATACTGAGAGCGTGGAGATTCACACAAATCCCCGCGTTACATTATTTACTGTCTTGCCTATAAAACAAAGGCTGGATTGAAAGTCTATGAATCAAGTACAAGCAGCATAGAAAAAAATGCAGAAATTAAATAAAGTTGTTTGTTCTTTTAAACAAAAGTGACTGTTTCTGTTTCATTCTTGGTATCCCATGTAGTAAACACTGCATTAATTGCATCTTCCTCTAGTGGAAAAAAAAAACTGTCAGTAGCACTTTTGGTGTTTATATGATGCTATTCAAACATTTATACTGCACTCTTATTTGTTTGAGGTATGTACTTAGATCTGAATTATAAAAACACGCACAAAAAATAAAAATAAATATGGTTTGAACCAACTGCTGCCTCTCAATTTTTATGCCTCTCTGAAGCACCGGAGCTTTTGTACCCAGTATGCGAAGAAGAAAAGACTGCTGTTACAAATCTTCCTAAAGGGCATCTCCCCTGTGCTTATACACTAGAGACTCTGGTTTTCAAACTTCACAGTTTCTCCAGTTCTGTCTTCTGTACCTGCCAGTACAGTACGTAGCACAACAAGAAGAATCTTCGATATTATGTTTTTCTCCTCCTGCAACTGGGTAAGTGGCTCATGAAAGAGATTACCAAAGAAAGTACTTTTTCTAAGTTCTCATCCCAAGTAATCAAAGTTGTTATATTTAACCATTATAGATTAATTTATTTTACACAGAACTATCTTAGAAGCGCTTGCTCCTTTCAGCTGGAGCCCTGATGGGTGAGGAACCGTGATTTGTTTTATAATGATGTATTTACAACCTATTCGCCAAAGATTCTCCAAACAGCCTCCTGGCAGCCAAGAAAGTTACATTAAAAATGTGCTAATGCTTTGTAAGGAAGATACGTAAACACTTGTGAACAATCCATACAGTACATATATGCAAACACATATATATTTGATTAACTTGACTACAAGCTTCACCAGTAGATCCATACAGTATCCAGAAAACTGTACGTTTGTTCTTCATATACAGACTGCAAATCATATTCTAAAACTGTAACAATTTGCTTAAAATAAGCCTAAGAATTAATACTGGCTCTGGACCACAGAGTCAGTTAAACAACGCTTGAATTTTTTAAACGATGTTAAAAATCAATTAAATTAACATAGCCTCTTGCCTTTCTTTCTGTTAAGCTGAGAACTGCGCTTTCCAGTAGCATCCAAGTTCTAACTAGCAAAAGCAATTGAAAAAGACTTCAGAAGCTCTAATTGTTTATGTACAAGACATACTGTGGGAGAGGAAAAAAGCTATTCAGAATTGCTCTGGGCACAAACCCAAGCATTAAAGGAAGCTTTACAACCACATAACCAACTGGAGGGCACCTGACTGCTTTGATACCCCAGAGCAAAAGGAAAATTGCAGGCCATACATATTCCACATATGGATGAAACCAAAGCTATGGTGCCTATACCACGACCACACTTTCATATGTACTATCATCTTCCAAATTTATTTATTTTTTTGAAAAATAATACTGGAAAAAGTAGGCAGAGAAAAAAAATCATGGCATATCAAAGACAGGAGATGACGATCACACCAGACCGACTGCCCCCCTCACTCCTCTCCGCCTGTAGGCCTCGGGACACGGTAGGGCTGCAGGATGCTCCACTGTTCTTCCTCCCTTCCAGAAGATGAAAGCCCCCACAGCCACCTGTACACGCTCTCACATGTGGTCCTTTTACATGTTCAAGTTGCTGACCAAGAGATTTAATCGTGTAATAGTTTAAGAGGAGAGTCTGCACTGTACAAATAGCTCACCACTGTAAACATGCAGTAGTATTTGCCAATTTATTTTAAGCTAATATTCACCCACAAAACCAATTTCAATTGCAATCCTATCACATAACACGGGAACAGATGTATTTGCAAAATAAAGCAAATAAAATGAGCAGCCACTTGTTTCTATTCTAGATTACTGACCATGTCACCCAGCATTAGGAATGGATTTCATGAACAAACAAACAAAAAAAACAGTGGATGAATTTACCTGGCAATCACTCCTACAGAAATATCTTCACCACGTTATTGCAGCTTTGAAAAATCAAGATTTCTCGTCTTCGTTTCCGGCAACTGCTTACACCACATGCCACAATGCAAGTTTAAATTGCTCCCTCCTTCCTGATTTATGGTCATAAATACATCATGATAGCATCATACTCAGCAATAGCATAATGAAGTACTGAAATATATTTAATGTTTCTCAACAGAAAAAGGAAAGCTAGAAGAAAATGCTGTTCATTGCACCGTACAGCATAAACTGTCACAGAATCGGACTGCCTGAGCTGGGCAGGGACCTCTGGGTCCCTCTGGTCCCACCCCTCTGGCAGGGCCATGTCCACGCAGCTTTAGGAGATCTTCAAGGAGACCCCACAGCCTCTCTGACAACCTGTGTTAGGGCTCAGCCACCCACACAGCATGGACAGGCTTCCTGATGTCCTGAGGGAACCTCCTGGGCTCCAGTTGGTGCCACAACCTCTTGTCCTGGCACTGGGCAGCACTGAAAACAGCCTGGCTCCATCTCAGTGAATCCTCTCAAAGAGGCTTCAGGAAGGCTGTAGCCCAGCCGGCACCTTTTCCAAAAGCTCGATAGCAGTACAGAAGGATGAATAACACTACTGCAAGGACAGATTTTTTTTATTATTATTTATTTTTTAAGCAATTAGTGAGACTCCCCAGCACTGAAGCTGCAGACTTCTTTGACCTCCTGCCAGGAGCTCCACCTGCGGCACCCAAAGACAGAGCAGGGTGAGGCAGAATCACACCAAACCTCGGGTGAATGACAGCAGTAATGACACCGTGATACCATCTGACCACCTCCGCAGTGTTTATGAACTAAGATTGCATTTTACAGACTAAGTAACCAATATGTAAAGAAGTTAATTACCCTGCAAATAGTCTTGAAAATTACTCATGGCAGAATCAAAGAAGAGAAGTGTGGGTTCCCATGATGAAATGCTTTGAGTGCAGGAAGATACAAGATGCTTTAATACACCGTTACGCTGAGGGAAGACAATAGCCTTAATGGCCTTGGGATTTTTTTTTGAGGAACAGTGGAGGAACTATATGGGAGTAAGCAAGGTGTGAGCCTGCAGCACTTCGGGTACCCTGCGATGACTGAGTTACTCCCCCAACCCCACAGTGATGTAGCCTGTCCCTTAATGAAGGTTTAGGCTACTTCGTAATTACAGTGGGGTACCTGGGGCAAGACCAAGGACCCCAATAATTACAGGAGTAGCAGATGATACATTACAAGTTCGAACTCATTTGGTTCATAACTCAAGATTTACTTGCAAAAAAAACTAAGAGTTAACTATTTTTAAAAAGTCTTTCCACATTCCTTTCAAAACAGCTACTTTGTTTGGCACACATAATTTTTCCTGGGAGAGTGTTAGCTGTGTGTTAGCTCACAAGATCTTATTTCCTCCCTTTGCAATAATCTAACAGAACTTCAAAACGAGGTATTCGAATAAATCATACTCAAGTATGGCTTAGGCTGATGTGTTCCAGATTGTAATTATTTAACCATGATCTTCAAATTATAAAGTCTTCAGAAGCAGAACTGATTGCTTAACAAAGCTGTGAAAGAAAACAAATTCATTAAGGAGGTTTTCATCCTATTGTACAAACTGTGCTCTAGTACCTCTAGTCATTCTAGTAGGTATATAATATTTGTTATTTTGCAGAGTAACAGCTCTGATATTCCCACAGAACTTGAGCCCTTACATAAATGTACGTGAGAAATACAGGGAGGCAGAGCAGTAGCAAGGGAGCTATTGCCAGCGCTCAGTTTAAACAAGGCTTACCTGGCACTTTTGCCCTTCAGAATATCATCAGAACACACAAAGTCAAATCAATAGCATAACAAATTACCTTTCTGTCAGCTGAATCATACATATCAGGTCCATCTGACCACATATACCCTTCTACTTACTTCCCCTCGATGACGCCATTCACCTTGGTTTCTGAATCCCAGTCTTTAATCCCAAACCAAGTCCATGCAAAGCATTTGGCTTCACCTCTCCCATGCCAAACGCAATGAAACAGGAAGGGAAGTGCTGTGACTGGAATCCCCAGCGTGTGGATGTGGGTGGTTGGTTTGTGTTTGCTTTGTTGTAGGCCTGCTTGTGTTTTGTTTCGTAGACCTGCTGCCTGGTTTCCTACTTAATTAACTAATGAAGCTTGATCACATATTGCCTTTTCATTGCTTTAACCCCAGCACAATTTAATAGCATAGTTCAGCTGGTGGGGGCCTACAAAGATCATCAAGTCCAACAGCCTGACCTCCTCAGGGCTAACCAAAAGTTAGCCCTTCTGATCCTATTACGGGCATTATCGTGTCATTAGTATTATTGTACATGTTAACCACTGATCTAGAACTCTAAAAGCCTTTTGCATGAAAGTGACCTTCCCTCTGGCTTAACCCTCACATTTGCAGTTACATCAAATCCTTCCTGATGCTGCATTTGTATTATCTTTTAAAAGGAACTAAAATAAGTTCTTATCAACTTAAATGCTTCAGAAGTCTGAAATAAGTTAAAATGTAGAAGAGAGAAAATGGTAAAAATTTAGATTTATAACTAAGCGTTTGCCACGAGGCATTTTAATGAAGCCATAGATTACTTTTAAAATATTCATTATGTAGCCCAAAAGCTTTATTAAATATCTAATAAAAACGCTACAGACTGAAACTTTCAAGTCTTAATCACATGGAAAATATTCAGCATTGTAACAAAAATAAATAAGAAAAACAAAGCTATAAATGGAGAAATGTAGACCTTTGGTTTTCTGTAAGTGGAGAGGTGATATTTTCCATGTTTACAGTTTTATGCAGGCTTATTGAAATGCAAACATTATTCCTATTCCTTTACTGAGGAGCCAGGTTAAACGTGACAGCCATTTCTTGAGAATAACATTTTTGATTAAAAAATTTCCTTGCTTTGTGGCGCTGCAAGTTAATCATGGTGAAACAAGTAAAATAAGAAATGCTTCTGCAACTTGCTAAAATAACTTGGAACTTCAAGCGCAAGTTCAGTTCAGTGACCAAATTTGTGTTTAGATTAAGCATTACTTAAAGAATCTGAGGGTATTTTATAATACTTGGTAACAGTACTTTTGTCAGTGTGGTTACACTACAACTACTTAGCCCTATCAAATCCCAATACCATTTCAACAGAGTTGTTATCACCCTGAAACTGGTGAGAGTGTTGTTCTCATTTATTCCATCGGGTCCCCAGAGTACAGCGGGTACAAAAAAGATCAGTAGCTAAATAACTTAATCTATATTGCCCTCGAGAATGCGGAGGTACCCTCTGAGGTCAAAGAACAGGCTGACATTAACCTGTCAATTCAACGTTTTCATGGAGGAATGGCTGATTATCCCACAACAGCAGAGCCACGGCACACTAGGAAAGAAACAGAACATACCTGCAGCTAGTTTTCCCTGTCAGCCATCTGTGTCTACCCGTATTTGGAAGGAAGAGTGTGGGAGCTTTTCATGAAGAATTCCAAAATAAATTCTCTCTGGAAATGTATTTACATATACATACTGTTTTAGGGTTTAGAATGGAAATTTGAAATGGAGGTGATGGGATTACACTGTTTGCCTACACAGAATAACCCAGGAATTAAGCACTGTGAACCAAATCACAATTCTGTAGATGCATAAAAAATTAAAGTGACTTCCAGCAAATAATTCAGCAATAAATGCATCACTTCACCACGTCTCAAGAAGGACCTTTGGTTTTATGTTACAGAAAAAAAACCAATCTCATAGAATCTACTGTCAAAAGCTGATGGATCAACAGCCTTATAGCTCGGGAAAAAAGTGAATTAGCTTTTTGTTGTAGAGGAATTCTAACAGACATCACCCCGTTTGAGTCTGGTACAAATACACTGGAATGGATCAGTATTTTCTGCTAGTGCTCCAATACTTTCCTCAATTTTTAAGGCCCTCGGGAAGGAATTTTCTCATCTCATTTCACCTACTGAGACACCCAGGCTGACTCTTCAGTCACTCCACGGGCAAAAAAACTGACCATTTTTTTTTTCCCTATCAAAATTAAAAAGCAAGAAACACCATTTTATGAAGGTGGCAGACAAAGGTTGTGCAGATCCTCTTCCTGTATTGATTTCTGCACACGGGAAAAAAGTAAAGCAGCGTCTAGGGGCAGAGCAACATCTGGTATATTACAGAAGGAAAGAGCCTCAGTAATGAAGTAGGGTTTTTGTGTTTTATTTTTTATATAAATATATCATACCGCTTCTGCCATCACAGTAGTCAGTCCGTGTCTCGGAGAGCAAAATATCAGTGAATTCAAATGCTTGAGGGCACACTGCACATTAATGCTTTAGTGCAGGTTAGAAACGTACTTCTGAAGCAAACTCACTCATTGTCCCCACTTACTGCTCCTCGGTTCGTATGAGTTGCCTTGGAGCACAATAATTTAATTCTTTTTTTGTGTAAGATTAACCAGATGTGTTCGAGCTACCAAATGGCATTCTGTCCACAGGAACAGATATTAGCAAGCCTGAGATAACACTCTCCAAAATGCACATCGATGTGAACAACGGGTCCTCAACACCAAAATATTGGTGTTTCACACTCTAGATCTGATCCCTTTATACCATGCCACCTGTTAATTAATACTGATATTGCCTAAATTGTGCAAAGAAACCTTCAGGTCTTCCTACATTGTAAAAATACTGATATAAAAAGGCTGTGGGCAATGGTTTCTGTAAGAACCAGAAAAATACAGTGTTCCCCCTGTTTCCAGGGGATTTTCTGTCCTGTTTGTGGGTTGAGGTGATGACAGGCTGTTTCTTTCATGCAGGCCATTTGAGATCGATATCAAAATGGAGAAAAAAAAAAAAAAAAGATATGCCAGCTAAAGGAGGGGAAAAGTCAACTAATCCATCTTGTTCTTGTCTAACTGCCAAAGGGTGAAGCACAGGGAATAAAATAAATGAATGAATAAATAAATGAAAACCACCAACCTAAGCCCCGTGTTATCCGTTGTAGCTGTACAGGCTACAAACCTGGCATCAGTCACAGTCCTCTTGGCCTTCTGCACTGCTGCTCTCCCGGGGTATTCACAGACACTAGATATGGAACGTAATGGTGCAAGGCGCTATGCCACAGCAGTAAGAGGCCAAAAAGATAAGGGTCCCTTGTTTCACTGATGCTAACAGGTTTCTGGAGGTCAACAATACCCATCTGTGAACAACCTAGGTGTACATGTGCTGGCACACCCTCCCTGCGTACCCACAGCATAAACACACAAGTCTTTGCCAGGGAAACACCCTCCCTGCTACATTCATCAATGCCCAACAGTTCCAGCCTCAGTCCTTGTCTGTAATTTTGTACTGGATTTGTACCTGGTGCGACCAAACAGGACAACTGCACTACTTCATCATCAGAAAGCTGTTAGGAGCCTTTAGGTGAACTCTTCTGGTACCTCTCAGAAAGCAACAGGAGAAATATCTATCCTACCAGCTTGTTAAAAGCAAACTTCTTTGCAACATAAATGACCCTTCTCTTGAGCCACACCTCCACCACCACCAAATTAAAAAAATAAATAAAACGGAGCAGCAGTTCCGTTCATTTTAGCTGAATCTCAGTGATGTAAGTGTGTTTGTGTGCATCTTTAGTTACTGGAAAGGAAGCAGGGGCAATTCAAACTCTTGTAAGTGGGAACCAACTCATCTATCCACCAAGCAGAAACAACAGTGCACTGTTAATAGCTTCTTTCATTTGTCAAGGAACAAGCTTGTTTTTGTTTTGGGCACCCTCCTTGAGACCTCCAAAAAGAGAAGAACAGCAGTTACTTACAACCACGCTCTGTCACTACGTTTTACCTGTTGCATGTACTAGAAATAGCGATTTTTCAGAAGCTGTTACCTATTTTCACCATATTTAAAGTCTGCAATAATTCCAGACACAAGACCAACCAGGCAGGGTGTTTCCAGGGCACTGAGATTACAGTTCAGGAAACCCACTTCTGTAGTCAGTGACACAAGGACACAGCCTAAGGACAGGAACACACTTAGATCTGGAATTTTACTTACAGCAATCTCATGCAGGGATCTAGAAGAAACGCAAACAACATTCTCCTCCACTCCTTCCTCACAGACAAGCAGGCATTATCTGCTTTTTTATTTTTAAACATTTTAAACATTCTTGTAAATAAGATGCTACATCTTTGCTTGTTACATTCACTTGAGCGGTTCTGCACATAAGAACGTCTCCCAAGCCATTTCATACAGCAAGAGGCAGCTTCAGATTTCATAAGGAAAATCATCAGGTTATTTTCATTTAGTTCCTACGTATCCACTTTAATTTGAAGAGCACTGACCTGATAAACATGTGCAAGTGCAGAATTATTTCATAAAAGCACAACTGTGTTCATGGATCTGCGTACTACGTAATTGTTCATAGATTTAATTTAGCTGCTCAGCACTATTTTTTTTCTTAATATTTCTTCCAGCCACACAGCACGAGGGCTAGGACTTACCGATAGCCTGAGCAGTATCAAGCACTAAGAACAGATCTGTGATACACTTCGCTCCTGCCACTTTTTAAAATTTGAAGTAGAGGAGGAAGTTTTACTGGCATAAAATGAAGCTGAAATTTACTTACAGTCCTTCCTGAACAGCTTCATGGAAATGCCAGCTTCCAGGCTGAGAGAGTGACAAGAAATTACAAATAAAACCCCCACCTACGAAAAGCTCAGTAACAATTTCAAGAGCAAGAGAAGATATTCTCTTCCTCTAAGCCTTGATCACAAACTGATAAAACTTTTTCTTAGAAAAAACAGAGGGAAGGAGTACTTCTTCACGCTGAAGTGGCTGCCACATCATCCCTAAGTAACAACCCCAGAATTCAATTTTTGGACGTAGACCTCAAATTCCTAGATTTTAATTTCCTAAACGTACCTATTCAAAACCTTAATTTTTTCTCCTTCAGAATACACTAACACTTTTCTGTTGACACAAATCCACATCTGATTTCAAAAAATTGTATCACACATACTGAAAATCACGTCTGAAAGTCATGTCACACAACCCTGATACATATCCTATTTTCTGAGCTCTCTCACTTCTGGAAATGAAGGTAACTTTCATCCCTTTTCTGGTAGGAATTTCATGCTAGAATAGCTGAGAAAATAATACAACTAAAATTTGTCAGCACCTCAAAAGTACTATACTATGTGCTGTGCATCTTCAGTTATTTCGTAGGAGTCTGCTAACAAGTTTGGAATTGTGTTTAGGCATCCTTCAACTCAATTTAAAGAGCCTATTATTCAATATTTAACCAAGGCAGATTGCAATTAAGAGTTTATACAAGTCCTAAGCGTAAAACCAATAACTAAATAACTTAGCTTTAATAAGTTGAAAGACTAAAATGAAATCCAAGCACAGTGCTTATTAAACAATACTCTGCATATACAGCAATGCAGCAGGTGAGAGTTTGTTTTCATTTTTCAATTTCTCCTTTAATTTTACTTCTGTAACTAAGACAGAGCTGGGAACGGTCTATCATTTTTCCCCCTCCATAACCACAGGTCTTTTCCTTTCCTTGCAATGGTTTATCTACAATTTCTATTTGATTCTCATATTACAATTCCCAGAAAACGAACTGCGTAGCAACACACATCTGACATTACTTAGCCAAATCTTCAGAATATAAAAGCATGACCTTTGCTTTCCTCATCGAAAAATCCCATTAATATTTTCATTGCCTGGAACAAGTATGTACTAAAATCTAGCAACATCAATTGCATTTTCCATGATCCCTCTGGAAGAATCATCTCACCAGGTTTCACAATACTGTTAAACATCTTTGGCCCTAAATAAAACATCAGGTGATAGGTGGGCATTCCTCATCGACCTGCCATTTCCTAGGTGATCTGATCATGCCTCAAAACATTTGTAGGAGACTTTTCCAGATGGCGAGAACAAGATGGCATAAAACTGCTCATTCATCATTCTAGTGTACCAGGTTCCCTAACCTTGTTCACCCATCCCTATCCCAGGATACCAAGTCACACGAGCCCTAAAAAAATACAGCAAAGATGTTTTCCCCAAGTCCTGGCCAAATAAAGTGAAAGGTAAAATATCACCCATCGTATGGTATTTTCTACTTGCATTAACCAATTCTCTCAACTGAGAAGCTGCTCTCAGCATTATGCTGTTCACCACCTAGCTGGGAACACACCACGGCAATAACCCCAGTGATAGCACAGTTCTTGGGCCAAACACATTCTTAATGATCTCCGTCATTATTTTGATAATGAAATTAAGAAGTGGCAGCATATCTAATACTTTGTTTTCCATATGTCCTGTGGTTATGACATAAGCAGCAAGACAATATACTGGTCTCCCCCAATACTCAAGCAACCCTGACTTCACACAAAATATGTTAAAAATAAAACAGTTGGGATGTGCCATACTCGTTCACACGGTATATCAGAAGTTACTAATTTGGTAATGAAGGCTTAATTTTAATACACTTAATTTTCAACTCGTAATGAAAAACAAAACAGAACTAACAGCCTTCCTATGACTTCAAAAGGAATTTGTATTTAAGCCCTCTAACCGTTTGCTATTTTCTCTCCATTTACTGTATTCTTCAATATCTGAAACCACTGCAGTTTTCCAGACTCCCATTATAAGAAAAATTCAATAAGCTTACTTACGCATTAGGTTGTAAATGTGCTTTTCTGCAACATGTTCCGTAAACAGCTTTATAAGGTCATCTTTTAAGTCTCTGTTAAGCTTGGTTTCTATGTAAAATTTATTCTGGAAAATAAGACAGAAGTTTTCAAGATGGTTTCTCATAACACAAATAAAGTTAAAATTCCCCCCCCGAATAAAATAGCTCAGAATTTAAAAACTATTGAACATTTGACCTGCAAAGTGCTTCCTTGGTGCCTGCATTTATATTGCAAAGAACAGTCCTGTACAACGAAAGCCACGTATTTAAAATTAACAATGCATGTGGTACTATTGACATTAATAATTATCTACAGATGTGCTTTTTAAAAAAGTTTTATATCTACTGATACACCTCCATATTAAGTCAGAGGAATCTGTAGAAAAACACATCATTTTAGAATATTATAGAAGCTGTAATACCAAAATAGGGCTAGATAGCATGTTTATAACAGCAACAAAAAAGAATTACCAATGTCTAAAAGTGATTAAGTCATTAAAACAGGTATGTTACAGTAATAAATCATCAGTAGAGCTATCCACTTCTGTGGTTCATTGATAATCCCAGAGGACACACACACAAAATGAGCAAACTGCATAAATAACAATATACACAAACCCATACAAAACTAACCTACATTAAAAAGCTGGGGATTCAATTTTCTTGGCCCACTCATCATTAATAAATTAATCTCCTTAGCCCTCAGAGGAAATTCTCTTCATGAGTTCCTTGAGGGGCTTTAAATCTAATGTACTACTTGGTGCTACTCCTCAATTCCAAGACTGCAATTAATAGCAAGATTTGTTGCCTGTATTTTATTTATAAGTGAAATTTACATAACTAAAAAAAGTAGTTGTTTCAAGATAGATCTCCTATCACTTCAATACTGACATGGAAATAGACCAACTGAATTCATCTGGACAACTTTCATTATAAAGACTTGCACATAGATGTTAACAGAAAACCAACTTCATCAGAAATTCTGTAATGGAACACTTAAATTAATAGATTTATTGGGGGAGAGAGTACCTTAACCCTCAGAGCAATCACTACATTTTATGTAAAATCCATACTTGTAGGCAGTAACAAAACTATATACATAGCACAATAAACTTTGCATGCCGAAACCACTCACATTTTCAAGGCAAGCATTCAGCATCAGTTTTTGGTTTTGGACTGGGTTTGTTTTTGTTTATTTTGTGGCTTTTTGTTTGGGTGGTTAGTGGCTCGTTTGTTTGGGTTTGTTTGTTTGTTTTAGCCTTTCATGAAAACTGAACCTGTTAGAAGAAAGGCAGTCCTAACAGACTAACTTCATCTGTAATTGGTTTTGATCAATGCTTAATTGTTATTGCAACCCAAATTCACAGTAACAGAAGAAGTTCTCCTCTACGTTTTCTAGGCACTGTTAAGCTACACACTGTACTTCACCTGACTGACTTCCTACAAAGCACTTCTACCTCCAGCTTCATGACTTTGTGCCACCAGGCACCCACCAGCTACTGATCTCAACCAGAATGGGACAGCAGCGAACTAATTCATCTTAAGAGGTGAGCTGACAGACAAAATGCACCCAGCTAAGGAAATAACTTCTTTCCTTCTCTTCCTGTCCTCAAAACCTTCTTACATTAGACACACCTGTCAATGACGTGTGCAAACAGCGATGCTTTATTTTTCTTCAAGACTTGAAAAGCTTATACCGTAAGTTTCCTAACTAGACAACAAAATAAAGAGTAGTTTTAAGTAGAAGAGTCATGACACAGTAGTTATGGATAGAACAACTGTAAAATATTTCACTTGCATGGATTTAAATGAATGCTGAAAACTAATCTAAAATAGGTGTACTTCGTTTCCAATCCAGAGTGCTGAAAGGAAACAGCAGAAGAGCTGTCAGCTTCCCCATTTTTGCTAGAGGAAAGACAGGAACATTTTTCATGTAAGATTTCACTCCCTAGGTTATATCAGTATTTCTTGAAAAGACTGCCAACATCACCTAAAGATTTAGCAGACAGGTAAAAAGTATATAGATATCAATACCTGAGAAACTCAGATATTACAATAATTTCTTCTAGAAACCGCCATAAAGGGATCTGTGATGCTGCTAATACTTTTAAAAGGAGAGCAAAAAACACTTCAGAGCCAAATAACCTAAAAGAATGCTCATTACCTCACCCATACACACACACAATGCCCTCCAGCTAACAAGCAAAGCACGGTGCCACCCACCAAGAACAGTAACATTTTAGAGGTAATGAAAAAAGTTCTAATCTCAACTATCCAAAAACTACAGGGCTCACAAGTATTAGGCTCATTTCAGACCGCAAAATAACAGATTTTCAACTACCTCTCTACATTTAATTAGTAATTAAGAACCTATTATCTTCTAAATGCTGGTTTTAAATTTTTTTTTTGAAGTAGAAATATGATTTTTAATCATTCATGTGTGCAGTATGCTGTCATATTTATAGTCTAAGCACATAGAATAACATCATTTAGATTTATAAAGAATAAAAGTTATTTAGTAGGAACTGTTCTTAGGAATAAAGCATTATGTGCAGACTTCCAGTTTTGTTTGCTTTACCTGTGGCACCATCTAAGAACTTTTTGAAGAGGCTTAAACCCAGTTAATCTTGGAGGAAAAAAGTAATTTGGATCTCCAGGCTTTCTTAAAAAGCCCCGTGTAGCAGAAGCAGATGGAAATATTTAGCAATATGGCTTGGTAAGTATCAGTGGAGATAAGAGAATTGCTGCTGTTTGTTTCAAACGCACAGGATTGAGCCTAAAGCAAACTGCAATGCCACTTGCAGCAGCTGAGAGACAATGGCATGTCCCAGTTGTATTAAAAACCTTTAAGTTTTCTTTGGTTTCCTAGATTTTTAAATATGTAAATGCGTATTTGAAGTTCTCCTAAGCAGTAATATAAGCATCCTCTCAGAACAAGCTTTATCAGTGCAGCTGATAAAGGCAGCCCTGCCCATGGCAGGGGGTTGGAACCAGATTCTCTTTAAGGTCCTTTCCAACCCCAGCCATTCCGTGATTCTATGATTCCATTCTCTGAACTCCACAACCTTGGAAACTCCCAACTAAAAGAGCTTCATCACTGCCAAGAAAGGGAAACCTCGCAATTTCTGATAAAAAGGCAGAGTCCGACAACTTGGTCCCCTTCATCTAAAAATACTTTGAAAGAACCTATGACAGTAACTGCAAAGCTATAATTTATATTATAGAATAATTAGGCTTTCATCTCTTTTAATCATTTTGTTACTTGTGTTTTCTTGCCTAAATAAAGGAAGCTGCTGCTGCATGAGGGAAAACTCAATTAGATACAGCAATATAAGGCTGCAAGTGACTGTGCATGCCAAGTGCTTCCAAACACATACAGAAAAACTAAGAAAGGAAAACATCTTTTGTCCTTTCTTTCTAAAGATATCTTCCACATCACTTGCAGACACTAACTCTCAGGCCTGTTGAACTAAGTCACTTGAATGAGAAAATGTTCGCAGGAATAGAGTTTTACTGTGTTAAAGACATTCAATTTAAAATAACAAAACCAGAGCACTTGCACTTCTTTTGGATCTCACAGAAAAACAGCAAACAAAAAAAATACTACCCAACTCTTCATTGTACACATCTGTTTACTACTCCCTAACAATTCTATATTCACATATCAATTAGACTTAAACTCTAAACATTAAAAAATGAGGGAGTATCAGACACTTCTTATTAGAGGACACCACAGTTGCATACAAAGGATATGGAAATCTATTCCGCAATTATACCTTGTCTAGCCATATAGGCAAGGCTTATAATGATAAAAAATAGCCTTGTTTATACCTATCGTGAACATTTTTTTGATGTTACAGGTTCTGCAGTCTTAATTGTTAAAGATTTGTTGACCTCTGTGATGGAAGAACCTCTGTGACAGAGCTGAGCATTCAATAAAAGTACACACAGAACAGCTTATCTCCGTTTGTAAATGGATATTAAATTCTGAGATCGTTTAAACACCTGCCTGCAACAAGTCAAGTATACACTGGCAGAAAAATGGCTAGCATCTAAAAATGCCAAAAGCAAGAAGGAGAAAGTCTCTTCCTTGTTATCTCATGATAGGAACTGGGAGAAAAATAAAAATCATCATCACGCAAGTGAAGCTGTGACAACTGGATTTCATTCTGTATAAAGTAGATAAAGGCCAGATTAGAAAAAAAACAGCTCAAGAAAATCAACTTTCTGGTGCAAAGCAACAAATTTGTATGACGCTGTGCTGAAAGACTAGCAAACTTCTTCATTGCAAGTACAGCCACAAAAAATACAAACCTTTCTATAAGATACTGCTTCTCAAACTTCAGGATGCTACCAATGAGAATAACTTTTCGAAGAGTTTGAGGTGAGGTTATTTAACCTAAATATACATATTTTATGATGTTTCTATCCTAAAAGACAATTTTTAATTTATGTATATATATATATATATATATGTATTATTCCTAAGCAATGCCAATGCAAGGGCCATTTCTGGGAGAAGGGCAGAAGGGCAAATTCCAAGCTTGAGTTATTCATTACCATAAAAAAGCAATCAAAATCTTGGCATTTTGACAAAAGTCATGCAGATGACAAACTTCTTCAGAGGTACAGAAGGCTTCATAAAGTATGTAATCTGCACGACAAACAGTTATAGTCAATGGGTTTTGAACCTCTACAAGTATGCCTGACATAGCTATGAAAATAAGTTTGCCTTCATCCCCTCAACACTCTAAATTGCTCTATCAACTGACACAGACATTTACAAAAAACATTTCTTTCAGGCAGAAGCCCTTGGCTGTCTCATCTGAATTTGTGCAATTTAAAGCAAGAAAATCGTCTTTGTAATCTGCCCAAACTACCAAGCCAACGTATAACTAGCCAATAAACTATCTCAAAAAGATATAAATAGTAGCCTACTTGGGAAGGCTTTTTTCCAAATAAAATAAAAATCATTTCCAAGAAAGAAGTATCAGGGCAGAAAACCAGTTGCAAAGCTCTGCATTTAAAAGCATGGCCTCCCCTTCTCCCCACACAACTTGATCAGAACTATAGGTTATACAGGTGGCAAAAGTAGGCATGAATCATAAATTCTATAGGAAAAACCATTATAGCTGCATTACTCTTTTTACTTTCAGTCAACATCTTGCGTATGGACATACGTTATTTGAAAAGAATTTTTTAACTTACCATATATATGAAAAGAGGCACAATGCTCTGCAATGCTCCCATATACTGTCCAAGAGCTACGTTAAATCTTTCAATATAGAGATCTGGAGGGCTGGCCTGCAAGAAACCGTAAAAGTCAGGTTGCAATTTGAACAAGAGAAAGATCTGGAACAGCATGGGCTATGTTTTCATGGAAAACTCCAAAAACTACCAAGCGTTTGATACACTAAACCTACACAAAGCAAGCCACACATCTTTCCAAAGTTTCTGCTATCGCTCCCTCCAGCAAGAACAGTTCTCACCAGTAAGAGGTTTCTGTGTGTCAGTGCCTAGCAAAAGGTGTGCTGGATAAGCAATACAGCATGCCTAGGACAAACCTGTATTTAGCATATGTAAATACAAACAGTTAATGAAGATCAAACATTCTCTTTGAAAAAGCTGCCTGTCAGGTCTAGGGTCCATAATGAGATTTCATCGAGTGCCGTGGTGTGTGCACTGATCCCCCCGTGGGCTCCTGCTCCAAAACAGCAGGGTGATGTTAAGCAGCTGCTTGGCAGCCGAGCTGGCACGCAGCACGTCCTCCCCCCAGCTCCAGGGAGCACTATCCTGCACAGAAAGCATTTCTGAGTTTTAGCCGGATCACCTTAGGCAAGGCAAAAGGATGTCGAGAAGGAGGGACTGTGAAACAATGTCTTCAGATAGAGTTGTGCACCTGGAATCCCACACAAACCCGACTGCAGTCCTCCAACACACAGCACCGCCGTGCAGCCCCAAGCAAAACACTGCCGTACAAAACCTGAAAGCGCCAGCTTTGGGACAGGCAGCGCAGCGACAGCACTACTATGTTCTGTGCAAAGTACCCTCAGTCTCAAATAAAAAAATAAGGAAGCTAAAAAGATTTATTCTGCAGCAAGCGAAGTTACATTGAGAGGGGAAGCAGGAAAATGGGAAGCACTAACCACGGCTTGTTTCATAACTGCCTGGTTCACAACGCCGGGGAGCCACGCTGGAGCATTCAGGAGTGCACTTACTCAAGCCAGGGATGGAAGCGGAGCTGGGTTAAATGCTCCAGGCTGCCTGCACCTTCAGCACCTTATGGGAACTTCCAGCTCTCATCTTTTAGAAGCAGATTTTTCAACCTTTGCATGGACATTCAAGCAGGGGCCCTAATAACACGGTGAAGAGTTCACACTGACTTTTTGCTCCATTAAGTGCTCTCAACCCATGAAACATTTTTCCTCCACATTAGCTTCTCTTCTTAACATGCTTGATGAACACGTGGGTAATCCTCACAGCAAACGCAGATACAGAGCAGACATTTCAGAAAGGAAAGCAAAATTGGCAAAGGAATAAAGAATGTTATTCCATAACGTCGTTGCCAAAGGTTGTATCTGGTTATTCCTCATTTTGATCAGCAGTTTTTAATCTTTTTGCAGATGCAGTTCTCAGGGGCGGCCAAACTAATTTTAGTTCAAAATTCCAACAACGTAGAGAAGTGGGCTCCAGGTTCTCCTTTTCATATGTAATTACATATACAATTTGTTGCAAATCACAGGCAGTGAAATCTGCATTTCTAAGCAACGTGTATTCCTGCTTCCCTCCTTTCTAACCACAACTTTAAATACGGTTATACCCTCTGATTTGTAACGACTCGGTATACAACTTAGAAGATTAAAGAAAAAAGAAAATTCTGTTTCAAAGAACACATCAAACAAATGGAGACAATGGCCTGACACAGGGTGCTGCTCTTCTCACACTGAGTTTGCACTCTTCATTTTAAAGAAGACTGGAGTTGTCTGGACAGTAAAGGATTTAGTCGCATGTGCAGCCTCTGTCCCACAGAACGCATCCAGCTTGCAGTTCCTTTTCACAGGAGACATTAAGGTTTGATACCTTTTTCCTCCACAGAAACCTGTTCGCTCACTTCACAACACCTGTGTCACACTGAGAGAGCAGTTTTAAGAGAGAAAAATCAAATTCACACCCAACCATCTTCTGGGAACAACCTCAAGCCTTCAGAGAATACCTGAAGTTGTTGACGTGCTGGCTACCTCCACCCTACAGCCAAGCAGAAAACAACTGCCCTGGGTGAAGACGAGGAAGTGGGAAAGAAGTCCTAACTGCACCAGGGGTGGTCTTAACCTTTGGAAAGCAAAGTCATGAGCTTACGATATCCCACGCTGACAGAGCAGTTGCCATTGAGTTTTATTTTTCTGACGGTGTTTTGTGACAAGCCTCACAACTCCGCAGTGAAGGCACCGACTGCTCGATTCTTGTTTCCATAGGAAGAGCTTGACAATCAAACGCTCCTGAATTATTGTTTGATATGTAAACTTAAGGGGAAAAAAACAACACAGAGGCCAAAGAGAGCTCAGTAACAGTGTTTTCACAGGTCATCTGTACTCAGTGTGGGGAAAACAAACATCTGGCTGTTTTCTGTTCATTAGGGTGTTATTGTACGGCTGCCGGCCTGATCTCAATTGCTTGTTTCACTCTAAGAACTTCCTCCCCATACTTACATTCACATTATTAAGACAGTAACTAGAGTGGGACTAGCTTTATGTAAACTACATGGATTTTATAAACAAGCAGGAGTGCATGGCACCAAGCTGAGCGTTTGCTGTCAGGAGTAAATAAATGTTGCTAAGATTATTCTATTAAATCGACACCATTCGAGTAGACATGCATTAAAATCTCTATATATTCTGCCAAAGCTATTATAAAAAAATAATGAGAAACTGGTTATACTAAGATTTATTTTGACTCTTGGTCTTATTAGTCCAGAAACAACAATACATCCGTTCAGCTACTTTAATTACAGATGGGGGGAGAGTTAAGGAAGACATTGAGTCCTTACAACCTCCCCGAAAATATTACGTCTTTTAAAACCACTCCTACTGTACCTGAGGGACATATGAAAGCAGCTCTTCAAACAGAGAAAGAAAAACGTGCTGCTAGCCTCAGATCGTCTTGAAAGGAAGAAGAACCTTCATTCCTCCACACCCCACTCTGAATCCCCTCCATCCGGCAATTCAGTCCCTCTCTCAAGAGCCTCTGTATGGGGAAACAGCTTAATTCTCTCCTACAATTGCTCTCATCTACCACTCATGGGGTTAAGAACAGTTTTCTAGCAGCAACCATTTAATGTGCCTGTTTGCAGGAGCAGCAAAAGCATGGTCTGACGTCTCAATTTGTGGCGGGGTTGCATTTGTTTAACATCTTCAGCTTGCTTTTGAGAAGACTTTCCTAGCATAAAATGCTATGGCTGCTGTGAAATGCTGATGTTGAGAGCATCATTTACACATCCCCGTGCACATCACAGTGGACATCTCAGCACCAAGAGACATGAGAATTTAAAAAAAAGCGCATTTGAGAAAGGATGACACAAGATGTAAATGTCTTCAAAGAAAACAAGCATTAAGAGACCTGGTATACAAAGTTACCCTTTCCCTGTTTGAAATCTACCATCTAGTCATTTCAATGAACTTGTGTATACATGAAAAGTATGTTTATTGGTTTTGTTTTCCCATTTGAATATCACACTTTGACAGAACATCTGAAAGAACAAACATCAGAAGAGAGGCTGCTGGCTCAAGACAACTCAAAAATAGCTCACAAGAGAGAAACAAGACGACAACAGGTCTTTGTTTGAGAACACAGAGCTGATCTGTGTACAAACACTCATCTGGCACAATCAGCAATACACTTGGTAAAGCTTGCATTCTTATACTAAATGGGCAGCTCCATTTTCCTGGGAACATGCTCACTGCCAAAAAGCCAGCACACATGCTGCAGAATCTCTCCCACTCCTGCCAAGTGAAAAGGGAGAACAGCTCTAACTACAGAAACTAACACGTAAGAGGTCTGAATCTTTTAAAGCAGCTTTTGTTCTTCCTCAGCAAAGCATCATTGATTTACTTTGTCCTGTGGATAAGATATGCAATCCCCAGGTCTGTGTCACTAGACAAACGTGCTATCAAAACTTTTTATGAAAAACAGGTATCAACCAAAGTACAATTCATTCAAAGATTGCCTGCATCATCCTTTTCCAGTCTGCCCTCGAGCTCTACAGCATCATTAAAGGCTCATAGTTATCTCAGAGCATGATCCTTTAAAGGTGTACGCCGTTTCCATTTCCATTCAACATGTCTGTGAAACAAAACTACGCGGTATCGAAGCACTGTCAAAATTGTTTAATCCTAAGAAATCTTCAGAACCTTCTCCATCCAGTAAATACACGTTCACGTGTGCTACATTTGCTTACACCCTTCTGTAACTAAACCAGGGTCTGCTGCACTTGGTTTAGCAGGACAAGAAAGCAAAAGCTACTGCAGGGATCTCAGCCTTTTCGAAAAGCTGCAGGCAAGGACACTTCTCTCAGGTGAGCTTGCTTGTAACAATGGGATTGCTGCTGGCAATTCTGGCAGCATGATGATCACTACCTCTACCTCAAGCCAACAGCCTTCTTCCTCATGGCTTCACACCAAGACGCACTCGTTTCTACCACATCTGGCTTTGAGTAAGAAGTTCCACTAGCGTTCACTTGATCTGATTCAATTGGGTGTGATCGCAGCATTAAGAGCTTGTTTCACAGATGGTTAAGCAATGTTCCCTGGAAAAACTGATGGATGGATGCCCATGGCACTAGAATGGTATTTTTCTCCCTTGGAAATACTATAGGCCAGATAAATGGCCAGTTTGAGTTTCCTTTTTTAAAAACGTACTGTAGATTAACCAGCTGTACACTCAATGCTAAAGAACTTCAAGAAGCAGTAATATTTAACATACCTAGTAAGAAAATAGAAAATGCAAGTTCTTACTTTCTTTTTCCCCCGTCTATTTATGCTCTTTTTCTATAGGCAGAACATAGCAGTGGCAGATTTGTTTCCTACATTAAGTGCTCAAGAAACTAACACAACTGTCGTTGTTTCAGGGAAACGACCAGCTTTAAATTCTTAAGAGCTAGTTTGAGTGGTATTTCTAAGATGCAAGGAATGAGACATCGATCACAAAGGTGGCTCAACATTTCTCATTTAGCTTGCAAGCCAAACAGTGCCCATACAGACAGTGGAATAAGAATGGGCTTCTTCACGTGGATGGTGTACTCAGCCTCATCTAACATGCAAAAAAAAAAACACATCCAGATGTGTTGTTGTCAAAAGTGTCATCAAATAGCCTGGCAAAACTGTTCAATTACAACTCTGCACTATCTAAAGGTAAAGGAAAGCAAAACGTATCTGCAAAACTCTTTGGGGTAAATTACCTTAAGGAATAAACATGAAGAATTGCTGTGAGGTACCCAACAGTGCCCACAGTTCAGTTTCACTACTCACACAAGGCTCTACTTGGCTGCATTTTACAGCACCTGACTACACGGCAAAGCTCCTAAGGTAAACATGACAAGCCACTTGAAGCTTCAGGCTTTACTCCTGTAATCAGGAAAAATACCGGAAGTTACACAACTGTTTCTAAAGAAACGAACAAAGAAGTTCAGAACCTAATCTGAAGTTCAGAATCTGGCCTCTGACAGCCTCGCCGTGTTTATCAGATTAGTAACTGTCAGATTAATGTTTCACTTATTAACTTCACTGAACGGAAGAACTACTTACGGTTGGTGAACTGAACTGTTTCTGGTCAGGATTTAAAATCAATAGATTGCTTTTTCTCTTTTACTGTAGCATAAAAGCCATGCATAACATGATAAAGAAGAGTTTTTCAGTTCTCAGTAACTTCCTAAGGGAATTATTGAGATTTTTCTAACTAAACCAAAAATACTTAACTACACTTGCACAAAAAAGGTGCTTTTGTCATGGGCCAGCTCAATGCCTTGGTGCATTTTGATAGTCAATTCTTAAAATAGTTTCCAGTGTCATTTGATGAAGAGACACGTGACAACACTGTAATTAATTTTAAATGACTATCAGAGCAAATGAGAATATGTTTAGGCCAAACGCTTGTCATTAATGCAAATACAGCTTTACTATTTTTAAAAAAAAGACATGCATTTAATTTGAAAGTATGTCTGTGTATCCACCCTATCTCATACATCTGAATGACTCAGCACTTACCCATGAAAACAGCAGCCATTATTTTAAACCGCAACATAATGGGCTATGTCCATTACCAATGAAATGTTTCCAAATAAAGCACCTTGAAAAAACATCATCAATATGCGGACAGGCGTCAGAGGCCTCAAGACAACAGGAAATATGTTCATTTGCGTGTTCTGCAGCCAACCTTTTTTTTTTTTTTCCCCTCCTAAACGCAAATAGCCCAAAATTCTGAGCAACTGAAGAGTTAGGGAAACTTCATTCTCTTAATTACTGGAAGTTTCATGTGGCAACACATCCTTACTCATGCAGAGAAACTGGTCAGACATCCACTGCAGGAAAGGAAGGCAAGCCTCGCTCATATATGGTCTCTCCATGAAACAGCCTGAAGAGGGATCATTTCCTTGTGTAGCCAGGAGGGAGCTAGAAATGTCCTGAGATACAGGAGGCCCCATCTCAAAGGGCTGCTGATACAACTGGTAATTCATCTCATTTAAACACACCCGGCAGGTAATGTTCACTGCTTTTCACCCAATGCCTCATACGCAGAGCATTCATCAGCCCACCCACATTTTCATAATGCCTCCCCCATCACGGCTAATTAATTTCTCTGAAAACCCAGGGGGCAGACCCTGGGGAGTGCTCAGGGGAACAAACACCAAGGCTTCACAAGGTGATGTGCAGTCACCACGAGCAAAGTCAGCAAGGGACGGATGACCAGGGAGCATGTGGCCACGTGGACAACCTCACCCACTGCCACCCCTCCGCTTTCAGCCAGAGGCAATCTCGCCAGGCAAGCTGAGAGCAAAGCACACAGGAAGAAAAAGAGAAGGGAAAAAAAAAAAAAAAAAGGAGCTTCTGCCGTGAATGCCTCAAAGAAACAGGATAAACTCCAGCACAGCAAGAAACAAGCAAGAGCAAGTCTGGCCGGTCCACTTGGATGCGTCCACAATTTGGTATCTGACAGTTTTACTGCTTTTGCTGCTGATGAGTTGTTCCTGTAGGAAACAGCTTGCTCTGGCATGTTGGTTACACGCAGATATTCTGCAATCCACCTGCCATAAAACTGTTGCATTTCTATGCAAATAAGTTGTTTGGCTTGTCCAGAATCAGCCGTTGTGTTTGCCTGCCATTTCAGTTTTTGTGATATCTGCTTCCCCAATTAAAGTCAATATTCCAATATCGGGCTACCAGTGCCTCTCTACAAGTAAATATATATCTATATTGCATTAAGTTGCATATTGACAGCTAAACACAACTCCACAATTTGGTTAAATACTGTTGGCAGGTGGAATGAGGTTCTTGGAGTCAGCAAACTACCACTTACCGTGCATTAAAAGGATTCACATTATATATTTGTTATTTGCCTGTATGAACCAGAAACTTCCAAGGGACCAACATTTGCAAGATAATTTTTTTGGCGGTGGTGGAAGGGTAAAGACCTAGCACCACGTTTCATCATTAAACCCAATAAAGGAACTAAATGTCACCAAAAATAATTAAGATCAAAGAGATAAGGATATTACAATACATTGCAGTAAAATTTCTTAAGAGAATTTCGCAGTCCATAGCTAAAACAGCTTTTTTATGGAACAGGTTTTAAGGCATACAAGTTTTTCTTCAAGCAGCTCAAAAAAGCTGAATTTACCATCCAAAAATAAAGTCAATCGAAGATGGTATCGTGCGGTATGACAGCAGTCTTGCCACCTGATACCAGGCGTGTCTAACCTACATAGGAAAACTTTTGCAAGACAAAGATTGCATTCAATAGTTGTCTCAGTTATTCTTTTGACAACAGATGTTTGGAAGACAACCTAGGTTTTAGGCAGAAAAAGGTGATCAATTAGTTTCACAACTTAAGAAAAATCAATCAAGGACTACCACCCAGAAAAGAATTTGGGGTATTCCCAAATTCAAAGCAAAGTAGCATACCACACTACTATGGGATGTATCTTAAGAACTAACCAAACCCGTACAACTGCAATGATTCCGAGTTCTCACAATGAGAGAAAAAATGTACAGGCTGCACCAGTTCAGCAGGACCAAGGGAAAACTTTATTCTAAATATATTATGTCTACTTTAGCAGATTTTTTACCGAACAGAGGATAATGTCATTGTATGAGAAATAGTAAAACAGAAAAGCAGCAGCAAAGAACCTAGCTCAAGATGACCTAAATATTTCCTAGTCAAAGACTGTCCCAAATACCATATCCATCAAATTTAGGTTGTTGCTTTGCTGGCTTTTTATTATTTTTATAAGGAAAGCAACAGAGGGAGTAGAGTGACAAGGGAGAAGAACATCAGAATGATCACAGTGATGTGTATTTTGACAGACACGCGTGTTTAGACAGAAGTACCTGCTGCAGTTAACAGCAGTAAGACTGCTTTTGACTGCCTGAAATTAGCTCTCAGTTATTAGAAGCACTGAAGGAGCTGCTGTAGTTTAGGGTTCCTACTCATTTGATACATCTATTTGACTCAACACAAGTCAGTACAGAACTCAAATATCAGTTTTGGGAGTGACAAAGCTGTAAGGAAATAAAATAGCGTTGTTGCTAGAGTGATGACAATGTCAAGAATACGTCTGGAAATCCTAGTCCCAAAGTAATTTTCAACAAGAAACACACATGAAAACAAACATGGATGCACAAATAAGATGTAGAGAGGATAGGGATATACAAGTTCTCTTAGGACTGCTGTAAACCACTGACATCTAGAGATAGGCAAGAAAAATGCAGAATAAATTGTAGCACACGATTTTCATATGCAGTTATTCATAAGCGGTATTTCACAATTCATATGAAATTCACTTCAACTTCATTAGATTTTCATTTCTGTGCTGCTTTTGAGGCACAAAGGCCACCAACAGTTTATACAGATTAGCACAGCAATGGCAGACATCAATGTCATGTGCTCGGATCATGTTTGACTGAAGTATTTACATACTAGATTACACAACAGATTTCCCATTCTCCAGTCTTTGATTCTACATTATATTAAACGTTAGGCATTGCTCTCCATCCACATAGTTCATCTCTCTAAGGCTAGGCCATGCTATACAATCAGACCTAGTAGTTGCTATTTTGTCAGGCAGTGAATTAAGTAGTCCTCAATTTAGTAAGCTAGTGTAAATTAGTCTTAATGGCAATCCCCTCCATAGGCCATCTACATGCTGCAATATAGTCACAGATCCCAGGAAAGATAGAATTAGATTGTGCAGCTTCTTACCTGCAGCTCCTTTGAGACTCTCTCTAAGTGGTTAGTTATCTTTTTTATTAGGTCACTATACATCTGTTCCGAATGCTGCTGGCATACACATTTATACACACAACTGCAGAAACAAATATAGGAACAAACGATGAACTTACAACAGTTTGCAATGAGGGATAACAGACTTCAAAATATTTTGTTCAAGTCTCATTTTAGAGGCTAACAGGTTTAACTGAATGATTGCTGAACTTTTAAATACAGCCCTAAGCTTGGAATGAGCTCCAGCAGACTCAGGTATTGCCTGAAGGCCCCGGTATCCATCGGCCCTTGCCCCCACCCAACTCCTCTTTAACTTACAAAGAATTCTCTCAAGAGTGCACTTCTAAACAGACAGGTTAACTGTCAACAGCACACTCCTAGTCCTGACTTTTCTCCCCCCCACAAATAATAACGTGAACAAAGCCCCCAGGAAACCAAGCAGGTTTAAGGATTATTACACACACACGTTCTAGGGCAAAACCCCTGTTAAAAGATGGACACCACTGGCAGGCAGTCATAGAAGTTGTACTGAAATCATACTAGTGCTTTAAACAAAAGCAGCAAGAAGTCCTAAAAGTAAATACTAAAATATGTTATTCCATCTATTATTACTTAAATACTAAATTTAAAAAATATATATTTCATAATAAACAAAGATGCAGAGAAAGAGCAACAAAACTTTGATTCTACATTCCACGGCTTGGCTGTATTAACTCTGTTCTTCAGTGCCACTTCTGCTTTTTAAGAACATTATTTTCATACTGCAATAACAGCGTATCTGCAATGAGCCTATGTACTGAAAGCACATTTACAGCTGCTGTAAAGCTGTTTATATATCTATACACACACATAATGGTGTGGGTATCCATACATACAGGTATGGATATACACACGGACACACGTGCTATTTTCAGCCCCAAGTTGCGTTACGGTATTCATCTTCAGGACACGAGCAGCACCAAGCAGCTTTTACTCTACTTCAGCGCTTTCATTCTTTCAAGTCAGCACTTTGCCTAGCTGCCAAAATCAAGAGGCAAAGGAAGACTTCACCTGATATCTTGGGCAAGCCAAACCTTCTCCCCCCCCCCCTACTGCGGGAGCAAGCAGTTTAGCCCAGAGACTGCTCTTAAAACATGCACAGACCAGCTTATTTCCAGGCTGGTCCAGATCCCAGACTTCAGTACTTTGTATTCCTAGTAGTACCTAAAGGCTAAAGACATGGAACAGCAACATCATGTCCCTCTATGGGAATAACCACATTCCAAATCCCTACTGAGCAGGCGTTACAAAGGAAAATAAACTGGGGAAAAAAATAAAAGCGGGATTAACACAATTAAAGGCTATTGTAACTTTGTAATGCAGGGGAGAGGTTAGGTACCAGCTCCAAGACTTCAGGGGCCTATCCAATGTTCTCGTGCAGTAACTGACATTGAGTCTTCTGGAAGGTTTTACAAGCAGATTATCCTTAACAGATTTAACATTCCTTTACCTTTCTGAAGTTTTTATTAATTACCTTTGGCAACTTCAAAAGCACCAGAAAGACTTTATTCAACCTTATGCAAAGTCTTTTCATTTGCCAAGCCTCGCTATTTCTTAGAAAACACACCCCACACCATCCCACCTATTATATTTGGAAAATAATTGCCTATCTGTAGTTTGATGTTATGTAAATAATAGTAGAAGTTTCTTTCACGTGAAGTCTATCAATGGCAGATCCTACCGTGGAACAAGCAAGTGCAAAAGACATTTTGGTATGATGCACTAACAGCATAAACATCAATTTAATTTTGATCAAAGAAAGAAACACAGCTAAGGAAAGCCAGAATGACTTTTGTGATCTCTTGTAAGCCACCCAGCAAGTCAACAACAACAAATGGCCTTAAGCTTGCTCAATAACTAACCCGTGCACAGCCACTTCCCCAAGTTAACAGCTTCATTTATAACTCTGCAACTAAACTGAATTTTAGAATGCTTCTGCTTATTGTTACACGCGCTATCACTACACTTACTTCAGCAAGGCATTCTTGTAGCCAAACACTAGGTTTCATATGCACACGCAGGGCATTTGTACTTGTTATCTCAACACTTCTATTTAGAGGTTACTTCCCCATTTTCAGATCCTGTTTTCAGTTCCTGATTGCAGGCTGATTCTGTGAATCATCCTTGCCCTGCTATTACCCCAAAAGAAGTCACCAGCTTGCCAGTCTTCTAACATAACCAAGCACCTTAAGAAAGGGGGAAGACTCAAGCAGGACATTAGGAGATCAACATCTAACAAGAGGAACGAAGATTTGAGACTTGCAAATTGTCTTGAAGAACACTGATCTAACTGCATTACCTTCAGAAAGGACTGCCAGAATAAAACTTAACTGCTCACATTTCCTTTATCTTAGTTCCCATTACAACTTTCTGTCAACATTAAACCTTTTCAATAGGAAGTAACTATACTCAGAGATGACAACAGTCAAAAATCACACTATGATAACTTATGTGTAAGCTGATCCACCGTAAATATCTGTATACACACCGTAGAAGTTCTCTCCAAACTCTCACTGCTCTGGAGTAGACACCTGCAGTTACCACCTGTCAGATCAAACACACTAGCTAGCGTATCTACTAAAGTATTTCAAGTTTGCATTCCAGAAACCTTGATTCCTTTATTCAGCACAACGATGATCAAGAAGGCCACTATATTTTCAGCTCAATTTCACTGTAAAAAATACAAGATATGTAGCTGTTTGAACCCCTTGAGATAAAAAACAGCTTATTTTTCAGAGTAAGGAACTAGCCTATGGAAACAGAGGATCTAAACCCTAAGTCTGATCCATATTTTATTTTCTATAATACTCCAAGCAAGCATCATCAATAAATTCAATAAAAAGGAACTCTTTCTTCCATCTTCAATCTAGCTTGTCTAGATTGTAAGTCAGGCAAAAGGACACTCTAAAATTAAGTACATAAATCTCCCAGCTGGAAGAGGCTGCGTCAGAGTAACTACACCCACAGACATAATTTTAAAGGAAAACTTCAGAACTGACACACTAGCCTTATGAGTAAGACTAAATTATAACCTATTGTTTTGATAATAGCACAAACTAATGCAACAGAATGCATCACTACAGTACTGCATTAAGTAGTATTTAGTTTAATAGCAGTTACCCTGACGTATAAGGGTGAAATAGGAGGAACTTAAAACCTATTACTCCTTTAATATATATATATATATTTTAAACACACCTACTCTTAATTGCAGACAAGTATTAGTAGATGTTAACTGTTTTTGATGGCTGGTTTTAAGCTGGGGAGAGGATTTTCATTGCTAACACTGAAGCTGCAAAACCCATCTCAACCCAAACTGACCGTCCTTATTGTCTATACAGATGCTGATGCCTAAGTCCCGACAACAGCGGTTCCAAAAGTCTGAAGAGGAAAGAAGAATTTTACTGAAGTTTTAACTGGAGTGAAGAGGGAAGACTGAACGCCTGCCAATCTTGTATCTGGTTCTCTAGCCCAAAAGAGAGACAAAGTGGGTACGAGCAAGTGGGCATAAGACAGTAGAGCTGACACGCTCCAGAACAGATGCCTGCCTTATTCCTTGGGGTGCAACACCAGGCTTCTAGTTGTGCTGCTGGCAAGGGCCAGTAAACACAGCAAAGCTCCCCAGTTTCTGTCCTGTTCACCTACAGCCTGGATACGTGTCACCTGTCACCTACAAAGCAAAACTACTCGCTTCTGTTGCTCTCGTAAGAAACTGTTAGGTCTCAAAAGCATTTAGTATGTTTGTCTAGAGCAGCAGCGTGGCTTTGAAGCACGTCCCCCTGCCGTTCCCAGCTGTGCACTAGCTCAGTCTGCAGGGCAGTTCTGGTGAATGAATGGATTCCTTTTAAAGCAAAGTAAAGCAGAGCTGCAGGCAAGGCACAAATCAAGTGCTCTCCAGACAGGAAAGCAGCGGTAAGGGACTGAACTACATGCCAGTCCTTCACACAGCTCTACCACACGTGCATGCAGCAAGATGGTTGGGCAGAGGGGAATCAGACCCAATCTGCTGATTCAAAGCACAAAAATGACAGTTGATATGGAAATATCAGTTGCTTCATCTTACTCCTGCACTTCTGCACCAAGCTGAATCCTACTAAACAGTTCAAATGTTGTTTTGTCATATCAAACACCTACCATGCCATTCACTTCTTCCCCTTTGAGGAAAGGGATGTTGAAACTTTAATGCATTCCTTAAAACATGATGCTAAGCAACTGTGGTAAAGCTTACTTTAATGTTAACATTTTACACATTTCCTTCTTTAGCATTTATTCCTGTTAACATGGGACATCAAGGTGCTTATTTTTTACCCATTCCAACCATTGAAAAAATATTGTACATTACATAACCTTCCCTCTTCCCTCCCCATAAATACAAAAAGTGGCATATGCATAGGCTGCAAGACAGAACAAATATTTAAATTAAAAAAAAAAAAAAAAATAGGTCATGAAACATTTGAAAGATTTCCTTACCTGTATATTTGTTCATAGGAGATAGGGATGTAGTCACCAGGACTCTGAGTTAAAAGCTGATCTATGGCACTGTCCAACTTTGGCCAATATGTGCTCTTATAGTCTTCAATCGTTATAACATTCATTACTACAAGGAAAAGACAAAGCTACAATTAGTGGTTCTTCTAGGACAACTTTAGCCCAAAGATCATAACCAAGTGAGCTAGCTGCAATTCTGATCACACTGATAAGCTGGCCCTAAAAATAAAAATAAAAAAAAAAAGGAACAGTTCACTTCTGCTAAGATAACCTCATCTAAAAATAAAGCCCATATTTGAATCTGCATCTTTTTATTTAAAAAAAATAATAAGGAATAAGAATAGCTGCCAAATCAGCGCTTGGATAAATTTATGGGGCCCAAGAGGCAGGGGAAGGGAAAATTAAAAAACAAAAAATCAATTCCTAGGAATCCTAGCATGACAAAATGTATTTAAAACAGTACATTTAAGTCACTTGACTAAGTTACAGAACTTTGTGAGAGCCCAGAAGCAACAACTCTACTGAGTCCTTGCAGGCAGAAGAGCAAGCTTTGGCCAAGACTGACAAGTTTTAAGCCTAGTCCATTCAAGCAGCTGTATGAATTTTACAAGCCTCAGATGACACCAACAGCTTCCTTGGCCTAAAAGCTTACACAATTCCCTCTGCCTTCAATTGCAGTTAGGCTCCCGGGAGACTTTTCTGGCTTTGCGTTTCGGTTCCCCCTCTATCTCCTTTTCCCCACAGGAGGTATTTACGTTAGCACCATCACTCCCTGATTTCACTCCAGCTTCACTCCAGCGCTTCCCAGTTGTGCAAGCCACAGACACAGGAGAGATTTATGCTCTCTTTTTTCAGAGAAGATTTCTGAACGACCTACGCACACGCAGCTCAGTGCCAGCAGCAGCCACGTGAGAAGGGGCAGCACCTTTCCCTTCAGAGACCTACCTGCTGGCCTGTCACACCACCACTGCTTGACAGCATCCGCTCCAAAAAGAAAAACCTCAGTAACTAACAGCACAAGCTATGCTTCATGTCAGAACTATCTACTCCAGGAAATCTGAAGGCATTTCTTCGTTTCAACACCACGTGTGGGCCAGCGTTACACGGAACAGAGACTAAAGATAATTCCCACCCAAACCATCGGTTTTAGGCACTGCACAGAAGAACTACTTTGAATAGGGCTGCGGTGTAAATAGGTGTCTAAATGTAAATTCACTGCTGGGTTTGGGGAGTAAGATTTACAAAGCGTTATTTTCATGAGGGCTTGAAGAGAGGTCTCTGTTGGCATCATTACTAAGAACAATTTCAAAGACATTGGACAAAATAGTTAACAGCATTGTGATGAAGAGTGTGAAGACCTAAAGAGAGGTGAAAGGCAAGAAAAGTGTTCAAACACTACCTGTAAGAGCAGGTACTACTCCTACCATGAGCCTTTTGAGGGCAGCCCAGCCAGAACCCTTGCTGAGCGAGGCATCTAAGTGCAAATTCACCCCTTGCCCATCTGTCTGGCAAGGATCTGCTCCAGGTCTCAGCCCAGACAGAGCGCCAGCCTGGGGCAGCTCCCACCCAGGAGCCTTACTACGCACCCAGGGGCCTTACTACTCGCACTTGCACTCAGCAGCAGAATTTGAGGCTTGTGTTTTACCTGGATACCCGAAAAAGGTGGATCTCTGCAGAAGCGCTGCTCCAGAGAAAACATTAAACTGCAGTCAGCAGAAACGTTAGTCCAA
Source organism: Nettapus auritus (assembly GCA_011076525.1). NCBI lineage: Eukaryota > Metazoa > Chordata > Aves > Anseriformes > Anatidae > Nettapus > Nettapus auritus. The sequence goes on from CM021770.1 coordinate 30,723,368, forward strand.
ATCCTGGTTGTGGATTTGAATGTATAACACCACCCAAGCCTGGTTTAACATACTAAGTTCCACTCGTTTAAGAGAAAAGAAGCAAGTGAGAACTGAGAACGCTGCATAATGTATTTCTTTTAACAACGTGGCAATAGAAGGAGGCGGCAGGTAGGAAGGCCTGCCCGTTAGAAGCACTCCACAGATAAAGGTCACAACGCTTTTATGACAAGCTCCAGCAGGTCTGCAGAGGAAATACTGGTGGGTTCCGCGTAACTTCCTAGAAAAGCTTCAATTTTATTCAAAAGACTCTTACAAGTATTATTTCATTCGATTTCCACACTTCGTTTCTGAAAATAAGCCAACCACAATGTTTACAAAGTTAAGAGTCCAAGGACTGCCCGTTGAACGATCACTATTTTCATTCTCCTATTCCAGACAACAAGCTCCTTTCAAGTTTCACCAGCTGCCACAAGCCGGCAATACCCCTTTATTTTTACAAACACACACACAAAGAGCAAGGGATGGCTCAAAGCAGTATCCTACAGTGAGAAACTCTGCAAGAACAACCTCAAGGCCAGGAAGGAAAGGAACCACAAACAGAAGGAAAGAAAGAATGAGAAAATATTGACCCTGTAAAAACATCTTTCATTTTTTTCACCATCTTCTTAGGATGACATCCTTAAAAGTTTTCCCTGCACTAGGTGTTCAAGATTTAAAAGAAATTCGTCCAACAGCCTCCATTTCCATTTGCAAGGCAAGGATGATTCTAAAAGATGAGCTTCACTTCCTCGAGACTGAAGTTTCTGGGAAGTGACACAGATATTTTGTAATAAGGCATGCTAGAATGCATGATTTTATCCAACTGCAGCAAGTTTGATTTCTCTCCCTGCCCCACCCGAGTCTGATTCAATGGAAAGGAAGCCAATATTCTCCAGTGATTTATATTTCACAAGTAAAGCTAGAGAAGCAACCGATGCTTTTCCGCGCACCAAAAAGTTCAAAAGAAAACCTGCGCAAGTCAAATGCAGCAGTGAAATCATTTAGGTGCAAAGGAATATGCATGAGCTTCGTGATAGCCTAGATATTTCAGCATCACAGCTGTAACTGAAATATAGCCTGCTGCAAGCTATCAAGCAGAATGGCAAAAACACTAAGATTTAAAAAAGAAAAAAGTTAAAAAAAAATCCAGGAGTAGGCACACACTGCCCACAAAAGCAGTAAGAAAAACAAAGTCAAGTTTTCTGCAAGGCTCAAAAAAAGATGCTAGAAAGGTCAGAGGCACAGAAAATGAAGAATAGAATCACAGTAAATATCAATGATACCATTGATTCTGTTATGTGAGGCAGCTTTACCTGAAAACATACTCAAACATTTACTATAGTTGCACAGAAAAGCTGTCCTTTTAAAGCTATGGCTAAAAAAGCAAGGGATGAAGGCATAGGTGTAAGGGAATCCAACCTACTGCCCACTAAGCAGGCATTGGTCTGTCAATTTTCTGTCACTTACTCAGTCAATAAAAACAAGCAAGAAAGCAGCAGGACATCTCTTGGAAGTTTTGATTATTTCACCTCAAGAGTGAAATATATGAAGCTTTACTGCTTGATCAGCAATGCCCACTACAATCCAAAAGTATTTTGTGCAAGAGTAGAAACTGCAGACACGTGCCTGACACTAATTTACAATCTCGTAGCCACCACCGTAGCTCCAAGCTTCTCTTTTCCTCAATTCTCACACTCGCTTGCCGAGGAGACTCGCTGCACCCCCTGCCCGAAACATCCTCGCACACCTTAGCAAGTCCATGAATCTGCAGCCTTCAATTCTTTCCTGGGTTTAGCGATACGTTTCTTCGTCTGCACGAAGACTGGTTAGCAAAAGAAATGTTCAACTCCTTGTTTTTTTCCTGACACAATCTGTCTATGCTGTGTTAAACTGCATTATGCAACAGGGGAGGCAGAGATTTAAGGGATATGCTGCCACTCACAGCCTCACGTGCCCATCCGAAATGAGACTGGCATTAAATACATTCATAATCACCCTTGCTTGAAAAGGAGGAAAAAGGAAAGCCAGGTTTCCCCCCACAGTTAGGATATGCTGCAATTGCTAGCAAGAAGAGGTTTCCCTTAACGTACTAAAAGCTCTGATTTCCTCCCATATGACCTTTACAAATATTTTGCTTAATAGCATTGCTTTATAAATCCTTGGCTATGATTGAATCGAATCCATGTAAATAGATTTAGTTGTAAGCTGGAAAATTGTCTTCCATTGCTCTAACCCGAACAAAAGCTATTAAATGAGCTGTGCACTATGATACCTGATTTCTGATTTTACTTCTCCGTCTCACTCAAATCTCAAGGGAAGGAAAACTGCATTTGTCTCCCCTAGAAAGATTTTGAAGTTTCTGTCTAATCTTCTTCCTCCTTTAATGCGCAAGCTGAATTACACCAAAAAATGGCCTGCTAGAATGCTTTGGTCTGCAATTAAAAACATGAGCAAAAGCAATAAGCTGCAAGTAATTAAATACTATGATATAGGCAACGGATTTTTTTTGTTTGTTTTGGAGGAAGAATCTGGATGGGGAGACCAACCGGAATGTCACCGTAGCTCCAATTTACCACAGACAGCACTGCAGGAAACTGTCAGCCATCTGTGCTTTTACGGCTCACCTGCAGGACAACCTAACCCAGCTGAATACTGCTTCATGCTCTGCTTCGTGACACAGGCAAGGAAGGAGCCCTTCTTCTGACAGGCCTCTTCCTGCAGAAGAGAGCAGACAACTTTCTTACTGAGCTCAAGCCTGACAAGCAGCTTCTGCGGGCACGCTCTGCCACTGGGAAGACGCAGCAGGCAGGAGAATTTGCACACTGCCTCCCTGCTCACTGCATGTTTACCTCCGAAGTGACCTCTCGCTTCTTCTATATGTGGAAATTAAACAGAGGAGATCGAGGGGTCCACCATCAGCATCAGGATTAGAGCACGTGGGACCTCTGCTCAGCACCTGTACTACATCACCGGACTTGTGTTCTTCACGTACACGCACCATCAACACTACCAACAACAGGAAAACGTGCACAAAAGCTCTACTGAACGCAATACCTCACCTAGTTTTGTGTTTTACGGGGCTTTTGATCTTCTTTTAACAAATGCTGAATATCACTAAGACAGCTGTTGTGTTGGTAATGTCACGGCTGGAGAAGTGAAAACAAGAACCCAGAAGCCACACATGCAGCAAAACCACGCAGAGCTTTCCCTTCTGCCCCGATAGCCCTGGGCTAGCTGGAAAGTCACCTTCCCACCTGGGGAAGGTCCAAAGTTCGCAAACACTTTCATTCTGGAAAGTGAAAGGAAGGAGGAAAGACTCGATCTCTAAATTCTGAACTGGGAGTTGAGCAGCTCACGTCAGCGAGGCCAAGTGACATTTCATTTCAACCTTCTCCAGTGTTTACGAGCCACGCTAAGGTACCTGGGCCCTGACAGCAAGGCCGGCAGAGAGCCAGGAAGCTGAAGGAATCTGGGAGCCTTGGCTTCAAAGCAGCCGGCCTTGGCAGCGAGCCTGGAGCCAGGAAACCCAGGCGGCCACGGAGCCGGGAGCCTCGACTTCTGCCTTCTGGTGGGCTCAAAGGCTGAGCTGCTGAGGAGCTATACGGGTGGGCTGGCGTGGAGGGGGAAAAATAGAAGAGAAAGAAGAAAGGTGCGTTTCCCATCAAAATTTCAGCATGGCAATTGCATTGCTAGAGTTACAGGAATGTATTAGCCAAATTCAAGCTTTCTGAAGGGCCTATTTTGCCTAGAGAAAGAACTTATGTAAATACAAGCAGAATCAAAAGGAACAGCACAGAGACCTTCCCTTCCCTTGCCCTTAGCTCAGCAAACCACATAAAATCCCAGTATTTGCCACCACTGCTGTTAAAAACTAGACTCAAGATGGTTTGAAACTACTTTCTTGGCTCAGCCCATCCAGCACTGTTCTCAGTAGGCCCTCGGAGGCCAGCAGGTGCTGTGCACGTATCTCCACTGCCCCAACGGGTTTCACATATGGGTCTGCAGCATTTATTTCTGCTGCTGTCAAACAGCCTGGGCTATTGTGTTTTGTTTTTTTTTTTTCTACGGAAAAGAAACCTGCCCGAGCTACAAGCTTAGGGCGAAGCCACCTTGTCCCCGCCGTGCCACCCTGCCTGCACAACACCCGTGCGAGCACCGTGCAGGGAGGGCTCCGCACCGTGCAGGGAGGGCTCCGCACCCCGGGGACAAGCACTGCGAGCCACCGCCTCCCCTCAGCCCCCCGGCCCCCGGGAGCAGCCCCGGCGGGGCCCACTCACGGAACTTGGAGGTGGAGGCGTTGATGTTGATGGCGGCGGCGATGGCCCCGGCCGCAGGCCCGGCCGCCCCCCTGTGCGCTCCCCCCGGGCTCTCTCCGCCCCGCAGCACGCCGTTAGCCTCGGCCGCCCCAGGCAGCGGCGGGGACCCGGTGGGGCCGTGCAAGAGTCGGTCCCCGAGCAGGTGCCGGCCGTATCCGCCGCCGGAGCCCCAGTTGTTGTGGTTCTGGTCGTCCATCGCGGCGTCTCCTCCTCCTCCTCCGCCGCCTTCCTCCTCCATGCTCTCCTCCTCTTCCTCCATCTGGCCGCGCTCAGCGCTCGCCGCCCATGGCGGCCGCTCTCGGCTCCGGGCACGGCCCGCGGCGCCCGGCCGCGTAGTGCGGAGCAGGGCAGGGCAGCCCGACACTTTGCGACGGCGAGGCTTCCTCGGGGCTCGCTGGGAAGTGTAGTTCGTTCCGGAGGGGTGGCCCCGCCGCCATTAGGGGGTGGGGAAGATGGAGGAGGTCCCCGAGTTGGGCAGGGCCTCCGCCAGGTCCCCTCAGCGCTGCCCCGCGGGGTGATGGCGTTCCTTGCCTCCCCTCTGTGAGGGGGAGCCGGCAGGAGGCCTGTCTGGGGCTGTTTGTGATGTCCCGAGCTCGGTCACAGCTATAATAATAAATAAATTTTCTGCTTTTCTTCAAGTATAACTGCTCCAAGGCTTGTTCTCATTCGCAGTCGGAGGTTCTGGCTGCTTTGGTGGATGAAATGACACCAGGAAATGGTTTCTAGTGGAAACGAACTTCCACTATCTGGCTTTTCACTTTATGGTTAGAAAACAACAAAAATAAAGTTATTAAAAGCCGAGGTGACCAGCCTTCTCCCTATTTTACACATCACAAAGTTTTCTTATTTTATAAAAGCAGATGCCATTGATTTCACTGCACATCAGAATGGGTCTCTTTTGAGTTGAATTTGAACCCAATTTGTCCGTATTGCATTCTTTTCATTTGTGTTTCACCTAACAGTGTTTTCCTTAGATATAAAGATCAAACTGTGATCACCAAAGCTTTGTTCACACCAATGCACAGTGCTTGGGGACCAAAGGCTGACTTGGTGCACCACACACACATAGAGCCCGGGTGCGGGATTTGCACGCCTGTTGTGGTGCTTGACCTGTTGCTGCCTGCACCTTAAACACAACTGGAAAAAGGATGGGATTTTTTTGTTTCTGTTCGTCACTTTTGCTGCATCTTTTGCTGAGTAGGATGTGTGATAGCATGCAAATACCAGTAGAGTCACTTACGGTGAATATTAAACTTTGAAAGCCAAAGCAGTAAACCATTTTTAGCTTAGCTAAGTGTTGCAATTTTCTGATAATTACAAAGAAACACAAGTAAGGTTTGCATGTCTTTACTGCGTCAAGAAAGACGTGTTTGTGCTCTCAACCTGCAAAGCAACTCTGTTGTAGCCTCCTACTCATCCACTTCCTCTGATCTCAGCAGCAGCACTCAGGTTGCCAGTCTTTAAGAACGCCATGACCTGAGGAGAAATCAGGAACTTATCAGTACAGTTTCGTCATGATTAATTTCAGAAACTCTCATGTTAACATCTATAAACAATAAAAAAAAAAAAAAAAAAAGGCAAGACAAACACAGTATTTTTCAATTCTAAGATTTCTTATATTCTGTTTCATAGCCTCCTGTTGCACACACCTGTTATTGTTACTGTCTCTGCAATTTACTGGCCAGCTGGGGTCTTTTAATTTTCTTTGCCATGATCTTGAAAGGTACATTTCCTTTGTAATCCATTTCACAACGTTCCTTGCACCATGACTACACTCACTGCACTTCCTTGTGGCAGAAATCCAAAAAAGCTTGGGGAGTACTTCGCTATGGCGTTCTCTGTGTAGCCTCCTCTGTTGCCTTATGCAATGAGCTGTCTCATCTTACAAATTAAACAAGGAGCTCTTTCTTGCCTCCCATACGGCAAGTGGCAAGCTGAAACAGTAATCTGTGGCTCATGCTATTTAAACACGACTGCACGCCGATAAAGGCGCTGTCAAATATTTCATCATTAACGAAGCACTTGGTTTTGCATGCGCTTCAGACTTGTCCGCATTGTTTCCTTTTTTCCTCGTCAGTGTGTGAAAGTTTGACTTAGGCTTAAACACGATCTTTGCAAAATTATATTTTGCAATGCCACAACAATAATTATTTTCAGTATTAGTTGAGAACACCACATACAAATGCAGTTCTGATAAGAGCTTCCAGAGCATCTTCACATCTCCATAAAATCCCTGGAGATGTGTGACTTGTATTTATTGTAATTAGCTCGTTGGTAGGCTATTAGTACTTTAGCCCACAAAGCAACATGCTGATGTCAGATCTGCAGCAACACTTTCATTTCAAACTCCTGAATCCATATTTAATTATCTAGATGAGTATCTGCTTCAGCTTCTCTTATTCTCTTGCTTCTTTCCTTTTTCCTTTCCTTTCGTGGAGGTAGCAGGTAAAAGTTATATGGAGTCTATTGGTAAAGGATATGCACAATGCTTCCTGCTATTGACGATAAACAGTATGAGATGAATAAAATTCTTATTTTAAAATAAATCATTTTTTCCTTATTTCCCAAGTGCACAGTCCACTGAAGTCAATAGGAAAGTTTTCATTGATTTAAATGGGATTTCAATCAAGTCCTAACACAGCATGTAAAATGCTTCCCAGATTTATAGCTCTGGCTCTAAACACCATAGGAAAAAGGAAGATAATTCTGAAAAGAAAGAAATACAAATGCTAAGCAGAGCCTTAAATAGCATTCTGTCAGGAGGAGCATGAATTGTTGTTCTTTCAGTGGCAAATAAGACAGCCTTGTGCAGAATACTGATGGAGGATGGACAAACTACAAGGGATGTTCAAGTGTCTGTTACTTTTGAGACATATTTTGGCAGTGTCCAGGAGGTGACCTGCTCAGGCTCAGTGAACCACTCATCCCTCTGCAGCCTGGCAGTCTGGCAGTCCCCTTCCAGCAGTGACTAGCACTTGGAGCAAGCTGATCAGTGGAAAGTTTTCGAGCAAGTGCAGGCTACGTAAGGCAGGGTACGGAGAGATGACCCTTAGCATTTCTTTGACTATATACAGACTGCAAACACGGTCTGTCTCCTTATATTACAATCTTGTAGCTTATGTGATAAGGCCTTGAGAACTAAAGGCATATATGATTTAATGACTCACATTTTATCAGCAGTATTGATTTCTGAGTAGGAAGGAAACACAGCACAAGCTGAAATCCCAGCACAAGCTGAAATCAACAGCACAGAGAGAAATCATCCCTGCCATCTCCCACAGGCAGAAGAAATCCAAAGAACCACAATACTTCAGAAGTAAAGAAATCCCAGCTGCCCACTCCCCATAGCAGGGGCATGCTGATGCCCAGTGCCAGCCATGGGTGGAGGAGAGGAGCACCCACCCTCCATGCAGCCAAGGAACAGCAGTGTGCAAGCTGCTGGTCACAGCCAGACATGGTGCTCTAGGGACACTTATTTGTCCTTTCTGCCCCTGTGATGTACCAGAAACATATATAGGTATGTTCCCGCTGCACAGAGCAAAACAAAAATTCATAGAGGAAAATGTTTGCACCTCATATTAAGCATTAATGGAAGATGCTAATTCAAGAGAAATTAAATTAAACTTCAAATTGTCAGGGACGAATGGGAAGAGAAATATGGTTTTATCCCTGTGTTGTGACAGAGTCCAAAAATATCCCCCGATACTCCCAAGAAGTCATAGGAGACACACTGCATTCCGCTCACAGTTACCCTGGGGGTATATGCAAACCCTCAGCAGGATAATTTGCACAAGGGTAAATGGGAAACTTTTGCACTAGGTTTATGTGCATACCTGCTTATGTCCTTCAGCACATAAGGCTGCGTTCCTCCTCTCCAGCCATACAATGAGACCAGGACCCAGAAGTGTATGAAGCTGTTTATAATGCAGATATACTTTTCTCTGCCCAACCGTTAGTGTCAGCATTTTAATAAAAGCACAGTGACTGCTGAGATTTTTCCGACTTCTCCACTAGTGGTCACCTTCCCTGCATGATCTGTGCTTCATGGCAGAGCCCTGCCTGTACTAATAGGCCTTAATTACCCTGACCAGCCTCACCTTGCACCCCCACCCCACAAACTTTCTGCCCTTTCGTCCAGGAGCTCAGGGCTTATGGTTCAGCCCTTCCCTGTGCTATGTGTCCTGTTACCTCTCACTGCCAGATCTCCCTGTGTTACTTCCCCTCAAAAACAACTTGACAGAATTATTTGAATGTCTGTGTTGCTCAGCTCCTGGATGTGAGGACAGCTCTGTGTTCAGCACACGGGAACGGGCAGGAAAAAGACTGCAGAAAGGCAGAAGGATGGATGGTGAATGTATCCTGTAATTTTACAGCACTTGTATTTTGATCGTTGGATTCAGTTTTACAGCACTGACACAAAGCATAATTCTTTTAGCATAATCACACTGAAAGCATTTTTGTGGCATGTGATACAAGTTAATCCTTCTTACTATGGACATGCCCTGACTATTCTGTCCCATAAACCAATATCATAAGGAACTCACATTTAAAAAATAAAGCCTAATGGCTATTATTCATTTGGTTGTTTCTTGAGTCTTTTGTCAGCCAGTCCAAAAAGCCTGGTTAAAACCCCTGGACCAAGGGACTGCGTTTCTGGGCCATTGCCACCCAGGGCTCCCAGGACAGCACAGCACAACATTTTCCCAAATAACAGGCTTAGGCTGTTCATCAGCACTGGTGAACTCAACACAGTAAAAGGCGGCAGAGGACATTTCACTGAGGCTGTTTTTTATGGCATTAGATGTCAGCACGCTCCCTCGGGGCTGGCGGGGCTGTGCAGGTCATTACCCACACAAGTGCATCCAGTGGCACATACTTATAGGGTATCATTTGGTGATAAACACGACAGCCCCAGTTTTACTGAGGCAAAAGGAAGAGGCAAAACAGCATGTAAATTTTCTGCCGTTTCATCATGTTTTCTCATCTGATTTGCTCCATTATCTCCCGATAATCTGCCATCCTACGTCTCTACGCATGTGTGCAGGCTATTGTAAGCCCTCTAAAAGCCCACCATTTATCAAACAAGTGCTCCTTGACTAAAAGCAAAACGAAACTCAAGGCTTCTCAGAGCAATTTGTTTATTGTGTCATTAAGTATTTCATTTCTTTCTTACAATGTATTCAGAGAATATGCATGAGTCTGTGAAAACTTCAGTTCCAGTTAAACAAAGCTAAATAACAGAATACATTAGGTAACATTTTTCGAGAACCTGATGATGCTTTTTTTGCACTAATTTCTCTATGCTTTAAATCTTTGATCCAGGTTCCCCTTTCCACTTCGTAAGCTGAGAATTCAAATACAAAGAAGTAGTGAGGAAATTTTTTTTAAAGGGACATCACCAATACAGTTAGACATAAATGTATGTGTGGGAGTTTTATAGATTGTCCCCAGTTATGTGTAATGGCAGCATTGTGCTGGTTACAAAGAACCATCCATGTAACAAAACATTCTGGTTTGATTTTTCTTGCAAAATAATAATTAAAGATAAAAACAAAAACCCCACACAGTATAAACATTGATGGGCAGATCATCCTGCAAAGTGAACTGTCATTCGCCTAGAGGTGGAGCCAGTCATCTGCAGGGCTGAAGCACAGAGGAATGATGTTTTGTGAGCAAAAGAGCAGGAAAACTGAAAGACTCTAAGTCAGATATTGCCTTGAATAATGTCTGTATATGTGTGATACAGCATCACTACTAGTGAGTAGCATATTACTGGGGGTTTAGGATACCTGTGTGATAGCCACAAGACAATTTTTGGAAGAGAGACTGGGGAAGTGGAAGGAGGACGGAACAAGAACTGCACAAGAAAAGCAGTGCAAGGGGAAGAGAACAAGCAGGGGAAGAGAACAAGAATGAGCTGCATTACAGAGTAATTACAGCTGGCCTGAACCATCAGCATGCAGCAACAGAGCTGGCGCCTAGTCTTTGTTTTGTATTAGATAGGGTATATCAACTTCCTCATTCTTCGTATTTTCTCTGGAAACAGAAAAACAGCATTCATGGTTCCCCCTGCTGGAAAATAATGCATGCATTCACCACATCTAAGTTTTAAACTGGATCGCTATATTTCTATAAATATGAAAAGAGGGGAAATACTGGTCCATTAAAATTTTTAATTTCAAAAACCTGACATGCTAGGGAAGGCTTTAATGATAGTCTCTTTTTGGTTATCACAGTTACTGCCTGGTTTCTTGGTTTGCTTTTAACTCAGTACTTAGAGGAAGCTCTACCCACGTACCCTGTGGATCTGGTGCTGCTTCCCACTTTCCATTCTGCATTGGTCAGGGTTAGATCCCTTCCAAGATCTCAGCAGGCCAAATTGTCCCATCTGGGAAATACTTCAGGGTGAAAGGAATAATACAAATGCAAGAGTTTTTACAGACAAACTTAAAACAGAAATAAGAAATATGAGAGATTTTTTGTGTTCTTAGCCAAGGAACAAAGCCCCAGGCAGACACCAGCCTCTAGCCCACACGATTACTGTTATTACCAGAGCAGCAAGAGGCCCTGTCTTAATCAAGCTTCACAGTCAGTGCTTCATCCTCATTCCCCCAAATCAACCCAGTGCTTTGGCATCATTCACCAATTAAAATCTCATCCTGCCTGGTTTCCTTGCTCAGTCCTCTCTAATCTTCTTCCTACTTCAGCCATTTATTCCCTTCATCCTGTCTTTACCCACCCAGGTTCTGTTTGTGTCCCATGCCTAACTTGCTCTCCTCCCACCTCCGTTCCTGTCAGTCGTATAATCTCAGCACAGCAGACTAGAAGGTCATCTTCAAAGAGAGCCTTTGATTTCTCTCCCAGCTCACTACATTATCTCCTTCCTTTACCTGTTTTCTGGTGCGCAGTGCCACCCCCCTGCAATAAGAACAGAAGGAGAATGAGGCTTTTAAGGGATTCCTAAAACTCCAGCACCCTTCAAATCTTCATCTTCTGGTGCTACAAAAAAAATATCCGATCCATCCCTGTTGTGGTTGTTCCATGGTAATAAGCAACGTTAACAGATTATGCTTCAGGACAAGTAGTTTCTCTGCTCCTGTCCTTCCTGCAAGCAGCTCCTGACATTTTATTTCTAAGTCAGAGCCCTTTTCACTTGGTTTTATAGAGATCTCCTTTGAAGTCAAAGCAGAATTCAAAGACAATGCTCTTTCATCTTAATGCAGTAAAAGAAAAAAAAAAAAAAATGTGTTTTTCTGTTAAACAGCAATTTCTAAGTCATATTTCCTTCTAGGACAACTTTTGTTGGCAGAATTATAGTGGCAGCAGAGCTATCATAGCATTCCTGATGCTTTACATTGCAAACTCTACAAGTTTTACATACGCTTAAGCCTAGAACAGAGGGACTTAGCTCTTAAACAGCTTAATTCATTGGTGCAATTTCTTTGATATACACCAGCTAAAAATGCTGGATCCAAAGAACAAAGTGAAAAAGAAGATGCTACAAAACAACAAAGTGAATGGAAAACAATGCAGGAGCAAATATAAACAAAACAAGCTTTATTTACAGAGAATAATAGGGCATGGGAAAATAAACAAATCACTTCTCCTTATGTGTATTCATTACTGAGGCTTCAGGCATGTGAAAATTTTACTACAACACTCACTGCTGCAATGCATAATTAAGAAAAGCACAAGGAAACAAGGAAAGCTTCTTATTACAGCAAGAAATCTCAGCTGAATCTAACCAATTTTTCATATAACTTTCTTCAACACTTCTCTGTTGAGCTATAATAAGAATTACCATATTGTAGGTGAGCTTTTATGTGCTGCCTTATAAAAGAAGTTAGCTTCTATGCAAAAACAAATAAATCACTAAGGAGAAACTGGCTGAATTACACCAAATTATATATTTATCAATCTGTTACTTAAAGGAAAATAAATAAATAAATGAATAATTAGAAGTCTGCAATTAGCCTCTCTAGTGGGGTAGCTTCATAGACAGAAAATTACTCTAAGTTCCCTTTAAATGCTTCTTCTGTATGCAAAATAGGTAAAGAAAAGCCTGTGTGACAAAAATAAGGGGAATTAGGTCAGCTTCTGGACACATCCGACAGTGCAAATGCAGCAAATCTCTAGCCTATACAATTCCAAAATCATTTAAAGTCATTGTTTTCAGGTCAATTTTCCATCGCCCACCTTTTTTTTTCCCACCAGAGGCCAGAAATAGCACCTCATAATTTATCCTCTATGTCAGGTTTTGTAGCAGCTACCCCCTTCTGAGCTATCGAATGCAGTTTACTGCATCTGCTTTCCATATACACACTAGGATCGTATTTTGTCTACTGCATTCACCTGTCAAATATTGTTTAAGACAACATGCTTCAGATAATGCTAGGAAATGCTACATCCAAAGGACTACCCTTGTGCTTATAATTCAGTGTGTTCACGAACTGCTGGGAAAAGCTCACAGAACTTCATCAACCTGCAACACATTGCAATGAGCTAATGCTGCTAATTTGCATTTACGAGTTGGATGTCAGTTGGCTGGTAAATTTATAAGTTCAAAATAAACAGTTCCCTTGGACCCAAACATTCCAAATTTTTGCAAATAAATAAATAACAGTGGTGAAGCCTCCATGCTATTTTTCCAAACACCCAGTATCATGGCCTCTCTGGGAAATGCCTTGTGTGTCCCCAGAGCCTTCCCCAGTTCCCAGGTCAGGGGAATCCCCTCCACGTTCTGGCTCTTCAGAGATGAGACTCAGGCGTGACAAGCCTGTGTCCCTCCTCATTGTGACCTTGGTGCCCTGCTTTAACCAGGAACAAAATTAGGTTGCATGAGTCAAAAGAGAGTGGCTTTTGGACAGGTGTGTGTTGTGGGCAGTCAGGAGCAGGCCCAGGGCCCAGCACTCTAGACAAGGCCATGCTCTAGCAACGTGGCTGCTCTGTGCTTTTTCCTCAGTAGCTGTGGACAGGATTAAAAGAACAACTCAGGTGATAGAATCGTTCTCCTGAAGTTGAACCTCACTGAACCAGGTTATTTATCTGTTTCCACACTTTCACAGTTCGGAAGCAACAAACTGACAATTCCCATATCGATGTGTACACTGAGACTCAAGTCAATGGCAACTGGCACCCAGTGGTTTGTACACCTTTATGTCAGTATCTGCCTCTTCATCTTTCAAAAAGCAGAAAGAGCAGCCAGTCTGAGCTGGAATTCAGCTGGCTTCATGATAAAAAGAGAAGAATTCCCTTGAAGAGGTAAGTATTCAGCCTCTGCTTTGTTCAGCACCACCTCCTGAATAGCAGGAATTAGATTTGAAAGGTATGCTCTTTCGAGCAGCTCTTGAATAGGAAAAACTATAGAAGACTGCACATATTTACAAAGAAAGAATGTGCTCTTCTCCACTTACTGATCCCATGCTCAAAGAGCACCGAAATCACCTCCTGCAGGTGCCAGGGTAGGAGAACAAAACAAAACATAAAAAGAAAAATGGATATTCTGGTAACTATGGAGAGGCTACGAGAAAAAAATCTAGGTCACTGAAAACAGGCAAAGCACAGGAAATGTTTTCTATTTCCACTCCCCTCCCTTCTCTACTCCCCCCAAAGCGTAAATAGTTCTATGCTGTGATTCACTGGAAAGCTTCTCCTTCCCTGCTGAATACTGAAAGAGAATATAATTGCTTTTTCCACATACCAGTGATGAGGAGAGAGACCAAGATACATTTTCTACATAAATGTAAAAGCCTATTTACAAAAAGCAATATTTCATTCATTAAAATTACTCCTGCAGGAGCTGGAGAGCTTCTAGCAGAAGTGACATCATCTCAGAACAAGTACTGAAAGTCAGATAAATAGAAATCACCTCCTCTTACTTTTGTACAACAAAGCCTACTTTGCAGCTTAACAAAATCTGCCTTTTATTTTCTCACAGTTGTTGCAGATTTGTTGAAATACCAGCCTACAGTTTGTAAGTACATATACCTATGTATAATAATACTAATATATTTTTATATGTGGACTACATACACAATAATAATAAAATTGTCCATTATTCCAGCTGTGACCATATAATTTCCTTTTGAAATATTTCATCTTTTATAATTTCTTGGATTTTGAGTGTGTAGATTTAAACAATATTGGGCTAAATATATATTTGTTACACCACTGCACACTTGTCACACCACGGCAATCAACAAACAGAATGAGATTAGGCTTCAGGGATACTTTTTCAACAATGAATGTATGTAATTAGGGGTTGTGGCCAGTGAAGGGAGCAATGGACTCTCTGTTACAAGCTTCTTTACTTAGCAAACCTGTCAGTGGATAATGCATGCTGGCTTACAACGCAGTGGTCCTTTCCAGCTCTGAAAACCTGTAGAAGTGCTCTCTGCTGATAACGTCCTCTCGGTATGCACTCTTGCACACAGTATCAGCAGCAGACCTGCTAAACCTCCCAGGCATCCATTCCAGGAGACCTTGCATCATGTTAAATCCCAGAGCACTCATGAAACTAAAACAATGGTGTGCCCTTGGTCAACAGCCGTTTGCTCACTGTCAGTTCACTCCCTGCAAGAAAGGCATCACCCAACAGCAGAACCCAGTGCCTATCACACAGAGGTACACGACGGGAAGATGAAAGTGATAAAAGTCAATGTGTACTTGTTTTTTTTTAAGCACCAAACACTCACAGAGCCAGAGATGTCCCTTTGCCTAGGATACACCTAGCTGTACAGCAAATGCAACACATCAATTGCTGATGTTATCAAAGGAAATAGCATTTTCAGCCACATGGGAAATATGTCAGCAAAACAAATGGATTCAAATAAACAGCAGCAGAAGGCACATAGAAATATTGATTCATGGCTTTTCATCCACTGTCCTTTTCAAATGGTCCCTTTCCAGCACTCAGGCTGCTGTGATAAATGCCTCCTCCCCTTCCTGTATTCTTCAGTACTGAGAATACACTTTGTGTGATTTTTTTGAGCAAGGAGAAAATAATAGAGGGAAAAAAAAAAAAAAAAAAAAAAGAGAGAGAGAGAGAGACCTATACTTAGTGATTCTGGTTTTGAGCCATTAGTTTGCCCTGCTGTATCAGTCACTGCTTTGCACATCTCCCTAATACAACAATGGTTGATTTGTATCAAGGAGCTTCTCAGTAAAGGCAAGGTGTTTAAGAAAAATACTGAATAAGCGTCATTAAGAGAAGAATAGTAGTAGGAATGCATCAGAGGAAACAAGATCAAAATCACTCTAAAGTGAGCAACAGCGGCAACTGGAAAAGTCCTTCCCATTCAGACAGGTCACTTATTCAATCCCAGCCTAAATCAAAAGTGAAAATTAGTCCTCTGTAGCTGCAGAAAAGAGAGATGAGAGGTCTCTCTACTGGGTTTCTGCTTGACAGACAGCCCCACCATGAAAACAATTACTGTCAGTTCTTGCAAAGGACAACACAAGGTTGTAGCTTCAGCTAATTCATTCAAAACATCTGTGGGGAAAAAAAAAAATTGTTATCTTCATTTTTTGAATCAACCCCACTTCCACAAGTACATTTGTGGCACCTAACAACAGAAGCACAGAAAGGATGTACAAATGGCTTTTGTGAGCTGCTGGTCTGTGA
Source organism: Nettapus auritus (assembly GCA_011076525.1). Taxonomy (NCBI): domain Eukaryota; kingdom Metazoa; phylum Chordata; class Aves; order Anseriformes; family Anatidae; genus Nettapus; species Nettapus auritus. The sequence goes on from CM021770.1 coordinate 30,739,328, forward strand.
ATGGACAAACTGAGCAATAGCAGAGACCTAGGGCCTCCGAAACTTGTGTGAAGGGGCAGCTGTGGGTCTACCAGCAAAAGTGCCCTCTCCTGCTATCCCATCCAGCCACCCCTAGGGAGCACAGCTTTCTTTGGTGTTTGCAAGCAGACAGGATTTAGCAGAGCCACCGATGCCAGTTCTTCACAGAAACATCATCTGAGGCTTAAATTAGCTTAAGTGTTTGAGGAGTGCCATCAAAACCTTAGGGCTACCCTTCAGCACACCTCATGGTCTGGCTTCTTGAAGCAGTGCTGTGCTGCCCACTCAGGTCTTCCCAGCCAAGATAATTCATCTTCAGAATGGAGGCAGCAAAGAGACATTGCTGGTCCAGTCCCTGCACCCAGCTCAACAACTCGACAATCAGTACAGGAAGGCAATCCCATAGCAGGGAAGGAACGCAGTGCTTATCCACACACACACTCTAGTTGCCCTTTTTTACAGCCATAAAAATGTCACTATGATGGCATGAATAACCGCCCTGATGAATTTCAGGAGTTTCAACACATCCTTTAAAAGCAGAAGTCATTAGCAAGTATCTGTCTGGCCACTGACAGCTGAAACAGTGAGAAGACTGATCATTTAATAACAGTTAAGGTTAAATATATTCCTGCAGTTTATCATCATTCACTCTCCCTAAATGTGTGACATGAAGAAGGAAACACTGAGAAGGACACTGTGAATTACCCAGTGTGGCAGATATAGCCATCAGCAGCGAGCTTTAACATCAAATCAATTTAACACAGGAATGTGACAAACAACGCCAGGGGATCATCATATGGCATTAAAGTTCCCATAATATCAGCCTCTCATGTATGCAGTATATCGGAGGCAGCTCCTCAGTAGTCTGTAATGGCCCACCTGCCACTGCAGTGATATATGCACTGTATATTAAGGACATGAAACAGGAATCGTGCATGATACATCTTTTTTTTTTTTTTTTTTTTTTTTTCTTTGTTTGTGGCTTGGGGAAGTAAGATTGCAGCAGCCTGTCTGCCAGGATAAAATAGTGTTTTTAGGGATTTCTTGGTATAAACAAGGGTGTAATTTGTGAATAAAGGGTTTGTTACATCGGGAAAAAAAAATGGATATTCAAGCTCCCACCACGGGTCAGTGAAAGAGAGAAGCCCAGTTTGTGTACGGCCATCTCTTAGCCATCCACAAGCTGATTTAGATTTCAATTGTGGGCCTATGGACTGCTTTACAGTGGAAACTCTTCCTATAAATTACAAGTGTGAGAGTACCCTGAGACCCTGGGCAGCCACGTTAGAGTTCAAGGTTCATCTCAGAGTCAGCAAAAGCAACTTTAGCTTTTCCTGGGGACTGTTCACAGCACTTCAGCTCCTTGTGTAGCCAACAGAGAGAAACAAGTCAGGTACTGACGGGGAGATTTAGGCATGAAAAGATTATGACTGGGTCCTTAACTGCCACCCACCAAAACACACGCATTTTTTCCCCCTCCACGCCTTATTCCTTATTCAGGGGACGACGCTGGAAGAGTGAAGTTTGCCACAGCTCCCAGGCCGGAGCCTTGCACACCCCCTGCTGGTTACGGCGGCTGATGGGTGCTCTCCCGCATCCCTGCAGTAAGATGAACTACTGAACTACCTCATACCAGCAAAGAATCAGGGAAATTAAACTCAACTTGCAACTCAACATGGCTTTTACATTGGAATGCCAGTGCACAATAACAAGGCAAAAATAACAGCTATGTCTGTCACCTCTGCAACAGCAGGCAGCTTCTTGGTCCAAGTTTCCTGTGCAGTCATTTATAGCAGCACACAGCAGGTGGAAGCCGTTGCTGTTCTGATCTGGCAGCATTTTACACCCACTCTGAATCAGTGTAAATCACTATAAAGAGGTACAGTGTAGGAGAGCCAAACATATAGCACAAACAGTCTCTTTAAGATGAGCATTTGGGATCAGCTACTTTCCTTGCTTACCACTGCATACCTGCAAATAAAATGAGTCTGGGTGGGGAAATGTAATTTGGAAATGCTCTGGAGTGCTGACAGAACAGAGGTATCGGTTTTGGTATTAGCAGGCGTCCAGCTGCAGCACAGGGCAGGAGCAGGTGAAAATCCCAGCTCCGGGCTGCACATCACCTCCCAGTCAGCTCACCTTTCCGTGGTTGTCTGCCGCTCTGGGAAGGGAGAGAGGCAAATTCACTCTTCTTGTTCCCAGCAAATTTGCATCTGCCATTCAGAATCTATGTTTTCTTATTACAGCACTGACAAAGTGACAGTGATAATTAATCTTACTGTGTACGAAGCTGATTGATATCAAGCAGAATTAAACTACTGTAATCAGGTTAGGCAGCTGCAGATGTGTGAAGTGCTACACTTTATCAAATTCTGCAGGCACGCAATTTGATTCTGCAAAACAAGAAAGAGCAAAACTATCGAGATAGTGGATAGCCAATAATAGGACATAGAATTTCATGAATGCTTTTTTTTTTTTTTTTTTTTTTTTCTTTAGCTCTTAAAAAGTGCCACACTTGCCAGCTGTACACAAGGTGCCATGACATGCTAATACTGGCATATCAGAATAGTCTAAGTAGGCTTCACTGGATGTGCTCCATGTTCAAATCAACATGGGCACACACCGACAAGTCATGAGACAGCAGATCTTCAGAGCTGAAGGCTCCTTAACTTGGATAACAGGAGTAAATGTGCAGATCTATAAGGGTGTGAAGTAGTGCTGCTGAGGGGGATGCTGAAACAGAAGCCAGACTCAACAAGGACAATCTCTCTGTCAAAGGCTTTCAGTGATCGATGTCAGCTGCCATCACAGGGGGAGGAGGGACAACCACAACATGAATATTTGATTAAATTAGGCCAACCTGAAGCCTCTGCCAGAGCGTGTGATGCAACGTGTTTTCTCTGGGACACAGGGTTTTTCTTTCACAATGGATTACATCTTTGTCTTGCTTCACTGGTTTCTGTTTCTTCCTGAGCTGAACACTTTTGGCTCTCATAACAAAAGGCAGGGCTTGTCAGTGCTGGAGACTCCTGGCCTCCTCTGCCAGCTCTGCAGCAGTCCTGTCCCTCCTCAGCGTGCTCCCCACCAAGCCCTCATGGCAAGGGTGAGCAACTGGCTGAGCTCTCAACAGCCAGCGGAGCTGCTGCATCCTACAGGACTAAATGCTCTCAGGTTTTTATTTGATGCACCTTACGTAGCTGAGGCAGGCAGCCTAGGGACTGTCTATACAAAATTTACTAAACCCTTGGCATTCATTCCCTTTTTACTCAAGATGCTTTACATTTACCCAGATAATAAATCTCCTGTACTGAATCAGCACAGATCCTGAACCTGAGAGGCATACCCCAACCTGTCCGCTTCATCTCCTGTTTCAAAGATTTTTTCCAGACTAGCCAGTCCTTTATGGCAGATGCCACCAGAATTGAAGGCCTCTGGTGCTGAAACTCCACTGATCGTGCTGCTAAGCACATCGCCCTGCCCCAAACATGCAACCACAAAGCAAGATGTGCCCACCTGTCCTCCTCACCCTCTTCTCCCACAGCATGGAATCAGACATTTCTAATTCATTGAGGCAAGAAAAAATTGTAAGTAGAAGTGGGTCAGAGAGGAAACTCCTGTCCTCCCTAAGGATAATTTCCTCCCTAATCTCCTTAAACTGTGCATGGCAGCATTACTGCATGTGTTTCTGCCTTTGAGAGCAATACACTAGTGCTGGAAGAGACCTTCTAGGTTGCTGGGACTCACTCCTGCTCTCAGAAATAGCTCTTCCATGTAAAATTGCTCATAAATCGTTCAAACTCTTTCCTTAAACTAATTAAGTCTGTGGCATCTGTTGCAAGGCCGTATTCCTCTAATGCCTGAAAGCTCTCTGCCAGTTTCCAGCCACTGTTCATTTTGCAGCTGGTTTGTGCTCATTTGCTCTGTTTACCTCCTATCAATTCCATTGAGTGACTCCTTGACCTCATATTATTTAGTGTTTCATTGTGCTCCTTCATGCTCCAACACCAACAAAGAGGAAGTGCAACCACGGTAAAACACATTCAGAGAAGAAAGGAAGAATCATAGAGCTCTAACCAGTTATGCAGGGATGGAGCTAACGTAGGTAACAGCCCACAGCTCTTGCTTGATGGAAGGTCATTTTTCATTCATGCTTCTCCCTTCTCTCCAATTAATAGTATCTCCCTCCCAAAGACTACCAGACTGGACAGCACACAAAAGCAGGTAAAAGAGAGACAAAGCTCTTAAAATCAAGCAGTTTCATCCTTGTGAAACATTCCAGGTTTGACTTTCTTGGCTTTCAGGGCACTTGTTTTCAACACCTCCTCTTTCAATAACCAAGAATCAAACTTTCCAAAGTCTTTCATGGAAAAGCTCCTAAAATATATCACATAATGGCCTTTCATATAAATAGAACCAAGGCAATGGAAAATATCTTCTGGGGCAACAAGCAAAGAGGTAACTTAACAGAGAACAATTACAGGCCTAGGCTTTCTGCTGCTAACAACAGAAAGTTTATTTAACTGACACATGACTGGAAAATTGACCAGAAAATGTTATAAAATATTTCAGCTTATCTGAGAGCAAGCGAAACAGCTTCATATACAGTTGTACCACCCTTTCTAGGCTAAAAGCAAATAAATGCTCGGTGATTAATTCCACAAGTACAAAACCATGAGGAGGTACAGACTCTGACCATGGGGCATTTAAGTATCTACACATACCTAACTTGGTTTCAGATGAATTCTTGTGAACAGGTCAAACCCCTTTCGTTCTTACATTTAAAAATTTTGAGAATTTTTGAGGTTGCACGGAAAAACTCAAAAATTATTTTTTTAAAAAAGAACAAGCAATTATTGGTCTCTTTATTGGATTATGCTCTAGCCTCTTGTTGTGTTTGGAGCTACTGCTGGTTTGCACCAACACAAGGTGTTCAGGAGCAAAGTGAACAGGGAGAAGGCTGCCGTGACTGCTTGCTTTGCTTGAAGACAAGGGGGTGCCAGGGCTCTAGGAGCCCAGCAGAACTGGGCAATTGTTCTGCACAGGTTGTCCCAGTTTTGTGATGAGCTGGTGCTACTGATGAGCTGCCGGAATGGGAGATCAGACCTTACTTATTCCCAAAAGTACAGGAAATAAAACAGTGCTGGTCGACTGAACTATTTCACAGATTCCAGTGTTTACGCTGGAAAAGAGAGTTGTTGGTGTGTTTTTTTGTTTGTTTGCTTTGTTTTGTTTGCTTGTTTTTCCCTGATAAAAACATGCTAAGCCATTCATTTTCACATTTTCAGAACAACTACATTTCTGTGGGAAGATTAAAAAGTTGGAGAGGAGGGTGAGAGGGGGATCAACCCTCAAACATTTTCCTCACACATTCTTAGCTCGGTCAGCAAACCAAAAAATCAATTCTTCACCCCTTTCTAATGCTCAGGGTCACTAAATGTGAAACACATTCTTTTGCAGTAAGTCATTCCTCATAAAAGGCATGAAACTCCATGGGCAAATGGCTTTAGTGTAGATCTGAAGACATACAAATCAAAATTAAACCAGTGTCCAGCAGACCCTTTTACCCTCAAAATTTGAAGGGGGATGATTTTCTAGAAGCTAGTGCATATGTGGGTTAACTTGTTCCATGGGTGTTATGATGACTATATTATGTTCAGCATAAATAGCATTTTACTGTAGTGGCTTCTGTACAGAGAAAGGAATTGGACATATTTCAGTGAAACATTTTGTTAATCACCACTATTTTCAGGTTAGTTTAATCAACAGAAAAATGAACATTTCTGCTCTCAATGTGCCATTTTCTTTCATTCCTCCCTTCACAGAAGGGGCATGTACATTCATGTAGAGAGGGGGACAGCAGTGTGAGCAGGTCCCCTGTGTGCCTGCCACTCTGGAATGTCAGCAAATGCTTAGGGGATGGAGATGTAGCAACAGACACAGCCCCTGGGCCTCCTGACCACCAGCTCTCAGACCCAGCTCCCTCCATTTCAATGTCTCATGTATTCTTCTAGCAGTAGTTCCCATGCCTCCTGATATTAGGAGGTAGAGGGCAGGCATTACTCCTGGGAGTTCAAGTGGGTCAGGGAGTCTGGCTCCACTTCTTGCTTTAGTCCAGCCAGCAGAGCACTCACCCCACAGCTCACTCCCTCTGCGGCATCCCTGCAGCTGAGCAGTGACTTATCCTTACCCACAGGCACGCACACATGCTCAGAACAAAGCTGGAGTTGCAACTCCATCGTGCAGCTTTGTCACAGCTGTCACTAGTTTGGGAAAAAGTAATGAAACTCCTCTTTAATTTTGAGCTAACCACTGAGCAGCGTGTTAATTTTCTGGGTCAGCATCCTAGGATTTTCCTTTTCCTAGCATGCTGTTCAGCACTCTCCACTCTTTGACATCATGTACAACTTCTATAGCAAGAGAGAGCTTAATCCTCTCTGAAGTAATTTCTTTCTTCTTTTATGACTGGAGCCCTGGACAGTCTGTTATGCTTCAGCCCCAGCGATATATTTAACTCAGCCATCTTGTTCATTCTTCATCTCAACTACAGCTTGGCTAAAAGGAAAAAAAAAAAAAAAATGCAGTCATGAATAAAATACCAGGACGAAAGTCAAATTGTTCAACATGCTTTTAGGCAAATCGCAGCATCCTGGAAAGGAACCGGTTTTCTGCAATGTTCTTTGTTCCATACAGCTTACTGCTCAGGGGTGAAGTGCAAAAGAGTTAAAAAGATACATCCTGAAGAATGTAAGAAATGGGGCAGAATTTGGAACAGATTTCACTACACTGTACATAGCTCAATGCTCTTCATGTTAATTCTGACCACCTTTTCAGAAGTGGGCGCTCATTTTCTTATATCCACAGGATGCAGCCACAGCACGATGAAGAGAAGACCGTGAACTAGGGCTGCCTTATTCTGGCATTGATCATATGGCTGTCCTGTCTCATCTAGATCATGCGCATACAGCCTTCACCATCGCAAGGAATGACCCCAGTACACAGTATTCACAGCCCTGAAACATCTTAAGAGCAAGAATGAGGTGTGATAGGTTTTTGTCTCAGCATCAACCTTCAGCATCTTTACAGCTTATTTAAAACTGTTTTGTTCATCTTCAGCATAGCCACATTGTCCTGAGACATGTAGTGCTTGCAGTGGGGGAAAAGAAGACAGCTTTTTCAGGTATCTGTGCATAAAATGAGGCTCCTACGTACAAACAAAAGTACATGAATGTAAATACTCTGCTCCTCAGGAAGATGGTTGATCCAGATATTTTTTTTTATGATCTGGGGGCAAAAGTTGCCAATTCTGCCTCCCTTCAGCTGGCTTTCTAAAGATGACATTTTTATTTTCTGTTTAGCCTGAGTGCTCACAACTGAGAAGCTCCAGGTTTTAGCCTTTAAAATGTTGGTGTGATTGACAACCCACAGAGCAGACACCTGCACGCACACATGCTTACAACACAAATGTTCGGATAAGTCTACATTCGTAAAAATGTAATGTGCTGAAAAAGTTCATCAGCAGTGATAATTTGGTAACAATCTGCTCCATTTCATACTTTTCTCTTGGTGACAGCACAAACTCATGCAAATCTGCGGCGTGTTCCCAGCAATAGAAGGGGTTCACATACACATTGGCAGCAAATGAGGAATTTGGCTTTCAGACCTAGAAACAAGTGAACTTCAAAGCCACCCACAAAGGCATGGCACATGCATTAACAAAGTTTCTGCTCCCCATGCACCAAGCAAGAACTGCTTTTCCCTGACCCTTTTTGACTGTTGCCCAAACCTGGAATCAATGCCAAAGCCACTGATTACAGAAAAGCACTAATGCATTTGTTTACTGGCCGGTTAAAGGAAGAGCAAACTCCTTTCACATTTTACACTTCAGATCAGTCTGCCAAATGAACCAGGGAAAAGATGAGCCAGGAGAAATTGAAGCCTTTAGCCTGTGACATCCTGCTCTCAGCAGGGATTTCTGTCACAGACAGATGCTCCGTATCCCCAAGCCCTCTTTATGGCCGTGCTTCCAACCACTGCAGAGCGGCTGTTCTCCCCTGCACCCGTGGCTGTAGAGGGACTTAGCAGGAGAGGATGCTGCCAGCCACCACCCAGTGGCCAGGGAAGTCTTGCCTGTTTCCAGACCCCGTGATAAATAAGGGAGGTGTGGGAAGGCCAGTTGCTTCGCACCAGCCAGCCAGGAGGTTGGAGGAAGGCCAACCTCCTCATTGTTCCATGAGGCTGCTCACAAAGACTCTTTTTTTCATTGTTTTGCATCCTTTTTGTTCCACCAGACCCACTCTAAATAGGCATTTCCTTCGCTATTAATGAAATCTGCTTCAATTTCAAAAGTTCTGTTTGCAGGCTGTAATCTCAGTCCCAGTCCAATTTAAATATCTGTTGTTTTGGTGGTGGACTTCTGGACTACATCCCTCCAGCTCAATGCCAGAAACATAACGGAGGAAATTTCCCCCACCATTAGAAGCCATCTGGTTACGCTGCTCTGAAAAGTGAGACAGATAAGGAGCTGTATGATACCCGTGTAAGGCAATTTGCTGGCCTGTTTATCATACCTGACTCTGGGGTGCACAGCTTTATTTTGATTTGATAAAAAGCAAAGCAGTACAGCTGCAACACGCTGCTGCTTCACTAAGCCGACAGATGGGCATCACTGCAAGGAAGCCACATGGCATTTTTTTTGTTAAACTCAGCTCATTAGGTTTTATCTGCAATATGTTGCTGTATTGGCAGAAAACCTTTCGGCAAGCAGAAACATTAGCCAAAGTTTGTCAACAGATAGCGGAAAGATCCGATCGTGTCAGGATGTGTGCCGGGACAGGGCTGTGGTCTGGTTGCTTTTAAGTGCTCACAAGTCTGCACTTCAAACTTCCTTCAGTTCGCTCCATAATTTGTGCTGTAATGGTAGTCCTGACTAGCATGTTAATAGAGCTGCCATTCACAGCTTGTAATTGTCAGTGCGTTTCAAGACAATTCTCAAATCGCATCATCTGAATAGGTGCAGAAAGTTTGCCAGCAAAACCTGGAGAGTGGGAAGTTTTCCTTGCAGATAACAAAAACCTAGATACCCAAATGTCTTTAGAAGTGAAAAGTGCCTTTCAGAGTTGAGAACCATGTATTCTTTTACAGGCTGTATTACTCGGTGATGTTTTGAGTTGTAAGCAATCCTTTCCTGTCCTAGGTCACTGGTTTAACTCCAGCAGGGCAGGTTAACTTTCTGCAAGAAGAAAGTGAAGTTAAGTTCTATGCGTTAATAGGAGCTTCAGCTACAGATGGGTAAATTTAATATTTGAAAGCAAACCAAAGTATTTCCAATCCACAGAATAAATACCAGACACTTTGGAAGGCCTCTCCTCGAGGCAGGGGCTGCTCGGGTTGATGGTAGACATCTCCGTTCTGCTGGCACAGGAGACCCAGCCCAGGTCGGAGTCAGGGGTTAGGAGCTCTCCCTGCCTTCTCAGACAAACCAACATACACCAACTTACTGAAGGCCATTCAGTCAGCCAGGAAGCCACTACATCAACATTTTAGCCCAGATCTCAAGTGTGTTTTTGAAGCAACTGCCCTGCCCATCCTCGCCCTCCATGCTTTGGGTGGTATCCACTGGATTGTTCTTGGTTGAAACGAGACCACCAGATCAGCTGCAGTAACACCCCCCAAAATCACACTGTATGGACAATGGGGACTCAGCACATTTCAGCCTCCACACCTGCAGCACTGAACTACTTGCTAATGCAAATACATTGAAGAATCTCTCTTATTTTAACTCACCAGTGATTTCATTTACTTCAAACTCAAACCAAATCAGATCAAACTCAACTAAAATCTAATCACTCCAGCTTAAACCAAAGTGGAAATATCCACACACTTTTCCTATTACTCTGAATGTGCCATTCAAATATGATAACTTGAATTAACCCAACCAACTCCGCATCTAACCGTAGAGTGGTATCTGTAAAAGAAAACATTTTTCAGCAAGGCAGAGGGTTGAGCTATGTTTTCCATTAGTGGAAAATGTGATCACATTCAGAGATACTTGGTATTTTTACACTGGCTCTTATTTTTAGCTGTTGCTGTATTACAGCAGTGCCCATTATCTTGCTATAATTAAAGGTCACTGTTCCTGTTACTATCTATAGCTATAAAACTTCGTGGTAGGCTGTCACATCTTGACCCTAAATTAATAGATGTATCTTAGATCACATATTTCCCCTTGCTTCAGTTGCCTAGCCAGCACGCATGTAACACACTCCAGCTCTCAGCCATTTTAAGAGTGTGGCTGAAAGGTGCTGCCAAGGGCTGAGATCGCCCTGCCTGTTGGGGGATGCAGCTCTACCATCACTGGTGTCAGTCACCGGGGTTTCACCAGCAAGGAGCAAACAAGCTCCCACTGCAGGGAACGTGCCACTGCTTTGCTTGAGTCTTGAGACCTCGGTCTCCTTCTCTGCATGCCCACAGCCTGGCAGCAGCAATGGTTGCTTTTATTTCCTCTTGAGAGCACAGAGCACACCATCCATCCCCACAGGACACCGCTAGGGGTGGCAGGGGGAGCTGCTGCCTGTGGCAGTCCCAGACCCACAGCAGCAGTACCTGAGCAAAATAAATTCAGGGAATCACTGGCTCACACCAAAATCCCTTTTGGGTGGATTTGCCTTTTTGCTTAATTTCTGCAGAGCATCCAGCAAAGTCAAATACTAACCCGTAAGTAAAGTTCACTGGCATTTTTGTAATTCAAATAAAGAATACCTTGGACATATTGCCAGTTTGCTCTGCCCTTGCTTCTGCTGCTGTGCAGCCGGAGATTATTTTACAAAGGGTAAAATGGAGTCTATGAAAGCAAAAGGTAGTTTCATGTGTAGAAAAGAATAGATATAAAGTTTGCTATATGCTTTTTGGCCTTTTTGTGGTCATAATGATCTGAACTTCATAACTGGCACTGCACTGAGACTACAAAACAAGAGAAACGTCTTTCTCTCTGAAATAGTCCTGTTTCCCAGCAGTCCATAAACTCTGCCAGTTTCAACACCAGATGCTGTCCTCCATCTCAAGCACTGGACAATTTTCTGTCCTTTTAAACTTCAATCTTGCTGTAAAAAAAAAAAAAAAAAAAAAAAAAAAAAAAAAAATCTAGTCACACATGAAAGAGCTAAGCTCCATGGTAATTGAACAGCAGAGATTCTGTACTCCAAATTCTGCCTGAGAGCTTGTGTGGATATTGCCTTTCAAGGGCAGAAAGGGGAATGGCTTCTCCTGATAACCATTGTATACAAAGATACAACAGGAAAAAAGCAAAGGGCTATCAGCATGGTGGGAGGCAATGGGAAGAAGAGATGGCAGGCTCAGATATGGAGCAACACCCCCAGGTTTTACCTGAGACATGGTCTGTGTAAAGCATTAAGTCTCAACTCTGCTAAAAGTAAGAAAAATCTCCTAGAATCGAAGTGGTGATTGATATTCATGAAAATGCATGAGATTAATGTACTCACTCGGCACTGCCCTTCAACCTTATAATGAAAGCAGTCAGGTCTGAGAAGAGATGGCAGAGAACGAAGAGGAGCAGGCAAATAACAGAATGGGGCAGACACATTTCCATCATATACATTTTACAGATTTGCTGGCCAAGTGCTGTTCTCATTTACACCAGGCAACACTGGGGTTACAGATAATTTACCCTGGTGCCCTGAGCCACTCACTTACCCCAGATCTCTGCTATTGCTAAGCATGCACCCAAGCCTGTAACAAGTCTACTCCACAGGAGGTTTTCCTGATCCTAGTACTGCCCTGATGGTTTGCTACTTGGCTTTAGGGGAGGGACACAGGATAAAAAGGACTGAGCACCCTGCCAGATTTCCTGCAGCCGTGCTCAGTGCTGCACTGCAAGCATCAGGCAGAAGGGGCTCTGAAGCTTAGGTGCTTTGGAACAAATTTAGGACACAGTACATTGTACCACAGGAGATAAAGGGCCCCCAGGCTACAGCTTTTTACAGAGTTTTGTTAGTTTTTTTCCCATAAACAAACAAACAAACAAAAAAAGTGTGTCCTAAACACACTCAGCCACTCTTTGGACACCCTTGCCTTATGCCTGAACAAGCTCCAGGAAAACATTTTCAGATCTTTGTATTTTGCTGATTATCTCAACAAGATTTTCATCTCCCTGTGCTTTCAAGGTAGAGCAGAAGGAGGGGCACTGAGAGAAAGCAGGTCATTCTGTCTTCTGCCAGTCATCATCTTAGAGGAGATATTTAGTCCAGTATTGATTATGTCTCTCCTGCCATTTCATTAACATCTTCACAGAAGCACTAGACCTTTATACGGTACTAAGTCACCTGTAATTTTGGAGACAAAAAAAAAACACCCTTCATGTTGACCTCTTTGTCTATGATTAACCATAGCAACAGAATTTGCAGTATCACTCATATACCCTTCCAGACATTATGCTGTTCCTCTGGTGTACCAGAATAAAAAACACAAAGTGAAGCTAAAAGAAGTGCAGGAAGGACTTTGAACAAAGTCGAGCTCCCTGAAACCCTCCTAAGGAACAATGTAGCAATGATGCACACCTTTCTTGTTTATAACCACTGTGTCTCTTCTAAAATTGTGGTGTAGTTCAGTTTTTGTACTGTACATATCCCCTTCTCCACTGCTCAGCTTTGCCAGTATGCCAATGGCAAATATGCATACAGCACATTCAACCTAAGACTAGACTACATTGAAAAATATCTTGAAACATTGGGAAAAAAAAATATATATATATATATATATTTATATTTCTACCAAAGTACTAACTGACATGGAACCTCTTCAGAGTAATTATTTCAATACTTCGAGTTTCTCCAAAAGTCACGTACCTTGTCATATTACAACCCCATCACACATTACAAACTGTTCTCCAGAGCAAGGAGGCAGCTGTTTGTGGTGTAGGAGGGAACAGGTAGTCCATCTGGGAAACAGAATTCCCACAAGACATCCTTTTGATATTTCTAAATAAAACATGATATTCTCAGTTATCTGACTTAAAGAGGTGGGGGGAGGAAGGAAAGGACAAAGCAGGGACTTTTCTCAGAAACATTAATTAAAAGTCCAGTTTGCTGTTGACAAGCTGTTTCAGAGGAAGTTTTCACTCCAACCTACCATGTTTCTTAATGCTGAGCACACATGGGCCCACAGGCTGCTCAGAGGAGTGTGGCCCAGGAACTGTACGGGGATGAGATGCTGCCGAGAAAGGGGAACAGCTCCACAAACAGTGGTGTCCACTGAAATCAGCTTAATGGGAATTTTTCTTTCTCACCAAGAAAGTCCCTCTTTAAAAATTAAATCCCACTTTCTTTCTTAAGGATGGTGACAGGATATGCCAGCCCAAAAGGTGCTGGTTCACAGTGTGGTGCATATTTGATTAAAAACAGATAGACAACTGTTTAGGGTCCTGTTCACCCTTCCTGTGCAGTAAACCACATGCACAGTACTGTGCTTTGCCCTCCAACGCAAGGAATATGTGGGTGGGTTGAACACAGTCTCCCTGAAAGGTGTAGCGATAGCTGGCAAGATGCTGAAGGTTTTCAGCTCTTATTTACCCTGGTGGGAAGGGAGGAAATGCAGAATCTCATCTGAGACCCTAGCTTTGCCATTGTTTCTTGTTTAAAAGGGCTGTTTTTAGCATTACGAAAGAAGTAGGTCAAAGATAACCCTTGCCAGTTCCCTCCTACCCTCTTGCCACTGATGTGGATTAGCACAAAAAAAAGCAACGTTATTCTTTTCTCACATAAGGATGATGCAAATTGCCTTCTCATGTTTAATTCCATCACATGTGAAAGGCTGGCTGAGCTGCCCACATCTCCACTGGATTTTGTTCTGTGCGGCTTTGCTGGGTCACTAGGACTTCCTTCCCCTCACCCCTTCCCAGCACAGAGAGAGGACGTTGTTAGATCTTCTCTTTGTATTTAGGAAACCAAATCTGCCCCCCTGCTGGGGCTGAAAACCCCAGGGGAAAGAAGAATACTTTCTGACCTCCAAAGTATTTTCTGAACGAAGCAGATCCTTTATTTTTCAATGGGGGCCACAGAACAAAGCTGGTAGTGATCAGTCTCCATGAACCAAAAGGGTATTGGGAACCAATGCAACTCAGCATTCAGTGTGTTGTTCCCCCAGAGATGAGTTCCCTCCGTTTTACTTTCCTGGTTTTATTTCCCTCCTCTGTGGCTGCATTGTCCTCCCTCTGTACTCACCCCAGAGCCGAACAGGGAGAGCATCGAGGTCCAGGCTGATAAACAGCAGCTGTCTTCCCCTGCTGTACCCAGCTGCTCTTTTTGTGCTTTAATTGACTCAGGTCAATGAGGACTTTATAGGCCACTTTTTCCTTATCTCAGGAGTAATAGCACACACATGGAATGAAGACATTTATATCCAGCCCCAGGAGCAGTGTGCTAGCTATATTTATCTTTCCAGGCATTTGTGCCAGACTCATCCCCATGGTACCTGCAGAGGAAGGTCTTTTAACTGTGGTCTTTTGGTAGGGAAGCCATTTGGTGGCCATCATCCAGCTGTGGTGAGCTGGGAAGTGCAGGGGACCTCCAATGTTGCTCTTCACATTATTAGGGAAGGAGGGGAAATGTTAGTCTTGTGAATCATTTCTTACTTGTTGCATCATAGTGTGCTCAGGTATGTTAAGTGCCTTAACTCTGCTTGCTGGCTGGAGGTTTGTGGATTATTTATCATCCCTACAAATCATGATAAGAGCAAAGGCAAAGAGGTGAAGCAGCAGAGCCGTTATCCCTTCCAGCTCAGAGGATGTCATCTGTCATGCCCCATAGATTTCCTTGATCTCAACAAGGGTCCTGGGCTGTCCCCGTGCCAGTCACCTCTCCAAGAGGAGAGCACTCATGCAGTCATCTCACATCCACCAGTTCTGGGTTGCAGGCCAGGCCCAGAAGATGACTGAGAGAACCCAGGTGCCAGGCAGCTATAATGAGGGAAGGCAGTTGGATGGATATTGGGCCCCACTTACTCATTTGTGTGAGGGCCTGGAACAAAAGCACTGCAACACTCCTGCAGACACAGATAGTGGAGAGAGAAAGGCAGAGGCATTGGTCATTGGGAAAACAAAATGAAACAAAGCACAGGGAAAATGTGCTTGCTGGGATTTTCAGACCCATAGAAGCTGGGCTAAATTAAAAATATTCACATATTAGTGATGCTCATATAATTCCTAGATGAAAAAGAAATAATCCCTCCTGCACTCCTGAATTATTCTAGACTTTTTCCAAGCTAAAACAATGTTTTAGAACTAGACAAGATCTTCAGCTGGACTAAATATTCTGGGATAGATCAAACTTCTGCTAGGCTAAATGCCCAGGTTGGACTACCCTTCTAAGGCTGGAGTGGGGCTGTGTGTAAGCCAAGCCCACAGGCTAGACAGTCTTCTAGTCTGCAGGAAACCTTGCGAACTGTACAGACCTTCCTCTGTGCCAGAAGTCTAGGTTGACTTCAGTCCCAGCTAACGAAGTTTTCAAAAGCCAGAGCAAACCACTTCTCAGGCTGGACTCTCCTTCAAAGCGGCAATGAGCTCTGTAACCCAGGAATCACATCTCCCATTAAGCTCCAGACTGCATAACTGTGCTGTGTGAAGTATCACTACATTCCTTCAGCTCATCACAATTAGGAAACAACTTAAAAATAAATAAGTTTATTCTTAACAAATTTGCAATAAATAAATAGATTCAAAATAAGGTTATTTTCAAATATAATTTTTAAAATAACATTTTTACAAAACACTGATACTTCAGGGTAGGAAAGAAAAAGAAATGGCTAGGAAAGGCTTCAGAGAAGTGCTTCAGTAAGACTGAGATTTAGCATTTTTGTGACTGGAAAGACAAAATTTGTATACCAACAACAGCTGAAGTGGTTTATCTCAAGACAGAAACACAGAGGAACCAGCTTTGATTCCTCCACAATTCAGTGTTGGGGAATATCCTTAGCCAAGGAGGAGGAGGATGCTGACTTCAGCTCTGGGAGCAGCCTTGCTGTGACAGAGGTGCTCTAGCCAGGCCTTCAGGGGGCAGGCAGGGGGCTGGCTAGATCATTAAGAGATATCTATAGCAGAATTTTTCTGTCAATACAAGGTTTTTATTTCAGGGAGACCCTACCTTTTGCAGACCTGTGCATGGGCAGGAGGTTTGTTCATGCTGACAGCCCCACCTAGGCTGTCCCTGAGGAAAGGAGGAGGTGGTGCTGCTCAGAGCAGAAGACGCCTATTGTACCAGAACAACCATAGTGTGTGTTCTAGCACTATTTAGTCCAACAGTTTGGTCATTTTGAAACTAAATATAGCACAAAATGACTAATTATTGCTTCTTGTCATTATTTGTTTGCATGTTTTATGTCATGGCACAGATTAATGTGTGTGTTTTGGTTTGTTTTCCTGTTGTGCTACAAGGCTTACAACTAATAACAATAAATCTGCTCTTTATATCCCTAGTCATCCCTAATGCTCTAAAGGCCTTGCAGCAAAGCAAAACAGATGAAACCCTAATTACAGCGATGATGACCAAGAGCTGCAGCTGCATTTTTTTTGAAGTGGTGGTTTGGTTTCAACTTTAACTGTATCCTAACTAGGCATGCTTATAGGAGATCACAGAAGGCAGGCTTGTAAGTATAGTCAGCCAGGTCCTCATGCAAATCAGCACAGTCCCATTTCAATCTGCTGTGTTCCAGCCCCAGAAAAGGACTTGATGTCAATGAAGTTACATCACTTTACAGCAGTAGAGCCCATTACTTTTAAGAGCTTGCAGCACCAGAGTGGATCTTAAATATTGAAGGTTTTATCCTGAAATGGGCTAAAAGGGTTCCCATGTCCTTGGAGCAGCAGGCATTTAGAGCATCTCTGGAGAAACACGGTTCTCTGCATAGTCATTTTCAGTTATCATCTGAGCGAGGCTGTGAATGTACTGTCACGGTGGGCAAAACTCATCCCTGTGAAGACAGCCTGCATGGAGCATACCTTGGTTTGAAGCTCACTTCGGTCTTTGAAGTGAATATGAATGAATTTATACAAGGGAAAAACTCCATCCTCTCTAAATTATCCTTCTTACAGCCCAGGAGTGAATGCATGGAAGTGTAACATGAACATGCATTCAAAAATCTTTGCAGCTATTGTAGGCTCGGTGTAATAATCCTGCTAAAAATTTGACTGAAATTCGAGAAAGCAGCTCTAACATTTCTAAAAGGAAGAGTATAACCGATTCCCTTCTGTGCTAAGGCACAGAAAGTCCAGCATAAAGTGTCCATAAAACCAGCAGTATCTCATGAAATACAATAACCAATCATATCTGCATAACTGATTCTGGTTATTTATACATAGCTAGTAAAATGTAGAAACTTGAAAGTGTATGAACCTGGAACAAAAATACGTGAAGACTGTTAAATAAAAGTGAGGTGCTACAAAAAAGTAATCTGGACTACTTGTGGTGCTGTATCTGTTGCAGAGTAGCTCAGGCAATCAAAAAACACGATGTCTGTGATTCATCTCGAAGAACAGGAATGCTTTTTCCTGGAAATAAAAAGGAACAGTTAAAAGTGTGTGGCCTAGCTGAAGGTCAGGCTGCATCTCCTCTGTCCTCTTCGTACAATGAGCTTCTCAAGGGCTCTTCTGAAACCCTGTCACAGGCAGAGGGGGCATATTTACCTTTCTGCTGCATCGGTATCAGTGGCTTTACCCTCATGTAATGAGAAGATATCAGCCTATTTTTTTTCATTTTTTTCCTCAGATGTCAGCTCTTATTTTTTTCTAATCTACCTAAGAGTAAATATTGCCAGGAGCAAGACTCGCCTTAGATGATTCAGGAGCTGTTCTATCTCCTGTTTTCTGAGAGCATTTGAATTAGACCAAGAAAGCCACCCTGTAGCCATATAAGCTATATATCGAGCATACTCATTTGATTACAATCTCTTTGGTTTTCTGGACTAACATTTAAATCGAAAAAGACATTTAAAATGAACTAATATTAGATATAGGCCTTGCAGGCAAAACACTTGTGCAGAAAACTTAGCGTACTGCAGTATGACAGAGGGGAAAAAAAAATTCTAAGTGTTTTATGCAAATTGTAAGAAAAAAAGAAAAAAAAATAGAAACATTACTGAATCCACCACTTGGCTGTTGCTTTATAGGCAAGTTCATAGACAGAAAGCAGTAGTAACTTATATTCTCCATATTGAAATTCAGAATACACTTGTAATATAGTGGATTATGGCTTTCTGAAATATTAGTTTCCTTTATTTGCTTTTGCAGGTAGTTAAATTTAAGCACAAGTTACATTCCCTTTCATCCCCAAATTTAAAAGGTAATCAATTGCTTTAGCACTTTCAATTTCTTTCCCTGCCCTCTTCCCTTCAAGAGATTTAAATTGCTTGCCTGAATCCCTCCGTAAGCCTTACTCTCAGGGACAGAGGAGAGCCAATTCATAAGGCCATTTGCTCCTGTAAGTGCCCTCTACTGTGTCCTGTTTGTCTCCAGCTGCTGCCAGGCACCTTCAGGCTCACAAGACCTCACTGGTAGCTCAGCAGGACCATGCACCTTCCCCTGGCCTCCTTCCCTGAACACCTCTACAGAGGAACAAAGCTCAGTTAAGATCCACACCCTGTATCTAAAGAGGCTTTCCATCACGTCACAGCCAGAAAGTTGCCTCCACAGCTAAGAATGCTGAGACCACAATGGTTTGTTTTTTTGAAGGAGGTCTTCTGGGGCCATGTCAGGCTGTATTCTGCTCCTGTACAGCTGTAGCACTGGGGGATCCAAGCCATGGCCTCAGCCTCACCAAAATGACCTACTTGCACAAAGACCAGAGCAAGCACGATGCTTTTGTTGATGCAGTTTCACAATCTTTTTGGCCTTTAGAGGACTAACAGTCATTCTGTAAGCAGGGGCTGACTGCCACTCACTGCACACATTCCTTGCAGCCTCATCAGCCGCCCCATGTGCAGTGCTCAGTGCAAGCGTGCTTACTGTCAGGCAGCAGGAGGAAAAATGCTGCCACCAGGCCAGTGCGTGCCGTGGTGGATTTGCAGAATGGAAACCTGCAAAGCCTTAAAGGGTAAGGGTTGGCAGCGTGGCTAATTCTGCAAATAACTTGCACGCCTCCAAAGGCAGGCACATCTCTTTGGAGATAAGACAGATAACCAGGCAGCTGAAGCTGACGTGCACAAGCAGCAGGGGTGCATGACTGGGAAGCGCCGGCCGGCAGAAAGTACGTCCTCCCTGAAGCCCTTACTTCACTCTTTTTACACTGCTTGCTAAGGACATGGCACTTCCTGGCTCACTCGCTTAAAAAGCTCCCTAAAAGGTGAAGGAAGCTGTGAGAGAAGTGAAGCACTCTGCAAAAATGCAGCCACTTGAATACGTTACGTGCACAGCAAGCCTGTAATCCCATCCCCATTCTCACCTAATGTCTAGTGACAGCCCATCAAGTGCTTCCTCTTTATTAAATTCAACTGTGAACAATATTAGCAAAGAAATATGGGTTTTAATTAATGTTTGCCTTGACCATAAATGAAAGAGATCTTTAATTTTTTTTACTGTATTTTACTAATCAGAGACATTCGATGTCTTGGATGCTAGTAAATTAATTCTGGACTAATGAAGTTAAAGGAGGTCATTTGTTAGAGAAAACTGATTACATATCGGGATCTCCTGGGGACCTAAATGAGAAAATCACTATAATGAAAAAATATTTTAAATGATGCAGGTCAACCAAGTAGATCATTAAGGATACAGGGGGAGTTGGAAATGCTAATGACAGTAAGATAGGGAAATGCCAAACGGGAAGTAAGCTAACATAAGTAAAAGAGAAGCACTTATACTGCTAGGTTGGTTTGGGTTTTTTGTTAACACCCCCCCCCCCACACACATACACACTTCAATAACTGAATGGCATGAATTTCATAGCTTGCCTCAGATTAGTCACCTGTGCCCAGCTATTTCAATGACAACATAACAGCAGTGCACTAATGTGTGACATGAGTTATTTGTGGAGAGCACAATTTCCCTTCATAGTATTAAGCACAGTGGCACCTAAGGACCCAAGCCAAAGTACGGGCTGCATTATGTGAGACATCAGAAAAATATGGAAGGGGAAGGGAGGGATCCCTGCATCCCAGAGGTTTAGTTTGGACAAGCAAACAGCAGCCAGGGGAGAGAGGCTTACACAGTACATTGCAGCATCAGGTACAGCAAGTTTTTAAGCCTGTGCTTAAAACACTGCTAGCCAGAGTGATGGGAGTAGTACAGCCTGGGTGAGTGAGAAATGCCCTCAGGGCATGGAGCACACCAAGGCATCACTCAGCAGTAAAACGATGCCCAAAGCTTTGCTCTCAAAACCCTCCCCAAAGACACCCAATGCCGTGTTGGCTTTTGTGGCTGCCACTGCATGTGGAGCTCATGGTTTCCAAGAGCTCTTTCCTAACTTTCAGCTGCCAGTGAGCAGGATTTAGACTGTTCTTTCTCTTGATGCATCAAGTACTCTTCTGAGAATCCCTGAAATGTTCCTCTTGCCACATTCATGTCACCATGGAGGATGTGACTTATCTTAATCCCCCATGGCAAAGCATATAAGCACTGCTTATATCTCAGGTACATCTCAGTATACTGAGTTATATCTCAGTACATCTCAGGTTTGCTGAGTTTTACTGAGCCATTATACAGAGCTTCAGGTACTCACAGAAAAAAAGATAAAGTCAAAAAGGTGATTGAAAGAAGAAACCAAACAAGGCAGGAGGTACAAGTAATGTTATCCCATGAGGAGGAGAAAATGTAGCACGGCAAGGGAAGTCACATGGAAAAAAAAAAATAGTACAAAGATTGTGAATTCAGGAAGCCAAACAATCTAGGGAATATTAGAGGAAAAATTAATATGCTTCTGAAAGAGAAACATGGAAACACCAATAAAATTAGATGAAAAAAATATCTTTTCTGAAAGGGGAAGCAAAGCACTGGCACATCAGTATATAAAACATTCCAGAAAGCAGTTAATTCAGAGGAAAAAAAATACCAGAAGAGATCCTACATGCACTATATCCACTTCTCAGGATTTCTTCACCAAATTAGACAGAGAAATATGCTAGACATACACAGCAGATGAAAACTACAGAAATGAGTACAACAGGCAGCTCCATCTCAACAAGACGTAATTAGGTTTGAGGAGCCAATACCTCAGGCAGAGCCTGGAAGGGCGATCAACAGATTACAGCTTGGAAAACTCCCAGAATTTTAAGGCTACAAAGCCAAATTCTTCAGGGCATTTAGACAAAACTCATCCCCTCTTTAAATGGAACATTTGCTGACATTCCAGGAAAGAAGACTAGGATGAATACCTATTCCCATGTGGAAGAAGGTAGTTGTATTAATTACTGAGGGTTCTTATGATTTATTTCTTGTATAAATGCAGGTATTAAAATTAGTGCTAACAGGCTGATGATAAGATGGAGATGGTTTTTCTCAATGTAAGCATTTCTGACCTTTTAGTTACCAGTTGTTTAATTGCAGTCTCCAGATGAGTGGTGATGGAAATTGATTTGCGTTCATTAAATTTTGTCATAGAACCAAGAACTAATCTGGATGTAACAATGTAAAGACAGCATTAGACTGAGTTAAGTAACTACTACATTTATATTATGAAGATTTGACTTCAAAGTAAGCAGCCTCTTACTGAGCTGAAAACAAGAATTTCTGTAAGAGCTACTTCATTAAGTATTCCTCAGGAATGGAATTAGCCAAGACTGTTTTTCTCTTTTTAACTGCCCTTTCAATCAAAGTATTCAGACAATCCTTGGATGAGAAACTCCGACAGTTACAATGCAAACAATGTAGGATCCAACTTTCATTTCAGAGTAAGCATATTGTTTTGAAATATTACTATATCAGGTGTTCATTCAAAAAGTCTGGAGTCATCAATTATCTGACACGTAAATCAAAGACCTCAATACTCTGCACATGTATGCAATATATAGTAGAAAAGGCTGGAATAATCACCTGAAGATATTGGTCGAGTGCAAATGAACATCGGGAGAAGAAAATGATAGTTCTACTGGCCTGAAGAAGAACAGATTATTGACACAATATGCTCACTCTGAGGAAAAATATGCCTTTAAAATTCCAGGAGAAAAAACAGAGACTGAACGAAAATGTGTTAACTAGTTAGGCTTGCACAAGATCTTGGACCATTTGAAAAAATCTTCCAATAAAAATTCCCAACATTTTTTAGAAGAAAGCTGCCACAAGGCTGCTGTGAGCCTTTAGACACTGCTCACCCACAGGGAGCACTCTACAATATCCCTCAGAAGAAAGATGCAGAAGGCCTCCTGACGTGAAACACCGCTACCTTACAGCTCAGGGCAGCCTGGGATAATGAAAATAGGAGAACCTGTAACACCATACAGGAAATAAAGATGGAGAAAACTCCTTGGCAATAATTGAATTTCATTTCAGGAACAGAGCTTTCAACTACTCAACTTCACGTATGACATAAGAGCATTGGAATGCCACTTAAAGGATTCTGTAATTATAGCAGCACTGGACACGTGAACTTGGCTCTCCTGCATGTGCTCATATTGGTGTAAATCCCTGTTCCACAATGGAGATGTTAACCAAGTGGTCTTGTGCAAAGGTAGAAAGCGACACCTTTGGACTTGCAAAAGGAAAAATGCACCAGCAAGCAGACAGCACACATTGCTCCAGCTATTGGAGCTCCACTTCCAGCTACTTAGTACTTCATTCATTCATCCAGCAACCACTTAAAGATGATACAAGGTATTATACTAGAAAACTAATTGCACAAAATACAGTACACACAAGGACAACATCCTTTACCTTTGTGTTTACAATAACAGAAAGTTCAAAGAAGGCACGAGTTCCAAAGGATTACTGACACTCAATAGCTAGCTCTCACAGGCAGAAAATGCAAGATCTTCCACTACAGTTGCAAACTAACTAAAAATGAGCAAATATATTGGGTGGTAGGGAGGAGTTTTTATTCCTACATGAAAGTTGAAGGCAGGTTTAAGACCGATGTAATTGTCACCTTACTGGAACGTGAGAAGTAATCACTGCCTTACCCCACTTGGGCTGCTGTGTGCATGCAGCCCATGAAATTGCTATCCTACAGACTGTGTGAGGGGAAAAAGAAAAAGAAAAAAAAATAGAAAGAAGCCTGCAATTTATTTGTTGTTATCGCAATAGAAGAGAAAATAGTATGACCAGAAGTATCAGTGAAGCACTTCTCACTCCACTACTCTTATGTAGAGGACTACCTTTATAAAACAGCCAGTTACAGCTTGAATCATAAGTAAGCACTGAAGTGGAGTTTCATTTTACTTAGGTGCATACATTTTCTCACCTATAGAACTTATAGCAGATGTACAGTGGGACATGACTGATGCTGTCATTCAGCGTGGATGACCCAGGTAGAAAGTGAGCAATTATTTGCTCATCAGTATTCAGATTTTGAATGCAATATGTTACTCATGCAATATTGAGTAATAATTTCTCCATTCCTAACCATGGAAGAACCTTATATTTATGTGTGTATACATATACACATATTTAATTTAAAGCACAGATTGACCTAAGTTAATGCAAAATAATGCATTTCTGCTCTCCAGAGATCAGTTCTACTTGCTGATGGAAATTCAGCATGCATGCCTCAAGATGTGCACACATCCAAACTGGAAGAGGACATCTGTGAAACCTCTTCTGATTACTATAGCTTGAAAAGAGCGTGGCGTTTTGTTTGGTTGCTTTTGTTTTAAAATCAGTGAAACATGTATATTAAAAAAAAAAAAAAAAAAAAAAAAAAAAACAGCTCTTCTTATCTCTGTCAAAAAATGCAATGAAAACATCATTAGAGTTTAGCAAAAGTATGAGTTCAACAATACAAGGAAATCATAACCAACAAGCATGTTTCTGAAGAAGCCAATTGACACTGGTTGTTGAGGGATCCCTCATCCCCATTTAATACAAGACCTTACAAAGTTTATTTTTCATTTTTAAGACAAGAGTGAACTTCAAGAGATTTATTACTAAGACACAGCCAATAAATCCCTTCTATTATTTACCATTCAGGCATGCTTACAGGGTTTCAGACCATTGAGATTTGGCAGTATATCTTTGTTCTCAGTTACTACTGTGATGCAGTAGACTGCAAGCGGGTTGAAGCACTGTTTCAAAATCAACATCTTTTCCTCATGGCCAAACATTGCATGACATCATATCACGACAGCCTAAAGTCTGGTAGAAAACCAATTTGTTATTCTAACCGCTACTTCCTACAGCTGCTAACTGTAGCACAGTAACTAAAGAACAGGGTTTCGCACAATCCTAAAATATTGCATTCTCATGGCTGTGAAAGAAGAACATGGCTCAGGCTGAAGCAGTCTACTTAATACCACTCTAATCTTGGTGTATTTAGAGAATCACTGACAAATATAGAACATATGTTTTGTCCAAAATCTCAATGAAAATTTGTGTTTATTTACATGGATTGAATTATGAGATTTGGAAACCCATAGCAACATCTATAGAAATATATATATTTCTGCTATTATTATACACAGGAAGCTCTAAAGCCACTTTTAATCAAAAGAGATCTTTTAAAATCTATACCTGGTTTTAGTGACGTTACTGTTAATGCAGCTGATGAAATATTAAGCATGCAATTACTGTACATCCTCTATAAATGGCTTTCCTGACATTCAGGCTACATAGAAGGCTGTACCAAAATGAGAGAGAAGATATTTTTCTCAACAGTATCTTTTTCCCAGAGAGATTCGAGATTAAGTTGAAATCATTTCACTAGATGAGAGCCCCAAACAAATGCCACATTTATTAGGAAAGATAAATAATAAAAATAAAAATAA
>CM021770.1:30769464-30824419 GCA_011076525.1 Nettapus auritus
CTTTCTTGCATCAATTCTAACATTTTTTAATCATAATTATTTGTTCTGACACAGCTTTTGAGCAATCTCTAGGCCAGACTGGTGTTCGGAGGACTTCCCAGCAGTGTGCCATATGAAGGGGACAGAGGCTGACGTGAAAAGGCTGTGTGTGAGGAGCAGCCCGAGGTGAGCAAGAAGTTTCCTGGTGCAAATGTGAGAGAATGGATACAAAGGGGTTTGTTTTGTTTGTTTTCTTATTTTTGGGGGGTGGGGGTGTTTTGTTTGTTTGTTTGTTGCTTTATTTATTTGACTGCTTTGTCTGGAGAGGAAACAAAAAGTGTCAAGGTCTGGGAAGCAAGTCAGAAAGAGAAACAGGCAGACAAAATGGCACTGGAAACGTGCTACAAGCAGGTAGGGAATCCAAAGCTGAGGTGCTGTACAAACTCATTCATCAACAAATGTAAATAAAAGTAGAATAACCAATGAAAAGAAGGGCACTGGAAAAAAAGATCAAAGAAATACCTCCAAATGAACAGACTGTGTTTAGGGCAGCACTCCAGGAAAACATACCAACATACTGTTTCAAGACAGAACCCAGAAAAGCTTGCGAGGACCCAGCTGAACCTGCTGTAATAATTTCACAAAATCTGAGCAGACTCTGCCAGCATCCCCCAAAGCATTAGGGTGAATTCTGCAGACAGGTGACAACCCTAGACATTGATCAGGCTGACAGAAAACATCTACAGCAAGTCACTGCATGTGGCAACGGCAGACAAAGTGGTGATGGAATGGTTCAGGATGACAACTGAAGTCAGACAAGGACACGTGCTATGCCCAGATTTATTTCTCCTTGTAACTGATGCTACTAGGTTCTAGCCTAATGATGGCCATAGCTTGGAAAGAAGAAACAGAAAATTCTGAGCTGTATGAAAAGTCTGTTGATAAGTAAAATTGACCTCATTCCCTGGATCACAAGGACTTTATGGAGAATAATAGGGGATAAGAAGAATATAGAACTCAGTCTGGGAATTTTTTGAAGACAGCAAAAATATTGCTGCAGGTCCAGGTATACCAAAACCCTGCAGGCACTGAGGATTCCAGGTGGAGAAAGGGGAACTGGAAAGAAGCTGGAAAGAAAAGGATCATACCTGTTGCTACTGACCGCAGATAAATCAAAAATATTACAAGATTTATAAGGTTAAGGTTGTTGTTTTTTTAATAACATTCATAGTTGAAGAAACTCAGCAGATGAGAAGAAAAGTCAGTAGCTGCAAAAACGACTTCAGCTAATGAATTACATGGAATAAAAAGTTCTAATGACACAGATGTCTCATTTCACTTACATTGTTGCTGCTGAGTTAACAGGCACACTTCATATGCAAGTTTGTGTAGCACAGAGGTACACAAACTAGCCAAGCAGCATTTAGCCTAAGCTTTCCAGTGTGCAAAATAAAATGCAGCATCACGGAGACACAGATCTGAGCCAAAGCACCCTGGGGCCAGGAAGGCTCAGCTCACTCCTGCAGGTCTTTGCACACCCCAGGCTCCAAAGAGGAGCACAGAGGATCTGCTGTTCTGCAAGAACTGAACACATTAATCATTCATGGATTCAGACTATTGCCCAGAAAAAGACAGCCACTGTGCGGTTTACACAGTCTTCTCATCATTTCCCATCTTGTAATTGATCACCATATGCAGTGGGTCAAGAGAATTTCAGTAAATTCCCTTGACAGCAGAAGGCTGACACTCTCAGGGTAGACCTCTACAAGATAGAAGCATGGATCCAGTTTTTGTTGTTGTTTGGGGTTTTTAAGACCAGCTTCTTCTTCTCCATGTGTCTTTGCAGTCTTCAGAGAAAGTATCTAAAAGGGTCAGATCTGCTTCCTAGGGAAACAATCAGCAGAGTAGACCAGCACGATTTCCTCATCCCCTATATCCCACCATGTATGTGCAGGCTGCATAATAAGGAAAGAGGGACCTAATGTCATCCTGCTGTATCCTTGTCACCCTCACCTCACAAAGAAGCAAAGGGCTGCCCTGCACCCCCACATCATCTAGGTTGGATCATCAAGTCCAAACCATCAAACTGACCTCCCAAGTCCCAACACTAAACCTAAATTCTTCCCAATGTCCAATCTAAACCTCCCCTGGCACAATCTGAGGCCATTTCCTCGTGTCCTATCACTTGTCACCTGAGAAAGAAGACTAACACCCTCATCGCAGCAACCTCCTTTCTAACAACTCTTGATAAAAATAAATAAATAATATATACATATAGATAAAACATGGAGGGAGAGGGGGAAAGAGTGAAATTCAAAGCAAAAGCTCGCTGTTATGGAGAATTTCCAAACATGTGAGTCACTTACTGAGGAAGTTTCTACATGCTTATGTTTTCCAGCTCAAATACTGTAATTAAAGTACCTTAGCTACTGATTGAGAAAAGCTTTATTATCGCAATAGCTAAGCCTGAAGATGAATCACATTGCCTTTGTACACTGCAGGTGGTTTATCACAGAAGCCACCCAATTGCCTTTTAGGACAGGTGGCATTTACTGAGAGAAAAAAAACACGTTTTGTCATGTTTGTCTAAGCAGAAGATACAATCCCAACCATTGTCTGCTCTTAAAAAACACCCTGAGAAGACAACATTTAAAGGGGAGAGTGAAAGAGACTGCAAAGCTGTTCTGACACTTGTGATTAAATCCTAGGAATTTATGAGCAGGAGATGAAAAACTCAGCAGCCCATTACTGATACCCTTTGCAGACAGAATGTGTTGTTCACAGAAGGGCGTTCCTTCAGCAGGAAACTGCAAAATGGGCCATGTACGATCAAAGATGTGGCCATACTGCTACCATGTAACAATCCTAAATAAAGATAAACTTAACGGCACGATCCAAAACTATGCATTCCATTTCATCAAATATTTCTGGGTGAGGTTTTGAAGAGGGCTCTGCTTCCAGGTCATCAGCTAAAGCAACACAATTTTCTAAATAGTTCAGTGACCGGAGCATTGAGATCTTTTGTTATTCCAGCCAAATTAACCTGAAAGTTGCTAGGTTTCGAACACTTTAGAAAATGCCACTGAGGGTTCAGAATGCTTCTATTATATATCTTTAACATAGAAACACTACTCCTTCCATGTTTACAAGGGGCCAGGTACAGCAATCCCTACAGAGGGTATGAGTTTTGTGGGAAACAGAACTGAAATTGGGACAACTGAGCCCTCAACCAGTGTGATGGGTCAGACTTAGGTTTCTTTTTCTTCTTCCTTTACTAAGGAAGCCACAGGAAAAAAGAGACAGCCGTTGGTGTTCTGATCTCTTACCCACATTTTATCTCATGTA
Source organism: Nettapus auritus (assembly GCA_011076525.1). Taxonomy (NCBI): domain Eukaryota; kingdom Metazoa; phylum Chordata; class Aves; order Anseriformes; family Anatidae; genus Nettapus; species Nettapus auritus. The sequence continues at coordinate 30,772,789 of CM021770.1, forward strand.
ACAGTACTTACGACAGTTCTTTCTTTTTCTGTAAAGAACTTGATATGATTAAACCAGCGCAAGAACAAGTCATGTCCAAAAACATTCCTTAAAAAGGCAAAAATTAACCACCCTTGGAAAAAAAACAAGAGAGGAATGTGAGTTACACAGCATTTCCTGTGGCTTGTATACTTATCTCATACTGTAATGACCAAGTGGCTTACTTGTCTCTACCCGTTACAAAAGCGATTTTTTGCATTTTCACGTGGTTCAGCTCTACAACCAACCACACAGTTTTACTACTTTGTCTTGGCTATTTTGGTGCTTAGATACTCAAATCCTTTTCCCTTCCCCCCGTAAGTAAATTTTCCAGGCTAAAGTTCAAAGTAAATTCCAATGTGATTATATAAACACATGCATACTGTAGATTGACATCACACAATGTGATTCTTTGTTGCTGGATTTTTTTTTTCTTTTCAATTTGCAACAACTTCTGTATGCCTGGCTTGCTTCCCTAAAATAGGGTAGCTTATTACACCCTACTGAATAAGACAGGGCTGTATTTATTTCTCTGGCAGTTTGGATTTTGGGGGGAGGGGGGGGGAACACAATTTAATTCATAAAAATAGACCTACAAAGGAAAAATAAGAGTAACAGACCTTATGAATCTCCCTGTTTATTAATGCATGTGATTAGTGGAGTGGAGAGAAAGCAGGTTTATGTGTTTCAGTCCATCAAGACTGTGAAATTGAACTGTAAATGGTACCTAGTGCAGTCAAGTGAAACAGACACCATGCAGTGAGTTAATGGAAATGTGGAGAGCTTTTCTTTTTAACAAAGTACTCGAGCAATTATCCCAGCACACCCACAGTGAAATGAGATAAAGTTAGTCTGTGTATTACAAAGGCTGTTAACTGCAAAATAAATTTACTGACAGCCATTTGGAACCCTTAGTTCATTGTTCCTTTCTCTGCACCTATTAGCTAAAAATGACAAACAGCTAAAAATGAGAAGCCCATGCTTTGTGGGGTGGGAGAGCAGTAGCCTGGGATGTTTGCTGCGGGCACACATCAGCTGAGGGGGAACTGCTCTAGGTTATCCATACTGCTTACCCCAGGACACAAATAGTCCAAGAATGTAATGCACTTTATTTTCATACTCACCTGAAAATGAGGTGGGGTTTTCAGAGAGATCTGCAGCAGCCTTGTTCTGCCACGCAGCCTATGCGAGCGTTATGCACTTCTGACAACTCCACTACTCTTTTGCTGCGGGTGACTTTGTATTGTACACCAACTTTTTACAGCAATAGCAAAGATATCTGAGCTTCCCCATGGGTTCAGCTTTCCCATCTCTTCCCTGGCTGCCCACAGCACTGAGGAATGGAGGTCATGTTTGAGGCGTTAGCTGCTCCAGCACAGGACCCAGGAGATTACCCTCTGAAACCTACCCTTGGATGTATGTTTAGTAAGGATCTCCTGCTCTCTCAGCAGCCGTGCAATGATACCAGCACATCCGATGGTAAAAATTTATGCCTTGGGGCAGAATTTAACCCCTGGACATGGCCAGCCTGTAAGCTCTGCCCTGCCACGCACAGCACAGGGGTCCCACAGCCACCCCAAGGGGAGATTAGATAGGAGCTAAAGGAGCTTCAGTTCCTAAACAGGAAACCTGAAGAAAACACAGGGAGAAAGGCTACCCAAACAGAATATATTAATGTTCATTATGTTTCTCTATAGATTTTCCACTTCAGGGAAAACCCTTCCCTCCCAAGCCTTCACTAGCCAGTACTGTGGTTTATTACCTGCACACCAGAGACAAACCTATTTTATGATACAGCCAGTGGAGAAGTTGATATGGCAGTGATGTCAACAATGTTTTGAAAAAGCAACCAATTTTAAATATCAATTGCAACTTATGTTTCACAAAGCTATTTATTGCCAGTGAGAACTGTCTTTGGCCTCTGATATATCTCCTTGTGGCACCAAATGTAGGAACACACTATTTGTTTTTTGTCATACTATTCTGAGAGCAGCTCAAATGCAAACCAGAATCAAATGTAGCACATTGACCCAAAGTCAATCCCTGTTTTATGTAATACCGATGACATCTCTTACTCCCACGGCAATACAATCTTGTTCCCATTTGCATTTCTAGCGCAGATGAAAGGAGAGGGCTATTTACTCACTCTTCCATTGCTATTCCTGGTCTCTGTGCTGTAGCATCACTCTATTCAGCAGGTATATTGACTTCCCTAATTCTCTATACTCATGGTTTGTTGCTATTAGCCTTAGTTACCCAACCTCTGAGAGCACCTCTCCCTTCTTTTCAGGGAGGTATGATTTGAAGATCTGTATCTTTTGGCCTCACAGCTATTATTTATGGCTGTCAGTTAGACAACAGAAACTGAAAATTAAATAACCAATGCTCTCCTCCTTCGCAGACCCATTACTGTTGCTTCTTCCTGGCTTTTAATCAACATGATCACAACTTTTATTTCCCCTAGTTGTGTACATTATTTAAGCATCCTGTGCAGCCCTGGCACAGCTGTATCACAAACAAACACACTCTCCATCCCCTCGACAACCTTAATCCCTATCCCAGCAAATAAAACCCTGTTAACTCTGGGAACTGCTCTGATTTCCACCCTCCTGAGCCATACACAGGCAAAGCCATCCTCACGTAGACCCTCACTGCGGGCAAGGGATGTTGTAGCTTGCAACAACAGTTCAACACGGGACCAGTCTGGACCCTGGGGAATTCACTGTTTTGTCCTGCCCAGAACTGCTAATGCACATGCACTGGCTCCTCTCTCTGCCTTGCAGCACTTCCATCTCTTTGCATGTCTGTCAGATTCTTTCCATGTTGCTTTCCCTTTGCTGTGCACTGTAGCAAGATTTCTCCAAGTTTCTATTTTTTGTGCTGTGTGCACTCTGGATCTAGTGTTACGCTTGAGATGCTATCGAGTAGCCAAATGTGACACATTTTCAAGGTTGGCCTCAAGGTAACTAACTAGGGGAGCGAGCCTTTCAATCACAATCAGATACCAATCAAACAAAAATAGATGAGGGCTGACAGTGGACTTGCATTATTATACTGTCTATTTCCAGCTGGTTTAGGTCAGGATGTTTTTATCAACCAAGTCTCCAACTCACCTCACCACTTTGCAAGGAAGGCAGGAGGGAAAGTGGTTGTTCAAAAATGGAACAATTTGTGATTGATAGCTGAAGGAAAACAAAGACAGTAGTTATCCTGATTTATTAGATGTAATTGTGCTTCTGGCATCATTGTAAGACAAAGCAAATCCCAGAGATAAAATCAATGTGGGGGAGGAGCGGGGACCCACAGCTGTGAAGGCATCATTTCAAGAAGCAGCTTCCCTCCCTTCCTTACATAAACATGATGTCAAAATACTGTAAACCTGCAGCTACCCAAACAGCATTCGTTGTGTCCTAGTGCATGGCACAAAGTTCACTACTGACTTCAAAGGAACAGAAAGATACAGAGAAATTTTACCTTTAATTTGCAGTGTTGATATAGATCAGGGAGATTTGTAGGCTTTGATCTTCCCTTATTTAATTAAACTCAGATGAAACCCGGTTGAAACACGAAGTTTCAGCTTCAGCAGGGGACTCTATGGCCCAGCAGAGTTTTCACCAGTCTTTCATCTCCTCCGATCAAAGCACCTTATCCTGACCCAGCTGATGTCAAATTATTCTGATTCAATCCCACTGAAGAACTGTCTTTTATTTGAGACTGGGGCTTCCTGTGAATATCACAAAGGCATCTCACATGGAGGATCTACACTGTTGTTTACCATGTTTACTCCAAAATACATAAAACAGACTTTGACTGCTCTGCAAATAAGGACCACAGCGAGAGTCCTTTAAATGCAGGGAGAATTACATATATCTTGAATCAAGCTCTAATATAGGCTTCAATTTTTCACTGATTTTGTTGCTAATTTTTGCACCTGTAAGGAATTAAAACAATGATTTTGAGCATAGCTGGCCTGAGGATAAGTGGTCTGATTTAGCTTCTTATTAAACAATTGGGCTCAGCTTTCGCAAATTCATCATTTCACCTGAGCATGTTAAAGATGATTCTAAAACTGTCTGTTCTCCAAAAATGTCATATCTGCATGTTACATCTTCTTTCCTGATTTTTTTTTAACCTCTTTTTTTTTTTTCATCAGAAGGAAATTTTGGTGTCACAGTGACAGAACTGCTGTAACCCACAAAGCATGGCACCTGATTACAAAACCTTTGTTTTTTCACCTTTGAAAAGAAATACCACCAACTCATAGGTCCCAAACAAAGCTTTGAGTCTACGAAGAGCTCTGCAGGAGCAGCCCCCTTATTCTTGCCACTGGTGCAAAGTCCCATCAATTCAGAAGGACTTTCTCATGCAACATTCCTTCAGGGCAAAGAGATGAAGGTTATGTCTCAACTGCAGCCCCCTCATCCTTCAGTGGAGGTGCACAGCACTACTGTAGACCACCCAAAACCACCAAATATCATGGCTGTAGCCACCCATGGCTGAGAGAATGTCTTTATGATCCAAATTGATTTACCTTCCCTCTAGAGAGTGTGGTGGGGTGGTCTCAGCAAGCTTATAACCACCTATGAGGGCATGAGGAAGGCAGGACACACATCAAGTCTGGTTTTCCACCACTGTCAAAACTGTTATTGAATTGCAGTATTGACAAGTCAAATAATGTTCAGGTGCTTTGAGAGGTCAGGTTCTCCAGTTAATTATCAGGGAAATTAGGAGCACCCCACCACTGACCACATGCAAAGCCAAGGTTCCTACTGAAGGCCCCAAAATTTCCTGTTTGAAGACTACGCATTACCATAAGGGTCTGTGTAAATGCTACTCTAACTAGTGGAATTTAGACCCTTGCTTGCTAACACTATCAAAACCACTTTTTTTTTTTTGTTTGGGGGAGGATCTCGGTGTTTCCTGAAAGCAGATGTATCAATGGGAGTTAAATGTCACCAACTACCTTTGGCTGATTAAACTCTGTTTTGCTATATCTGATACAATTGTAAGAGTGCACCATGCTGATAAGGCACGCGTTTTGCACAAAATGTCACACATGTTTATTATTAGATTAAGCTGCAGCAGGTTTAATTTTAGATCTTTTTATTCAAGTGGTGCAATGAAGATTAAATGTTAGGCATTATTAAAGATGCAGATGTGGTTATATTGAATTATAAACCTCATTAAGTGCAATGTCCTAGACAGGCTTGTGAGATAAGCTACAAAGGACTTCCTTACCTCATACTAAAGTTATTAAAATATTAAAAGGTAAATTCAATCATAAAAATATTATGATAGAATGAAACTGATACTTTAAAAACCTTATTACAAAAGGCTACATTCCTTTCAAGTATAATTACTTCCCTCTCCACTTAGATTGCTGGGTTTGATATTAAAATGCAAGTATTTTTCCTTTTGAACACACATAAAAAGCAAATACAATGGAGCCAAATTTTTTTTCACTCCTTTCAGCACCTGAGTCTTGAAAGGTCCTGCTCATAATTGTCAAGCATTGAATTCTCATGGACATTAAAGTTATCCACCAGCAATTGTATCTGGTAGCACAGGCATCCCCACTTGCATGGATGAGTGGCTGAGACGCAGCTATCAAAGGAAATTTATGAAGAGATTTTGGAATATCTGAGGTGGCTACATTCAGAGAAGAGACCAACAACATAGAATTTGGCAGAGATTCACAAAGAAATAAAGGAGGATTTTCAGATCTTCTCATCAACTTTAACATCAGACAATTGCTATAGCCTTCATTTTGTAAAACAGCACAGGGTACACAGTGAAATGTGAAAGGTCAAAAAGAGAAAATTTAGAATTAATAAAACAAATTATTTTATGAGGCACATAATGAAGCTGGGGGGCTCATTACTATGAGATATGGAGGTTCCATGTCATCCCACTTCAAAAGATTTCCTATTGGCATGGGTAATGAGAAAGAATACCACTATGTTGCTGCTGAGGATGTACGATCTATAAGAAATGAAAGCATTGCTGGCCCAGAGCATCAGCCAACCACTGACTGATTGGGGGGGGTGGGGGAGAAAACCCTCCCATGGGAATTCCTTAATTGCTCGGATTTCCCTTGCAAGGTTTTGCTCTGGCTCTTACTATCAAGACCAAGTTATTGCTTTGACCTAGCAGGACAACTGCAGCTCTTTCACCCTATGTGGAGGTACAAGCAACTTCACACATCGACAGGGCTTTTGCAGATTTTATCAAAACCATATGAACAGCTGTACCCAAGGTCTGGACACATTCCCACCACTTCCAGTAAACATTCCTTCATTGCAAGATGAGGTATGAGTTATTGAGCTATGCTAACATCATCACCTGACTGCTAGGTTTTGCAAAAGAGCAATTTTCCCGTCTCAGTTTAAAGGATACCAACCATTTGTCCTAAGCTGGACCAACTTCTTTTAAAAAGCCCATTGAATCCTTCAGTGCAAGTTTTCTTCTATTTTCCTGTTAAACCTCTTTGACGAAATTAGATAAAGGCCATCCTAATACCCTGCAAATGTTGAGACAATACTACTTCTCATCTGCTCAATGACTGCATTTCTAAAATCATGCAAGAATTTAAGAACTTTTTCTGTGGGTGCATTCTATGACTTGAATGAGCTAAGTGACCACAACAGATTTGATTCATGATAAGATATCTGAATTGGCTTGTTTGCAAGACTTGCTAGATCAGATAACCTGATTTGTCTTTCAGCACATAGAGCAGGTCTCTTCAGATAAAACTGGGAAAAAAAAAAAAAAAGACCAATTGATTTGATTGCATTATATTTTACATTAGATGATCCTTTTGGTTTCCCTATAAAAGCTGGCATTGATTTAAAGCTATCTGTCAATGAGTCAAGGCACTTGATGTCAAAAATGGCAAGATAAAAAAGCTTGTTATACAAATAAATCAAATAAAGAGAGGGCTACAACAATGATTTTTGTAAAGTAGGCAATCACGTTCTAGTATGTTGGAGTCTGATTATTGTTTTAATGCTGTAATGAGGATCTGAAAATAAAAAAATGAAGATATTTCACTTCCACTAGGAAGGGAATAGGGGAAGTGGGAAAGCAAGACTTGTAGCAGAACATTCGAATCTTTATAAGATTTTTGTGGTAGAGCTACAAATCCTCTTGCTTCTTTTTAGTTGTTTCTCTGTATGACAACCTGAACATTTTTAGGAGCTTTTCCCTATAGTAATCTTCTCCTATACATAAACCAAGTTGTATTTTTCATGACTTTTTTTTTGTATCAAGTAGAATTAAACAACAGGATTTAAAGGGAAATATCCTTTACTTGTGAGAGTTTCTGAGAAATAGCATGGTTGGGTATTTTCATCTTTGTTTCCTTGCCTTTTGCAATTTTAATTTGGGAAAGCGCATACACAGTGAAATGTTTACTTAAATATTCCATTGTTAGTCCATGCTCCAGGAAGAAAAATAATAATAATAATGTTACTCTCAAGATCAGTTCTTATGGTGTGTTGTTTGTTGTTTTGTTTTTTTTGGTGGGTAATTTTTTAGCAGAAAAAAAAAAAAAAATCAAGGCTCCTACTGAGAGCAGACACTTTGGAAGAAGGCAGAAAGTAATAAAGCACCATCATGAATTCAGATGTTGCAGACAGAGCTACTAAATAGAATACACAAATGGGGCAGCTGGGACTGTTGCCTTTTCTTCTGCTCTGTAAACATAGGTCTGCAGAACATAGATTGCTTCCGTAGCTGGAAGTAATAGCAGCTCCCATATCCTCTCTGAGCAAAACCAGTCATGACAACATGATCTTTTGCACAGCCTGTACTTTTTAGCACACGGACAATTGCAAGATGACTCACCACGCTTTTAATTGCAGCTTTGATCATTAAATCTTTTTTGAATTACTGAAGACTCTATTTCCGCTTTTCAGTTACAAAAATCATCAGAAAAGGATTTGAGGTTTCAGGTTAGAAGGTTCAGCTTTTCTTTTAAAATCCCAGCTTGACTCAATGAGGAACTATAAAGTGCTGCCAAACACGAGGACAAAGCAACAACACCAGGCCAAATTCCTTAGCCTCTAACATCCTACGTTGGCATCTACCTCTGTACCTCATCTGCCATTTCCAGGGGAGAATTTTTGTTGTTTTGGTAACCTACTGAAGCACCAACTGTCTTATTTCTGTTGTAGGTGGCCTATTTTGGCACAAGTTACCCATAGCTCTTTTTGGATTAGCCAGATGCTGTTAGTATTTTTCGGTGATGTTTCATCCAGTAGTCAAGGAAGACACCAATAGATGGCTCAAGGAACTGGTAGGCTGTACCTGCTTCAGCAGGTCTCCAGACAAGGCACTTGGTGGTGGTCCCCAGGAAGTCTTTGGTCATGGAGGAGCTGTTCAGGCAGCAGAAGGAAGGACCCAGCTTTGTCCTGTTTGGGACAGACGTCCAGCAGCAGGGTCCCAGTGGTGCTATGCACTGACACCCCTCTTCACACCCACCCGGGGACAGTGGTGTGGAGGTGCAGGCATCTGGCACAGAGCAGACACCAGCCTTCAAGTAGCAGCCATTAGATAAAAGGAGCATCTCCATAGGTGCCAGTCCTTTGCAAAAGTGTCCCCATGAACACAGTGGGGACCTTTGCACCTGCACACAACACTGTCAGCCATGCCAGCAGACAAATCAGGAGGAATCTGCCCCATCTCTCTGCTGAGCACACACACCACTCATACCCCACGCCTCATGAAGCAAAAGGGCAGATTTTGTTTCATAGAGGGCCTGCCCTGTTCTAGCAAAGCCCCATTTCTGTGCGATGCATCATCAGTCAATGGAGAAAAAGGATGATCCCTCACTGGCACGAGTACATAGCTCAGAAATTCTCATTCTGGCTCTATTCCCTTGCACAGCCACACAAATCCCAAAGCAACTTGTCAGTGACTTTTAATTCAAGCTGAAGATTAACGCAGTTGGTAGTCATAATCACCAAATGTTTTCTCAGTGATGTAAATCCCTTCCCCGATGGAAACCCAGGACCTTGCCACAGCCCAGCTTGTGAGGACGGTTCCTCTGTGCCCACTACGTGCAGAGAATGAATTTAAGCATTAGCTTAATGGGCTTTTAAGTCTCCCTGGTCATCAGCCCCAGAGAGGTACATCCAGCCGGCTGCTTCTAATAGTTAATTTGTTTCACAATTGGAGAGGGAATTTTTTCTCTTCAGCAAGCTCTTTAGTGGGACCATTTCTCCCCTAACTAACATCAGATCTTTCTGACTTCCAAAGAGTCACTTTAGATTTACATACAAGGGAGGCAAAGCTCAGTTCCTTATTATACAACTGAGTTTGCCTGCCAAATGAAGTGCAAAGAAAGAGCAAGGAAATTATAAATAATGTTGATAAAAGCAGTGAAAGAATCACACTTCTTATCCAAGTGTTCTCCTGGAGTAATTCCACCTTTGTACAGTCTTAGCCCTACAACAGCACTTCATCTCCTACTCTTTGGCAACTCTCAGAAGGGCACAGTCTTGCTCAGGTCATTTTCTTATGGGGAAGGGTAGGAGTTGTAGCATTTTTAATATTTAAACAAGCTTAACACACCTAGTAAATAGAGATTTATAAGCTACAGGAACCTGCTCAGCCTTAACTGAAATGCAGCAGTACAGTAACCAATTTATTTGGGATCTTTAGAAGTGAAAAATGGGTCAGTCCCCTTATTAACAGAAACTTTCCAGCTGCCAAGAGAGCTTTCGGGCAGCCAAGGACTCATTGGTAGGAGTTTCCACAAATCTTGTTTTTGTCAGACTTCTCACAATAGGGCAACATAATCAGGTGAAATTAAAATGGCCCAGTGTTAGACAGTCAGCAAAAAAGAGGGCCCAGCCTTCAATTAGTGTCACCACTAACAAGCCTTGTGAAAGATAATATAATGGATCTTGGCTGATTTCCTGCCAAGTTCCCCAGACCTCACTTTGCTTTTTTGACTTTACATGCAGTATCATATTTAGCAAGACTAATGAGCCTGCATTCCTCTAATGGGCCCACCCCAGCATGTGAGGTTTTCTTTTTCTTTTGTTGATGATCTCCCTTTCTCAGGAAATCAATGTTTTGAAAAAGACAAAGAATAAGGTCTTTGCACCATTATCACTCCAAGGTCTCTGCTCTACCCTTACTTTCAGACTTTCAGAGCACATGAATCATTTTTGCCTTGCAATTTTAGAGGAAATGTTAATATATATATATATCTTTCTGCAGGGTTCGAAATGTTTTGCTCCTGCTGTAAAGGCCCAATACAGCACAAATTGTTACACTTAATTGGGGAAACTGATGGAAACAAACAGAGAAACAGAGGAGAAATAAAAGGAAAATATCAGCAGAATTCATACAAGAAACCCTTACTCTGTTTTCTGAAGCAAAAGGTATGGGCACAAGCCATCCTTCATCAGTAGGGCATTCTCAGCTTCAGCTGTGAAAGCTCTGCTGGAGAGATGATGGGTTGTTACAAACCTTCCCTGTGAGCAGAGATAATGGCAGCTCCATAGCCCGAGACCTGGAGCAAAAGCAGAAGCAAGACAGACCTATTTTGGTGGAGGAGGCACCTGTGATCATGTTAGAGAACATTTAAACAAACTGGACATATAGTTGTCCAAGGGATGAAATCATCAGTGCTGAGGAAGCTGGCTGATTTGACCGCAAGGCCACTCCTGATTATCTCTGGAATGTCACGGTGATCAGGAGAGGTTCCTGAGGACTAGAAGAAAGTGTCACTCCTTTCTTCCAGCCTCAGCCATTTTGTGGCTCATCACAGCCAGTGCAAATCACATGCAGCTCTCAAACAGGCCAAGCACACCCCTGTTGGGCTGCATTTAGCAAAAGGCCATGCTGGTGAAAAAACTGCAGTGTAGCCAGAGCTACAGAGGGCAGTGTGTCCGGACTGCTTGGAATTCAGCATAGCATTCTGACACTCATCAATGGGGCGCTAGGGGTAGCCCTGGCACTGGCCCCTCTCAGAGAGCCCAGGGGCATCGTTTAAGGGTCTGGCAGCCTTTTTCTTGGCAACAAGAAAAAATTGGTATAGGATTTGCGATTTCAACCAAGTCACCTTGCATTTTTTCTTCCTAGACAGACCAGTAATCAACAGCAAGAAGAGAACAGCTCAGCTTCACTTTTGAACATCACAAGAATCAACAAAGATAATAACTACTACAGTTTTCTTAAGACATTAGTATTAATAAAATTCATTCTGAAGGCCGAGACATTAAGCACTAAGCTGATGATGAGCTCCAATTGCAGCAATTACAGATTGACTACATAATGTACCCTGGCTTTTGCTAATGTTGCCCTTGTCCTCTTCTCCCCTCTCTTTTTCCCTTCTCCAACTGTTAACTACATCTTTTTAGGCAACGGAAATGGACTGCAGAATGAGACTTCATGCATAAGGTCTTTGGTTTGTTGATCACAGTTCCCCATGTTCCACACTTCTAGTGATTTTGTTTTTCACTTGTTTATTTTATGGGGGTATTTATAGGGTCTCAGCCCTCTATCCATCTTTCTCTTTTCACAAAGCCTGTAGGGACACAGTTACCTTGAGTACTTTTTACGCCTTTGTGAAGTGAAACCATCTAAAAGGTTCTGATACCTTCAGTAAGGTCATTTTCCTTCATGTCAAAAATAAATGCCTGAAATTAAAAATTTTCCACTAATTTCCTCATAGCATTCTTTTTTAGAAGTTTGGATAAAATCCTTGGGCATGAATCTGCCTTTGTCACTCCAGAAAAAAACTCCTTCCTTAAAGAAGAGCAATACATAGGAGGATGTAGCCTACAGAGCCAGGATTTAAAGCAGAGGTAAAAATCAAATCTCTTGGTGAGACTTAGTCAAGTCAGCTGCTCTGCTGTTCATATTTACACAGCAGTGGTGCTCAACTCTAGAATTAAAATCATCTAATGCACTTTCATAAAGGTCAGGCAGCAGATGCTGCCACTAGACCTGACAGACTCACTGATAAGCTTCACTTCCAAGCAAAGCTTATGAGAAGAAAACAAACCATCAGCGTTTAGTATTTCCAACAACCCCTGTGCATACACAAGCATACATCTTAGCAGTAAGTTTATTTCTTCATTTTTAGTAGAAATATGCACTGCTGAGGCTCAACCTTTTGAAAACCATGCCACACACACTAAGTAAAATTGATATTTTAAATGAGATATGTGACACAACTGTGAATAGCAATTCTTTAAGTACAGTCAAGTGTTTGTGTAGCTAATGGCAAATGAGATGTGTTCTGAAGAATGAATGGATTTTGCTCTAATATACAGAATATCTTTTGCATAGTAATAATGGAAGAAAAATCAAATTATTCCAGAGTATAGTTAGGCATTGAGTGCAGTTATATGAGAATATAAATTGGAGAGAAAAGGGCCATATCTTGGCATTCTCAACAATCTTTTATAGGTAATGAATTGTTTAGAAAATTTAGCTAAGGAAAAGCTTTTGAATTGGAGTCTGACAGTCCTTCAGGGTATTCTTAGAGGTTATCTCTGCAAGGCAGGTGGATGAGGAAAGAGACAAGCTTAACCCTATAAAAATAATTATGATATATTATTAGAAACTAATGGCAATCTTTTGGAGTCTTTTCAGCAAAGGCACCACTGGCTGCAATTTCTCTCTGTCATATGCATAAAAAAGGAACTCCTAATGAAGCCTACATTCTGGTAATTTCTCAAACTCAGTGAAGTTAGCAAGAAACTTTCTGAACTTGAAACTTCACATACTTCAGCATATTTCCATGCTACTATTAATGGAAACACCCTACTCAGGCCGCATGCAGCAAGCTTCAGTCCTTAAATCAGCATTAGAAACCTGTTGAGACCACCTGGTCTCGTGGATGGAGCATGTACCTGCAGTGAGATGGCTGGAAGGAACTTGATTTGGAGGCACCATGGTTGTCCCTCTTTCTCCTGTTCTTGTATCCCAGGAAGAGAAAAACATGACTCTTTATGAAATTTCCTTTGTTACATCACCATGTAGGATACAACTAAGACACTAAAGCTGCCACAGCCATGTAGGTACTGAGGCAAGAAAGGTCTGGATGTCAAAGTGGTGAAGGGGAGCTGAGGAACAAACTCCAGTGACCAGATCAGAGGGAGAAGGCAAACCTAGGTGACCAAACCTAGAAACACTGAACAAGCACTACATCTTGGACATGAGCTTGAGAGAAATGGACGTCCATAATCCCTCCAACAGGGAGAGCCCACCATTGCTGTTTTGAGAGCAGGATTAGTTCAGGTCAGTATTTCTACCACTTCTATGTGGAGGTGAAAGACTCTTTGTGTCATCATGAAATAACCATACCTTTACACACAATGGAATGGTAAATACTCATTTTCTCAAACTGAATTAGAATAATTTAACTGAATGACATGTATCTGCATTCTGGACTTCCTCTTTTTTCATTGCACAATCTTTAAATGATGACATGACGTCAACAGCACATATGAATCTTCAGTGCAAAGACTCTGAACTGAAGCCGAGTTTAATTATAAAAAAAAAAAAAAAAAAAAAAAAAAAAAAAAAGTCCACAAGGAGAGTGAATTAGTGTTCTTTGTATGAAAGCAGAAGAGGCTGTAGTGCTCTCACGAGAATGTTACATACTTCATAAACAATAACAAAAACCAAGCTTGTGCAAATGGGAAATTTCTGGGAAATGAGTAACATGGTGAGCTAAGAGATTATCTTTTTTGAAGGTATTTGCAGAGTTGGAATACAGGAGAAAACAGAAAACATTAGTAAATTAACATTAAAGCTACATAATATTTTCAGTAAAAATGAGAGTCCATCTCCATCTATGGAGATGGTCTATACCCAACTAGACATGGTCCTGGGCAACCTACTCCAACTGAGACTGCTAGAGCAGGGGGGGTAGATGAGATGATCTCAAGGTCCCTTCCAACCTATTCTAGGCTTCTGTTGCACTGAAAGTATCAAAATATTTTTTCTTTATATTTTCAAAGTATTTCAGCATTTCTGTTTCAAGCAGGGGAGTGCAACTAAAGATTTCCCTTCCAAACTCAATGACTCTAGTTTAGAAGTGCTAATTCTGGAGTTTTGAACTGAGATATGGATTTACATTTCAGGCTGAGAAGATAAAATACTTTTTTTTTTTTTTTTTTAAGCTGTGGGGAGGGAAATACTAAGCAACTTACAAAATAAAGGTCTTTCAGTCTGAGCCAAAAGGAAAAAGTATTTTTTGTTTGTTTTCCTAAAGGTGTTTTGTTTTGCTAAGTAGGAACATATGCTTTTGACCTGTTTTATTTGTTTGTTTGTTTGTTTGTTTGAGGTGGGGGAGTGAGAGGAGAAAATTTTAAGACTCACCTTTGGAAAAGAAAAAAAAATTTAAAAAAAGACTTTTTTTTTCAATTTCTGTTTCTAAATACAATTATGTTAAGGTTACAATTTTCTTGATTTCTAACGTCAGTTGCACGATAAAAAAAAAAAAAAAAAAAAAAATAAAATAAAATGTGGTGGAACCAAACCACAGGGACACAGTTCTGGATTTTAGAAGTAATTCCAACTAACTAGGAGCATGAGAAACCTCAATCTATTGTTTCAAGTTTTGAAAGATTAAGTGAAATATTAAATTTCCATCCTATTTCTTCTGCTGAGATTTGTCCAAACAAGTTAGCACATTTCAGGAACATTTCCACTTTCTTTCATCTATCTGTTATTCCAGAAGAGCTCACATGTACTATTTCCTTTTCTTATCCAACCACTTGAATAACATCTGCCGTCTTTCTCAGCTTCCTAAAACAACTACATTTGGTTATTTGGTTAGCTACCTCAGGTTAGAAAAGATTTTTCATTCTCCAGTCCAAAATAGTAGTCAAGTAATGAACTTAGGGCTCATCCCAGCAAATATTTAATTTGGCAAGTGTTAAGTTTTAACTTGTGATATCTCATCTTTGCATTCAAATATCTAAAACAGGTGACACATGCATAATGCAAAAAGCTAGAAGTAAACATCACAGCATTTAGAAAATAGCTCCAGGTTTTTTCCATG
This sequence comes from Nettapus auritus, assembly GCA_011076525.1. Lineage (NCBI taxonomy): Eukaryota > Metazoa > Chordata > Aves > Anseriformes > Anatidae > Nettapus > Nettapus auritus. The sequence goes on from CM021770.1 coordinate 30,787,838, forward strand.
GAATTTATTTCTGCTTAAAACGTCAACCCAGAATAATTGTATATTTTGTTTAGAGTGACAGCTGAATTTTTCATGTATTTGCTGTCTTTTGATGGCAGATAAGTGGGAAGGGAAATGCACTCTCTGAAGGCTTTTATCAATGAAAATCACAGTCAGAAAATTGCACCATGGAGCACAGCAATATTTCCATACTTTACTGCATTTACAGAGAGAAAACTGTCATTAGGGCTAACAGGGTGTCATATAAAAAGAGATGTTTCTTTTAATGGTTCCTTTATTTGGCCAGAATATTTCCCTGTACAGTTGCAGGGGGTGGGAGGCCGTTAAAGCAGAATTTAAAGCATTAGGCTTTTCAGTGAAGTGCAGCTAATGTTTTAACAAGGGGATCCAACAAAATTCCTTCCAGCTCTGTAGACTGAGATAAAACCCAGGATGGGACAGACTCACCCTGGGGAATCCATTCACCTGTATTGCATTTGAACAAAAGGGCCACTGTCTTGAACTGAAGAGGGAGCAGAAACACCTCTATGAAGCCTTGCTCTGCTGTACAAACATCCCTTGTTCCCAGAATATCGGGATGGTTCTTCCTGGTGCCCTTCATGCATGGTTTGTAGAGCAGACATATCAGGAGAGCATCAGTAAAGGCAGCTGATGCAACCACCATTTCCTGGGAAGAAGTTTGAGAGGGCTGTTTGCTTGTTTTGGAGTCCTCCGGAGTCCAACTGAAAGCGAAGCCCAAGGCATCTCAAGAGCACACCTGTGAGTGTCCAGGCAGAAGGAATACAGGGGGTGCAGTGCAGCAGGTGTGCTTACTGCTGGGTGCCCACCTGGGCTGCTGCAGGACCCCTGGGGTCTACTCCTGCCCTCCTTCCAACTCAACTAAAGCTGCCAAAGCCCTAATCATTTTAGCTAAGAGCAAGGTCTGACTTGTAATAAAAGTCACTATTTCTGCTGTTAGGAATGAAATTCCCTATGAGCTGACTCCTGTGGATTCACACGAATCATCACAGCAGCTGTAAAACCGTTTAATCTCTCCATGACTCAGTTGCACTGCGAATATTTCAATTACTTGCAAATTTTATAAACAGAGCTATTCTGGGATCCTTTGGAAGCACCGGGCTCCTTCTCCAAAGGCCACAGTTAGTCCTGGCTTCATCCACCAGGAGCCCCTCCATCTTAGAGACCATCTCACCTCGCTGCTCCCCCTTCTTGTGGCAGCTGTGGCTGCTCTTTCAAGGAGGCAAAGCAAAACATCTCCTAAAACCCAGCATACGGGATCCAGCTCTCAGTGCAGCACCATTTGTGCTCTCCATGGGTTGTTACAATAATAAAGGCAGCGGCTGCCTGAAACAGATTTTTTCTCAGCAGAGAGGTGAAAAATAGCCGAGCCTCTTCTGCCATCTGAGTCTGGCAAGTGACAAGAAAAGCTGCACCCATTCTCTTCCAACCAAGTGACTTGAAACAAACAAACAACAAAAAACTCAAGTGCTGCTTCTGACCCAAAATATTATTAGTACTAACAGGGGTGTGCCTTTAACCAATTGCCAGGGAAAAGTTAACTGAAAAATAATGAATAGGACCTCTAAAAATTCTCTGTCTACACCCTGACTATCCCAAATACCTTGAAGCTGCAGCTACAATACCTGATATTACAGGAGGCCCCTGAGGTAACATTGCAGTTAATGAAAGTCCCAGCCCAAACCATTCATTTTACAAGCCCAGGGCAGGACCCCAGTCTCTTTGTGAGAACAGAGGGGTCGCCTGGCTGATCCTGGGGACAGAAGTTAACTATTTGGTTTGTTTCTATTCGGAAGAATGCAATTCTGGGTGGACTCACAGACCTGAAGACTCCATTTATTCCCTTTTGCTGGAATTGCCTCATGGTTCAGGCATTATTTTCTCCATACAGGTGTCAGAAGTATCAGAGGATGATTTGTTTTTGTGTTTCATATTATGGCTTTCATCTTTAAAGCACTCCCCTCAACTATTTACCTAATTCCCACTCAGCATTCAGAAATACCACGCACAGCAAGTATGAAACAACATTTTTCTTGTTCTGCTATATTCAACTCTCCAGCTACTCCTCCAGTAAGGAGCTGGTTTTCTCTTTACTTGGGATACTTCAGCATTCCTCTAAGAGCTGACAGAAGTACTGCAGAAAATAACAAGTGGTTTTGTTAACTTCATAATAATTGATTGGATAGAGCAGATCTAACTCTCTCTAAAAATATACAACAATAATAATAATAATTAAAAAAAAAAAAAAAGCAAAGCAAAATAATAGCCTAATGCCCATAAAAGCTGAGTTTACTTTTACACAAGCTTGCTTTTAATTGGGAGGCAATAGGGAAAGAGATAATGGCTCTCAAAACTGTCAGACACTTCACTGTACAATGTTTTAGCCAAAGTTCTGCAGCCTTATCTTTTAATTTAAATTCTTACGAGACACAAAGTAGAGGAAAGTCAAGGCCTCTTACAAAAACATGACCATTGTCCTTTACATTTCTCTTCTTCCTGTTAGGAACCCCACTGTCTCTAGTTCACTCACAAAGGAAGGAATTAAAGTGTTGAGTGGGACTTCAAGGAGAAGAAGAAAAATGTTACATGAGCAGGTAGTGGTGTGGACCCAGAGCCATCTCCTCAGAGTCCATCTGTCTGCCACCCAGATACGGGAAAAGCCTGCAGACCGATTTAGCTGCACTTAGCTCATCGTCACTCCGTTGGAAGGAAAGCTCTCAGAAAAGATGTGGAAAAAAAAATAAATAAAACCAGAGATACTGATTAGAAAAGATGTGAGGGCTATTTCCTCATTTGCCCAAGTAATACCTTACTAAGGTTGCACACTTCCGACACTTTCAAGCACATTTCCTCTTGGCACCCAATTATCACAGAAACCAAGTCAGGCAATCAAATTCTGCCCAACCCAACCACTGGGATTTTCCCAGCAGAGGAAATACCTGTATCTGAAAATAAATAAATAAATAAATAAAAATTCCTACATTTTACAGATAATTCAGTTGCTGTTACTTTACAAGAGTAGATCTAGTAGGTTGGTCAGTATATTTTATACTGGTCTTTAACATGTAATTGCTTATCTTTTCCAAAAAGATAGACCTAGTACCTTCACTTTTCCTCAGAAGAGTTGTTTTCAAGGGATAACTACACAAAAATATGGTATAGAAATATGAATAAATTATTACACTGCTTTTTAGAACAGAATAATTGAAAAAACCTTACAGATCACCCAGTTCATTTCCCTGATGATAAAAGACCAAGAGGTTTTCATGTAATATAAACCTATGATATGAAATTAAATATTACTTGAACATTCTCCTGTCTTGAAAAGAGGATTAAAAATAAACAAAAAAACTTTCCATTGTATCATTGACCTGATCACAGAACTTAGACTACTGTTGCCAGAAGTGCTACCTCTCCAAATTCATGTTTTTAGCATAGCTATGTGGAAAAATGAACAGTTTGATTGCAGAGTGTGATATCAGTGTTATGTCAAAGCCCAGCTCTGTGTACATATACGTGAGGGTAGGGAACTGAATTAGAGGTACTTACTACTGGTGTTTGCTGGCTGTAGGAAGATGAAGTGTAGGATATTCTAAATGAGTAAATACAATACGCTTCCACAAAACACACTATCACAGCATAAAAAACTTTGAGATTAACAATTCATTTCACTTGAACTAAGAAGTGGTTTGAAATAAAGGCACTATCATTTCCCATGACTATCATACTTCACAAACACCAGGAGACACTGAAATGAAACTTCTTTAATTTCACAGAAGAAAACGCTACTCTGGAAGCAATCAGTGGTCAGCAGAACATAATAGCAGTTGACATTTCAGGTCAATATGAAAGCAGTTTGGAGCCAGCCATTTTGGAAGCGCTCCAGTTTGTCACTTCACTGCTAATGAAGACAATGTTGCAACATGTTTTGTTTAATATAAAAACCAGGATAGGATCATGGGAGAATTATTTTCCTCTTAACTTCGCCCCCCTCCAACCCTTTTTTCCAAATGCAATTGTTCTATTTTTAAAAAGCTCATTTGTTCTTATTGTTTTTGCATCAAGTTGGCAGCTCACCCATCTGTCTCCCACTGTGCTTAAAAAGATGTCATGATCCTGCCGTCCCAAACACAGTCCTGATGTTTCCACTGAGCTAAAACACATCTGCAGTGACAGCTTTCTCTTAGGAGTGAAGCTATTTTTGAAACAATGACAACCTCACCAGTTTGATTTCAGATGCATTTACCAAAAAAATCCAGTGCCACATGCAAGGCACCAGGACGTTCATTGATTAAAAGAAAAAATTAAATTAAATTAAATTAATTAAAAAAAAAAAAAAAAAAAAAAAAGAGAGAAAGAAAGAAAGAATGCTTGTTTAAAGAGATCCTTACCTTCCCCATGCACCTTATTTGATAGCAATACCACAGGAAGGTGGTAGGAAAATGAGGCTGCCTGTAGGGCTGCCCTTCATCCACAGCCCTGTTGTGATCCCTTGAGCAACCCCCAGCTCCAAGGAGGCCCCGTGGAGACCCTCAGGTCTGTGACAGAAACACCAGGTGAGATACGCTTGGAAAATTATTACTTGCTCCATGTCATCTGGGAAAGACAGAAAGTGAGCAAGTAACTGAACCAACTCGTCAATGAAAGACTGTTTCAGCATTTCAGATGCAATCCTTGCAAGTGACTGAAGGAAAATCTCTATTTTGCAGCTTCTGATGCAGAGACTAGCACTCTCTTATGGACAGAATTAACCTGCATGTGCTTTTGTTTCCCTAATAGCAGAGGAATCCATTTAAAAAAAAGTCTGAGTTGCTTTCTTACTCTTAGAGGTCTCCTCTGTGAATCAAGCCAGAGGCACACACATGCCGTAGGTGTTTTTCATGGAATAAATAAGTTTGACAGATGGCTATTTCTGGCAAGAGCTGCACCAAAACTTGTTGTTTGTGTTATTTTTTCAAGAAACTGAAAGCAGAGACACTGAAGTGAACTGAAGAAACTTCTACAAGAAGCAACAGTCAGGACAGTCTCCTCAGAGGGATAAATCCCAAGGAGATGATTTTTTTTTCCCCTATTACATTAATGAATATTCTGTCACTTTAGTAGGGCAGGCATAATTGTTCAAGCTGCTATGCTGAGACTAATTGCCCCGTCACTTACAATTAGAGGTGCTAATACAGTCATTAAGACATTACAAATGGCTCCTGAACATCCTCTCAGGTCACCACGATGTACAGAGCACCCCGGCAGATTAGAAAAGGGAGGAAGAGGCTGGGGACCTGCGCAGGTCTCAGTGCCACAGGAAAACATGCCGCAACCTTTTCTGCAAAATCCTCCCTGGATGGCCAATCTGAAGGGAGACCCAGGTGTACCCCAGCATGTTGTCCTTTCCCTGCAGACAGAAATGTCCCCATACTGACAGAGCCTGCCTGTGAGACCTCCCAGCCCATCTTCACAATGCTGCAGGGGCCTCAGTCTCCTGGGCACAGTTATGCTCACAACGGGACTGAGAGTTCATTTATAGACTTTGTGAAGGGAAAAGATCATCCTGTAATTGATTTCTTCTGTCCACAGAGCAGCCAACATACAAGACAGTGCAATGTGATGCTCTTAATCTATATTCCGTGGCTGGTGAGTACAATTGCACCCATTCCCACAGAATCTTCTCAGTTAATGACAACATTAATACCTGGTGGGTGCCAGGTTGGTGAGTGCAGCCTGGGGGGCTTTTGCCACGTTAGCTGGAAGAAGCTCTGTTTGCATGGAAGACTCTAGACTCCAACTACTTTCTGCTTTAAGATGATTTGGAGGTGCTATTTTTCAAGAGTTCAATTTTTAAAATGAAGCAGGATAAAAATCCTCTAAAAATAAACCAGCTCCCCTGAAGAGGCTTGGCGTCCCCCTGTCAGGTTTCAGCAGCCAGGAGAGAGAACGGTTTGCCTGGCATTGGCTCTCAGCCACGAGGAAGTTCATATCTAAAATAATCAGGCCGCATTAGAAACAACTGAGCAGATAAGAAGCCAAATGCAGCCCAAACCACAAAGCCTCCATTGAAAATGTGTTTTGACTTCAGAAGAGGGAGAGGAAAATGAAGAGAGGATTTCAGATTCAGGGCCCCATTCTCCTCTCAGTTGCCCCAGATTTACACCATTTACACTCCAGCAGAGTTGGTCCCAGTTCCACTTTGCTGGGAGAAAGGTGAGTGCTCAGCTCCTATCAACTGCAACAACATTTCCGATTTCTTATCTCTTTCCTAATTGCCATTCAGAGGACGGTGTGATTTGTATCACGTCCAGCCTTTCCCCATTTACTCTGAAGGTTAAAATGTCACAATGGGTGCAGAGTAACCAGCATTTAAAAAAAAAAAAAAAAAAAAAAAAAACTGTTTGTAGATACACAAGTCTGTTATTGCAGCTCCAATGAGAAAATAATGCTCTCTTTGTACCTGTTTTCTCTTGACAGACAGCTTAAATTAGGTTGCTGAATAACTCGGTACATAGAACAACAGTAAACCTGTCACAAAAGCATGTTAATCAAAGCACAACTGATACTTGACATCCCCCGGTGAAAGGCATTTTTACAGTGTTTCATTAACATTGAAAGGAGGATTAAGAGGCCTATTTCTTGATTAATGTCTCTCTCTGACTGGGAGATGTAATCCTATCTGTAACCCCAAATTACTGGAAACAAAATTAAATTTCTGCCAGAAGATCATTCCAAGCACATATGACATTGAGCACTAAAATATTGGTTTCTTTACGTACTTTATCCAACCTGCAGACACTCTGAGCTGCTGGAAATGTGGGAGCACTGAGGCTCCAGCTCCCAGGAGAGGCTGTGCCATAGTCTCTGGGCTCTAGGGGGATTGTACAAATATTTGGCAAATGTTTTTAGTGTCCAAAATTATTGCATATAATGACATGGGAAAATCTCTAGTGGCAAAGTAAATCGGCTTGTTAAAGAAAGAGAAAATTTCACAGAGACCGAAGGTTAGATAGAAGGTACTGGAGCAGCCTTGCATGCCACACCAACTGCAATAGCAAAATATTACAGCTGAAATAGTCAGACATCTTCAGGCTTTGGAAGGAGAAAAGGCAGCCAGTTCAGAAAAAAACAGTGCTGGGATTTCTGGCAAGATATTTCCCTGTTCTCTCCCCTACCAGGTGACAGGGACCTTCCTGGGACCCCCATGTTCTCTTTTGTTTAACATCACAGTTCTGGAGCTGAAACCATCGGGCCAGGAATTGGGCAGCAGAAGTGCACGCACCCAGCTTACCCAGCCCTGGCTTCCCACAGGGGCAGGGCAGCCTCTGGGACGTTTGCTTTACAACCCTTGTGGCTTGTACCAGCAGTACTTGGAAGCTGTCTGTGCCCAGGGGAAAGAACAAAAGATAATAAAACCAGCATTAATTTCAGCCTGTCCAACACCAGACAGGGCAAAGACACTATCAGGGCAGTAACTCAGCTGCAAACACAGCCCCAGCCACCTGCCAAGATCTCAGTTTCACAGGACTCAGTGCTCACAGCAAGGGACAAAGTGCCATACAGCTAAATCCCAAGAAACCCAACACAGCCCTGTGTCCCACAAGGTAAAATCAAGCTAGATGCTCCACCCCAGTAGCACGTGGCTGCATCCCCATGTAATACAGCTGCTGTTGCTTCCAAGAACAAACACCAAGGGGCTATGCAGTGGCCCAGGTGGCCATCACCTGCTTCTCTAAGACGGACTGGGCCAAACCACAAACAGCTCTGCTGTTGTAGCCACTTCTCCCTGGAAATGGTCTCCGCCTGCCTCAGGGTTTGTCTTCAGAAGCCCATAGTTGAAGTAGAAGCTTAAATTTTCAGGGTACCAAAATGCACAAGGCTAAGGCAGACCTGGACTGCCAGCAGATGTGCCTCTATTTGTGTGTACCCGTATTCCCCAACACTACCATTACCACACAGCACTGGGAACAATATATTCCATCAAAGCCAAAGCTTTTCCCAGAGCAGTCTACACGCTCTGAGCTGTTAGCACCTTGCCTATGGCTACACCACGTTTCACAATGAGCTCCGCTTTGATCTTCTTTTCAGCTGGCCTGAACATCACTTCCCTCAGCTCCCTCTCCGACAGGCACTGTGTCCCAGGGCTGAAGCCCTCTGCTTCCAGCCCCCGTGTGGGCACAGGCCCAGGACTCTCCTGCTCCACCACACTGCCTGCCCTGCCATTTAAAACTAAGCTCTGGAAAATGGCAGAGTATTAATACATGCTTTAAAAACACCATTGAAACCATGTCCATGTGTCTGACCTGGATCTCAACCAGCCTTACTCCAGATTTCTGCAAAGAGCACGAGTTTGCAACCCATGCACTCCCTCCTTAATTTTTATTTCCCAGTGGCTCCTTTTCACCAGCTGAACAACTCTGCTTTTACAACTGCTTTGTAGAGTCAGGTTAAAGCAGTCTGTGGAAAGGGCAGTGTTTAAGAAACACAGGGGGCCACATAATCCTCAAAGGGTTTTAAGGGCAGGAAATAGCAGGACCCTCCCCTCCTTCCCATATGCATTTCTTGGCAAATCCGGCAGCAAGTTAACTCAATATACGCATATGGGCAAGCACATCTGAGATAGGAGCTTTGAGATACCTCCTTTTATAGGATCCGTAATAATTTAATAAGCTACATGCTGTTCTGAGTGCTTTCATGGGAGAGCGGGGCTGTTGTTGTTTTAGCCTTTATGGCTTTGCTAAGCTTTGAGCTCAGGGCATGAGGCTGTACAGCAGTAAGTGCTCTGCAAGTTGCCTAGAACTTTCCATTATGCCATTCATATCACATAATCTTAGTGCTCTTAAACCTGACATTTCTTATGCTATATCCACTCCCCAAAGAAAAAGCTGTGTCTATTGCAGCCATTTATAGCATCCCAGCAGTTCTTAGAGGGTCTTACCAAAGGACAGGCTTAAAATTTGCTATGGCAGGTAAAAATCAAGTCAGTTTTTTTTTCTTAAAGGAATAAAAAGAAAGATATATATCAGGCATTCAAAGCTTTGGGGTGAGGATCTTTAGTGAAGGATTCAACTAAACCTCTTTTTTTTTTTTTTTTTTTTAATCCCACTTTAAATACTCAGTTTCTTTTGATGAAATAATGAGTCTCTCATTTGCAATCTCACTTGTAAGGAAATATTTACACCACATACACTAGCTTATTTATCTAATAAGGGCACCATATGGCATCAAGACTGGCAATTTAAGTGGGAACAGACAACAAATAAATAGTGTAGAAAGCTAAACTTTAGACAGTGGAGAGGATCAGTTCAGGGATGAGCTTGAAGAGAGACAAAAAACAATTTCCAAAAGGGTGACAGGAGTCTTGGGACCTCTGCAGCCTGCCCCACACAGCACACCAGCCCACCAGCCCTTCCAGCCCCCATCACCGTGGCTCTGAGAAAGGAGAGGGGTCCGAAGGGGCGGCCAGGCAGGCTGATTGCTGTCAGACAGAGAACCAACGCTCCCTGGTTCCTGCTGTGCCTGTGGCAGACGTGCAGAGCAGGCTTGGGTCAGAGGAACCGTCTGTGGTGATCTGACAAAATTCAGCACAAATCAGTGTCTTGACAACATCTCTCCGGGCTCTAAAAGGCTGCTTTGTGGATGAGGGAAAAGCAAAACCTGTCCAGCAGCTCACTCTCTTGGGCTCCTCATATTACTGATGATGGTGAGGGGGGAGGGAAGAACTTCAGTCCGAGTTTCTCAGGCTCTGCCCTCACCTATATTATGCTCAATTGAAATTTTCTGCTCTCATTTCTAAGCACAGACATGACTCGGTGGTGCACTATACAGAGCTCATTAACCAAGGACAGGAGCATCCTACTGATTTGCTCTCAACAGAAAAGAACCAGGGGGGTCAGTGGGGAGCTGGAAGCTGGCAGGAGAAAGAATGGACAGGTTTAAATATTCTGCATTTCAACAGGGCTAGAAACAGCTAATTGGGTGACCCTGCCTTGATGAGGCAGGCTGCATGGGGATGTCCAAGGCAAGGTACTTCTCATGTGGAGCAAGAACACGAGCTGCCAGCAGGCACACACAGGCACTGAGTTGAAACAAGGCCAAAAGCAGGCCCTACAAAAAGACAGGAGCTGTGAGGATCAGGAGACTTGCCCTGCTCAGTTTTGTCAGGTGCACTTGACCACCAGCTCGTCTGAGTGTTGTAAAGGACTCAACCTCCCTTTTTTTAACAGCTACCTCATTTTTTCCTATTTACAATGTTATTTACCACCATTATCTTGCCTGATCCTCATGGCCACTTTGGGTTAGCACACACAAAGGCAGAGGTCAGCACTGGGAAGAGGAAATCTCTTTGGTTACGTTCAGAAAATAAAATGTTTTAAAAGGTTTTTGTCTAGCATATGAACTATGTAGAAGGGAATTCTAGACAGCAGGAAATTTAAAAGTGCCTGAGGTATGAACATTTCCACAGCTACCTGATTTGTAAACCAAGAAAAGGGAGGAGAGTTTAGTTTATTATGAGGTTGATTTCTTTTCTGATTTCTATAAGAGAGTGTTTTAATCATGTGAACTGATAGGCAGTGCCACAGCTAATTAAATAAAACAAGTGGAAGAGAGAAGAGAAATAATTCTGAAACCCCTCAAAAATGAAGTCTTTCTCCCAACTCAGGAGCCATAAATAAAATAAAGTATTTGCCCTTGGGGAAGAACCTAACACAGCTTGGGTTCATCTACAGGAATTGCATGGAGGCACGTCTTTGCCTGCCCTCCCAGGCTACTGCTGTGCCTCCTCATCACTTTTCAGTTTGGGAATCAGTCACTCTGTGCATTTAATGGCTGTGTGCTAACAGAAGTCAACCCAAAGGCTCCAACAGAGACGATAAAATCCAGACAGGCCTGTTTTGTAACAACTGCAGCTCCCTGAAACAGGACTTAAGCCTTCAAGGCTCATCCTACAGCCTGCACGCCCCACCAACCCTCCATCAGTACCTGGGTTTCCTACAGCGCCACGGAGACTCCGCTCCTTACGGGACAGTGCTTTGGCTCCAGAGTTTTTGCTGCCACAGGATTACTTCCCCATCCTGAACACATGCTCCGTAGGAAGCTGTCCCAGGTTGGAGGGATTATTTTAGGAGGGGTTCCCAGTAAGCCAGTTTACCCCCCTGTGAATCATTTGTAACCCAAGTTCATGAGCAAATGACCCATGGATGAGCAAATAGTGTTATAACCAGCTCCTCTTCCAGGTTTTTAAATCAGCCACAATTCCAAGCACAACTGGCCAAATCACTTTTAATATCACCTGTGTAAGTCCAAAGTCACTTCCCAGTGAACTCTAGAGCCACCCCAAATTTACTCCAGCAAAACACAAAAAAGGGTGGAATAAAAGGAGTATGAACAAGTTCCTATTCAGACTGGCTTGCAACAATTGGTGACATTATTGGTAACATGTATGGTGACATGTACTCTTGGAATAAAAACTGCTGCCAAAACCCTGTAATTAAATAAGAGAATACCTTTGTTGCACATAATTTTAGTTTCAGTTTTAAATAGAGTAAATCTGTGTTCATCATACTCATTAAAAGTCTAATTTCCAGATGATTTACACCCCCCTTAAAGACTTTCTAAGCCAGGTTGCCGTAACCTTGAAGCAGATTAAATAACCCAAAGAATGTGCTGTGGCAAGGGAATGCTGAGGCAATATTGTAACCTCATTTTCAGTGTGGCTTTTTCTGCATTTCAGTTTTGCCTGTGTTTGCAGAAAGGTAAAGCTTTATATTTCAGTAAAAAAAAAAAAAAAAAAAAAAAAAAAAAAAAACACTTTCAAAAGTATTATACTTATTAACCACAGAGCAAGATAAACCAAACCTTGAATATATAAGCTTATAACTGCTCACAGACTGCTTCAAAGTATGCTACAACTTATTTGTAAAGAAAATAAATCACACAAAAGCATGTTTACACCCTTAAGCAATATATGGACGACTTGAGAATATTTTTTAAATAAAAGCTGTTAGAACAGCAGATGCACCATTACTCTGTTTGGGAGAGGGCGTTCAGATCTCTTCATTTTTCTGCTGTTAAGTTCATTTAACCTAAATGGGGATGCTTTCACAAATGCATTCATTGGATTGTTCCTTCCCAGGCTTTGGGTTGACAGGAGCACTTCTGAACACCTGTTTTATGGCACAGAGGACCCTCAAACACCATAGTATAGTCCCCAAGGACACTCCAGAGCCTGCAGAGAACAGCAGCTTCCATAACTTCTAACTACTCAGTCACCTAAAATGACCCGGGACCTTCATGAACTGCAGAAATGAGAGTCTTCAGTGGGATGGGGCAGTTGTATCCAGTGTCCAGGTGTAGGGACTGAGACTTGCAGATGAAACATGTCCCCAGAGGGCCCAGGAATGTGCCTACAATAGCATGGAAATAATAATCTGCCAGCTTTCCAGTTCCAATAACAACACTGGAAAATGCTGTTTTCCAAAGCTGATTCATGTGTATATGTGGGGGAGAAGGGCATGTGGTTTTAATACATCTTGCCCCTGCCTCCTCTTCCTCTCTGCTTCTTTGAATTTCAAAATTCAAATGCTATAATTGGAGTGGAGTAAAAAAAAAAACATAATTTCTGTCATGTGAAAAACTGACATTTTGGCATGCTTTTTACACTGAATCAGAACCAAAAAAAAAAAAAAAAAAAAAAAAAAAAAAATTAAAAAATTTTTTTTGAAAAAAAAAACCAAAAAAAAAAAAAAAATCTGGTTTTGAACCCATCCATATTGATACATTTAAAGATTTTGCTTTGAGAATGGTAAAGCAATATAACAAATTAAATCCTCTTTAAGTATATCAACATTTTGTGAAGAATCTAAACAAACACTGAAACAAGGATTTTACCATGGCAAAGCAAGACAAAAATGTGCCTCAGCTGAAAATATGTGTGCGATTGACACCTCTCGAGAAGCCATTCTGATTTTGATGAAACTGCATTTCCTGACAGAAAATTGTTCCATCAGAAATTTTGATTAGCTTTCCTGTAATATAAACAAGTTGGTTTCATACATGCCTGGAAGCAAATGTCAGCTGGTAATATTTTCATTGGTGAGGTGCCTCCCTGTAAATATCTGTATATTGCACTGAGGCTGCATTGGTTTTCCCCGATTTCCCCTCCCGACACAGAGCGTGTACATTCATCATCTGATTAAAAACATTATTTATCTTTATATAAAAGCATATATTTCCTAACAAGCCAAGACGTTTATAAATAACTTATAATACTACAGCTGAGTGCTAAACATCATGATTTAGGATGAAAGAAGAAACCTTTCTGATCATTGTCCTTTAGTGTTTCAAAGCTCATTTTTCATGTTTATTCACTGTCACTGGTGATAAGTGATTGCCTTGCTGTATTGCATTTCCTCTGCAATGGTGACTTGTTTGCAAAAGGAATGGAGGACAAGCTGTCACATCAAAGAGAAAGACTAAAACCCACCAGGAGGTGAAGCAGGGGTTTATTGTCTTTTGCCCTGGGTTTTGACAGTTAATTAGCTCCCGTCCAATTTATGCTTGTGTGACAGCTACGCTGGGGTCACAAGAAACAACTCCAAGGTGAGGCGAATGCAAAGGATACGAGACAGGGAAACCTGCTACGGAGCCCTGGGAAAGCAGAGGGCTTCATCTTCCCCCTGCAGTCACGACCGATGGACTTGTTCCCTAATGAAGCCTTTTACTTGTTTACTTTTCCCCTCACCACACAGAAGCTTCTTTTGACAGCTTTGGGCACAGAGGAATTGCCAAAGCAACTGCTAAATTAAGCGGTCAGCATGGCACATCTGTGGACAAACATTGTCCTTCCCTTGCTTCGTGTCAGCTGCCTTGGAAAGAGGAGGAAGATGTCAGCGAGCAGGTGGCAACATAGGGCTTCATCCAGAGCCTGCGGTGCTCCATAAGGCTGACTTTCTGCCCTTCAGGATGGTTATACCTCCTTAGCCACTTCTTATGGCATCCAAAGACCTTTCAAGATGTTGCAAAGCCAAGGTGTTTAACTTCTCACTACCCTGTTGCTGCTTCTGCTGCCTCTGTTTGCCACCTGTGCTATTTTTGTGCATTGCCAGTTTGAAACAGGGAGCAAGCCATGTCCAAGCAATGCTCCTGTGGGCTGGAGCAGGAAAGCAGTTTTCACACCCTCTGATAAAACCTTTGCTCATATCGTATGTCTCAGCAGCAGTGAATGCTTAACCCCTGGGAAAGTGCTGGCCTACTTGATTTGTTGTGAAATGCAGCAAGGGCTCGCCTCCTAACAGAGACTGTATCAAATCATAGGCCATGTAAATGTCTCAGGGGAATGAAACAGGCAGTAGCACTGGAAGAAAAGATTGGAAATGAGATGCAAATTCACTTTGTGTCAGGGTAAACACCCACTGAATGGGAACTTCTAAATGCAACTGAACCAGCTGAGGCTCAGAGCGGAAAACCAGCCCTGAACACTACAGAGGCTCCTTGGCAATGCCAAAGACATGGCTTGTGCCCCATTTCCAAGCATAAACTTTGTAACTGACAGAAAGCATCTTGCTGTCTCAATAATAATAATAATAATAATAAAGTTTATTTTCTAGACTTACCCTTTCAGATCTTGCCCAAGCAGAGCTCAGCAGTTCTGAGGCACACAAGAAGCATCTTTCCTACAGATGCTCCTAAAGAGACAGTCTAATTTGGGCACATGAAATATGGAAAGCACTGCAGTAAAACTGACACTGGTACAATACACAGAGTCCCATCTCAATAGGACACTTTTCCTGTGATAACATGTGAGGGGGACCAAACCAAGGGCTGCATTTCTCCCTTCCTGCCCTCTGCTCCTGTATGGCCATCCTGGCAGAGATGCCACCACAGTCCTTTATACTCTGTAAAATACACTGCAAGTTTACCAGCAAATTGTGAGCCTGAAGCATGGAATTATCTTTTTCTATCAAAGTCATTTCTAGGGAAAGTTCACCAAGTTCAAGCTCAGGTTCACCACCGAGCTGCCTGAGCTGGGATCCTCATCACTTCCCTCTCTTCCCATTGTCAGTGGAGAAGCAGATGTCCCCCGCTGCAGCCCCCAGAGCTGCCACCATCAGAAAACAAGGTCCCTGACTACAAGGGACCCTTAGGGAGAGCCACCCCAGATGGGTGCCGCAGGTAGGTGGGGTGATTCCAGCTCCTGCAGCCTATTCCTCACGCTATCTGGCATAGCCTTATATTTTGCCACAAAACACAATGCTATCTTAATGAAGAATGAGAGTTAATATAAATTGCATGAAAGAGGTCTCATGAGATGCACACAGCAAGCCAAACGACTGGCTAAACTTAGCCTGTGAGCTTGTGGCTTTGTGTTTCTCTCGGCTGTGAGTCATTGTGTGGGGTAGAAAACCGTCTCCCTCCCCAGAAATATCATGGAAAGCAAGCAACCTCTCGCATTACAGCTGGAGAGGCTCTGCACAGCAGGGGCCAGAAGTGTGTTACTCACAGGGAGCCCGGAGACTTGGCAACATCACAGCTAAATCTGCCAGCTGCATTTCGTACAGGCCATGGAGCAACTGGTAGGGGAGAACCACTTGCAGCCAGTCCTGATCCAGCGAGGTTCAGGTTAGAAATAGGATAAGGATCCCACCCCTTCAGTTCAACGTCATCTATCTCTTTTCTCATCCATTCCTTGAAAATCTCGTCCAACCTCCTCTCCTCCCCTGTGCATGGCAGAGGGCTGTCCCCGAGGACACGGTTCCTGACTGCTGCCTCAGGCCCTGGGTGCTCAGCCTGGGAAGGCTGCCAGCTGGACGGGGGAGCCAGCACCTCTCAGGGATTAGCAACAGCCTAAGCAGGCCTTTCTTCTGCACAAATTTGGAAGTTTGAGAGTTGGAGCATGTGTGATAAACACTTCCCAGCAGATCTAACAGATTGGCATTGGCAGATACTGGGAGATTCAGCACAGATCTCCCTCACCCTCAGCAGCACGCATGTCAGGTGTCCCTCAGCACTGCAAACACCACCACTCACTGCACTGCAACCATTTCGCAGTGTTTAAAAGAATAAAGTACTGACTAGTCAAATCAAAGGGAAGGCAGATCAGAAACCCTGTATCCTCATCTTCTGCTTTGATTGGGAGACAATTTCCTCTGTACACACTTCTCTCAGCAAAGGAAAACAAGTTCCTTCATATCTACTTCAGGGCCTAACACATAACCACAAAGAGGCAGCCACCAGAGAGAGGCAAGGATTACATGTACATGCAGGCTGACAGCAGCAGTAGTGTGTTGAACATCCAAGAATATCAACTACCAAGACCTCCAAGATGATCTGGTCCAACCATCCCCCTGCTACAAATGTCACCCACTGAACCATGTCCCCAAGCACCATGTCCAACCTTTCCTGCACCCATTTCCCCCAGCCCATACCTGAGGAGCACCAGACATTCCTCCAGTACCTCTCACTGGGGATTGTGTAAGCTTCTTTCAGGTTACAGACACTGCATGGGGGGAACAGAAGCATGAAACCCATCACCGCCCTTTCTTGCCCTCTCCACTAAAAGGTTTTTCCAAACACCTGTGGGTAGATGCTGCTGCTCACAGGACCTGAACTGGCAATACAGACTGACCTGTTTAAAACATCTATTTACCTTTGTGGAGAATGTGCTGAGGCTTTTGAGAATGGATGAGGGAAGGTAAAACCTGCTTCTAAAGGAAGATCAGTAGCTGGACACCAAGTACCTCCCTACTTCCAAAGCATACAAAGATGAACATTTTTTATATGTGTATGCATATCTTTTGTCAAGGGAGTTGTTTATCAGGCTTATGAGAGAGAGTTGAGGGGTTTTTTGAGCTACCCTCAGCCCAGTCTTTTACAGACCTCACTTTTCATTTCTGACTTCATTGCAAATCCATTATGGATAAGGAAAGCAGCCTTAAAACCTAATTAAGAGCTGGAGTCCTGAGGTCGCAGCCTTGCAGCTATGAAACAATGACCTCAGCGCAAGGAATAAGATAGGAGATAGAGTAATCCCTATTTAAGGGGGAAGCTGGCAAATAATGCTTTTTAAATCATTTAAATTTGCAGCACGCTGAGCCGAGGGTTTTTGAGGCTGGAGGGGAGCTGAAGTAGCCATGCCAAGAGCTTTATCTGCTCCCCAGGGCTGGAGAGGCACCCTGTTAGCAGAGGTGCTGGGAGCCAGAGGAGCACGGTGTCTACACACACAATTTTCAGTCTCATTGCCCAGGCACTAGAGGGGCTTTGTGCTGTGGCCTCCCTGCTAACATCAAGCAGCCTGGCTCACACATACCAGGCACAGCATCAGGTTCAGGATGTCATAGTTCCAAAGTTCATTGTAAAGCTGGTCCCAAGCCACCACTTACACTTCTTTTGTATATTCCCTGCGCTTCAGGGCTCGCACCAGCTCTCCAGCACCATCTGAGCAGAAGTTACAGCATGACGTCCTCCTCAAGGGCATCACTTTTCTGGCAGGCCCCTCTCCACCTCCCCCATTCTCAAAACTTTTGGCTTTTGAGCCTGTGCAAAGCTTTTTGTCTTTGAGCAGTCACTGGAAGAAAGGTGATGCAGCCTGCGGGAGGAAGAGACGTCGGAGGAGAAGCAGTTGAGCAGGGGAAGTGTCTCTGTTCACCACAGGTCTGCTGGCAGTCAGAGATTACGAGATGCAGCTGGGAGGAAAAGTGCCATTGCACAATCAGTCAAAGCAGCAGTGTTTCTTTTAGAGCCATTCAGATGCCCGGGCATCCTACAGAGTCTCCAGATAAATAATATTTGATTGTGACAACTGCCTGGTGTACTTCTGAGTGCTGTAAGAAAATAATGCACTGACATTACAAAAATATTACAGTGGCATAAGTCAATCCCACTCATCCTATTAAGAACAACAACAAAAAATCTCAAAGCCCACACATTTGATTAAAAAAAAGTCCTCACCACCATCAGCAATCATAAAAGCCACTTTCCTGGCAAGGCTCAAGCTACCTGCAGAGAATTCACTTTCCTTGTCTTCTAAGAGAAGCTCAAGGGAAAAATGCCATCCATCCCTCTTTCTTCTGTATGCTCCATTCTGCTCCATATGGTGCTGCCTGATAGTAAATGAGAAATTAAAAACATTAGCAGCAGCTTCTGCCCTCTCCTCCCCCATAGCTCCCTCCCTGCAGTGTGAGTACAAAATACGTTGGCCCAGGCTGGGGACTGAACCATTTAACTGCTGAGCTCCGGGGTCATATACGAGCTTTGTGGTATGCTCCATTCATAGATGCCAGTTTTGCCAAAGCACTGACTGTCCTGAATTATTTTCTCTTGGAAAATATCTCTATTGACACACTGAAATTCTCTCCAGGGATTGGTTTTTATATTTATTTATTTATTTTAAATACAAAACATTGGGAAAAAATAAAGAAATTGAGACAGTCAGAAATTAAAACTCACTAGGACCTTTGAACTTGAGGCAGGCAGCAGTAGACTGTGGTAGGGTATCCTCCAAAGCAGAATTTGTAGACAGATTTCCTCTGAACTGACAGAAAATTCCAGTAAATTTGAGTCATAATCTTCAGCTGCCATTTTACTTTTTGTCCTCAATCCCTTCAAAATCAGCTTCATCGCAGGCATTCAGGATGTGTCTTTTGCAGCCAGCAGTTTTACAAAAGCATTGCACAATAGGACCCAAATGCTCTTATTATGCTTTGGAGGAACTGAATCAACTGCCCCAAAGCTGGGGGAAACAGTGAGGAGGCACTGAGTTTTTATTTTTATTACTCCCCGTAGCACCCAGGAGTGGAAGTGTGCAGGTGCCATGTAAACTCAGAGAAATCCACCCTTCCCCAGCATGTGCAGGGACAGACAAAGACAAACACAGGACGGGAGGTCATGGAGGAATGGGCATGGTGAACCTGACAAATACCGCATCGTCATGTGCAAGTGTATGATCTCTGTAGATTAACCTTGTCTCCTCACAGAATAGCCACTATAATCATCCCCTTCCCATCACAGCCTTCTGGAAAGCTTTGGACAGTGATGGGAATTAAGGTCCATCGTGAGGCTGTCACAGCTACAGCCTCAACTTTCACGGGCAGGGCTGTGGGAACAGCTTGGTGCTGCTCTGCTGGGGTGGAAATTGCCCTCCGAGCAGCACCTCCAGCCAAATCAGCCCATTGCCCAGTTCTGCTCTTCCTCACCTGCCAAAGAGACTGGAATATTCACAAGGAGGCTTACCACCAAGGGTTGCAGTTCTGCCTTCAGGGAGGATGCTCTTGCACACATGCTTACACACACATACCTGTCTGTCTTCTGTAAGAAGGTGGTTGGGGCACCAGGACAAAGCTGAGAGCAAAAAATGCTTCACGAAGTGTTGATCCAGCTGCTCCATCGATGTTTCCATGCACACCAATGATATGAACCACCAGCAAGGCAGACGGTGACATCTGGCACTGCTAATACAAGGACAGGGGCTGAGATTCAAGCTGCCCCCAGTGAGGCATCTGTGTGAGGGCTGAGGCACTGCAGTCCCTGTTCCTATCAGCACCCATTCCAAAATGTTCCCACCAAGATAAGGCTAGAAAATCCCTTAAGCAGAGCCCACTCAAAAGGCCTGGAGAAATGTGCAAATGAAGTAGCTACAGCCTGTCTCCATTTTTCATTCAGTCTGTGAAAGAAAGCTTGCTCTGGGATTTAAAAAAAACACTCATAACTGCAGAAAGTACCTCAGACTTCATAACTGCCACATCAACAAAATCTATGGCCCCAGCTAGAATTCACTTAACATACTCCAGCCCAGCACAAGCCAAGTGCAAATGTAGAAGCAGAAAAAACTCCCGAAAGGAGACAGAGTCTCCGTTGTGTAACGAGACCAGGACAAGCTGAGAAACCTGTGCTCATCCCACCTCCCTCCACCAGAAACCGGAAAAGAAAAAATCTCAGCTGAACACAATGGAGCTCTTATCATGCAAAGAATTACATAGAAAATCATTTACCTGGGGAACATAACTGTAGATACTCAAAAGAAAATGAAATTATACCAGCAGGGAAACACAGTAATGGTGTTTAGGGTACACTTGGATATCCACTCACCCTCCTATAAAAGGCAACAGGATTCATACATAACCAAAATCCTACAGTAGCATAGCTCAAAGAGTGAGTCCTATCTAGTAAGCCTTTAGAAAGCATGCTTCATAATTAACAGTTTGCCAGGCCAAGTATTTTTTGTCCATATACATAAAAAAGAAACCTAATAACAGAGGGTTATGTGAGAATGCTCTCTCCCACTTGGCAGTCATTTTTCCAACTGAAGACTAATGCCACACTATGCAGTGTGTATACAGAGGTTAATTCTGTTCTACAAAATCAGTGGTACTTTTGTCACAGACAATGTCAGAATACAGATTTCCCTCCAGGGCACGTAAAATGCATTTCAGTTCACCATGCTTAGACCAAAGAGCTAGCCAGGATGCCAGTGTCTCTTCATTTGAAAGGGGTGTCTGGGCATGATATGCCCACCAACCTAAGCTTTTGTGATGTGTGGAAACAAAAGTGTGACAAGCAGAGTGCATTAAAACCTGGCTCAATAAGGGTCAGGGAGCCCCCAGCACCCACAGCTCCAGCAGTACACCCGCACTGCTCACCGACATGGCCATGCTCCCAGCCTGCAGGCACACTGGCAGATGTCCCCTGGGGTTATCCATGCCTTTGAGGCTGTTCAGTCAAGTGTAGATGCTGCCTATGAGCCCCTGTCATTGCTTGTGCTTCACTGTTTGAAGGTGTCCATAGACTCGGAGGCCCTGTGCTAACATGGCACAGTTACAGGAAAACCTCTGAGGGAAGTTAAGACCTGGATAAACAACTTATTACGGTTGATGGGTTTCTCGTTATTCCATCCAGTGCAATGCCAGTCACCCGACATCAGCACAGGCATAATAGAAAATGTTTTTCAAGGCCCATCTTCCTGCTAGCACAGGTTCAGTTTATTTTGAATCATGAAAATTGTCCAAATGGCAGTTCAGCAAGCCAGGACTTGATTCGCAGACCTTCCACATTACTGATGCAGCTGAGGTCAAGAACCACAAATAGAGCAGATAATTAGAAGGGAAGTTTGTGCTGCTGAGCAAACACGTCAAGTATGGGAAGATTTTCAGCTCTGAAAAGGTAGAAAAACTGCATTTACAGATTACTGCACAAGCACTTTTGTGTTGGTAAGAAAACACTTCCACAGAAAAACAAGGGGCTGCTTGTCAGAACTGAAGCTTTACAAATGGAAGAACATCAGCCTGTATTTGTTGCAATTGTCATTTCAGGGTTTGGACACAGGGCACTCTGTAGCCCTGAAAGACCGAATTCACCAGTGACATAACACAACAAAGGTGACTCTGCAAAATTGTCCCCTTGTTTCCCAGGAGAATGCGATAACAGAGTCAACCCTTAGGAACTAACAGATCACATTCACTGCTGGCAGAAATGGAGAGAAGTCCATAGCAGCAAACAAAGCTGTGCACATCTTCCACCCGCAGAAAGTACCAGGCTTCACCCTCTTGCTCCACGCTACAAAAGCAGAGCGAGACCATGTCCCAGCTGGAAGAATCCAGTTGACCTGTCTACTGGGAAGGCAGTGCTTACTTTGACACAGTAAAATATTAAAAGCTTTTTGTTCAGCTCATCTTAGCTGTGGGTTCTGCCAGATTTTCTGTCTTGTGTCCAGATTTGCTTCATTTTCCTGTTTCACCATCTTTTCAAAAGCTGGCAATGCCCCCCCCTGTTTTGGATGCACCTTTGAGGTTAAGGCTGTGGTAGACAAACTGTCCATTCATGCTTTTAAGAGACTACGTGTGTGTGGACATTAGGCAATATTTAGATGCTTCAGAAGACAAACAATCTGCATAATTCATCTTGTCAGTAGAGTAATGCTATGCCATTGACAAAAGCCCTCCATAAACACCCAGCTGGCAATGTGATTATGCCCTGAGGAGCAGAGATTGATAGACTCGGTGATTTTACTGTACTACATCAACAAAAACCATCTTTGTCCACATACTTCCCTAATCCTTTTCTGAAACATTGCTAAATACCATTGCCTGGCAAAGGTGAGCTCTACAAGTTAATGGCATGTCACAGAAAGAACAAGTTAAAGCCCTGGTGTAAGTTTGGAGCCCTTTTGCTCACTAATGAAGCTGCAGATACCAGAGATATTTTTAGGATGCCCGTAAACCTTGATACAATCCACAATGAAAAGCTTAGTTATGATAGAAAAAAAAATATTAAAAAAAAAAAAAAAAAAAAAAAAAAAAAAAAAGCCTTACCTGACATAAAGCTCAATTTAAACAAATATTCTTCAGTGCAGTAATTCCTGGAACAAAACTTATTAGCAAATTTAAATTAATTCTGCTCCAGGCATTATGATACACTATCAGTTACTCTCTTACTCCCCCTGGGAAATATTTCACTATTGCTGTCAGTCAACTGCTTGAATGCTTTGAGTTTACCAGCTGCATAACATATATTGATTTTTGATGAATGACATCTCTCTCTGGGCCATTATGGCTTTGTTTTCAAACCTTATTTAATTGTTCGCCTATTTTTCAGTGAAATAAATGCAAAGTGTTTATTCTCCAAAGGCTGTAAACAGAGATCTCAGGTCTAGTTTCTATGACAACCTCACTTGATACAGCAAACCTAGATTATCTCTAATGACAGACATGAAGTTTAAATTGCACATTCTGCACAAACAGTGCACTGTTGACCTTTTATTGAAAAATGGAGTACAGTGCGATTAGCATAATGTGCTATATGAAAGGGAAAATTGGGGAATAACGCACATTGTGCTCTAATCATAACTGCAATGCTAATCTCTAGCAAGCCGTTTGCCAGAACACGAGGCTTTAAAAATTAAGATTTTCCAAGATATCGTTTTCAAATCCTGTTAGATAACAACACTACCACGTTAAATAGTTCTCAGATAGCACTTGCTGCTTTTGTTATTTTTCTCCAGCTGCACTTTTTAACAGGGGAGTAAGAGTGGATAAGGTTATGTAGAAATATGGCAAAAATATTCCAGCTATGAGAACTATTTTTAAACCTCCTGAAGGCATTTTTTCCTTGTGCTCACAAATTCATTTGGAAGAGAGAGGCAAAAGACATAGTCCTTTCTGTCGGGTGCTGTCTTCTGAAGCCTGCATGTTTTCCTAGGAGTATTTGCACGTAGGTAGTGAACGAAGCCCATCTACCGAAACATGCTGCTTTGCAAGAGCAGGGATGGAAAATATCTTACCCTCATATGCAGCATGTTTCAGCAGGCTTTGCTTTTGCCAGCTCGCAGAAGTGTCTGCAGCGGTTTACAACACGTGAATACTTCAGGGAGCTGGGAGCATGAACTGAGGCTCCTCCCGGAGCTGAACGAGCCACATGCCGCTCCAAGGGGAAGGCAGGCTGTTAAGTCTTTCCCTCGCTCTGCAGAATATTTTAACTTTATTTCCATTAAGCATTCATGAAACAATGGGAAACATTTCCAATTTCTGAATGAGATTTCTGCTCGCTTGCAATCAAAGGAATGAGTGAACAGTCTGGAAGCAACCAACCAGCTGAAACCATGAGTAATATTAAAACAGAGTTTCACACAGTAGAACTGATGGCCCAAGGAACTGGAATGTGGCAGGGGGAGTTTCATTTCTGCACTGCCCCAAAATAGTGCCCAGTTGACTGCTATCCCCCCTCTTACGTTGGAAAGACAGTTTTCAGACGTGGCACTGGCTATGTTTCTAGTGAGTGACTGGCTTCGGGGAAGAAGACAAAAGCAGCTCTCCAGTGAGTAGAGGGTGGCTTGGGGTGTCCAAGCCGAGTCATGAACACCAAAATCCTGGCACTCAGCTACCTCCCCTCGTTCTTCCAAGGGATGAACTCAGCAGCTAGGTTTCGTTAGCATCACATCAAAGTGAGTCTTCCCCCAACCCCTCCCCATTCAGAAAACTGGAGCTAGAAATTATTTTCAGGTACCGGTCTACAGAATAATGCCATTAGAGGAAACCTGTTCCCTCATTTCTCTCTTGCCCTAATGCCATTAGTACTGTCGGCTGAGTTGTTTTTAAGCAGCGGTTAAGGAGGCAGCAGGAATAAAACATTTCTTTAGCACAGGCAGACCCCGGTGTACTTGCACTCCAAGCAACTATTCCCCACCACAGCCATTCCCTGCATATCAAGAGGTCTCTGCTCTTCAAGGTTTTCTATTTGGTGTTACTATATTTTTCTTAATAAGCATTGTCTTCAACTACAGCAGCTGGCAGGAAAGAATCAATTCATCTAAAAGGTGCCTACTTGTTTTCACCTAGAGTTACGACACTTGTGAACGTAGTCCTGTGACCTGATATGTGAGACAGGAAGCTGTGTGTCAGTAGGGTGGCACGTCCCAGGCTTAGGTATTTCTAATCCCGGCACCATTGCCCAAACTCGCTTCCTGTAGGAGCGGTGAATGACATTGCCTCGTGTGAATGGCAATGAGCATTTGTAACTCCACTCAGGGCCTGGGTTATGGGACAGAGGCCATATTGACCAGATCTGCACAGTTGCTAAAATGCTACTGTACTTTTTGTAAATCTTTACCAAAAAATCAAGGTTAATATTGGCAATAAATACCGCAGCAGAAGCCAACATGTCTGAGCCATAACTTTGCAAGTGTTCTCCCTACCTACTGGTTTGTCTAACACAAATAAATGAGTGCTTTTAAAGACACTGTAAATTATAAACTTGTTTAAACAGGGGCTTTCACCTCTAGCTTCTCTGTCAGGCTAACACATTCCCTGGACATTCATTTCCTCAGGTTGGAAGAAAGTAATTTCTTCCCCATGTTTCTCCCATATTTCTTCATTTTCCATCATAATATTTTTAGTTAGGACACTGATAAATTTTGGTACCTCCAGCTAGTTCTTGTCCTCTGTTTCACATTTCCTTTAGGCACAGTTTGCATAGCTCTAGTCGCTTGTACAAATATTTAAAGCCAGCGAGACAAACCAAGCATAACAAATCCAGAAATAAAGCTACTCCCACAGAAGCTAATGTTTACCCGAACTGGGGTATGAAATATTCCACACCTCTCCCCAGGCAGCCTCTTCTCTTTCTCTAAGGTGAGATCTGATTACACTGGGTAACAAGGATCAAAGAGCTGAAGTCCCTGGCATTTCACCCCTCCCACTTTCCACCCTTAGTTGTTCAACCCTCCTGGTCTGCTGTAAGTGGTCCTGGAAGAGCTGCAGCTCCTGGAGGCTGAATGTAGATATGGACTTTGAGAGGACAGTGCATGTGCCAGCCCCACACTTATCATATAGAAGGGTCTGTGCTCCAGGCAGTCACTGGCAGCCTCACCACAAAGCTGACCTGTGAGCCAGAATCATCATCTGTCTTTATTGTCCCATGTCTTCAGCAAAGCTGAGGTTTGACTACCCCATCCTAACAAATGAAAATTTCAATCAGCCAAGGAAAGTCAACTGAGAGATCACAGTGAGTAAATTATTCCCATCAAAGTAAAGCATGCCAGTAAGGACACTTAAGATTCAAGCTAGCTGATACAATCACCTTCCTGGGGTAAGTAAACATCTCCTACAAAGAGTCAGACAGATGAAATGCCATTTGTTTTTAAGTGAACTTTTAGCCCCATAGCTCGGGCAAGCATCCACATATTTCTTCTCTGAAATGTAACCAGTTCCATGAGATGCCAGACAGCCAGGAGAGCACTCCAGACTAGAAACAAAAAGACGCTATTGTCTTCAGACTGCCACAGTCATTGTTCCTACCTGTGCACATCCCACCACTTCTGTATGGCTGACAAAACAGTTACTGATAGCTCCTCCACTCCCAGCTGCTCAGCAAGGCTGTAAATCAGCGCTGCAGTTGGCATGAGGCAAGTGGCAGAACTTAAATATAATACGCTAGTTGGTGCTACAAAGACCAGAACCAGGAATCCCAAACGTATGCAAGACTCCAACCTACATTTGCCCACATATTTATAGACACAGGTAGCCCATCCTGTAGGTGAAAGTGGTTTGCCATTCACTCCAAAAGATCTCTACTGTTCTCCCTGCTCAGCATGCTGAGAGATCCCTGAGCCACCAAGCCTTAACTCCCAGCATGGGGCCATGGCAGCTGAGTCCCCTTCAGCACCCTGGGAGCACAGGGAAGAGCACAAGGCCCTCTGCTTCTGTCATCTGCCGTCATCCTCTTAAATATTCTTTGTAGTTGCTAAGGACTGTTCAGGTCCTCCAATATGTACCACTGCATCCTCTGGGAAGAAAGTTTTGGATTGAGAGATGTTGGAAAACTGCTGTTCCATTCACTGAGGATGTTCCTAACCTGGTCAGGAGAAGCATGAGGGTAAGGTATCTCAACAACAAATCTTCAAAATGAGTGATGGCCAGCAGTTAGGGTGGCCTCCAGATTTGCTGGATTCCTGCTGGCTTGAGAGACCATAGCAGAACTTGAGAATTATATTATTAATCAGAGCCTATGGAAAACAAGACGAGACCAAAAACATGATAGGAATGTTAGGCAAAGGTGTCTGTAAACTTCTGCTGACCCTCTCACCAAGCAGGTCGAGAGCTCTTTCATTAATGCTAATGCTTTTCGTATTAGTGCTTCACATAAAGAAATCCTGCTGACTGCTGGGGTCAGAGAGTTCAGAAGACGTGTTGGCCACATCAGCAATACACCGGTGATTGTTTCTGACATGACCCCATGGCTAATGAAGGGCCATTTGTGAGGGAATTGCTTTTCATGCAGCAAGAAGTTAGTGATGGAGGTATAAAACACATCTGGAGTAGGACAGGCTGCTTCTTTTATGAAGCAGTAATGAAAAGGCCCCTATCCTGCTTCAACACAGAGAACCTCTGCAAGTAACATGTGTCCCTCGATTTCTTCTTCCCATTTCTGTCACTAAATTTTCCCCTGCACAAAACGCTGTTTCCATTCCTGGTTGCTCAATAACCACCACCCCTCTAATTCCAAGCACCATACCATGTACTTCACCTGTAAAATCAGACATTTTAAAGCCCAGGTCAATACTACAGCTCAGTATTTCTCAACCTACTCCATGCCTGTGTTTTGTGGCCCTGTCAGCCAGGCCTTATAAAGGACACAAGGTTCAAGTGCATGGCAGCACAGGGGTCACAGCAGAGGGTATGAAGAGCTAATTAAGGAATCCCAACACAAAAGTGCTGCCACGCACGTTGCTGAAACTTTTACTTCCTAGTATGCAGGTTGTGTCACAGTGCAGAAAGGACTCCAAGAGCAAGAACTGCAGAGTGGCAGAAGAAGGTCCCATGGCAATATGGTGGCTTTGCTCAGTAAAAGCTGCCTGAAGTTTGCTCTATGATCTGCTGCTAGCAGCTGCACAGCCACAAGTTAGCCCATGAGTTATCCTTGCTGTATAATCCCGTTAGACAACTTTTCCATCTCCTTTGGCTGAGACTAGTTCCTGTGCTTGTCCAGGCAGGAACCTATCACAGAATCATACAAGAGAGATCCGGGGCAGTCTTCAGGAGGTCTTCTTCCCACCCAGAGAGTGAGTGAGGAACAGGAGGTATGGCTATATCACTCCTGACAGGTACTTCTCTAACCTATTTTAAAAACACTCTGGAGACCCCCAAGAAGCTGAGCCTGAGAAGCCACTCTTCTTGTCCTTGCAGTGAAAGATAACCTCTGCTAGCATGTCATCCCAGGATCTCAGGAACATCCTTCATTTCATGTAAATTATGCTCTTCTGTTGTAGCCTGGAGGCTCTCTTCCCTAACAGATAACACCCTACATGTTTATAAAAGACACAGTCTTGCATGTTCAATTTGTTAGTGAATAATGGTTTGATTACCTAGTAGGAGGAGCTTCATGTATTATGGGGGACTGCAGAATTATAGGGGTTTAATCATTTTTGACCTGAGGAGAGCAAGTCACCTTAATAATATACGAGTATGCAGGTATTACAAGATTTTTGATGAGGAAGGCATTGCATCCAAATCTACAGAATCAAACAAGTCAAAAATCTACACAGATCATAAGCAAGGAACAGTCAGGCTGAGAACATTTTCCTTGGTCACCTTGAAAAGGCCTTGATGGGAGAAAAGATTTCCTCATTATGGAAAATGTCAAGAGGTCAGGTATTTCTTTTCAACCCTCAGAGTGAGGTGAGGCAGTGACTTTCTCAGCAAACTGGAGTTGTGCTGAAGTTGTTCTTCTTTGCAGAAATACGTGATGATACCAAGCAAGGAAGAGCAGTAGCACAGACTCAGGTTTCCCAGCCTGGGCTCTTCTGTTGGAGCTGTTTGTGTCCCTGGTCCTGGGGGGACATGCAGCAAAAAGCTCATTAAAAAAAAAAAAAAAAAGTTTTAGCTTTGGAAGCATTTTTCTCCAGCAGTAACACATTTAGTTAAATTCCCAACCTCTTGTTTAGCTTCCCCCTCAGGTGGGGGAAAGAGAAAACAGTTCACAGCTGTACCAGTGCTGTTGTCAGGGTTGCAATGAAGAACGCAACTCTGAGAGGCATCAGAGGGCTCAAGTGAAGAATTTGAGGTCAACCTTCCACCACAGTTCTTTTCCCTGCTGTCTCTCATGGGGCTGTTTTATCCCCACAGAGCAAGTGGCAAAAACCTCCTTCTGCAAGGGTCTGCAGTTCAGACCACAGCCACCAGCACGGATGGTGTAAATCAGGAGGACATGTACCATGCCTCTTGAGACAAAGCAGGTACAGCTGGCAAAGTGCAAAAGCTTTTAATAAGAGCTGGGCTGCTGAGTTAATCTAGAGCTGACACAGGAGAAAGAAAAAAAAAAAAAAAAAAAAGAGCCCATGTGCCCAAAAGCTTATCTGTTTCATTCAGCTCTATCAGCTGGTCTAATAGGAGATATCTCTCCTTACAGCCCTGACCATGGAAATGGGAGTCATTTATCAGGAAGGACTATTCCCTGAATATCTTGACCTTTTTTGTTGATGCTTCTTCTTCACTGTGATTTTTACATGTTTAGGGGATAGTCACACAGTAACTTCAAATGCATTACAAGCTCACAAGCCCAGTATAATGGATGGGACCCCAAAAGGAGTTTCTGTGAGGTAAGATAGAATCCTGTAGTCAGATGCTACTACTGCATCTTACTGTGCCCCCAGTACTTACTTCCAGCATGTATTTATATACACAGTCCTAACTATGGAGCTAAGTGGAGTGATATTGATTTCAGTGTTGTTACAACACATGTCAATATGTATGCTTGAAGCATGTTCATTAACTTTAAATTATATATATTTTTAAAGGGTGCTAATAGCACCATTTGTTGTGGTAATTATCGATATTGGTTTCCTGTAGGAAGAACATTAAGGCTAGCAGCTAATTTTACACGGAAAACAGCTGTCACATGGTAATGACATTAAAAGTCACTGTCTGGGCTGATCTGCATTCAGAGCCATGCCACAGAGGTGAAAGGCCCTGTAGCCAATTATTACTCCTCCGAGCCAGACAGTCCCCAAACACATGCAACATATGCAGATCCATCCCTCGTTGTCTTTAATTAGATCTTGCCTACCCTCTGTAGCAACAGCAGTTGAAGGGAGAAGGGCACATGTTAGCCAGCGGGGAAATAACCACAAAGAGATCCTGACATCTTCTGTCTGGCGTGTCCCGTTAACACCTGCACACTATACATGGGGAGGAAAACCCACAGCACGAGACAATCACTGGTGTCCATTCTGCAAAATGGATGACTTTCTGGGGGCTAATAAGCACAGGGGGACTGCACAGAATCCCCTAAGTCTCTTCACCTGCTGCATTGGCCGTGTCACTGGCAGACTGGCAGTGGTGGCTGTGAGTACACAAGGAATACAGATTTGCACCCACTGTTTACAATCTGAGCCATGCTAACAGTGATGGTTACAGGCCTTTCCCTCATCCTGAAGTCCCCTCTCCATGCACACTTCTCCGTGATCGTCCCCTCATTTCCCCCAGCTCTCCTCCCTACTGTATCAATTTCACCCTACCACCAGAGGGAAAGAGACCTGTTCTTTCCATGGTTTTGGTGCTCTGTCAGGTGAAACCCCACCACACAAGCTGCTGCCTATTCACCAACCTCCTGGGCAAGACCAGGTTCATATTCAGAACTGACACAATGTGCCAATAAGTGCAGCCAGGCCATGGTCCACTAACCCAGCACTGAGCACCTGCTTCCCAAGCCCAGAAAGTGCCTCTAGGAATAAACCCCGAGACCAGCAAAAAAGGAGCACAAGATCAAGCCAACACACTGAGCCATGCATAGAGTCATTCTCATAGAAACAATGAGGAAATCTCATTTCTTTGCAATACACAGTCTTTGACAACTGCCTAAGTGACAGTTAAATGATATTTAATTTATGAAATGTAAGGGCCGAAAATTAATACAGCATCAAAAAAAAAAAAAAAGGAAAGGAACTGTAGCATAAATAATCACAGTTGCATCCACAAGCTGTAATTAGTCATTTATCTTTTTTTACACTGCAGCTCAGAGCCCATGAAAGGCTTCTTCTCTTTTCACTGATCTGCATGAAACTTCCTACAGACTTTTAAATAAAAGTGTCCAAGAGTTTCCAAAATGATCCTATGAATTTCACTGCCGATGAGTCAAGAATGACCAATGCATGCAGGAGGCAGAAGACTTCTGCATTTTCCCTCAGAAAAAGAAATGGAGGAGGTGTCAGAGCCCAGAGCAACTAATGGAGTGCAAGGAGCGGGAAGGGCGGGTGTGACACCCTGCCCTCGGAGCCACAGCTCAGACTAATGAATTATCTCTGCTTGGTTAAATCTCTGGCATTACTAATCAGACAAGAAGCATAAAACTGAAAGTTCATTAGCAAGATCATAAAAGAGTCATACCCACAAAGATCATTCCATTTGACTTACTAATAGGAAGGCCAGCTATAAGAATCAGGAAACGGCTTTGTTTAAGCAAAATGGGATAGACCAAAGGTAACAGAGTCCAGAAGAGACCTGCACCAGGGTTGTGTGCAATGCTCTGATTTATTTTTGGAATATAAGCATGGAAATATTCCTTTTGACCGTGGATAAACTAGAGTTTATTTAATCAGCATAGGCCTGGCCTGGATTAAGCTGGACAACATCAGCTTCCCCACATGCCTGATTCAGTTATCCCTGCCCTGGGATGCCCACAATGCCTTCTCTTCTCTCCAGGTAACATCTTCAGCTCTCACTCTCTCCCTCCTAGTCACAAGATGGTCTCAGAAGCAGAATCTGCTAATTGTGTCAAATTATGTGTAAAGGGTTTATAATATGGATCACTGCCCACTTGGGATTAGAAGGAGATCACTAAAGTAATTTCAGCTAAGACTTCGAGATAATTCAGAAACCTCATTCCCAGAGGCTAAGTGCTCTGTCCCCTTAGCACGACTGCAACCACTCTGTGTGGTGGGCTGCAATTTCCTTCAGCGGTAGGAGGGAGAGGAGGGGATGTGGTGGTGGGTTTTTATTAGAACAATTAGGAAAAAAAAAAAAAAAAAAAAAAAAAAAAAAAAGCTGAATGTTTTTATTTTCCATATTTAGTCTGGTTTCCTACCGAAATAGGGAATAATAATGTTTTATATGCATCCTTCTCACTTTTGAGGTCACTGGCATATTTCAACAAATTTGTGACAGCAAGAGCAGCAGCAAAGGGTTTCTTACACATCTCATGAATTAAGTAGCGAGAAAGGAGGCAAGAAATTATTTCTGTCTCCTGGGGAACCAATACAACCTGAGCTTAGTCATGAATGGGCACCAGAAAGCTCTGTCAGAAAGGCTGCAAAACCAGGAAAACCTCCATGTGTGCTTTTTGTGCCCATCCTGCTGCTTGCAGACAACTTTCTGCCCCTGCCTGGAGACACGCCACCAGCTGAAGCAGCCAGCCTCCAGCAAGCATTTTGCTTTCTGAAGCAAAGGTGCCAGCCAAAATGGACCAAGGAAATGAAGGCATTCAGCTTTATGCACAAGCCAGCAAACAAGCTGAAGCCTCAAGTCGAGGTTTTCCAGCTGCAGCCCCTGACACACTTGTGTGAGGCAGGGTCTGGCCCCAGGAAGAACATCAGAAATTGTGCATGGAAGCAGAGGAATCCCACATGAAAAGAAGGCATTTTCTGGTTTTCAGCAATGAGGCTGGCAAGATATCTCAACCGTGCAAACACAAAAGCACGCTGTAGGCAGGCGAAGGTAAAGGCTCCCATTTTTCCCCTTAAAAAAACCACCACCCTCCCTATGCTATACTCAATTGCCACACGTTACACATCAGGAAGAAAGTACTAAATAAATGTGAATGGCTTATAAGCACCCTGCTCCATCCAGCGTGAACCTGTCTGAGATCAGTTTTGCAGATTGGTCCTTAATGTTTGCCTATGAACAACCTAAATTGCACCGGGGACAGGTACCCTGACCACAAAAGAGCTCGACAGTTTTTACAGCTAGGACACATAACACAATAACCATTTAGCCAGATTAAAGCATACTGAGAGCTGCATCAAATATTGTTTAGAGCACATAAAAACTGCTTTAATATTTAAATGTATCCCATGGCTGGGCTCCTTAGATTTGCTAGATTCACTGGGGCTGCACAGCTATTAGCTTCTACATTTCATCTTCAATTCCTCTTCACAGTAGGAGAAACATAAAAATGAGGGTCACTGCTTGGTCATTTCATTACCCCTGGCAGAGAAATGTGCTTTGCACAAATGAGGAAATATTTTAAATGTAGATTGTTGTAATGTTGGTGTGACAAAATAAAACCAGAGTTAAAAAAATAATAACGATATTATAATGGTTATTTTGTCGAATAACATTAAAATAATATGCAATGTAGCAACAGTCCCCTTATCAAAGGGCCTGGTGTATTTCATTGCCATCATTTAAAAGGTCCATTAACAAGAGTCCTGGAAATGTATGGCTCAAGGTCAGAACCAAACTAAATGACACTGAGCAGTAATTCAAAAACATGAAACTGTTTGTGGCTGGAAGTACAATAAATAAATCCCCAATATGCACACACACACAAATCTTAGCAGCAAACCCCTCCAAGAATCTCCTTTTATTTTTCTGAAAACAGAAACAGGGAGAGAAAATGATAATCTGCTTAAAGGCAGAAATGGACCAGGAGAAAGTCACTGTGGGAAATGCATGGTCTGGATCCAGCAGCACAAGCACCAGCAGCGGGCAGCAAAAGCGGGCACGGAGCCCCCATCTCAGCCCCACGTGGGGATGGTGCCATTCCTGCAGGGGAGAAGGTCACTGCCGGGCCTCAGGGAGGAGACTGAGTACAGAAAAATTGGGATAAAAAATGCTGTTCATTAATGATGATGTGTGAGGACAAAAACCCTCATCTCAATGACCCTCAGCTCTATTTGCACTACCTAGAGCCTAGTATTTCACGTCTATTCTAGAAATGTGAGTAAAAGTGACTTGATTTTCAGACATGCTCCTTTCTCTACTCCCCAGAAGTTTTTTACCAGCTTTACCAACTTTAAATGAAGATGAGGGCATGTGACTACTGCAAGGACAACATCCAAGAGAATCACTTCTAGCACTGAATGAGAACTGTTGTTCAAATGAGAAATCTACCATTACTTACTGCAATGCAATTCATCCCCAGCTCTCTGGCCCTGAGCTTAGATCCTCACGCTGGCCATTTCACCAGCCCTGGGGGATGAGGACATACAGCTTACGATGACCGCACCAGGAATTCCTGTGTACAAAGATCACTGACGTTGTGCATGTTCAGCACAACCAAAATTACAAAAGTGTGGGAAAAGTCATCTAGGTGGTTTTGATGAGAAATACTTTGTTGTCTTCAGACACATATACCAAAATAGTTTCCTATGAGTAACAAGCTCTGGAATTGCCTGCAGTGCAAAGTACTGAGACCTAAAGATTCGAGCCCAGCTGAATATTCACAAACACAGGAAATCTTTTCCAGTCTTATTCTTCCTGCCTGAAAACCATTCCACTAAACCTCCCAGTTCAATATTTCTCACCTTCATAAGCTTCATAAAAATGCCAGAAATGAAAACGAGATTCATGTGACGCAAATGCAATCAATCACAGAAGCTGATCCTTGAGGAAAAAATGCATAAAGCAAACTCCCTGACACCTGTAAATGGAATTCAGCTTCCAGGTAACTTACATGTCTTGCTGACAGCATGCTTTATTGGTGTCACAGTGATCTTATATTTCAGTTCTTAATTGAGTGTGGATGCAAGAGAAAAGGACTTTGCAAGCAATTGTGCTAACACTTTGCATCTGGCTGTGCTCAACAGCCAGTTGAAGGCTGTAAGTGCCTGGAAAGCAGTGGTACACCTCTTTGGAAGCTTAATTCATGACAGGAGCTGAATGCACATCCAACAAATTATAAGTTACATGTGAGGGAAAATGTTATCCTGTTAACAGTTAAGTCACAAGCCTGCAATAAGTAAACTGCAAAGCAATACAGCTTGGTCTAATGACTGTCAGTTGGCCCAAAAGAGCTCAGGGGTATGTAACAGGCAGAAATAAAACCCCATACATCTCGATTTAGATATATTGAAAGCGTTTCCTCTAATATGGCTTTGTAGTTTCCCACTAAAACCTTTCATCGCAGCAGCCTCAGCTCCCACGCGTGCCGTAGGACAGACACCGCAGACAGACCCCTCTGCCTGGTGGGGCTGGTAACTGGGGCTGGCATGTTCCACACACAGGATGTGATTCACAGCTGACATCATGCTCGTTCATCCCGGTTTCCCAATGACCCCCTTTCAGCACTCGTGGAAATGCTTGGTCAATAAAACGTAATGACATTACTGCGCTAAACTGATTTTCATGTTAAGTGTCTGGCTCTCTGTCTCCAGGATCCTCCCACTGGTTACTCTCTACAATGGCAAACAAAGGTTCTAATTCTGCCTCATGTTTGATTAAAGGAGGATAAATGAGGGGTTTAATGATCTCATTATTGAGGGCCAACACAAAGCTACAGCCCCCCCAGCACCCCAGGCCCCTCTTCTCTCCCCCTCCTGTCTGCTCTTTGTGATGCCTCATCCCTTTCCCTCTCCAACCCTGAGTCAGTCCCAAGCAGTCTGGCAATGTGCTGGGCAAGCAAATACCCTTCCTTCAACCATGAACTGATATCAGAGGGGATAAAATCAGTCTGCACCAATGCACTGGGTGCCCTGCTTCAGTTCCTGACTTTGTTTTTAGTGTATTTGTTCCCCACCAGGCCTGTCCCCTTCACCTCCCGCCACTCTGACGGGAGGTCCCCACCTACTCTCGTAGTGTACCCACAGGCTCCAGGCAGGTTTAACAGGCACAAACACTCACTGCTTAAACTGCAACAAGCCACCACAGGCTGCTCATGATGTGAAAGGACTTAGGAGAAGTCTCAGAGTACATAGGGAGTAAGTCATGGACCAGGCAAACAAATTTCAGGGATATTTCATCAACGTATCCCCTGCTCTGTAAGACCAGGTCTCCACATCCTTGAAGATCATTTCTCTCAACACATACACCCCCTTCCAGGAAAAAATAAAAAGTAATAGTTCATTCCTCATTTGTTTTCTCTACCCTCCTCTCTTCAGTCCTAACCACAGTAGTTGGAAACAAGGGGCCCCCACGGAGACAAGCCCATCATTATCCCATTTGGGCAGTGCCAAGCCTCTGTCCCACCCCACAGCTGTCCCCTCACACTCCCTGCAAGGAGACAGAAAGCAGAGGACTTTCTTCTTGGCTCTGCAGTGTGTGGAGATCCCCCAGCAGGAGCTGCCAGTCCTCAGCCCCAGCTGGAACAGCGACATGTCCCAAATCCCAGAGCGAGGATGCAGCAACTTACTGACAGCTCAGCCCCTGAACTAGGAGCAGCAACTGATCGGTGTCTGAGCTGGAAGCCGCCTTGTGTGGTGACAGGTAGCTTAGGAGAAGCAGAACTTGCCTGCCAAGAGAGCTTCAAAAAGGACAGGGGGAAAGCAAAAGCCTGGCTAGAAACCAAATGCTTTGCTAAACCTAGATAGTGCACTGTTTACTGACAGCAAACCAGATTAGGGAAAAAAGGGAGATTTATGCAAATGTTCTTAATTTAATAACCGCGATCAGATATGGCTTTGTTTGTTCCATGTAATTTGTGTAATACAAATAAAGTACAAGGGCTCTTTTCCACTATAGGAAATGAGAATTATTAAACATTACACCAAAAAGCAAAGGAATGTGTTTATTGACATGAAAAATGATCCTGCGGATACAAAAGCTTTTGTATGTTAATTGCTAAATGTCAATGCAATTTAGAAAGTGGTTGCAGGAGGAAAGAATTCCCTTCCAAAACAGAAGTGGCTTTTCTTCATCTACCAGCCTGATTCAAGACTGCATCTTGAAAGTATTTATGGTTGTGTTTTCATCAGTGACACTGGGTCAGTACCCAAAAACATCGTTACTTCATATTGATGTGGTTACTTGCTAGGAGGCATAAAGGAAGTGAAGGATTTCCTCCAGTTTTATTACTGAATGCTCAAAATGTTTCCTGGGGTAAACAACACCAAAGCCATCTGTTTTTTTCTTTTTTTTTTTTTTTTTTTTTTTTTTTTTTTTTTTT